>OX383305.1:10703673-11953673 GCA_947523025.1 Dryobota labecula | reverse complement strand
GCATGAGAAAAGAAAAATATGTTAAAGTTAAACCATCCCTAAGACAGTCTTTAAATTAAATTGTATCTACCTAATCAATTGCATTCATACGTGGTATAGTATTTGTAGACACATTTTTATTGAACAAAAAGATATGCAAATAATGCACGTGGCCATTCTAAGACGTTATGTAGGCATGCCGGCAACGTGCGCGCCCATATGCCCGCGGGATGAATGACCAGCGTTTTCGGTAGCGCGCCAACTGATCGCAATTAAAAAAATAGTTTAAAAAGTTTAATTGCTGGGCCGCGGAATGCGTAACGCGTTGAAATAAGAACGCCTGAAAATTTTGATGACCTATTTTATTATTATGTTCTATAATTGATTAAAAAAAATATATATATGTCAAAACAATACTTGTCCTTTGTTTTAATATCAGTAAGTATAAGCTTCGTTATTAAATTGTTAAATGTATTAATTTTTATTATTTCATCGTGCCTAAATTGAAGTAGAAATACTGACCTAAATTGAACAGACTTTTTTTCTGTTATCTTGTTTTCGATAACCTTGTCTTTTCAGCAGAGTTGATTAATTTGCGTGAATTATAGTTAATTTACAATACTTCAAGGAAACAACATATTTTATCTAAGCTCTTAGCCTACCATTTCATGAGAACTACAGAATAGGCCAAATAAATTGTAGAACATTGTTTTGATTATGTAGCCGTCCATATTAAAAACAACACAAAAAAGAATCTAGTCGATAACACATTTCAAAAAATTTAGCCAGTAGAATTTTAGTCAAGTGAGAAAACTATCACAAACGAAATTAAACAGATAATCGGAAGTCTAAACAATGGCCGACGTGAACTATAAATAAATAATAAAGCGCTGTTTACTTTGGCCGCAAGTTCATCACACTGTCGCGTTAGTGTTATCTGTATAATGCTCATCTTTGACATTTGGCCTTACTATCTGCCGGTCGAGTTACCACCCCGCTTTATCAAATAACGCCCTATATACAGTCTTCATCTTATTTGTTCATTGACAGTTCACAATGGGCCAATTTATTTTGGAAAATAGAACACGGTTCATTCATACTTTTTTTTAATGCAACTATAGTGGTCTATTGAACGCAAAGATGCGACAATATTGTGCCAATAATGAGACCTCTGTGTGAGGAGTCAAGTTTTTCGCGTCGTTAACATTAATAATAATGTTGCTGCATAATGCATTTATTGTGACTTTGTAGATTGCAATGGAGATAAGAAAAAATATCTAAAATAATATATCAATAATTACATAGAAAAAATGTATAATTACAATACATTCTACGTATAAATACAAAAGCTAAGCTGGGCCTCAAGTCTGCTATTACAATAGTGTCAGAATGGTCTATCATTGATTTCATAATTGTTGATTTTGATAAGTTTGGTAATCTACTAATATAATGGCGTCATTATGACTTTCCAATGGTCAGCCACTGACACTCCATTGAAAGAATTGGTAATCTCGTACATAATAACAAATGAAACTTCCTACTAAACTTCCAACTTCCTAATACTTCAGATTGCTTATAACACTAATAAATAATATGTAAAAATATATATATAAACGAAATCTGGCATGAATAAATGTTCAAAATGCCATTATAATACAATTCTATTACGAGACCATTTACCAACCAATGATCGATCATTATGAATTTAACAGATTACGAACTTTTAGCAAAATGACAATGGGATCGTGTATTCGTGTTGGAGTGACGAATTTATAAAAATAGCAGACTTGGGCCCCTGGTCTACTGCACGCCACATTGGTCATTTTAACTTCGACTAAAATGCCCAAAAAATTACAAATTAGTTTGTATGCGGTTGCTGCTCCAGCGAATGCAGTTTTATAACTTCTGTGATAAGTTATAAAACTGCATTCGCTGGAGCATCAAGATTATATTTTTACGAATAGTGATTAAATTGATTCTAAATGATAACTTTGTTACTAGAATCGTTTGAAAAATAACGAACAAAGGACATCGACCCATACATCATTGGGCTCACCATTTGATGAACCGTTACAAGTTCCAAATTAGTGTCATTTGTTAGATAAAAATATCAGCTTTCCACGAAACCACCATTAGTTTAACGGAGACTTTAAATTGATGTTGTCACTTTCATTTTGATACAAAATGTAAGGGATGGCATGAATTTAAAGTCTCCGTTAAACTAATGTTGGTTTCGTGCAACTCAACAAGCTGTCAAAGTTTCAGTTGAATTGACAATTGCATAATCAAGATATATGGGCTTGAATCTAAGGTTAGGTTATATTAGAATAAAAATTAAAAAAAAAAATTGTCCGTCATGTAAATTATTAAAAAATATTGGACACGTATTTTTTCTTTTTTTACGTAATCAAAATATTACTGCGATACATTGAGTTCAAATTTGGAATGACGTCACTTCTCAGTAGATTTTATACTGAGCAGTGACGTAACGAGTCCCCACTCCCCAAGTTTAATGTGTTTTATCTAAGTCATTTGTTATTAATATGATAAAGCAAAAAATACGTGTCTAATATTTTATTATTATCTGATTGATGGACTAAACAGTTTTTCTTTTTTTTTTACCCAGGAATCATCCCTATTGCATAATCAAAATATATGGGCTTGAATCTAAGGTTAGGTTATATTAGAATTTGTGTTATTTAGTCATGTTCAGATGACTAAACCGAGTGATTTTTTTCATCCCAGTGTTTCCCGCCCTATTGTCGTGCCGGAACACTTAAATTAGTAACGGGCTAATTAACAAATGAACGTTAGCAAGAAGCTAACAGGCAAAACGGTCTTCCTATACCCAAAGTCTCTAATTCAGATAGGTGCGACCAGTATGAGTTTTGTGCCAGACAAATACACAGTTTTTTCATCTTAAAAAACAAAGTCAGGTTATTTACACCATTTATAACTCAAGAACGGCTGGACCGATTTTATGATTTTGTATTTGTTGGATTTGTCTCCGCCCCGAATAGCAGAATAATTATTAAAACATAAAATTCACGAAATAAAAAACTATACTGATAATAACATTGAACAGCTTTTTTGATGATATCTCGTGAACGGATTGGGGACCGGGGAATTAAGAAATGCCACGCGAAGACGCGGGCAGAAGCTAGTAATATTATAAAAAGGTAAAATTTGTTAGTTTGTTTGTTTGTAGTGGGAAATCTTCGGAACTACTGATACAATTTCGAAAATTCTTTCACGAATGGGAAGCTACAGCTTATGTTACAACAAGAAATTTCACGCGGACGAAGTCGCGGGTAGAAGGTAGTAACCAATATTTTGCTTCAAATTAAAAGACACACAAGACACCTAAAGTTGACTGATGAATGATTCACATTCGTGTTATATCGTTCTAAATAGTACGATCACGTCATACAATCATGTAGAGCATTGTGGATCAAGTTGAATAAATGAATGGACACAGCCATTCTATTAATTTATCCTCAAAATATTTTTCCTTGTTTGCTGATGTTTTAGGCGAGTGCAAAGTGTGACGTCAGAGTTCGATCACTGGAAATGCAATAGAATAACATCCTACGAAACGTATTATGTTTATTTTCTCGGTACTGACACTTCTCTGTCTAACTTAAATGCCAAATACCCGGTTAGAGGACCGAAAATCAACACAAAAGTTACAAAAAATCTTATATCTCGCTTATCAACTGCTGTAATTCACTAAATTATGAATAGCCAATCACATCACTTGAGAGTTGATGAGTTTAATTTTAACGCTTCGTTGATTTTCGTTTCAGAAAACGGGTGGTAGATAAGTCCATTTTTTTCTAATAAAACCTTAGAAAATTAAAAGATTTGCAGCTAAGTCTACGTATCGTATCTTCAACTACTTTTACATCTCTACCCATTACCATTTGATGACTCCTGAAGGCATATGAAGATGTTCCAATGTTTTCTAATCCTACATTCATGAACCTTGGTCAGTTAGGTTTCATGTATGTTTCATAAGCACGCCAGTTTCTCTTAGGGCAAGATTCATAGAGTGCTCTTTGACTTTGTTAAGTAAGCGTCTCATACCAACATAAACTTTATTCTTATGTATTTAGTGTTCATATTCGTATAAGCGAATATGAACATTAATGTCATAAAATTAAACTTCATATTCGTATGAGACGTGTACTTCACTCAGCAAAGTCCTATAAATCTTGCTAAGTAACGTAATGAAGTGCCTTTATAGTAAGTTTTGACGTTAAGTGATATTTCTTGTGTTGTTTTCTCTTACTATGACACATTGACCTCTTCATGACTACACTTATCGCTAGCAAATAAATATAGTACTCACTTGTGGTAAAGTTCTTTATCAGTGTAATAATAAAATCTGTCTGTAATTGTCCTACCACTTAAAGAGCAAACGTTTCTTCTTGAACATAGAAGGAACATTTGCTACCGCGCCTTCTCTTGGCTTGTTTACTTTATTTGAGACTAACAAGTAAGTCTAGGTATTTTCGTAGTATTTTCCTTTAAACACTGAAGTTACTAGGGTTTTAAATTAACTTAAAAAGATATTGGAACATTTAACGTGCATTTGACCGATCGAACCAGAAGTAGCCTGGGTGGTTCAAAAGGGTTCGTCGGAACACTCTGGACCACCGCGACATTCTTCCAAGACACGTTAATAATATCTGAAATTACCCTTTGTTTACCGTCTTGTCAACAACTGGTGATTACGTTCATTAAACATGCACATTTGGAGCCCAGTCATGTAAACATGAAGGAAAATTCCTGCGGTAAACTTATTATAATCGTAAATAAGTAAGTATACTTGTAGATATGATAATAAATTAAAATTATGTGTCAAGAGTTCATTCTCTTTTCTCAGAAATTTTAATGAGAATCAACGACTATTAAACCAGTTCTGAAAACATTAATTAGTGCATTGGTCTTAAACATACAAACGCAGGCCATAAAGAATTCTAACTCACCACTTAATAAAAAAGAAAGACGAGGCATAAAGTATATCCATTTCCAACTGTCACTGCTTAACGTCAAACTGAACACTTGAATTTAGAACGACCGCCACGTTCGGTATTTGAAATAAAACTGCTTGAATAAGCCAATATGGCGGCGCACGACGCGCGTCGCCTGCGCACAGATGCTGACTACTCCTTAACTAACTTTGATTAGCTTTAAATAGTGATGCCCACATTATCTACTTATTCCATTGAGCTGTCGCTGGGAGGTGTGGGTCTCCCCTTTATTTCGTGGAGTGTTACTGTAGCCGTATAAGTCAGCTACTTGAATGCGATCCCTCTTCATTGTTTCAGGCAAAACTTAGCAGGAAAGTGCTGTTCCATTAAGGAAAATATATCGGTCTTAAAATTACAGATTATTTCTTGCTTAATTATAAAACTTACAATTATTATGTTTTTACTCACTATTTTCCTGGTTGATAGCTGGTTTACTGGTTTTCAATTTCAGATGGTGTTCTGTGCCTAAAATATTAACACAAGCAAGCGTATTTTTTAGTATTGCTCAGACCACGTGCTTTGGCAATTCCCACATGCGCTTTGGGCTATCGAGTACAACATGCAATGGTTGAAATATAAACCGCTACTATGTACAGTCACGAGCACCAATATGTATACACGTAGCAAAATTCATGGTGAATACCGATTGCAACTTCGATATAAGACCTATTATAAAATAATATAAGCTTATACTATTATATAATAGGTCTTATCTCAAACTTGCAATCGTTATTCACGAGAAAATTGCTTTTGAAGTTTGTTAAGTGTATACATATTGGTGTTCGTGACTGCACAGGTAGGTGAAACAGGCAACGTTACGCTGTCGATTTTCATTCTTATTTTATAATTCACTGCTTGGTTCATGCCTCTGTTATGCTGAGATCAAAGCCACTAGACCCTGATCATAGTGAGCAAAATTGATGGTCGATTTGTGGAATAAAAAAAAACTTCCATGCGCTTCGCATGAAGTGATTAAGTTATGTAATTCAAAACATCAACGGATAATATTATTACTTTTGTCAGAGCTGTGTCAATTTTTGAGATACAGTGGCACCTAATTATTGGGTATTAAGATCAAAGCTAAAAGACATTTTTGGTCTTTAGATCCATGACAATTTTTTACTTTATTAGCCGCTGCCATACCGATGCCATAGAAAGTGATGATATGAGATAATAAGAAAATGCATATAAATTCCGGTGATGGAAAATGAACCAATTATATAAGAGTGCAATAAAATTCACTTTGTGCATCGCAGAATCGATTTTCCTATTTAGGTCAGGTCATATTAACATGGGCATTTTGCAATTGAGAATGACAAGCTACTATCTATGAATTGAAAAATTGCTGTGCATATAAGCCAGGGATGGAATGGGATCACTGATAATTGTGATAATCCACAATATAGTATAGGGATGTTTGTTTAGAAAAATAAAGAAATACATTAGCTGTAACCTTATCTAATTAACATAGCATTACACCTGTAATCTCAGAAGTGTTAGGTAGAGTTGGACCTATAGTACACCCACCAGTAGTGTTTAAATTCCACGTAATAAGAGGTGAGCCTATTTTCATCCACCGAGCTCAAATCTAGACTTCACCGTGAACGTAACTATAACAGAAGAGAAAATAGTATTACGTACTGGACAAAGCTTACGTATTTGTTAACAATAAAAAACTTTTAATACTTATTGGATATTTATTCTAAATCAGGATTTAGGGTAACTCTTACCACTGTTACGTCTGTCAGCCAGTATTTACAGTAGATAATTGTGTGCCAACAACAAAAACGATAGTAGTAACGGTCGGCGTTCCCCAGGAAAGTGTCTTGAGTCCAACTTAAATTAAAATGATTAAATTAGACAGCCAACGTTAAATTGCGAATATACTTACTATACCTAGGGGAAAGTGGACAAAAATGGTGGTGGAAAAATATCAATGGGTAATTTTTTTCTGCAACATTTTGTTTTTATATTTCTTCACAAAAAAAAAAAATACTCGAAGGGCCGCATTTTTTTTCTCATGTAAAAACATGAGAAAAAAAAATGCGGCCCTTCGATACGTTTCACTTCTTTTTTTTTTATTCATTCTAATTCTTTAAGGAAAAAAGTATCGTTAAACCAGTGCACAATGTTATTACCTGGTGTAACTTTATTCGAAGTTGTAAGGGCAAATGTGTGGTAGTATGTTCTGACGATTTTTAATAAACAGAATTTAAATTTTATTCAAACGGAGCTCGTCCTTTATTGTCACTTCCGGCGGAAGCTTCTCGCTTATTCTTACATAATTGAATTTAACTCAATTAACTTACACACTGTATACTTGTTAAATGATTCAGGCTTATAGTGTGCTATGTAGTTTGTATATTTATTTAAAATCAAAAAGGAAAGGATAAATATAAAAATAATTAAATGACATTCCTATCAAACCAGCTGTAGTTGAACAATTTTTTTCGATACCAAGCACGGAAATTGTGAAATTCCGCCAGCTAATTTGATTTGAACCAGTCATCAATTCTTTGTCAATATTGAATTAATTCTTTTATTAGGAATGCAGGTATCCTACATTTTATGAAGTCATTCAATTTCTTTGATCAAAGCAATACTGCGTAATCATAAATAGCCTTTTCCTATTTAAGATTGTGCATTATATTAACCAGTGCCTGTGATAGGATGTCGAGGTAAATAAAGATTTATAATTATGGTAATATTGAACAAAGATCAAAATCAAAAGTCGTTTATTCAAAATAGGCTGAGAATCAGCAATTTTTCAACGTTAAAATTATATGAGAAAGTCGCCCCATAACGCCCGACATTCAACACTTCCTAGTGCTTTAGCTAGCGGGATGAAGAAGTGGCGCAACAAACTCCCCAGCAGCACATCTGTCAGTTAAGTTAGAAGAACTTGATTCTATATGATAGCATACAAATTAATTAACATTACGAAACACAAAACATTACATTAAATTATTTGCCATAATGTCAGCTAGCACACGTTAATATACTGTGGCGGTATCAACAACGCCACATGCGAATTACGCATCAAAGACCTGACGTCACAAATCCTGCATCGCGCTATCAGAGTTTACCGCGCGACTAGCTATATATACAACATCCCGACATCAACCGTTGGGCAGTTGCCCACCAGACACAATACCCGTCTGGTCGGAGGATACAATAGAGTATGAGAGAACTTTATATACCCTGTTCTTCATACCTCTAAAATACCAACAAAAAACGTTGAAAACTACTCGAGCAGAAATAAAAACGTAAACTGAACGTGAACCGTCAATACGTATGTATTTAAAAGCCTCCTGGCAAAAGGGGGTGTCCGCTTACATGTGTAAATAAATTGACATAAGCATTCAAATATTTGACCAGTGGCATACCTATCATCCTATCATCCTAACATTCCTAACACACTAAAACTGTCTTTAATTGTGTCCTAAAATGAAAGTATTTCTCTTAATTTAGCTCAGGATCAGTTCAGATTGACATCGGGTGGGACCCCTGACCTTTCTCATTTAAAAACGCATTGTGGTATTCGGATATAATTGGCTGGAGTAGGAAATGGATTTCGACTTTGATTTTTAGATTATCTAAAGTACATACACTTTTTATGGGGTACAGTGTTTAATGTTAACCTTGTGATATATTAAAACTAAATTAAAGAAATTGTAAAACTTATTATTATTGCGTGTTGTATTGATGATTTTTATGATTATTTATAGAATAAATTAATATATGATACGGCCGCGAATCATATTTAGATCAACATACAACCTGAAACTTGTAAATTGCTAAAAAAATAAGAAAATTTAAATTTTGCCGGGCTACCTGACGCTTTCACCTTAAAGCAAAGATAAATTAGGAAGTTTGTCTTAAACTCCTAAGGTTTCTCTTTAATTTGAGGTTTTTCTTAACCCTTAATCTCTTCGAGCGGTTTGCAACTCGGTAAAAAAGCCTATTGCTTTGGAAATAATTTCTTATTGGGTTTTCAAACAGGTGCAAGTGCGACACCTAATTAAAAAATGCGGCCAAGTGCGAGTCGGACTCGCCCATGACGGGTTCCGTAACAGCAAGTAACATAATATAAAAGTTCTTGTAGTTCGTTGTAACTTTGATCGATATGTTTATGAAATTAAATGTTTATTTATATTCTTATATTTGAGATGATTGAATGAAAGGTAAATTGCGGTTTACGATTTATGACGTATTAAAAAAAAAACTACTTACTAGATCTCGTTCAAACCAATTTTCGGTGGAAGTTTACATGGTAATGTACATCATATATTTTTTTAGTTTTATCATTCTCTTATTTTAGAAGTTACAGGGGGGGGGGACACATTTTACCACTTTGGAAGTGTCTCTCGCGAAAACTATTCAGTTAAGAAAAAAATTATATTAGAAACCTCAATATCATAATATAGAGTTTCAGTTCTAAGTATGGGGAACCCCCAAAATTTATTGTTTTTCTTCTATTTTTGTGTGAAAATCTTAATGCGGTTCACAGAATACATCTACTTACCAAGTTTCAACAGTATAGTTCTTATAGTTTCGGAAAAAAGTGGCTGTGCAAACGGACGGACAGACAGACAGACAGACATGACGAATCCATAAGGGTTCCGTTTTATGCCGTTTGGCTACAGAACCCTAAAAATAAGCCTCAGTAATAATTATAACTAAATATTTCCTTGTGGAGTATGCGTCATTGAATGCGAACCATATCCCCTCTGTGTGATTGAATGAGAGTTTCTGACGAAAGATTGAAAGATGTTGTGTGTTAGATCAAGGACTTAAAGATGTATTATGACGTGCAAGTGACATTCAACCTTAGGGTAGGTAGTATAGTATCCTACTCATGAATATGGACAAATTTTGTATGGGACTACAACTTAGAAAATAAAAAAATAAAAATAATTAGTTCATAATTTTGATAGTGTTATAATTGCATTTTAGAGATTCTTTTTCATATTTCAGGGTGAATTTTTCTGTGATAAAATAATTAAAAGTTCCAAATCCACCAGTATAGATAAAAAAATGTATAGCATAACATCCACCGAACGATTCACACCGAGCGTCGATTTAAGTCCATTAGGGTGGTGCACACTAAGTGATAACTTCCTTATTGGAGACCGTCGCGGTCTTTGTGATTTGATGCAGTCGCACAATGTACGTGGAATATTCTCGACGAAGCTATATTGCAATCTATGTATTTGTATTTTTCCATTGCGAGGTTTACAATATTATACCCAAGGCCTTTGATCTGCAATTGACGAAGCAAAGTTTTAAAAGCTTATTGTAAGGATAGCGGGGACTGGAACTGCAAAATTTTTTATTATACAGGGTTATTGGTAAAACACTAACAACTTAATACACTTTTTAATATACTTTTTGGTGGCACTTAATATGTTGTCCACTGTGTAACTTGTACTTCTACCCAGACTCATTCCTTGGGACTGGACAGTTATCACTTAATGACTACTTTTGTTAGCTTGGGTTATCATTTCAGCCGAAAGACGTCCACTGCTGGACATAGGCCTCCCCCAAGCACCGCCACCTCGACCGGTTTTGTGCTTCCCACATCCAGTGGATTCCTGCGGCTTTCATAAGGTCATCGGTCCACCTTGTGGGAGGCCTGAATTCACCCCATCAGTCTGCGGACGGCTTTCCCTTACACCCTGTATATTACTTACATCATAAACAACAACTTTTGTAAAATGACTTTTAATAATTAGATTTTAATTCATCAGACTTTCATACAAAAATAAAAATATTTAAATTCAACGCTCTAAATGTATAGAAAGACTTAAAAATAATTAAAAAATCTCAAAAATAAAACAAGCGTAATCTGTAAGCATATAGAGGTATGAGTAACAGGGTGTAAAGTTCACTCATTACTCTATGGAAAAGGGAGGATCTTCCGACCAGACGGGTGTCGTGTCTGGTGGGCAATTACTGCACGGTTGATGTAGGGATGTTGTTTATAATAATATGCTAGTAGCGTGGTAAACTCTGATTGCGCGATGCAGGTTTTGTGACGTCAGATCTTTGATGCGTAGTTCGCATGTGACGTTGTAGATGCCGCCACAAGCATAAACATAATCAGCCTATAATGTTCCCACTGCTGGGACCAGGCAGGGAGAGGGAGTGGGCTGTAATTGATTTATTTATTTGTATACAGGCAGTAAGGGACAGGCCTCCGCAAACTAACAAGGTGCATTCAGCTCTTTATTTTGAATCATATTCCACTGGAAATTTGCTCAGGAAAATTTTCATTTTCTTTATCGTTTTTTCAGTTACGATTCCTTTATTTTAATGTAAAATTACATTTCTGTACGAAGCACTCCATTTATATAAATAAAACAGTTAAAATAAAATAAAACCAGCAATGGATGTTGAAATACTCTAACAAACGATGCGCGAAATCAGCTGTTCACTTTCTGCCTAGCTACAGAGTTCATCGAACTCACTCGCTACGCTGCCGTTCGCTACCTGCGTTTTGCCACGGTAACGATACATTGCGTGTGAGCTAATAAAACAAATCAGGTTTATTGGATTCCCATAATGTTCCTGAAATAATTTCATGTACCGGTCTTCTTAGTATGATATACTGAATTCACCCTATCAGTCTGCGGAGGGCTGTCCCTTACGCCCTGTATACTTTATTGTATATCAGATTACACATTACAAAAGAAAAGAAAAACTTATACACTATAAAATGGTGGTTGTAATCTACCACGCGAGGCCAGTGTGGGTCGGTAGATGCCAGATGTCTTCGAATTTTTGGTTCTAGGACATGTTGGTTTCCTCACGATGTTTTCCTTCACCGTTTTGAAAGCAGGAGCAGATCAGTCTGATAAACACTTTAAGTAACAGTTCTTCAAAAAAAACTCGGCCATCAATTAAAGTAAGTAACGAAGGGCTATATTTAAGAAACAGCCGATCGAAACGTACTTAAAATGATAACCTACTAGTTATTCCAATTAAATGAATAAATTAAAAAAATCTTCAATTGAGTGCTGATGATATTGAGCGTAAGAATAAGTAGATTATGTTGGGCTTTCAATGGAAAAAGCCAGACAATATCTACTTATGGTCACAACCAATTTTGAGCCGTAGAATTCTTCAATTGTTTCTCCTTTAACACTATGTCCTTATTAAGGTCATGGCACACTATACTGGCATCGGCACCGCAACAGCACACGGTGGATCGAAACTGCTATATTAGGGACATTGGGTTTTTTTTTACAAATTCCATAAAAAAAAATACTTATCGAAAGATCTGTCATTTTGATGAATAATTGTTAGGAAACTTTTTTCTGTAAAACTGATAGTTTGCCCGGAAAAAAATAATTTCAATTTTGTTGTATGGAATGAAACATAAACTGCTAAAATTTGGCCAAGTCTTGACAGGTCTTGCTTTAAAACTACTTTATTCTTATTCTTTGGCTTGTTGGCTATAATTCTACATTATCAGCGCGCGCCCATACTTGCCCGTTCAAGAGTTATGAGGTTCAGTATAAATAAATTTTTATTTTTATTCAGTAAAATGAAAAAAAAAAGTGAGTAAAAGGTACTGTTTAATTAATGATATCATAAGTAAAATAGTTGTGTTACATTAAAACACTATAATTAAGGAATATCAATATTAATAATAAATAATAAATAATTACGGATAATCATTTCAAAACATATATTTATCAGTTTAGTATTAAAAAAAATCTTTTTCAAAATTAAAGCAAATGATTGTCTTTATTGTTGGAAAGTTATTACAAAGAGTGAAAAATAAAAAAAATAACTTTTTCGATAAATATATGTTTTAAAATGGTTAATATTCCTTAATTACAGTATTTTAATGTAACACAACTATTTTATCTATGATATCATTAATAAAACAGTACCTTTTACTCACTTTTTTTCGTTTTACTGAACAAAACTCAAAATCAATTTTACTGAACCTCATAACTCTTGAACGGGCAAGTATGGGCGCGCGCTGATAATGTAGAATGATAGCCAACAAGCCAAAGAATAAGAATAAAGTAGTTTTAAAGCAAGTCTTGACAAAGACTTGGCCAAATTTTAGCAGTTTATGTTTTATTCCATACAACAAAAATTTAAATTATTTTTTTTCCAGGCAAACTATCAGTTTTACAGAAAAAAGTTTCCTAACAATTATTCATCAAAATGACAGATCTTTCGATAAGTATTTAAAAAAAATTGAATATGTAAAAAAAAAACCAATGTCCCTCATATAGCAGTTTCGAACCACCGTGCGGCGCGCGGACCCCGAGCCTGCATCTCGCGGACGACGCGTAGTTAGCGCGTTGGCGGCTAGCCATAGCGTAAATTCGAGGCGACGCCGTGCTGCAACTGTGCAGGGGCCTAAGTCTACTAATTTACAAACGTTGCAATGGTCTCGCCATTGTGAGTATTTAACAGTGTTTGTATGGCAAATCTATCAAAAACTCACAATGAAGAGACCATTGCAAAGTTTGTACATTAGTAGACTTAGCCCCCAGTTGCGGTGCCGGTATAATGTGCCATGACCTTTAACCGGGAGTAAAGTTGCACTAGTAGCTTATTAATGTCGGTTTAACAATTAATTTATGAGGTTTAAGTTTGGCATTACTTTACTCCGAGTTCATTAGGTAATAAGGATGAGAGGGTGAGCGGCGGGGGGCGTAAACAATATCTAAGCAAAATTTTAAGTTAGTTTAACATAAAAAGAATTTGCACAGAAACAGAACTTCGTCCTATCTTAAAAAAAAAACACAAATGTCAGAAGAAGTAGAATGAAAACAATTAACAGAAGAAAAGATACTTGCACCGAAGGTATTCATGCAGTTTCACAACTCCATTCGCTCGTAGCCCTAGATATAACATATTTTCGTAAATGTAAGCAGATTATGACGAGCTTAATGACAAAAAAGCTGGACATAATCTACTTATACTCACGGCAATGTTTTCAAGCTACATTCGCTTCTTTTTTTCACAAAATCCGCCATGTTGTAGCAAATTTTGAAACCAAGTTTGCTTGTAAGTGGTATTAAGTAGAAAGTGTTCGGGTTTATCTAGTTAAAAATCCGGACAAAATCTACTTATACCCTTTACAAGATATTGATGCTAAAGTATAGAAAAATGTTGTAAGTATGCATCGAAAAGAAAACATCAGATGGTTAATAATATAAATGAAAAATTGCAAAGCTGTACACATCAGGAATTTCGAAGGGGTTTTTTGTCGTAATTATAAGCAGGAAGATTTCGGGTTACATTAAAACAAGCCGGAAAAAACCTACTTAAAATCACAACAAAACTTATTGAAGAGACGTATCTAAGAGCAATGAGAGAATATATTAACATAATTATTAGGGATATTTTGAAGCACTGTTTAGTTTCAAAAAGCAAATACAAGTAGGGTATGTAGGGCTTTAAAATACGAACAAAGACAAACAGAACCTACTTAAAATCAATTAGAAAAAATTTGAAGAAGGAATTTTTTTTGGCGACAAACGGTGATTGCATTTGATGCGAATATAAGTGAACATTGTGCAACTATCAAAAAAAGAATAGTTAGACGACATCTACTTAACTTCACATCAGAATAACAGAAATGTTGCTGAAAAAACATAAGTAATTAAAATAATTAATTGTATTAAAAGGTTTGCAGAACAAGAGGGCTTACACAAAGTGACATTCTATCACCACACCACACCACACCACACCAAACCACACCACACCACACCACACCACACTACACCACACTACACCACACTATACCACACTACACCACACTGCACCACACTACACCAAACTTCACTGGTACTCACAATTATCTTTTGATGTTGACTCTATTTCTTCTTTTTTGTTTAAGATTTAATACTCAAACACTGTTTTGGGTGGCTGGTAATCTGTGTGACAGATTTTCCTAGTGCAGGTACCGGTCTCCCACAAAGGATTTATTCGATATTATAATTGTCATATGTTTAAGGCGCCTTTGTGGAATAGAAATAAAATGTTTATTTATGATTATTATCAGCGATAACGATGATGCAAAAGTCAAAAATTTATTTGATTGACATAAACCACCAAAATACTTAATATTATGTCAATCCTGTTGAAATTCGTTGTAGAATTTATACGAAACGCATCGAAAGTGATTGCCACTCGCCTTATACTATTCCGTCTTACTTAAACAAAATTGTCAAGTTCCTAGTTGTATTTGCACCACTACTTTTTATGTTAACTCGATAAGAGTCTACAGTCCACTGATACATATTTCGAGTAAACAGATCTATTTATATTAATACATAATTAGGGGCTCCAGTAATGAGTATATGTTTTGGTCCTAGTGTAATAAACACGGTTCCTTATTTCCTAATTGATTTGTTTTGATTGTCATTAGTGATAAGGTGATAACTTAGATAAGTTAGAAAATCCTAATCTTTTTGCACATGATTACTTTAGCTTATACTTATAAACAAAGGTTGTTTACCCTAATTAAGGCCTTTCTAATTGCTGCTTTTACAGTATTCGTGGTATTTGTATCAAAATACTGAACTCAAAATAATTTGGTCCTTGTTACGAAATTATTTCGATTGTTGGCACTAAAGATGCGTCTAAATGATTATTCTCATATAATTTTAGTACAGTAGTATTATTTATTTACTCAAAAAGCTAAATATCAGAGAGCTGCCACTAAACTTCTTTAAAATAAACTTAAGAAATGGCTAAATTATAAGGAAAATTCAAAATATAATCTCACTAGCAATATAATGATAAGATGTAATTTTAAAGATTTTTTTTTACCACATGATCACAATAGTAACTATTGAAGTGTTTTTTTATACCCATAATTTTATTTTAAGGTATTTTTTGCATGCTGAATTAAGTAACCAAAGTATGTGAAACTACCTACCGTAGAACGAGGCTATTTGGATTTCCGGGGGTTATTTGGAACAAAGCAATGAGTTGATATAAATTCGAATTGTGATCTTCGTACGAAAAATTGTAAAAGTAAACAAGACCAGAAATAAAATAAAAGCTTATATGGTGTTTTAGTAGAATTTATGTCAACTGAAACCTTACAATTACTTTATTCCAAATAACCCCCGATAATCCAAATAGCCCCTTTCTACGGTACTTACGTATATTTATATTTAAGTCCTTGTGTGTACCATATTTTATGCAAAATAAAGATTTTACTTACTTTACTTACGAATAAAACATTATTTTTAGGGTTCGTAGTCAACAAGGTTCCGTCATGTCCGTCTGTCTATCTGTTTGTTTGTCTGCAGCTTAGCTCAGAGACTCTTAGTACCACTAAAGAAATTTAATTTGACATGGGACATATTAATCACAGCGACAAAGTGGTAAATATATATTTTTTTTTTATATATATTTTTTCTGGTCTTAATATATGGTGTGGGGTATCAAATCAAATCATTTATTGGTTTGCAAACATGGGTAATTATTAGGACATAGATGTTTTATTATACTAATCCTCCATGTTCTACCGTCACATGGGCATGCAAATCATATAATTAATTTACTCAAATTTAAAATCGTTGAGCTGTTCAAAAATATTGTGGGTCTGTGAAAACCATTTTTCAGTTCAGGGATCCGTTTGCGTATTATGAAGCTTTAATAAAGTGAAAATGTTTGTTAGAGTCAAGTGTCCCTGCCAGCTAAATGGTTGTTTTTGGATATGTGAAATAAAATACTAACAACCCTGCACGACTATATTACTAACATCATATACAACTACTTTTGTTCTATGACTTTTAATAATTCATCAGATTTTCATACAAAAATTAAAATATCTGTAACTAGTAGAACATCGCGGACTTTTACACCACACCACACTATACTACACTACACTGCAACAATGTTTTATTTTATATTTTTTAAATTTATATTTTTCTTCCCATATTTTAGTTTGGTGTGTTCTCCTACCAAAGTTAGTTATAGTACATTATGGTACAAGTGTGTTATGTTGGTGATTACCGCTGAGGCGCCATTGAGACCCTTAAACGCTTTACAGACTAGTGCGATATCGCGGGCGCGACGCGACACTAGTAGCTCAATTTCTTTGTCGGTGCCTGTCGCGCCCGCGATATCGCGCGAGTCTGTACGAGCCTTTAACCTTTTGACCACCACGTCAAAAAACCATAAACGTGCCCTCGGCGCCAAGCTACGAATTCATTCCTTTCGAGTTTTTGTCATCTTATGTTAATATATAGATGAAATATAAAGAAAGAAGTTCAACTAATATAAATTAGGATAAGTCAAGGAATGTTCCTTGACTTATCCTAATTCCACTGTGACGTAGTGGATTTGGTGGTATAAATAAAGAGACAGATACCACTTGTTATCACGTTTATTATTTAAGTACACAGATTCAGGGTGTAGGTTCTTCTTTCACTGGCAGAAATTAGAAGGGGAAAGTACTGTCCTGGGCTGGACCGTCCGGCTGGCACCGCAGAAGCAGTGTAGGCAGGTAGCAAACGGCGCTCGCCGCCCTCGATGCCGGTAATATAGCGGTAGGTAATGGCAGTAGTGGCCACTCGGCAGGGTCGAGAGCGCCCCTAAAGGCCCAGGTGGTATAGGGTGCGGTAAGGCACTCGACGGACGCTGTAGTAGCGTCAACCGTAGATCAGCCGGCAGTGTCTATGCGAAGAAGGTACGTAGGTAGGTAATTAGCAAAGGAAATAAAAACAATGTCGTTTTATGAGCTTTATTTACAGATTTACGTATAAAAGTCTGTCATGTAGTAGTGACTATGGCGTGCAAGGCTTGGTTTGTCATCTATACATGACTGTGGCGGTCAAAAGGATAAATGTTACGAACTACACACGGAAAAAACAACCACAGGAAAGTCCGGTTAAAGAGTCGGAACCTTAGTGGTTACACTCTGAGATGCCCTAGATAAAAAAAAAAAAAAACGGAAAAAAACGAACTGCCGTGTCTTACGAGTGTCAGTGCACGGGAGGCGTTGTTAGGTTCAAGTTACAAACCGTACAAAAAAGTGCAGAATTGAAATGTGTTAGATAGAACAATTATTTATTTATTTATTTATTAAAACTTTATGCACAAGTAAAAAAACTGTACAATGGCGGACATAATGCCTTGGGCATTTTCTAACAGTCTACCTTAGGGTGACGCAGAGACAATACACAGTAGGTGCAACAATAGAAAACAATTTAAAAGATATTAATAACTAAGATACAAGAATAAATACATACAATAAAAAAATAAAAAGTTATGAGAGTTAAAAGAAAACCTACAACAACTTAATTCTGAGCCAACTTCTTGTGTATGTGTTCTCGACCTTTCACTTTAAATGTGAATTGATTGGTTACCGTCCTGATATTCTGAGGGGGCGCATTCCAAAGCAAAACCGCCTGGACAAAGAAAGAAGACTTTATAAAACCAGAGCGATGAGAAGGACAACGAAGAAGACGATTATGACTTACGGAGCCGAAACGTGGACACTCACGGTACATGTACGTTCATACGGAGACATATCGGATCTGATTTTTGCAGGATACGGTTTAGTTACAATATAATTTTTAGTTATGCGTTCACACGTGCATTCGGTTTTAAGAATGTTTTAACAAGGTAACTAAACCGTGTCCTGCAAAAATCAGATCCGGTCAGTCTCCGTGTGTGAGCGTAAGTGCGTGTGTGGTCTATAAATTCAAGGTCGCTCAGCGAGCTATGGAACGGGCTATGCTTGGAGTTTCTCTGAGGGATCGAATCCGGAACGAGGTGATCCGGCAGAGAACCAAAGTTGTCGACATAGCTCACAGAATAAGCGAGCTGAAGTGGCAATGGGCCGGCCATATTAGCCGTAGAACCGATGACCGTTGGGTAGACGTGTTCTTGAGTGGAGACTGCGAATCGGCAAACGTATGGTAGGACGTCCTCAGGCTAGGTGGAGCGACGATCTTCGCAGGGTGGCTGGTAGCAGCTGGATGAGAGTTGCCGAGAATCGAGCTGAATGGCGTGCAATTGGAGAGGCCTATGTCCAGCAGTGGACTGCTATAGGCTGATGATGATGATGATGATGAGATAGAACAACGAAATCTTGAAGGTTTGTTTTTGATAAATGTAATATGTTTGTAAAAAGTACTTAAGTTATGATGTATTTATGATGTTGGTAAAACAGTCCTGCATGGTTGTACTCGTATAGTATTTTTTCACTATGTTTAAAAAAGTTAAAAGGAAAACTATCACAGCTCCACCTTACATGTACTTTTTGAGTTCATCTTGACCATTACTGACACCGACGAAGGAATAACATCGTGAAGAAACCTCGACATCACAGAGTTTAGATTAGAATAGAATAGAATAGAATTTCTCTTTATTCGAGTATCCATTACTCAAAAGCTGTTAGTAAAACTTATGACTATGTTAGTAAGCACTGATAAAACAAAAAAAAAACAACAAATAACGGTGGATCACTGCTGCGAGCTTGCGACAACCCATGAGTAATTGCACAGCAGCGACCCACATAAACACAGTCCAGGCAATCATGCCTAAGATACTGTTGGTGCTGCCCCACACCCTTCGCATCAGCGAATCGCACCTTTTACGCATTGTTGCGTAAAAACAATCCACATGCGCATCTGCGAACATCCCCGATGCACTACAGAAGCGGGGCAGCCCCACCAGCACCCTAAACGCGTTATTATACTGAACGCGGAGAGCACTGTACGATCTTTGCATACACCTAGCCCACAGGCTGCACGTGTAAAATGAAGTACAGTAGTGACTCGAATAGTTTCAATTGCATAGCTCTTATGATTTAAATTTTACTGATATCTAAAAAACCCCGATTTCGTCACTGACTCACTCACTCACTGATGATCATCAAAATTCTTAGGGTTGTTCCTGAAGTTCTAAAAAGCTGAAAAGTTATCAGATCTCATGTAGAGCCAAGCTTATAACTCTACACGCCCTAACTCTACAAGCCCTAACTTCACAAAATCTACAACTTAGTCAAAATATGTGGCTTGGCTGTATCGCTACTACAAGAACTATTGTATAACAGAAAAGTAATGAACAGTTAATACATTTTTCACCTTACGCCCATGTGACGGTAACGCTATATACGCTACTACAAGAACGGCATTACGGTAACGAAACGGCCAAGCCACATATTTTGACTAAGGTGTAGAGTTTGTGAAGTTAGGGCTTGTAGAGTTAGGGCGTTTAATACATTTTTCACCTTACGCCCATGTGACGGTAACGCTATATACGCTACTACAAGAACGGCATTACGGTAACGAAACGGCCATGCCACATATTTTGACTAAGGTGTAGAGTTTGTGAAGTTAGGGCTTGTAGAGTTAGGGCCTTAAAAGTTAAGCTTGGCTCTACATGAGACTGATAACGTTTTGACAGTGCGAGCCATATAGCCTCGTCTTGGCAACATTTTACATGAAAATGTTTTTGGTGGGTTATTATTGCAGTGTGAAGGATTTTTAAAACTTGCATGCCTCAGCCGGGAATCGAACCCGCAAAAACAACAAATCTAATCGTGTTCTTTTAGAGCATCCATAAACAAGATCAATTTTATTGTAAAAATTGTCTTTAAGAAACTTAGCAGTGGGTCCTGCCAGCCTTTGAATTGAAACAGGTGTCCTATTTTCTGTGTATTTTTGGTCGATCCAGTCAGATTATCGTTCAGCTTGTTTAAGGCAGTCCATGCAGATGCATGGACTGCCTCGCTTACTGTAGCTGACCATGAGGCCCTGGGTTCGATTCCCAGGCAGTGTTATTGGGTTTTCCATTATGAATTTCTCAGTAGCAGCCTGGGGTCTGGATTTGTTTCTGGGTAATGGCAATTGGCTCGCCCCCTATTACATGGGACTTAAGCATAACTGGCGAAATGTGGGTGTTCCTACTATGGGTACACCTCTGCCTAACCCTTCGGGGAATACAGGCGTGAAGCTATATTATTTTCATAAAACATACATACATAAACTCGAAATTCATATAGGATTTTCGTACACTGAGAGGTCAGCTTATATTGGAAAAGTATAGCTTGATAATTATGTAGCCGTGTGTACGAAATAAAACTCAAAGTCAAAGTCAAATCATTTATTTCAAATAGACACATAAAAGGCACTTTTGAACGTCATAAATTACAAAAATAATTATTTGATTCTAGTTGCCCCTTCCAAAAGGTAGTTACGTATGGTGAAGAATGGGCAAGAAACTCCATACTTACTCTTTTAAAATGTTAACAATATTTTATATACATACATTAATAAGAACAAAATTTTACCTAGAATAAAATTACTATACCACAGTAGGTTAAAAGAATTAAAAGTGAAGTAATGACAGACAAATTAATTATGCAATAGATACAATGGTGCACATATTAACAAAAATTGTAACAGTTGATTGATTTCAGTAAAATTTTAACATTTAATAACATATGTCAGTGTGTGAGTTAATAGTAAATTATGATACAAGTGTGCTGTGTTGGTCATTGCACTCGAGGCGGTATTATTTACCAATGGACCAAAGATAATTTAGACTATTTAAAAAAAAAGTGAACGCGCGGATTCCTTTTGCCATGAAGTTTATTTGACGAGATTTAAAAAAAAAAGCGCAAGTTTTCGACTAGTAAACAGTTATCTGTGGCGTTACAGCACTCGTATGGTAACGTAAAGTAAAAAGCACGCGTTTTTAATACACTGCATTATGGACCTAAAAGCGGTTCAATAAGAGCCACTTTACGAGCAAGTGTGTTGAAAAGTATATTAATCATAGAAAATAAAATTAATATTATAAAAATTATAAATTATACAGTTAAATTAGCAACCAGTTTGATTTTGTCTAAACTCTAAATAAATTGTCCTATGGAGCAGGACCAGCATGTTTCCAAGCATTCTTATCTTGCATATAATCCTCTCATTTGTAATATGCTATGAATATTTACAAAGTATGCTTTTAATATGAGTTTTAAATTTTCATTCATTGAATTGTAATACTTATATCAGAAGATATTTTATTGTAACATTTAACATAGTACCCCATAAAAGATAGAGTCTGATCAACGAAAGCTGTCCATGAAAACAGGTGGCAAATTTAAAAAATCCCACCGCGCTTTGCAGGCGGGTTGACGATTGCAGTATGGTGTTAAAAATACATAGAGAACGCTGCTGCCCATTCTCTAGTAAATCCCTTAGTCGCCTTTTACGACACCCACGGCAAGAAATGGGGTAATATTACATAATGTATTATTAATTATACATAAACCTTCGTTCGGAGTAAATGACGGTGGAGGCCGCATCAACATCCGTTTAGAAGACCAACGCGGTAACACAGACAGGTACGAAAAGCGACTTAATTTATAATATGTATAGAAGCTTAACACAAGCGTAAAAATGGGTGGTTTAAAAGGTATCTAACAAATAAATATTACTTTCTCAAACAAAGCATAAGGTCGAGAGACTTATATACTCGTAAATGTCGAATATTTCAAAAATATAAATTAACTAGCTTTTGCCCGCAGCTCCGCCCGCGTGTATGTCGGATGACGCGTAAAAAGTAGCCTATGTCCATCTCCATATCCCAGGCTATATCTCTGCCAAGTTTTATGACAATCGATTTAGCGGTTTAGGCGTGAAAACGTAACAGACAGACAGACAGTTACTTTCACATTTATAATATGAAGTAGGTATGGATTTAATGATGAACCGAAAAAAAATACTAAGTTGTTTCTTCATTATCTCAAAATTCAGGTAAAGATACTGTTAAAATCCTGAAGGTACATATTTGTACACTTTTAAGTGCATAACAGCTACATTTTCACATTCACGAGAGCCATAGACGTTAGACGACATAATTACTTAGCTTTCTATGTCATGCAGAAATACTTCACTATAGGCTATTTATATCATTCCCACTAACAACAACATTATTGTTCTTGCTAGCTCATCAAAAATATCTAACATACAATACTTATAAGCACTCATAATAAATATAACAATCTCTGGTCCTTCCGCCCCTCAGTTGAAAGTTCCAGCAAACTTCTGGAAGCTCGTCGATCGGAACCGTAGAATATAGTCAAGAAATACTTCACTATAGGCTACTTATATCATTCCCACTATTAACAACATTATTGTTCTTGCTAGGTCATCAAAAATATCTAACATACAATACTTATAAGCATTCATAATAAACATAAAAATCTCTGGTCCTTCCGCCCCACAGTTGAAAGTTCCAGCAAACTTCTGGAAGCTCGTCGACCGGGACCGTAGAATATAGTCAAGCGAGTTCATTTTGCGATCGTCAAAACGAGCAAATATTTACATCACTGCCCGTTAGTGACGGTCACAAACCAACTTCGCTTAACAAATTAGTGGTGTCATTATCTTTGGCATCAGTTTTCCCTTATGGAACAACTTCCTTGTAGAAATCTTCATAGTCCTTTTCTTGGCTATCCTTTAAAACATACAAAATAATCATAACATCAAAATCTTAATTAATTTACGATACGTTATTAAAAACTTTTCAAAAAAATAAAACACGTAAACCTACATAGGCACTCATGAAACGTCAGAAGCTAGGTGCACGGTTCCAATTAGTCGTGTCGTATAGAGAAGAGCCGGCAAGAAACTCTACGGTTACTCTTTTAAAAATAATTGGCTTTTACAATATTTTCAAATAACAGTGTTAATAGGTATCGGAGGACAGTGTAGGCCTTTCAACAATTACCAGGTACTTAACAAAATAGAAAAGTGCCAACAAATCTACAGTCTACTAGGCCTGCAACGTTCTCACATTCACAAAATAGAAAAGAATCTATAAAAATAATCTGTAATACATACTCGAAATATTTTAAGAGAAACATCTATAGGTGGTAAAAAAGCCATATCAGCATATTTTTTTTTTTTGGTCTAGATGTTTTTATATAATTATTATAATTATAAAATGGCTTGAGACATTTTGCAAAAAACCTTTACTACTTAAGGCTCCTACAAACAGGTGCGACACGCGACGCGACACAAAGGCACCGCGAGTAGCGCGACGAGCGGTGTCTTTGTGTCGCGTCGCGTGTCGCGCCTGTTTGTAGGAGCCATTATTCTATAATGACCCGCCCGGACGCGGCAACGCGACGCGGACGGTGGCGGCACGAGCGCGGTGCCTTTTGATAATTAATTCATAATTATCAAGTACCTAATTATAAATTATTTAATATTTTTAATAATATACTCCGATTTAAAAAAAATCGTTTCCATGGCTTCTTTACCACATAAAGGTGTGTCAATTAAAATATTTCGTGTTTGAATAGATACACCCTATATATCGCACCCCCAGGGCGATAAAGGCGTAAGTAAGAATACGTCACTTTTTTATTGCAGTTTCGTATAGCGCAGATAAAGATACACAATGCTCAATTTGTCCGTTAAGGTCTGACGAAAAAATAAACCATTATACCAAAAAAGACATTTGTCGCGTCACATAAGTTTTACATTTTTTCAGATAAAAAGATCCATAACAAGTTCAACGCCACGGAATAAAATGATAAATTTCCATTCAGGCCATGTCGGACAATGTTGGGCGACACTAGCATGTTCCGTTCGGGCCGTGGGGAACAATGGTGTCCGACAGTCAGAGCTATGTTTAAACGTCTTTTGAGAGCTGTCGGTCGACAATAAAATAAAATTAAAATATAAGGTAATATTTTACGCAGAATGACCCGGGCGGCTTCAACGGAAGAAAGTTAAGTGTCGCCCAGCATTGTCCGACACGGCGCTGAACGTGATAAACGTGTGAAAAACTTAAAATATTAATTATTCTTTATACACGACAATTTGAGGTATCTGAAATATTGTTGAAAAAAAGCTTGATTTTTTTACTATTTAATGGTATATAACAAAAGATCATAAGATCAAATGCTAAATAGATATACCAGACCAACAGTTTTTTCGCTCTCCTGTAAAGTTAGTATATTTTTCTTACGCCTTTTTCGCACTGGGGATGCGATATATACTTATTTAAATGAAACCCTATTTTTAGGTTTAGGAGGTTTAGGCCTTAGGTTTTGGAGTTCTTGGGTTTTGAAAATTCGGAGTTTTCTTTCTTTGGGTGTTTATCTGTAGCTATGATGGAAGGCAGTTAAACTAGAAATGTGAGCTGTATCTGTGTATCTACAGCGAGTGACATCCATACACACTGAAAACATTATAATGAAAATCAATTTCTCTTATTCGTTAAGGATTTGATATCTCTTGCTTGCCACACGGAGTTCTTCTTGGCCCACACAAGGCTCGTACAGACTCGTGCGATATCGCGCGAGTCTGTACGAGCCTTTATTCTTCTGCACAGCATTAGAACTTAGTAGAGGACACTGAGGACAGTAGGTACTGCAAAAATATTATTTATCATTTCCGATACATTACATATTTGTTTAGAACCTTGGACGCTTTTTCAATACCTTGAATACAAATCCATCGAGCACCTGAAAATGTAAATGCAGTAACATTAATACATTTATCTCTTCTCAGTACAAACTTCTAGGTCCTTATTATCTATTCTAGGTCCTTATTATCTATTCTAGCTCCTTATTATCTATTCTACCTCCTTATTATCTATACATTTATACAAATAAATAAAATTGAAGTGTCGGTTTATAATTTCAAAATAGCAGCTTTTTAATAAATGCATATGAAAGTATTGCCGTGTGGTGCCGGACGTAAAGAATAGCATCACCCTATTTCTTCCTGTGGGTGTTCGTAAAAGGCGACTAAGGGACTTACTAGAGAATGGGCAGCAGCATTCTCTATGCATTTTTAACACCATATTGCGTTCGCCAACCCGCCTGCCAAGCGTGGCGATTATGGCAAACCCCCCCAATTGGGGGAGGCTTATGTCCAGCAGTGGAAGTCTTTCGGCTGAAATGATGATGATAATATGAAAGTATTTACGGTACTTATAACCAGGGCTTGTTAACGTTACCAAATAACAAAATAATAACCGTTACGTAACATTAAATTTAAATGTTATACCTACTAACGTTACAAAAATTTAACGGTACTTGATAACATTACCAGTAATATAACGTTAATTAACATTAACAAAAATACGATAACTAACGTTAATTTAGCTACGTTGCCGTTCTGTGAGTAAGAATCAGGCAGATTCAGGAACGTTGTGATCGGCACGGCATCAGAGAGGCGCGAGGGCGGGCTCCCGCCGCGCCGCACGCCTCAGGCCCCACTACTTACATCTCACCCGTTTAAAATAACGATAAAATAAATAGATGCGTAAATAACGTTAAATCGATTACCGTTATTTTAATAATAACGTTAACTCTGCCAATACAAGGTAACGTTATGAAAAACCGGTATTAAAAGCCCTGCTTATAACAAAAAAAAAAACTATCGCTGCTGTCTCTTTGTTCCGGCTAATTTCAGAAACGCCTGGACCGATTTTGACAGGACTTTCACTGGCAAATAGCTGATGTTATTAGGAGTATTTTACTTTAAAAAAAGCCAAGCGGGCGAAGCCGCGGGCAGCAGCTGGTCTCTAATAAACTCGGAGTAAAGTTATGCCAAACATAAAAAAATCCACCGTGTTTCGAGATCGTGTGTCGTTGTGTTTCGTGTTTGTTGTTTTTGTGTATTATCAAGGGGGCTAAAGTCTCGAACATATTTAGCGAGTTTTATTATTATTCATTTATTTCAGAATAAAATATTCCATATATTGTTAGTAAATAGTACTTATAACTATGTTAGTAAATTATTAATTTATTCACTATTGTTTTAAATACTGTTTCACTAAAAATGTTTACACTCGTTTTGCTAATAGCGATAATTCACAAATCGTCATCATTAAGGAATTCATTTGAAAACAAAGTAAACGAAGTTTGGTTTGTTAAAATAAATAAAGTGTTTTTAACCTAAATGATAATTTTATGAAAGAGCGGAGTCTCCTCTTTATTTGCTTAAAAGGGGGCTCCAATCACTATTGTTCTGAATATTGTGGTTATGAAAAAACATTTTTTTTTTTAAATTGTAAGGTGATACATATGTACATACAAATTTTTATTTCGATAAATAAATTATGAACTGCTTGGTTGGCCATTGTTTAGGAATGTTCAAGTTAGATGTGTTGTTCTTTGAACAATGTTGTCATCGCCAGTGAGTCTGCGCCAAAGCTGTCATCTCAGATATAATATTTATTTATTATTTTATGCACTAGCAAAAAAAAAAAACTGTACAAAGGCGCACTTAATGCCTAAGGCATTTTCAAGTCCAAGTCCAAGTCAACCTTGGACTGATGCAGAGGCAAAACATGGCAGGTATAGATAGGTCGAAAATAACTTTAAAATACAAGAATAAATACTAATACATACGAGTACATATATATAAACAAAATAAACTTTGCAAGGAAATAACGCTCGGTTGTGAAAGAAAACGAATATTCTATCACTAATTCAAAAGTTTCATAAATGATTATGTATTTGGCTATAAAGCAAATCTGCCTAGCCTTTTCCCAACTATGTTGGGGTCGGCTTCCAGTCTAACCGGATGCAGCTGAATACCAGTATTTTACATGGAGCGACTGCCTATATGACCTCCACAACCCAGTAACTTGGTAACACGATACCCTTTGGTAAGACTAGCTGTCAGACTTTTTGGGCTTCTGACGACCCGTAACGACTGTCAAAGATCCACGAATGACCGCCGGGACCAACGGCTTAACGTGCTTTCCAAGGCACGGAGGAGTCTCGGTATGTAAAGATGGTCACCCATCCACGGACCAACTCCGGCAAACGTAGCTTAACCTGACAGATCGACCCATGCGGCTGTTATTACTTAGCCACGAGCTCCTCCTCTTTGTAAAGAAATAACGCTCGGTTGTAGGAGAAAACGAATATTCTATCACTAATTCAAAAGTTTCATAAATTATTATGTATTTGACTTATTGAAAAAGCAATAAAGCATTGGTATCCAAATCCACTAGGTAACATACTACGTACATAGTGAGTAGACGAGGTTACAGAACAATACGTATCAGAAACACTTGAACAAATAGTGACTAGGTATCAGTCTTTAAGTTGGCTCATTTGTCCAATTTAAAGTAATTTCACTGTATTTAGATGGTATGAAATTATAAGAAAGGAATAGAATTAAGTTATTTAACATACCCTTACCATATCCCTTCAAAATGGTTGAGCTAAATGGTGCTAATCCATGCGTCATGTTCGTGAACGAGCGCCGTCAGTTGGGACTGGTCATCTCTTAGCTGCCACGGCTTATTTTAATTTATTTTAATCTTTGAATCGTTTTTAATACGGACGCTTCTAACGTGCACGTCTTTCTACATTGTTCTCACATGTATAACTTCAACATGAATGATGTAACCCATTTTTTTTGTAACAATATTTTTGTTTTAAAAGAGTGTCCGTGGAGTTTCTTGCCCGTTCTTCTCCATAGGAACCTACTACGCTTTGGAGTGGGCAACTAGCTTCATCTTTCTGATTGACCGACCCCTTGACAATTCAAAAGTGCCTGTAATTGGTTTATTTGAAATAAATGCTTTGAGTTTGAGTTTGAGTTTGATACTTATTGTAGAACTTTGAGCAAATCGGGTAGATAAATAAGGTCTATCTATTTATACACGAAATATTTTAGACCTTTATATGTAAAGGTGGTAAAGAAGCTAAAGAAAGATTTTTTTTATTATAATCTTAATATATCATACAAAGTCGGTTTATTTACACCATTTATAACTCAAGAACGGCTAAACCGATTTTTACTATCTTAGATTTGTTGGATTTGGCTCCGCCCCGAATAGCAGAATAACTATTAAAAACATGCCAAGTGCGTTTCGGCCGAGCACAATGAAGGGTTCCGTAGTTGGTATGAATTTTCCCAAGAACAAACTTAACATCGTAGTTGAAAAACATGTTCTTCTATAAGGAATATATGGGAGAACATGTTTTTCAACTGTAAATGTAAGTTGGTTGACTATTACTCGGTAACTTGTGACGCCTACTTGGCTGTGATGGTTTTCCTTTTAACTTCGTTATATATACTACAGCTGTGATTTTTTTTACATATCCAAGTACAACCATTTATCTGGCAGAGGAGGGGACACTTAACTCTAACAAAAATTTGCACTTTAAAGCCTAGTATTTCAGAAACGAATCCCTTAATCGAAAAATTGTTTTTACAAACCCGCAATACTTGTGAAAGACTCATCCAATAATATCCCACACCATAGGATAGACGAAAAAAAAATACATCCCCACTTTAAATGTACAGGAGGTACCCTAAATAACTATTTTTTTCATGATTTTATTTTACCACTTTGTCGGCGTGATTAATATGTATATCCATGCCTAATTATAGCTTTCTAGTACTAAGAGTCTCTGAGCTAAGCTGGGGACGGACAGACGGACAGACGGACGGACATGGCGAAACTATAAGGGTTCCTTGTTGATTGACTGCGGAACTCTAAAAATGCGAAAAATTTCACGAAAGACTACGGAACTCTTAACTGAATTTTTTTCGCATTTTCGAAAAAATTCACGAAATTAAATTATGTAGAAAATTCACTTTCTCATACACTTTTTTATAGAACGGCTTTTTGGATGATATTTCGTGAACTGATTGGGGAACGGGGAACAAGAAATTTCACGCGGTCGAAGTCGGAAATATTTTTTAATTACTTGACACACTTTACCACCGCGCCCGCGTCCCTGCCGTGCGTCGCCGCGTCGGGGCGGGTCTTTCATAGAATAAGTAAGTAAAGGTTTTATGCTAAAATTACAATAATTCCGTAAAAAAAATGGTGCTTCTTTACCACCAATAGATATTTCTCTTAAAATATTTCGTGTACCTATGAATAGATGGACCTTATATACCTATGTAAGTACTACCTACTACAACCTACTACTCGTATACGTTCCAAACTGGGTTACTGGCTTCATCTTTCTGACTGACCGACTCCTTGTTAATTCAAATGTGCTTGTAATAATTGAAATAAATACTTCTAGTTTGAAAGTTTGAGTACCTACTTTGCATTATATTCCACGATATAAACCAGGGCTTGTTAACGTTATCAAATAACAAAATAATAAACGTTACGTAACGTTAAATTTCAATATTATACCTACTAACGTTACAAAAATTTAACGTTAGTTTATCAACTAACGTTAAATTTTTGTAACGTTATCACATTACCAGTAATATAATGTTAATTAACATAACAAAAATACGATAGCTAACGTTAATTTAGCTACGTTGCCGTTCTGTGGGTAAGAATCAGGTAGATTCAGGCAACGTTGTGATCGGCACGGCATCAGAGTGGCGCGAGGGCGGGCTCCCGCCGCGCCGCACGCCTCTGGCCCCACTTCTTACATCTCACCCGTTTAAAATAACGATAAAATTAATAGTCGCATAAATAACGTTAAATCGATTACCGTTATTTTAATAATAACGTTAACTCTGTCAATACAAGGTAACGTTATGAAAATTTACCGGTATTTAAAGCCCTGATATAAACAAGATCTTAGGACCAGTTTTGCAAATGCAGCGTACCTTAAGGCTCAGATATATGCCAGTGACCTTAAGAGTCTATACTACCTCAGCGCCACCTCACTCTGTATCTCGCTCGCACACTATTGCTACCGGTCACGCGAGCAAGCGAGACAGGGCGGCAGGGAAACGGCTCCAAGGCGCCGATAGTTTAGGTAATTTCTTTTTACGGTGAAAATAATGGTATTTAAATGTAATTTAAAAAAAGTAAATAACATAAGACCTGATTTATAGTTAGTTCAGTTAATATGCAAAGTTTCATTATCTAATTTGAAGTATTTTTTGAATACCAGCGGTTTATTGTTCGGTTTGGAGGTAACTTTGGAATTTTTTCTATCGAGAAATTTTTATGGAATCGTGTTTTCGGCTAACATAGTACTTAAAATTAATCCTCAACTTTACCATATATTTATTTCAAAATTAATGCTGCAGTATTTTCGACATAACGGAGGATCATGCTAAGCCATTTCAGGCCCTTAAGTGGTTAGCTTGCGTGTTCTGTACTGAGCTCACGCAACGCGTCGTACGTCCAGCCAGTAATAGGACTTGCCCATCCATGAGCGCTGTCCCAAATAAAACGCAATATTAATTTATTGTACATAAAACAAAAGGTATTAATAAAACACGTATACTAAAAGATCAATGATTAAATTATCTTTAAAAAGGTGAATTTTGCGTGATTCTCTATTTTTTATCCGCGTTAGACATAACTTTATAAATTTAATTCCAATAAGTAATATAAACATAATCTAAAATATTCACATATTAAGTTATTAAAAAAAACTCAAATTTAATAATTAAAAAAATCTTTCATTTCGACACAATATATTGAAAGGAAATAAGACCAACCTCAGACACTCCTTTATACGTTCCTATAAAGCTTCCTTTAAACTTTAATGAAGAAAATGTTATTGTGTATCGAAGAAATATCTATTATAGGTACTTAGTAAAGTTTTTTCTTTCATACCTAGATTCATGATGTTTTAAGGTAAGGCACTTTTACGTTAAGGTAACTAGCAAAACCTAGCGGAAAAAAAAAAGAAATAAATGCCTACTCAAACATTAGGGCAAGACTGCTGTACAAGAGAAAACGCTCGAATTAATAATGAGTATGAAAACACTCCAAAGGAATTTAAAAGGAAACTAGGTATCAAAATTAACACGTCTAAAAAGTTTTTTTTTTTTCTTTCATAACTTGAAGGTAACTAGCAAAACCTAGCGGATTGCTTAAATGCTTACTACTCAAACATTAGGGCAAGGTACTAGAGAAAACGCTCGGATTATTAATAATTAGTATGAAAACACTCTAAAGGAATTTAAAAGAAAACTTTACTTGGTATCAAAATTAATACATGTCTAACAAGTTTTTTTTTCTTTCATAACTTGAAGGTAACTAGCAAAACCTAGCGGATTACTTAAATGCTTAATACTCAAACATTAGGGCAAGAATGTACTAGATAAAACGCTCGAATTAATAATGAATATGAAAACACTCTAAAGGAATTTATAAGAAAACTGAAAACTTTATTTGGTATCAAAATTAACACATGTCTAACAAGTTTTTTTTATTCTTTCATCACCTGCAGGTAACTAGCAAAACCTAGCGGATTGCTTAAATGCTTAATACTCAAACATTAGGGCAAGACTGTACTAGAGAAAACGCTCGAATTAATGATGAGTATGAAAACACTCTAAAAGAATTTAAAAGGAAATTTTACTTGGTACCAAAATTAACAAATATCTAACATTTTTTTGTTTTTCTTTCATAACTTAAAGATAACTAGCAAAACCTAGCGGATTGCTTAAATGCTTACTCCTCATACATTAGGGCAAGACTGCGTTAGAGAAAACGCTCGAATATAATGAGTATGAAAACACTCTAAAGGAATTTAAAAGGAAACTTTACTTGGTATCAAAATTAACACATGTCTAACAAGTTTTTTTTTTCTTTCATAACTTTAATCATGTTTTAAGTTAAGGTACTTTTACGTTAAGGTAACTAGCAAAACCTAGCTGATTGCTTAAATGCTTACTACTCAAACATTAGGGCAAGACTGTACTAGAGAAAACGCTCGAATTAATAATTAGTATAAAAACATTCTAAAGGAATTTAAAAGGAACTTTACTTGATACCAAAATTAACACGTGTCTCGTTTATTTTAATCCTGAAAACAAATAAGAACACATCTATCTATCGCTGCATCTACGAGTACTAACTAAATCTGCGAATAAGTTGCAAGTCAGGGAATTAGCTTAGAATCTTAAGGCGAGGTTCTTCGAGCGTGCATTTTTGTTCCAGAGGTGGCAGCTGGGCGCGAGTAAATTGTGCCATGAATTTCGTTAATTTTGGGTTGAAAGTTATATGTTTTATGATATTAACAATGTTAAACCCGACGGACATTACATCATCATAGACGTTTATTTAGATGCAATTTTCAATACATAATGTGGTATAATATTGAAATAAAATGATTTTAATCTACAAAACAAGGGTATGTTTGGAATTTTTCTATCGAGCGAACTTTATCCAGTTATGTAACGAGTACCCGACGTACCTACAAAAAGGTCTCATCAGCAACATACAATTATTTCACGTGTTTAATCATTACCGTTTCTAAATAAAATGACATTAAAATTACATTTCCTAGAGGTTAACTTGAAGAACCTCGCCTTAAGGCATTGTGTCCACATTTAGCTATACTGGCTGAAGACATTAGCAAATCGCCCCGCACACTTTGGCTTCATGCAACGTGTAACTAAATTCTCTTCGGAGTAGAACTATTTTCCACCACGTTATTAGCCTTCATAATAGTTCTGTAGGTCGAAGGTTTGAACCCAGAGGTGTTTTACTTTGTGTAAATTATTTTTATCACCACTGTTCTCAAAACAGTGAAGGAAAACGTCGTGGGGGAACCGGCATTTTCTAGAACCAAAAATTCGATGACATGACATCTACCAATCCGCACTGAGCCCACGTGGTGGATTACGTACGGCCCAGGCATGTGATCCAGTGGAAATGTTATAGGCTGATTACTTATTTTATAGTTCTACAGGCCAATTTATGAGACACCAAACAATTATCCCTGCAGATGTTACCATTGCATGAGGCTTGTGACTTCCAGCATAACCTCTAATTGGATATATACGTGCACTAGTCGCTGTTTTATTCTTAAGTAAGTTCTTAAATGAACTAGTATGGCTGTACCACATTTGATAAAGTATGTCAGCAGCATTTTCAAAAACCACGTGCCTTAGCAATATCGCACAAATCTACTGAATAATGGCGGAAAATTATGGTCGAGTTGAAATGACAAAATTCTGAAAAATCTTACCTGAAGTTCTAGTTTCCATGTTCTAATCAAAGTTCTTGTTTAATTATATTGATAACAATAAGAGATCCGTTTGAGAAGGTGATCGAGTGAGGACTGCGTCGGATGTCGTTTGTGGTTCGACAATGTAGGTCTTGCGAGCTATACCATACTGCCTTCGACGTGCAGGGCTGGATTCAATTGTTTCTGAACGATTTTACGGAAAAAGATATAGACTAGGCTTGTTTTATGTCCGCGTCTGAAGACGTTTCTGGCATAATCTTCGTTACTTATAAAGGTTGCTTAAAGTTAAGAGAAGCTTTGAACGACAAAAAATATATGGTAACACTAGCTTTTGCCCAAGGCTCCGCCCGCGTGAATGTTAGTTATCGCGTAAAAAAGTAACTTTTGTCCTTCTACATATCCTCAGCGGTTAAGGCGTTAAAACGTAAAGGACAGACAGACAGAGTTACTTTCACATTTATGATATTAGTATGGATAGAAGTGAACTAATAATTGCAACGTTTAAGTAAGTAGTAAGTAGGGAAATTAAAGTATCTAGGTATGATACTTTTCCGATTCTAAAGGAATACTTGACGAATTAGATATTTCACTTGATAAGATGAATGCTAGACCAATCACATATGAAGAAAACGAGTCTCCATCAGTACGAGTAGTACCTACCCATTGCTTATGTCTTAGGTTGAAAAGCGAATGCTAGAAAAAGAAGGACTGCAAAATGAGAGCGCACATACTTCTGATGGTGGCCCAACTAAATGCCAACGGAAAATGCTACTAGGGTATATATAGACAAAGAAGACGAAGAGTCTTAAGACAAACAGTCTTATGATATGATTTTTATTTATACATAAAATCATACCATAAGACTCTGACTGAGTAGTTGAGTAGAAAAAGTGGTACAAAACAAGTCAAGAAGACCAAAATATGTTAGCCTAATTTGGCCATTAATTAAGTAGCTAATTATGACTTACTTAGTTTCCCAGAAAGCCAGCGGTTCAGTTCATCTTTTCCTTCCTATCAATAAAAAAAATTCATACCTATTTGTCAGAAGTGCAAGATCAAAGTTCGTACCAAAAGACCAACACAACTTGTGATTGTTATTATGATGAACAGGGAAACATAATCATGAAACAACTTTCTGGGAGTCGTTTTTGTGCAGCGTATTTAATTTAATTTTAATTTTACAGTAATGATAATAATAATAATAATGAATTCTTTATTGTCATAAAAAATGTGTACAAAGTGAAGCCCTGACTCCTGCACTAGGTAAAACACCTGTGTTACAGGAGCCAGTGGTGCCGATTCCCTTGTTCACAAACTAAACTAAATTTAAGTTCAGTGCATCTTTTTCTTTCTATTTCATTAAGAAAAGGACAGAAGATTTTTAGTTTAGTCCTGTCAAATCAGCGCTTGACGTAAATTGACGTAATTTTAGTAGGCAAGTTTTTGATCACATCTAAACTTGTATGGAGTAGTGACAGGCGCTGATTAATTTGACAGGACTAAACTAAAATTTATCTTCTTTCCTTTTATTAATGAAATAGAAAGAAAAAGATACACTAAACTTAAATTTAGTTTAGTTTGCATGGGCGTACCCAGGGGGAGGTAAGGGGGGGGCCGCCGCCCCCCTGGAAATCTCGCAGAACATGTATGGACTCGCCTATTTACTAATCAAAGTGTAAACGGGGCCTTATGCTCTAACTTTAAATAAACTGCGCAGTAGACACTGGCAAATTTACTTTTATTTATTTACCCTAGTAGCATTTTTGTTGGCGTTTAGTTGGGCCACATACCTCTGAAGGTGGCCCAACTAAATGCCAACGGAAAATGCTACTAGGGTAACTACCTATAAAGCAGGATCATTTGCAGCTGTTTGCCCTACACAATACACTATACATATATACCTAATTTTTCATGTAGGTGTATTTGTGTAGTGTGTTTGACAAAACAGCCGCGGACGATCCACCTAAAAAACCTGACTTGCCCCCTAGGCCAGAAGCTGGGTACGCCCATGTTAGTTTGTGAACAAGGGAATAAAAACCATAATTAGAAATTAATATTTGCTGTATAAAAATGCTTCAAGTACAGCCCTGTGCTCATGTGGTTTCATGTGTGTTCAAGTGTCTCCTATATTTGTTCTAATTCCTGCGTAAGAGTAACTCGGACAACGTAACATAACTTCTGTCTTCAACAATGATACGATACTACCTCTTCGATTACTTAAGCTTTAAACCATGCTGATCAGTGATATGGTAAGTAGAATTATTTGAATAAAGTTGTACACAGGCATGCGCGGATATAGGGGGAGGGGGGGTAACGGGTGTAGTTGTAGTTCCCCCGGGGGATTCGATCAACCTTTATTTTCTCCACCACACAACTCTCAATTAGGCATACCTAAACATAGTTTAATAACCTGTGTTTTTGAATGACTAAGATAGGTACACACGGCTATACATAACAAGCTACATTTCCAGAATAAGCTGACCTCTCATTATACGGAAATCCTATACAATGCAAGATTAGCTTATACTGGAAATGTATAGCTTGACGCGTAGCCGTGTGTATATAATATACTAGCTTTTGCCCGAGGCTCCGCCCGCGTAGATGTCGGTTATCGCGTAAAAAAGTAGCCTATGTCCGTCTCCATATCCCAGACTATATCTCTTCCAAATTTCATGACGATCGGTTCAGCGGTTTAGGCGTAAAAACGTAACATACACAGACAGACAGACAGAGTTACTTTCACATTTATAATATTAGTATGGATGTGTAGGTACAGTCAGCTGCAGAGAAATCTCACCCCCTAGCAATGAAGAAATACATTGCTAGGGGGTGAGATTTCTCTGCAGCTGACCGTACCTAGATAAATCGTAGTCATCCTCGAAATTGTTGAGTTTACCGAAAATAGATGACGAAGGTTTTTTTTTAAAGGTCTTTCTGGAAATCAACCCTCCGTCCCCCAGAAGGTAAAATTTGCCCCCCCCCCCCTTGAGCGAAAACCTAAATCCGCGCCTGGTACTACCTCTTCGAAACCATGGTCAGTGATATGGTAAATATAACTATTTGAATAAAGTTAAACACAGGTTACAAAACTTGCCAAATCAGGAAGCTGGGGTTGGACTTCAAACTCTAAACAGAACGTATTTACTATATACAGGTTGAAATTGAAAACATGCGACAAACCGAAATGGGAGATTGTACTCATCATTATGAACATATTTTATTAAGGGACCAAAGCTGTAATCGCGAAAAAATTATCAGCTGTTCCCTACATTTATGTTCGCATAACTCGTCAAAATGTAGGGAACAGCTGATAATTTTTTCGCGATTACAGCTTTGGTCCCTTAATAAAATATGTTCATAATGATGAGTACAATCTCCCATTTCGGTTTGTCGCATGTTTTCAATTTCAACCTGTATATAAATTAAAAAAATATGTTTCTTTGTTTGTCCCTTATGTGTTTCTATAACACGATTGCTGAGTTGGTAACACCATCATCCACTTGAGCAAAGCAGATAAAATTAACTAACAGTCTTTAAAAGGACGAGAACCTGTAAGGATCTGAAGAATAGGGGGCGTAGGCCCTTAGGTTCAACGCTTCTACTGATACACTTTATTTTCTAAAACAATACAAAATTTCTTTTAAAACTATCTAAGTAGGAACCGCTGCCCAGGGCCTCAAGTCTGCTATTACAATAGTGTCAGAATGGTCTCTTCATTGTGAGTTTTTGAAAGATTTGCCATACAAACACTGTCAAATACTCACAATGGCGAAACCATTCTGACACTATTGTAATAGCAGACTTGAGGCCCTGTTCAAAGGTTAAAGGCTCGTACAGACTAGTGCGATATCGCGGGCGCGACGCGACACTAGTAGCACAATTTCTTTGTCGGTGCCTGTCGCGCCCGCCATATCGCGCGAGTCTGTACGAGCCTTAAAGCGGTATGCTTCGACAGAGACCACGCGTATTGGTTTTTTTAATCCATGGGAAACTAAGGCGGCATCTCCACGGGCGAGAAAATCGCGGCGATAGTCTCGCCGTGCCATCAAATTCAATAGAAGCTCTATGAATCAATCTCCACACGGCGTTATCATCGCGGCGATTATTTGAAGGCCCAGCGTGAATTTCGCTGCGATTCTCTCGCCCGTGGAGATGACGCCATAAAAAACCGGACAAGTGCGTGTCGGACCACGCACAATGAAGGGTTCCGTAGTTGGAATGAATTTATCCCGCCAACAAAATGTGGTTGGCTGCGTAACCAAGCGGAAGCCAGGTGAGCTACCTACTGCCAGAGTTGCGGGTTTGTCTGAAAGGTATACCGTGGCCCTGGCATACAGGCAACTGAAGGAACACGGTTGGGTTTTAGTCAGTAGAAGTCTGACACGCCTTCCTGCTCCGCCCAGAGCGGGAGAAGTTATTTGATAATTTCCCACACAAAAAAAAAAAAGGTGAGCCACGCACCATAGAGCTGTATACTCGTAGATTTAGTTAGCAGCGCAACCTGGTGACGTCACCATGGCGTCCCGATGAGGTATGGCTCCAAGTCAAATGAACATATTACTCCCTTAGCGCCAAGTAAAGTTATGGCAAATAAAAGCTGGAGTACCACAAGGGAGCGTACTGGGTCCGGTATTGTACCTACTATACACCTGCGATATTCCTGAGCTAGAAAGCAATTTCATTGCAACCTTTGCTGACGACACAGCTATCATGGCTGTTGGAAATACTCACGAGGAAGCTGTAGAAAAAGTTCAAGAGTCCTTAAATCTTGTCTATGAGTGGACTACAACATGGCGTATCAAGCTTAACGAAAGCAAGTCTATCGACATTGACTTCACTAATAAAAAGCCAAAATACTTCCCGGTTTTCATAAATAACCAACAAATACCATATGCGAATACTGCTAAGTATCTCGGCATGACTCTGGATGCAAAACTGCGCTGGAAAGAGCATGTCAAAAAGAAAAGAGCTGAATTAGATATTCGATACAAAAAAATGTATTGGCTACTTGGTAGACAGTCGCCATTGTCAATACCTAACACATTGTTGATATATAAACAAGTTTTAAAGCCTGTATGGACCTACGGTATTCAGCTGTGGGGCTGCACCAGTCAAAGTAATCGTCAGATCATACAAAGATTTCAAAACAATGTACTAAGGGATATAGTCAACGCGGCCTGGTACATTAAAAACAGCGACCTCCACCGGGACCTCAAGATGGATGTCGTGAGCACAGTAATACAAAAATATGCAGAAGCTCATGATCACAGACTTCATCATCACGTGAATGTCGAGGCGATCCAACTCCTTGACAACACTTATCTAGTACGAAGACTAAAAAGGATAAAAACTTTTGAGTTAGTTTAGTGCAGTGTGAGTTAATATAAACTGCAGTGCAAGTGATGACTAATGTAAAGAACACGTGAATCAAGTGTCTTCCCCTTAACATAGTGAATAAGAAAGACGTTATTGAACCATTTCTTAATTTTATAATTTCTTAGCAGTTTAAGTTATATTTAAATTACTTATTAGCTAATGGGCTAGATTGTAATGTAAATAAAGTATCATTGTCTGTGATACTTTATATATTATTTAAAAAAAAAACTAAAACTTCAAGAAATATGTGGTTAGGTAAGTAATACTGGTTGTAAATTTGCTCCGCATTTATTAACGAGGGGCTAAAGTTTAAAAACCAAGATATCAAAAACCTCGGTTGTTAGGCCGGTAGGTACCTCAGCGGCAGCATGCACTGCTTTTAACGAAATAATAATGAAGACGTGTTTCAAAAGAACGTATCGTCGTTCATTTAGGTCAGTCATTATTATTTTAGTGTAACGATCGACCGTTTCACCAGGGACATTTGTACAAATATTTCAATATCTTCGGTTCGACCTGCCCTCCTTCTCCTTTCAAGATTTGCTTTTGTAATAATTAATTACAAATGTAACTACGAACAATAGCTTGTAATATTGGATTGTTTTACGGTGTACGTACCTAATTTGGTATCTTATAAAATATATTAAGTTCCCATTTCATATAGCCTGATTTTGAACTTTTTTATGTACCTACCTAATGGCGGGTCTTTAAACACTTTTTAGGGTTTTGTAACCAAAGAGTCATAGGACCAAGGGAGGATCCAGGGGGAGGGGGGTCATGGGGGTCATGACCCCCCACATGGTCCACCTAGGTCCTGGACTCAGCCCAGGGGGGGGGGCCCTGGGCTGAGTCCAGGACCTAGGTGGACCACTAATAAAAATAGTTAAACATAATGTTTTTATTTTAGTTAGTGTAGTGACAGCGCAAAGATCTTTCTCTACGTTATGAAAAATCTAATTGTGGCTAAGAGCTTTAATAGTTGAAGAACATCTAACCGGACTTGCACTTCTCCACGTCCATAAAAACGTACCCATTAAAGTAGATGAAGTGATAACGCGTTTCGGGAGAAGACGTAAAAGAAAAATTGATTTTGTTATTTAAATATAGGTAGGTATTTTTAAGTCCAGTACTTACATACATTTATTAATAAAATACCTACTTTTTACTTGTATCTATTATTATCAAAATTAAATTATAACTTCTTGAGACTTGACCACGACTATGACACGACCCCCCCCCCCCCCCCCCCTGGCGCCAAAGTTGGATCCGCCCTTGCATAATGACCTAACCTATGACAAAGCCTGATGCCGTATGTTTGTCTGTGACCGGCCAGGGGCCTTACTCCCGAAAACGATTCGAGTTTGATTTTGATTCCGATTCGAACTCATTTCTAGGACCTTACTCCCGACAGCATTGAGTTCTGAATCAATCGAATTGGGTTCGAATTAAATGCCAATCCATACTCTTGAATCCGACACTAGCGCACGATCGTTCGGTGGTTCGAAGCGAAACTAACTTCGGTCAGTTTTAAGTTTTAAATCGAGTTCGGATCAGAAACGAAATCGAATCGGAATCAAAATCAAACTCGAATTGTTTTCGGGAGTAAGGCCCCTGTTTGATCTTTAGAACTTTTTCACAAAAAGTGGATGGATGAGGAGGCGTCGGTATGACGTGTCCTCATCTTTTCCACACTAACCGTATTATCCTATTATGTATGTACGGTGGCCAGCACATCAAGTTACCAACAAACTGTCAAATTTTCTCGTTCGATTTTGAACTTAATCAGCAACATTTAAAAATTTAAAATCGTTTGGAGAAATTTTACAGTTTCGTGTAGCTTGATATGCTGGCCACTGCACTTAACTATCATCATTTAATGTACAGTGCGTCATAAAAGAGTAGAAATTAAATAAAATTGAACTTAAAAATTTCCATACTAAATTGTTGCCATGTTTAAGCATTTTACGTCAAAAATGGCGGTTACGTAGAAAGTGGCGCCCTCATTTAATTTCTACTCTTTTATTACGTACTGTATGTGTATCTTGCTTGGAAAATACAGTGAAAATGGTGACATGATAACGTATGACGGTCAGTCTGAATCGGAACTGAGTGGGAAGGCCGGCCGTCCGGCCGGCTTGACATCGATGACATTGGAAGGCGTCAACTTGGCGTGCAGTGGCGTTGTAATCATGGTCACGGGTTACTCTAATACATTTTCATGGGTGTTTGTGCGTGTTTGTGCATGAGTGTTTGTGTGTTTGTGCTTGGGTGTTTGTGAGTATTTGTGCATGGGTGTTTGTAGTATTTGTTTGTTTGTGTTAGTGTGTTTGTGTGTTTGTGCATGGGTATTCGTGTGTTTGTGCATGGGTGTTTGTGTGTTTGTGCATGGGTGTAAGGGTGTGTGTGTTTGTGCATGGGTGTTTGTGTGTATTCGTGCATAGGTGTTTGTGTGTTTATGCATGGGTATTTGTGTGTTTGTGCATGTGTGTTTGTGTGTATTTCTGCATGCTTGTTTGTGTGTTTGTGCATGCGTGTTTGTGCGTGTTTTTGCATGGGTATTTGTGCGTATTTGTGTGTTTGTGCATGCATGTTAGTCTATTTGCGCAAGGGTGTTTGTGTGTATTTGTGCATGCGTATTTGTGTGTTTGTGTTTTATGTTTGTGTAAGTGTGTGTTTGTGTATTAATTTGTGTAAGTGAGTGTTTGTGTGTGTTTGTGCATGGGTGTTTGTGTGTATTTGTGCAAGGGTGTTAGGGTGTATTTGTGCATGCAAGTTTGTGTGTTTACGCAAGGGTGATTGTGTGTATTTGTGCATGAGTGTTTGTGTGTGTTTGTGCATAGGTATTTTAGTGTGTTTATGCATGAGTGTTTATGTGTGTTTGTGCATGGGTGTTTGTGTGTATTTATGCATGAGTGTTTGTGTGTGTTTGTGCATAGGTATTTTAATGTGTTTATGCATGAGTGTTTATGTGTGTTTGCGCATGGGTGTTTATATGTATTTGTGCATGCGTGTTTGTGTATTTGTGCATCGGTTTTTGTGTGTATTCGTGCATAGGTGTTTGTGTGTTTATGCATGGGTATTTGTGTGTTTGTGCATGTGTGTTTGTGTGTATTTTTGCATGCTTGTTTGTGGGTTGTGCATGCGTGTTTGTGCGTGTTTTTGCATGGGTATTTGTGCGTGTTTGTGTGTTTGTGCATGCATGTTAGTCTGTTTGTGCAAGGGTATTTGTGTGTATTTGTGCATGCGTATTTGTGTGTTTGTGCATGAGTGTTTGATGTTTGTGTAAGTGTGTGTTTGTGTATGGTTTGTATTTGTGCATAGATTTTTGTGTATTTGTGCATGGGTGTTTGTGTGTATTTGGGAATGCTTTTTTGTGTGTTTATGCATGCGTGTTTGTGCATAGATATTTGTGTGTATTTGTGCATAGATGTTTGTGTGTGTTTATGCATGGGTCTTTGTGTTAGTGCATGGGTGTTTTTGTGTATTTGTGCATGTGTGTTTGTGTGTATTTGTGCATGCTTGTTTGTGTGTTTGTGCACGCATGTTTGTGCGTGTTTTTGCATGGGTATTTGTGCGTGTTTGTGTGTTTGTGCATGCATGTTAGTCTGATAGCGCAAGGGTATTTGTGTGTGTTTGTGCATGAGTGTTTGTGTATTTGTGCAAGGGTGTTTGTGTGTATTTATGCATGAGTGTTTGTGTGTGTTTGTGCATAGGTATTTTAGTGTGTTTATGCATGAGTGTTTATGTGTGTTTGCGCATGGGTGTTTATATGTATTTGTGCATGCGTGTTTGTGTATTTGTGCATCGGTGTTTGTGTGTGCTTATGCATTGGTATTTGTGTATTTATGCAAAGGAAACTGTGCGTGTTTGTGCATGCATGTTTGTCTGTTTGCGCAAGGTTGTTTGTTTGTATTTGTGCATAGGTGTTTTAGTGTGTATTTGTGCATGCTTGTTTGTGTGTTTGCGCAAGGGTGTTTGTGTGTATTCGTACATAGGTTTATGTGTGTTTAGGCATGGGTATTTGTGTGTATTTATGCATGTGTGTTTGTGTGTATTTGTGCACGCTTGTTTGTGTGTTTGTGCATGCGTGTTTGTGCGTGATTTTGCATGGGTATTTGTGCGTGTTTGTACATGCTTGTTTGTGTGTTTGTGCATGCGTGTTTGTGTATTTATGCAAGGTAAATTGTGCGTGTTTGTGCATGCATGTTTGTCTGTTTGCGCATGGTTGTTAGTTTGTATTTGTGCATAGGTATTTTTGTGTGTTTATGCATGAGTGTTAGGGTGTGTTTGTGCATGCATGTTTGTCTGTTTGTGCAAGGTTGTTTGTGTGTATTTGTGTATAGTTGTTTTAGTGTGTTCATGCATGTTTGTGTATGGTGTGTATTTGGGCATAGGTGTTTGTGTTTGTGCTTGGGTGTTTGTGTGTATTTGTGCATGGGTGTTTGTATGTATTTGTGCATGGGTGTTTGTGTGTTTATGCATGGGTATTTGTGTGTATTTGTGCATGTGTGTTTGTGTGTATTTATGCATGCTTGTTTGTGTGTTTGCGCAAGGGTGTTTGTGTGTATTCACAAACGCACGCATGCACAAACACACAAACAAGCATGCATAAATACACACAAACACACACAAACACTCATGCATAAACACACTAAAACACCTATGCACAAATACAAACAAACAACCTTGCGCAAACAGACAAACATGCATGCACAAACACGCACAATTTCCCATGCACAAATACATACAAACACCGATGCACAAATACACAAACACGCATGCACAAATACATATAAACACTCATGCGCAAACAGACTAACATGTATGCACAAACACACAAACACGCACAAATACCCATGCAAAAACACTAAACACGCATGCAAAAACACACAAACTAGCATGCACAAATACACACAAACACACATGCACAAATACTCCCAAGTACCCATGCACAAATACATAAAAACACCCATGCACAAACACACACCATACACAAACATACACTACAAACATTACACGTTATACATTATACATTTGTGTACATTCACAAACACACTTACATAAACAAACAAATACTACAAACACCCATGCACAAATATTCACAAACACCCAAGCACAAATACACAAACACTCATGCACAAACACCCATGCATAAACACACAAACACCTATGCACGAATACACACAAACACCCATGCACAAACACACTTACATAAACAAACACCCATGCACAAATACTCAAAAACACACAAACATGCACGGCAAGCGGTCTTGAAACCTCCGGACTACTTAAACGTTGTGTACGATTTCGTAAATGTTAACCTTATTATTGCTTGGCATTAAAAGTATTAACTTTTTATTGAATAAAAACGATATTTAAAACAGAAAATACTTATTTATTCACTAAAACAATACATTAATTGTAGTTACATGTTTTTGCAAAATACAAAAACCAACTTGGGCCTATCCCGGATTTGAACCCACATGTCTTTTGGGGGGGTAAGGACTTAATGGAGCTGTGTGTACCATGAAAAAAAAAAAAAAAATATTTTACAATTTTGTCGACGTGATTATTATGTACGTATACTATGGTTCATCCGAAATAGTGATAACATGCATAGGAAATTAAACATAATTCCGGACAATACACTTGCTGTGACATATAAGAGACACCGCAACTTTTGTAACACCTTGCTTCGAAAACTTAAGTGGGCATTGGAAACCAACGAATTTACTAAAGCAAAAAACATTCCCAAGGCCACTTGGAAATTGATTATTGCATTAGCTGGTAGAAAGAAAAACTATCAAACTCCAGCTAATTCTTAAAATGGCTTTAAATGACCAAAAATCTGCAAACTGTGTCAATCGGTATTTTGTAAATATTAGCAAAAACCTTGCTTCAAAAATTATTATTAACAACAATACACCTCCTAATATGCATAACCAGAGAAATAAATCATTATTTAATTCGATTGGTATTACTCCAGAGCGAAGAACGAATCGAAACCGTAATTATGTCACTAAGGGACGATTGCGCCACCGGCTGGGATAATATACCATAAGGTTATTAAGCTTTTATTAGAAGTGGTCTATCAAATGAAGATGCGGGCGCAAACTTTAGTAGTAAGGCAATAAGATTACTAGATAAAAAGCGGAAATGTTTTGTAATCTTTCTAGATTTGTCGAAAGCGTTTGATGCGGTCTCAATTCCCATTCTTCTCTCCAAGATGGAGAGCATCGTGAACTAACTTTAAGCATTTTTAAAGATTACTTGTCGGATCGGACGCAGTTTGATTGTATCGGTATGGTGGTGAGTGATGAAGGAACAATTAATTATGGGGTTCCCCAGGGGAGTATCTTGGGACCAACTATGTTTTTAATCTATATAATAATGATCTCATTAGAAGGTATAAAAAATTACGAAGTCTGGTTGGTTTCCGTTGGTTTCCGACTAAGGGCAAGATTCCCAGATCGCAGTTTGACTTTAGTTTGCTTAACGTCGAGTTAAGTAAGCGTCCCATACATTCCTATAAAACTTTTGTTATTAACCAAAAATTTAACCAACGAAAAAAAAAACGTAAAACATAAAACTTTTTACGTTTTTACGTTTTCTCGACACCAAGTAAACTAAAAGAAAATAAAATACCACCAAATAAAATAATGGTATAACTTGATTGATCTTCTTGAATTTCTCAGTAGCAGCCCGGAGTCTGGATTTGTGCCCGGTTGATACAATAGGCCGCCCCTATTACATGGGACGTAAACATAATTGGCGAAATGTGGGTGTTCCTAGAGTTCCTACTATGGGTACACCTCTGCCTAACCTTTCGGGGAAACACGTCGTGATGTTATGTTATGTTGATTATCTTTGTTAATTGTTTGTTTGGTGCCGCCACAAAATTAATAATTTACATTAATCTAGGAGCTTAATATTAGATTAACAAGATTTTTTTTTAATCGCCTTAGTCCTTTCGCATTAAAAAAAAATACTGATTCGGCCTGTTCTTGACTTCGATCTCGTCTGATAGAAAGCGATGGATGAGGTCTATGATGGAACGAGCGTGCCCAGAAGATGCCTGTCCACTCCTGCTTCAAAGGCGGACGGGTTATATGAGGAAAGGGAACACAGACGCTGGCAGAGAGTTCTACACTTTGGCTGTGCGCATAATAAATGTGGAGGAGAAGCGCTGAGTACGACTGGACGGGATATCAACCAAGTACGCATCATGGTACCTACCCTGCGTAGTGTAGCGTAAAAAATAAACAGTTAAACAATTACGAATTAAACAATTAAATATTATTATTATTATTAATTAATTATTGGCCAAAGACGGACTCTCCAGCTCCGGAAAATCTGTCTTTGGCCGAAGGGGACCTGATCGTATTCGAGTTGCGTCGTCGTCCTTACACGTGAGCCGGGCATCCGTTCCGTGTGTCTCTGAGCGATCGACGATGGATTCATCGAAACCTGGAGCAATCGACGAGGGATACCATGTTTCTTTTACCTACTACTCTAATTTAATAGATTTTTTGTCTGATATCTTTCTAGGAAATTGTCAAAAGTTTAACTTCGTGGTTTAATTTTGCGCTATCCTTGTGTTGTAACTAATATTTGACATATTTATGCACTATACGTTATTAATTAAAACGGTTGCAACTGTGTTATTGTAGGACGTGAAAAAAACAGCAAAATTAATATTTTGTTCAATCATTTATAGCGTCTAAATTGAACTTGTGACATAATTTCTTTTTAATGTCAAGCCTATCAATACCAATAATTGAGCAGTTTTTTTATACCTTTAAAAATCTGATAACTTTTTTACCTTTTTTTAAATGTGTTCTTTAATTATTTTTTTCCGTATTTATTACTTTATCCAAATTATACATTTTAAAGTGGCGTAATTGTTTAAATGCTTATTTTTTGCGCTACAGTAGGTGCGGCTGGTGGCATTTTTCCAAAATAAACACTACAAAGTGAAAAATAACTTCAATTTCGGAAGTCGGTAGCTTTTTTTCGTTTAAGTTTTACGTCGATACAAAATTAACGTTCATGCATGCGACGCTTGCGCAAATCGCTCGCTCGCTCACTTATATGAATACGAGCATTAACATTCGAAAAAAAATCTCGTCCTTAATATAAAGACTGCGGGACAGTGACAACAGTATTCTGAGGACAGTCGCGGAGAGCATCTACTCTCCTATTCTGGCACGTTTTGTGGGGGTGATGAACGAGTGAATAAATCCTTTCGCTTGTGCGTCATCCTCATGAAGCGATCTCTAACAAACAAGTTTTTTAAATAATATTAATTATAAGAAATTTACTAACGCATTGGATCTTAAGTTGTCCGATATAAAGAATTATTATTATTTTATTTACATATGTCTACATATCTCGGGACCCTGGGGTCCCGGACCTTTGGAAGGCGTACGAGGAGCCGAAGCCAACTCGCAGAGGCCCGTTAGACGCTTTTTAATTAAACGAGGCACCAACCGACGATTATCCCTGTACGCACTATGCAAGTGCACCCAAGGACAACCCCTGGTTGGTGTAGAACTATTGCAGGATATGGAAAACAAAGACATTGGACTATGGGTTTGGGTGATTAAAATGGACTGGTTATCAAAAACTATAGAAGGACTATGGCCCCTGCCTGATCAATGTTTTTTTATTCACGGATAAAATAGCAGGGGGTGACTTGCACACTCAATAATGGGCCCCCGAAAACGGTCGCTAGCACATAGTAACGTAGCGCCAAGGGGGCAACATGTCCTGAGGTGCTCGAGGAGTGAAGCGCTATTCCAAGGCTCTCAGAACAATCCCAGAGCCCGGAAGATGGTCAAGATCCCTACAAGCACTTACTGGAATACTTCATTCCTCCGAGCACGTTTGCTCTTGCGAATCTCCACTCAAGCCGGCCAATAAAGGCAAGAATGAGGTGCGAGCTCAGTTCCTCGTCAGTGTTCACTCCAGCCGGCCAATAAAGGCAAGCCAGAGACATGAGGAACATGACTTCTCCCGGGAGATAGGGTCCGTGGGGTCGCAACTGCCCAACAGCTCGCCACATGCTGCCCTGCGGGTTTCTGTAACTCTCTTGGTCTCCTCACCCTAGACATGTTCCGGCAAAGTAAACTCTACCGGCACTTATTACTCGTAATTAAAAATCTGTCTACAGAGGGGAGAACAATGAGGTAAATTAACTTTTATCTATCGGTAAATGTCAGTGTTATCCTTGTATTAGCCAGTGCTACATTGTAAATAGGTTTCAATTCAATAATAAGGTTCTCAAACAATTACGGGATTCAAAAGGACATTAGAATTTTTTAAGATCCCCTAGGGCATCGTAGTGGAACATTGAGTGCTGTGTAGTCCCCTGGGGGACTGGTCTAGGGGATTATAGTGGAACGAGTGCCACATTTGGGCAAAGCACGGCACGCCAGTCGCGCGCCGTTTAGTCACTGTACGGTACGTTAGTCACTGTGGTAGAGATGACACGTTTTTTATTTATCATACCTATTCGAAAATAAGTTGGTTGTGAAGCCTTCAGAGGCCCTAGTGTGAGTTTATTTTAACCATCTCGAATTTACGCATCGAGCGCGTTCAGCACTCAGATTGGTGAAGGGCCAATCGGAACGTCGAACGCGGAAAATCGAGATGGTTAAAAGAAACTCACACTAGGGCCTCTGATTTATTAATAATAATATAATAGTATGAAACGCTTATTTTCTCTACACAAGTTATTAACTTAAACCTAAACTTTGACAGTACCTATACTCCATTTATTATAACATTAGACAAATAACTGTTCTCACCCTTTCGTTATTTCGATGTAAACGTTTAATAAACTCCGTTATTTCACGATAAATACAAAGCACTGTAATCTGTTTACCATTTACATAAAAAAAATAACTCTAAAGTGCAGTAATTTCAACAATATTACACAATAACTGTCGTTATTTAGCCGTTATTTGTCTAATGCATAGTAAATGGAGTATAGTGCACAAACAAGGGACTACCTACTATTTAACCATAATGTTAACTACAAGCTTGCTTACTCGTGGACAGTGTAACTTTCAAATCAAAGTCAGTTTAGGTTCCGGGCAGATTAAGTACTATTTTATTTATCTGTGCTTTTACTGATACACCATACTCGATGGACGCGCCATATTAATTCCTGTATACTCGTACCATTCTGATTATAATCTTCCTATCATTGTAAATTGTAATGCAACAAATTAGCACATGGCTACTTCTAGCGTTACGCGGTTTTACCGAGTGACCGCAACTAGATATGCATTACTTATTTTGTACTAAGTCTACTTACGTACTTATCCTATCAAGTACCTAACTAAACCACCATTGAGTACCATAGAGAATTATTCGAAACTTTTGGTTTTCATCATCCATTGCTTATTAGGTTTTCCTCCAAAATTATACTTCATTTGAAATAGCATTAGATTTTTTTTTTAAATCGGCCAAGTGCGTGTCGGACCACGTACAATGAAGGGTTACATAGGGATGATAATAGGGGAATAGGATAATATAGGGGTATGGGATGAATTTATCCCAACAACAAACTTAACATTGTAGTTGAGAAACAAGCTGTCCTATAAACAGATTATATGGTACTTTAACTGAATGAAATCTTGTATAAAACGCACACTATGCAGCAGGCATATTATAAGTTTGGGGATTACATCGCTGATAAAAATGCTTGGCTGAATGGCTGGTCCTGCTCCACAACCACAACTCACGACTAATTGATTAACATTTGAAAATAATGTTGGAGCTGCTGAAGAGTGTAAGACTATCTTTGCATTGCATAAACTCAATCTCCTTTGTATTATATAATTGCATAGCACAGGTACTATGTACTTTAGAGCTACCATTGACCGGGTAATATGTGACATTACATTGACTTGAATGTGCCCTGGCAGCTGAGAGTATGTCATGCTCACTTAGATGTCTCGCTGATGGTGGCGTACGTGTGTGTTGGATCATTTAGCTCCCTTCAAAATGGTTGAGCTGAATGGTGCTAATCCATGTGTCATGTTCGTGAACGGGCGCCGTCAGTTGGGACTGGTCATCTCTTAGCTGCCACGGGTTATTTTAATTATTTTATTTTATTTCTATTTGTTGTACCTACTCTGGACGCTTTTAACGTGTAAGTTAAATTTTTTATTTTTACATCCTTCTCACATTTTGTTATAAATTCCATATCCATGGAGTTTCTTGCCCGTTCTTCTCCATAGATACCTACTACGCTTTGGAATGGGCATGTAGCTTCATTTTTCATACTGACTGACTCCTTGACAATTCAAAAGTGCCTGTAAATGGTTTAATTGAAATAAATGATTTGAGTTTGAGTATGGGGAAACATGTTTTTCAACTGCAAATTTGAGTTGGTCGACTATTATTCGTAAACTTGAAAAGCCTATTTAGCTGTGATAATTTTCCTTTTAACTTTGTTATTATATACTACTATCGTGAATTTTTTCACCTATGCAAAACTAACCGTTTAGCAGGTGGGGGGGAGGGGAACCTAGGAAAATTTTAATTTCGCGGTCTACCCTGACGGTCTCCCTTTAAATTAACCTGTTATATTTTGTTTGTGTGTTTGCTAGAATATCAAATCAAATCAAAATATTTTATTTCACATAAACCTACATGGGCACTTATGAAACGTCAGAAGCTATACTCCATTTACTATAGCATTAGACAAATAACGGCTAAATAACGACAGTTATTGTGTAATATTGTTGAAATTACTGCACTTTGGAGTTATTTTTTTAATGTAAATGGTAAATAGATTACAGTGCTTTGTATTTATCGTGAAATAACGGAGTTTATTAAACGTTTACATCGAAATAACGAAAGGGTGAGATCAGTTATTTGTCTAATGTTATAACAAATGGAGTATAGGTACACGGTTCCAATTAGTCGTTTCCTATGGAGAAGAGCCGGCGAGAAACTCCACGGTTACTCTTTTAAAAATAATTGGCTTTACAATATTATCAAATAACAGTGATAATCGGTATGGGAGGTCAGTGTAGGCCTTTCAACAATTACCAGGTACTTAACAAAATAGAAAAGTGCCAACAAATCTACACTCTACTAGGCCTACAACGTTCTCACATTCACAAAATAGAAAATAATCTAAGTATATAAAAGATTAATGACATGATTGCAATTACAACTACAGTAACATATCTGAATAAATAGCATGTCCACAAAAGCCACTAATAAAGAATCGGAATTCGATTTTTAGGTAAATAATGTCAAATAATGAAAAGATTATGTCAAGGAAGTATGTAAAAAAAATATATTTAAAAATCTAAATAAACATCGTTATTTGGGAGCAGTTAATAGACATTTACATAGTTATGTTGTTTATGAGATACCAGGGTATCAAAAGACAGTAGTAATTATTGTTATTTTGCTTTGTAGAAAGTAATACGAGTTGGTACTTATGTGGTTTGTTGGTGTGTTTACTGTAATAAATAAACATCACATAAAACATATCATGACGCCTGTATTCCTCGTAGGGTTAGGCAGAGATGTACCTGTAGTACACCTAAGTACCGCCAATTATGCATTGTGGCGGCATTTACAACGCCACATGCGACCTACGCATCAAAGACGTGACGTCAGAAATCCTGCATCGCGCAATCAGACACCCCGCGACTGGCATATACAGGGTGAAATTGAATTCATGGGCATCCTCTTAAGTGGTCATTATACTCATCGTTATGAACAACTTTCACTATGGTACCAAACCTGAAATCGCCAAAAAAAAATCTGCTGTTGTTGCTGTTCGCATAGAACGTCAAAATGTAGGGAACAGCTGATTTGTTTTTTCGAGATTATAGGGTTGGTCCCATAGTTAAAGTTGATCATAATGATGAGTACAATGACCCCTTAAGAGAATGCCCATTAATTTAATTTCACCCTGTATACAACATCCCGACATCAACTGTTGGGCAGTAGCCCACCAGACACAACACAAGTCTGGTCGGAGGATCCTCCCTTTTCTATAGAGGCTGAGTGAACTTTACACCCTGTTCCTCATACATCTATAGCATGTTTATGTAACGATTTCTATTAACCGTAGGTAGATACCGATAATTTTATGATTGGTAAATCCTGTGTGATACTGATAAAATTTTTGTTTTTGTTTATTTTACAATATTATGACATGCACAAGAGTTTCCATTAAATTGACTTCAAGTACTTCGATAACTAAATACTTTTAAGATGATAAAAACATATCTTTGGTTCGTGTCACAGGTAAAGTGAGAAATCAGAGTAATTCATCAACTCGTCCTAAATGCCTACGGCCCGTACCAAAATGGTAAAAAGGAACCCTTATGGTGCGACTCAGTCTGTCCGTCTGTATGTCACAGCTGGATATCTCAAGAACTACTAATGCTATCAACTTGAAATTTGGAATAGTTTGAGATGACGTTTGCCTAACTATTTTGCAAATAAGTATTTTTTTTTTTTTTGTTGGAACTGACTGAACGGGTTTCTTAAAAATTCGAATTGGGGTTACTAGGGCATGTGGGATATCATATGAAAGAGCGCTATTTGCACATTCCCTAACATTTGTTTTAAGCCGCATAGTTTTCGACATTTCGCACATTAATTTCCTTAACGTCATTAAACAAAAATTATCAATTTTGAGCTAAGTAACGCTTACGATTTTTGTAATAAGTACTGCTACTTTTATTCCATAATAAAAACAAAAGATATGACCGACATAATTACTCTACTTTTATTTATACCCTTTCCAAAATAATCAAAACTTTAAACGCTTGTACCTACTGAAAATGTGTATATTTTGTTTAGTGACGTTAAGGAAATTAGAGTGCGATTTGATGAAAAAAGTAAAAAAAAATACGTTCCCCCCTTATCTCCGAAGTTTGCACAGAGAAAATCGGAAAACGTAAAAATTAAACGAAGTCTCTAAATAGCACATTTTTTTCTAATATTGCAGTTTTAGTTCAGCGCCATTAGATAAATAGAGTGGAACATTTTAATCGAAACGGGCAAGATCCAAGGGGCGAGCGGAGCCCATACCACAACATGTAATTAAACCTAAGTCAAAAGTGATAAGGTAACTAGTTAGTTAATTGTCACACTGCCGAATGGTCGACATTAGCAGCAACGTGTCTATTCTAATCTTACTATATAGGCAAAATGTGAGATCGTCAGTCATGCTAAACGGTAAATTATTTTCGTCTCGCCGGGTATCCAAGTTGGTATAGTGTAAATAATAATTTTGTTTTTTACGATTTTTTGTAAAATACCAAATCACCATGAGGTAAGTTCTCAATTTACTATTAAGGCGCCAAATTGTCATTCAAGTACCTACTTATTACGTAAGCACCAAAGGGGGGTCTCAGCTTTGATTATTTTGCATGACATGGGGGACCTAAATGGGGAAATACATATTTCTGACGTAATCACCGTCCAAACCCCCCGGTTTGGACGGTGATTACATCAGAAATATTTAGATATTTATTAACTTTTTCAGATTTTTCTGCAAAACTTAGTTGATTTTGATTTGACCAAAGATGGCAATCCCATGTTCAGGGATTCCCCAAAATAATTGATATTGCTTAATCGTTCCCATGCGGTGTTTTATGGTTAGAAATAATGAAAGTATGGGCGTAATGGGCGTTCAATTACATTATGGTCTATAAGTTCCTTATTTCTAGGCTCATGAATAACAAAAACCAGCCATGTGCTAGTCGGACTCTTGCACGAAGGATTCCGTACCATTATCTATAAAAACGGCAAAAAAATCATGTTTGTTGTATGGGAGCCCCCCTTAAATATTTGTTTTATTTTTTATTTTTTAAGTGAATATATGTATAACTTAATATTCTGTGAATATTTCAAGCGTCTACCTCTTGCCGTTATCAATATCGAGCAAAAAAATCACGTTTTTTGTATGGGAGCCCCCTTAAATATTTATTTTATTCTGTTTTTTAGTATATTTTTTTATAGCGGCAATAGAAATACATCATCTGTAAAAATTTCAACTGTCTAACTATCACGGTTCATGAGATACAGCCTGGTGACAGACGGACAGACAGACAGACAGACGGACAGCAGAGTCTTAGTAATAGGGCCCCGTTTTACCATTTGGTTACGAAACCCTAATAAAGAAACCTACAGATTAAAAATTATGTTTACGTAAGCATAGGAGGGGGGGGGGGGTATGAGCTTTGCTTACTTTTGCTGACAAGGGGGAGGTGGGGGTTCAAATTAAAAACTACAATTCGGCTTACGTAATACTTGAATGGCCCCCTAGTGTTTCCCACGACTTCATTAATCTGTTGCACTCATACAACCAAACCACCAACAAACTCAAAACAACCAGAAACCAACTCATACAACCAAAAATCAACTCAAACCACCGACTTTTGCAACTGGTAACACCTATACTCCATTTATTATAAATAAATAATAAAATAAAATTCATTTAATTCAGACAAATTAATATATAACATTAGACAAATAACTGTTCTCACCCTTTCGTTATTTCGATGTAAACGTTTAATAAACTCCGTTATTTCACGATAAATACAAAGCACTGTAATCTCCAATTACTTTAAAAAAATAACTCTAAAGTGCAGTAATTTTAACAATATTACACAATAACTGTCGTTATTTAGCCGTTATTTGTCTAATGCTATATTGTAAATGGAGTATATATTTTCTGCAAATAAATGAAATGATTCTTATTCTTATTCATAACTAGCTGCTGACCGCGGCTTCTTCTAAAATAAAAGTAGCCTAAGTTACTCCTTATAGCATCAGCTATCTGCCAGTGAAAGTCCCGTCAAAAGCTTTCCAGCCGTTTCGGAGATTAGCCGGAACAAACAGACAGACAGACGGACATTGCGAAACTATAAGGGTTCCAAGTTTACTACGGAACCCTAAAAAGCTGTTATTTTGACATTAAAAACAGACACTTAACTTTATTTATTTAAATTAGGCGCCATCCCCCTTTAGGGGTCATAATTATCTTCGAATATCTTATGTTTCTTAGGCCGCTTTCCGAATTGGCTATAATCGCTCACAGCGCTCACATCGTCTCACATGCGTTCCGATTTAAATATTACGATTATGACAGCCGAGGGCTGTCAACAACTCGGAACGCTCGTGAACGCGCTCACGGTGCTCACGCAATGTCAAAACGTTAATAGAGTATTTCTCTGTGTATACACCAAAAATTTGTTCTTCTTAGGTTAGGTAGCAACTGTAGCCAGAAGAACAATTTTGAAAATGCCACGATACGATAAGATGCGACTCAAAACAAAACAGCAAATTGTCATTTTTGACAGCGCTCACGGCGATATTAGTAAAAGGCATGGTCGGCGTTATCGCAAGATGGCGAATGTCATGACGTCATCTATGACGTTCCACGGGACATCGTTATCGCGCTCACGCTAATCGGTACGGGTTTTAGCACGCGAATATCGATACTATCGCAACTCAGAACGCAGGGTTACTCGGTGCTCTGATAGTCAAAAATAAGAATTGGGGATAGGTTTTATCAATAGGTACTTAACAAAAAGCAAAAACGTATGAAAAGTGTCTGTTAATTTAAGAGCGATGTATCGGGTCTACTAGCGCCACTCCTTAAAAAAATACTATCTTTTGACTGAGAAGGAATTATGAAAAATGGCTCAATCAGCTGCCTCGGTAAGTGTGTCTATTATAGAATTTTCTAATACCTTTTATAAAGATTCATTATTGAGACACGAAGCAACAAAATACGATCTAGAGGAATGTGGCCATTTTTCTTTAGATCGAATTTTGTTGCTTCGTGTCTCAATATGAAACTTTATAAAAGGTATTAGAAAATTCTAGATACACTTACCGAGGCAGCTTATTGAGCCGTTTTTCATAATTCCTTCTCAGTCACGACATAATATTTTTTAAAGGAGTGGTGCTATTATAGTTGACCCGAGACAGTCCTCTTTATACTTAATTGAATAATTAGAGTTTGAACACTGGGGTTGTTGGCGGTGGTTAAAGGTGTGTTATGGAGTTTGGTGACTTGGACTAGTAATTTTTAAAAATGCTGGTAATTAGGTACTTAGTAACTAGTTACCCTAGTAGCATTTTCCGTTGGCATTTAGTTGGGTCAACTTCAGAGGTATGTGGCCCAACCAAACGCCAACAAGAATGCTACTAGGGTAGCTGGTTAATTAGGCGTAGGTTAATTAGGTAGAGTTATATTAGGCGCATATTACAACATACCAACACATCTGGACAGCTTTTAAGCCTTTGTACAAAGCACAGATTCGTTCCTGTATGGAGTATTGCACCTATATGGGATGGCTCGGCAAAATACCAACTTATTGCTACACTTGTCTCGGTGGAACGCAGATCGAAAAGGCTTCACTGTCTGGCTTATCGGCGTAATGTTGCTTGCCTGTCGGTCTTCTACAGACCGTACTTCGGACAGTGTGCGCAGGAATGCGAATCTTTGTTGGCTCATAACTTTTTAATCGCTTTATATTTTAATATTCTGCTTCCGTACAGACAAAATTAATAATAAGACGAAACGACATCATGTTTAACTTTGGATGTACAATGTCAAACAGTGGAGTAATATCCCCCCGAAATTTGTATGGAAAAAGTATCGGCTAGTTTCATCTTAAGGCGTTATCATGAACGTGTGGTTGACTATATGATGAGCATGAGTTAAGAGTGTGCGCAGGAGCTCCACGACCTGATCCATCATCGCCTTTGTATTACCGGACTACCAGACTTACTGCAGGGTACCATCCGCACTTGGTTGATATCCCGTCCAGTCGTACTCAGCGCTTCTTTTCCACATTTATTATGCGCACAGTCAAAGTGTGAAACTCTCTGCCAGCAAGCGTCTGTGTTCCCTTCCACATATAACCCGTCTGCCTTCAAAGCAAGGGTGAACAGGCATCTTCTGGGCAAGCTCGTCCCTAGTAGCATTTCTTGTTGGCACTCAGTTGGGCCACTTACAGAGGTAAGTGGCCCAACCAAACGCCAACAAAATATGCTACTAGGGGTTCCATCATAAACCTCATCTATCGCTGGCCATCAAGAGAGATCGAGGTCAAAAGCAGGTCCAATCAGCAATATTTTTTTTTTAACTGCTTAGTGATGTGTGATTTAGAAGATAAAGTTATATCTTATTTTTCGTTTTTAAATAGAAATAGCATAACAATAAAAACAGAGGAGTTTGTAAACTGAACAATATGATTAGGTTATCTAATCTTAATCACACATTTATCTGTACCAACGTCAATCACTGAAATTTAATTAGTGTGCTGTATAAACATGCAGCACACTAATTAGAAATAAACACTCATTAAATTGTAGATAGTTCTATGTATTAAGACATGGAGTTGTCAATGTTTACTAGATTCCAGGTCAACGGTCTACATTTATTAACTATTTTTGTTCTTCTACAGACTTCTGTGCAAAATTTTAACTGCAATAATTGCAGTACGGGTAGCTGCTTGCCAAGAACATATTGCAAAACCAGAAATGAGAAAATTGCCGGAAGGCCTGAAATTGGGCGCGGCAACCGCCGCATTTCAAGTTGAAGGCGGTTGGAATGCAGCAGGTAGGCTACCTACCTAAGTAATTAGGTACATAATGGATGTAAAATGCCCATCACCAAGCTAAACGCCCGATATTCTTCCCGGCATCACAATTTTTATTTGAACGGGGCTATTTCTGTCCAAAAGTTTATGTTTTCATATTTTCCAGACAAATCACCAAGCATTTGGGACACATTCTGCCAAATCCCAGGAACTATAAGCGATGGTACAGATGGAAACGACACTTGCAAATCCTACGAGTATTATCAGCGAGACATACAAATGCTCAAGTTCCTAGGGGTCGATTTCTACAGATTTTCCATTTCATGGCCAAGAGTTCTGCCAAATGGATTCGCAAATAAAATTAGCCAAGATGGTATTGGGTATTACAGTAGGCTGGTTGATGAATTGTTGGCCAATGGTATCGAGCCAGTCGTGACTATCTACCATTGGGATTTGCCGCAAAGTTTGCAAGATTTGGGAGGTTGGGCCAACCCTCTTATTGCGGATTGGTTTGAAGACTACGCTCGGGTGTTGTACGACGCGTTGGGTGATCGAGTTAAGCTTTGGATAACCATAAACGAACCGAAACAGTTTGCAATTTATGGTTATGGAACGGCAATGTGTGCACCCTATATCGTTTCACCTGGGATTGGTGAATACATGGCTGTGAAGAACGTGCTGTTGGCACATGCAAGGGCCTGGCATCTGTACGATAAAGAATACAGACAAAAGCAAAACGGCAAGTGTTTCTTTTCAATCTAAACAAGGTAATGAGAAGTTGGCAGGTACGACGATGCCTGTAGAGTAACAAATATGGTATTTTCGTTTTCAGGTACTTGTGGCATAACGATAGCGACGGATTTCTGTGAAGGCGCCACGGATTCTCCCGCGGACATTGAAGCTGGCAACATGGCGTTGGACTTCGAAGTCGGTTTCTACAGCCATCCGATATTCTCGTCCACTGGTGGATTCCCTGAGAGAATAATCAAAAGAGTCGCAGAAAAAAGTGCTGAACAGGGCTTCTCCAGAAGTAGACTGCCAGAATTGACGCAAGATGAAATAGAGTTCATAAAAGGTATTTTTGATGATGTCTTCGGCCCGTCTAATCAGCCTATAATGTTCCCACGGCTGGGACTCAGGCCTCCTCTCGGTGTGAGGGAGTGGGCATAAACCACTACGTGGGCTCAGTTCAGATTGGTAGATGTCACATGTGTTCGAATATTTGGTTCTAGGACAGGTTTCTTCACTGTTTTGAGAGCAGTGTTAATGAAATAATTTACACAAATTATAGCGCCAAAGCTGCGACCGTTACCACTGGGTACTGCTAACGGTTAAAATATATTAGTGTCTAAACAGACGACTGCATTTGAACTGCACGCCAGCTTCAAAATTGCAGTCTGGATGCAGTTAATATAACATCTTCTTCTTCAATCGGTCCCTCATTACTGAGGATCGTGGTCAATGGACCCGTTTAATGTCCGCTTAAAGTTTAATCTGCCTCCATCGACTCCGGTCCAACGTTGCCATCACCACCTGCTGAAATTTGTTTGAGGACGTAGCTTCTTTTACTTGGTCGGACCATCGTGTTGGCGACCGGCCTCAACAGTTGACATATCAGCATCAAAACTGTCAACCGAAGGCGCAGTCCGCTTACATAGTCGACGTGCAGTTCTAATGCAGTTGGCAGTTTCGATGCAGTTTTGAGCGGCCATACACGTCAACTACTCCAGCGGTTGAAAACGACTGCTTGAGCAGTTGACATTGTCTTCTCAAGCAGTAAGTCAATGACTGCTGAAGCGATCCGTGTAAGGTATTCAATGACTAAATTCTGCCCGAGTTGCCCGTGTATGGCCGCTCTTGTGGCAGTTTAAATGCAGTCTGTTTAAGGCTCGTACAGACTCGCGCGATATCGCGGCCGCGACAGGCACCGACAAAGAAATTGTGCTACTAGTGTCGCGTCGCGCCCGCGATATCACACTAGTCTGCACGAGCCTTTACACACTGAACCATTTTTTTTTAGGTACGAGTGACTTCTTCGGCTTCAACCACTATTCTACTATGTTTTACACGGCGGAGACTTACAAGTCGGGTATGTTCACGATCCCTTCGTATAATGACGACATTGGTGTTGTGAGTGACTACGGGGACTACAGCATAGCGCCCGTTCCTCACACTACGGTAAGTTTTCTTGAACCGAGATTAATAAACGTTAAAGAGCACGTCCCTTCACTTAGCATTATTCCGGTTAAAAAAAACTGTAATTATGGATCTGTTTGATCAACGATATCCCGTGCGGGACTGAGTGCCAACTAGGGGCAATCTCTCACTTTGATAGGACCACGCGCTGAACTACTAAGTCCCGTATCTACGCTTTTAATACATCAATGGTGCAAACAAATGTATTTTCTTTCTTCTGTCTTTCTTTCTGCTACTGCCGCACAATTACCTACTGTGTCAAACTACAAGTGCAGGATAGAGACGGATCATATCTAAGGCACGTGCTTTGGCATATCAATTGGTTTTGAATTATCAATCTCGAGTTTAGATTGATAATTGGTACTGCCCATATTGAAACAAAGATATTGTACCTACCTAAATGTTTCCATTTTCGATTCCGAGTTGGTCAGAATTTTCAGTGTCAGTGATACTGATAAAATTATATTTTAGGTAAGCTACGAGTACAACACAATACTTAGGTATCTAAGTAGGTCCACCCAAAAAAATGAAGGATAGTTTTATATTCACCCTCTTTCCGATTAACGGTGTTGATTAAGTATCCTATATCCTAATCCATCCAAATCCCTATCCTGTCCTTGGACTATATCATGATCATTTGCACGGGTGTTACTGTATTTTTAACATTACCTTCCTATTACACGACGACGGGTGTTACTGTATTTTTAACATTACCTTCCTATATTACAGAATATACCCTCCGGCATCAGAAAAGCTCTAAACTGGGTGAAAGATAGTTACAATAATCCTGAGACAATGATCTTTGAGAATGGATACGGCACATTTGGTGGGGTCGATGACCACGACAGAATTGATTACTACAAAGCGTATATGGACGCCATATTGGATGCCATTGAAGTTGACGGCTGTCATATCTCTAGGTACACCGCATGGAGTCTTATGGATAACTTTGAATGGAGTTTAGGATTAAGGTAAAAGTTGTTCTTTACAATAGGTTTAGTAAACTGTGTTCACAATTTATGTATTTTGGGAAAAGTAGTTTTAATGCCTACACATAAAGTCTAGTTTCCGCTGCAACTTTAATATTGTATCTTTAGAATTTATTCACAAATTACCCCTTGCCCTGTAAGTATTAACGTTGCCATTGCCATAAACCCTGTACAAAACACCCTAAACAACTACCATAAAAAATTGCTGACAGATTTATCAAACAAATGTCAAGTGATTTGATTGGCATTTGTTGTTCCAGTCAGCCAATCACAGCAGCTAATTTAAGTTCGACAACCTGTCAACTTTCAGGAAAACATGAAATGGTAAACTAGTGTTGAGCAACAGTTGATCAACATTGTTGATGAGCAACGACAAAGTTGCTAAAATATGAGTCGCTTAACTTCAAACTCGGGTAAATCCACTTTACCATCTTGAGAGATATAAAAAAAAAATGATAACAGTCTTATTTCCAAGAATTAAAAGGCGGTTTTTTATTTATTATGTCAACAATACTGAAGGTAACGGTCCTATAAAGCAAATTTAGTATTATAAACATAAATTCTTTCAAAAATGTAAAATTAAGATTGGATTTACCATCATTTGATCTAATGGATTGCAATTTATCTATCTTTGAAAAAACTCAGTATGGATTTTTGTATTAGGCTGCTTGCGGGCATTGCTCGGTGTAACTATTTTAATGGCATTATCCATGGGAATTGTCTATGATTAAAAAGAATCAATAAAAAACGGAAGCGTACGGTGTTAGTGTCGCAGAGTTGACGTCGACTGACCGCCATGTTGAGAAAACGCGGTTAGCTGATTGGCTGTCATGGACTTAACTGCATTTGAATAAAACTGTCTCATGGATCTATCGGAATTAGATAAAATTTTATGATTTTAACGGTTTTTTTCTCAAGAACTATGCGGATTTATATACAACTGAGAAAATTGTACCTATTAAAAGTCTGTTTATGGCCTTTAATTTGGTACCAAAATCTTAAAAATTCTCAAAATTGGATTTACCCGAGTTTGAAGTTAAGCGACACATATACAATACCTACACAGGAGCTTAAATAACAAAAATGCACGGCTTATTCGCAAAAGAATTTAAGATCAGGTGCTTTGAGCCATCTTTTGAGGTCATAATGATAAACATTATTTATTTACACTGTAGCATAAAATTCTGAAAAATTAATTGGCATTAGTAACTCAATTCTTGAAAATTTTAGTAAAGTGACGGTTTGTCTTTAATGGGGCGAAATGTTTACCATAAATACGGCAATTTCCCCGATAAGACTACTTTACAATTTCCATGTTTCTGTTTACCATCTACTCATATCAAGAAATTGATTTCAGTGTCAAGTTTGGCCTTTTCGAAGTCGACTACCAAGATGATAAAAAGGCCCGAAAAGCAAGATTATCGGCTCTATGGTACAGAAATCTGATAGCAAACAGGACTTTAGACCCAGCCGACGAACCAACGTTTGAAGAAATTGTGTTTTAGTGTAATGTATAAAATATAAGATGGTAATTATTAATAAAAGGACTTGTAATTATGAAAGATTGGTTTTATTTATAGAAAATATTAAATACATGTGTTCAGTTGATTGAAATGCTAAATTGAAGATTTCAGTGTAGTTTGAGCATTGTATTATATAATTAAATACAGTGGGGATTTGACTTATTTATTTGATAGCTATAGCTATTTTCTAAAACTAAGCAAAAGAAGAAGAAAGAAAAAGAAGAAGAGAAAATACATTTATTTAGCACAGACTAAAAGGCACTAAAACGAAATCTTCAATTTAAATTTTCAATCAATAGTATCAAATATGTGCACCTAACGATATTTCAGTCATATTCATTCGATTTTTTAACAATTCGTGGATTAAGTCTTAAAACTACACAATTAAATATAAAAATACAACATGTCACGGAATTATCGCACACTACCAAACAGTCCAATTAGAATTATTACCTATGGTTGTAATCATAATACATTGTTTTTTATTTTTTATTGCTATTATACTGTATGGAAACTACATTTAAGCAATAAATTATATCACATCCTTGTTACCTATTCTGACGATATACAAAAAATGAACGAAATCGGTCGCGAAAAATATCAGCTGTTCCCTACATTTTGACGAGTTCATCATCATCATCATCATCATTTCAGCCGAAAGACGTCCACTGCTGGACATATACCTCCCCAAAAGGGGGGGATTTGCTATAATCGCCACGCTTGGCAGGCGGGTTGGCGATCGCAGTATGGTGTAAAAATGCATAGAGAACGCTGCTGCCCATTCTCTAGTAAGTCCCTCAGTCGCCTTTTACGACACCCAAGGGAGGAAATGGGGTAGTGCTATTCTTTACGTCCGGCACCACACGGAACGGCGAGTTATGTGAACATAAATAGGGAACAGCAGTTTTTTTTTTCGCGACCGATTTTTTGTATATCGTCAGAAAGGGCAATAACAAGTATGTGGTATAATTTATTATATATATATATATATATATGTGGTTTCCATACTGTATATAAAACAATGATTCTTTATTAAATTAGTTATACTGATTGTGGGAGAAAAAATTGTCACGTCACAAATCTACGCACGCACACAATCGCACACGCTTATGGGTCTAGCGTAGTAGGTACTTCGTTCATTTTGGTTTGTTTTGACTGTACAGCAGATGTGTATAGAGGTATGAGGAGGAGGTATGAGGTTTACCATAGAGTATGAACTCTAAGGTAAAGGGAGGATCCTCCGACCAGACGGGTGTTGTGTCTGGTGGGCAACTGATCGACGGTTGTTCATCTCGGAGTTGACCTTTAGAGATCGTAACTCTTTAACCGGACTTTCCCGTGGTTGCCTTAAGCTCCTAAAAACTTAGCCTCCAGCCAGGGCATAAAACTTATAAACGACTGCGCGCTAAGGGCACCCCCTGTGGGGTACGAACCTCGCCTTAAGGCAGAGTCGGAGGGAGGACAGCAAGGGACAAACGGTGGCTCGATCAGTTCAGGGTTATGATTATTAATAGGGGAATTTAAAGCTACGGCGCGGGCTGGCGCTTCGTCGAGCAAGGGTCGGAGGAAACGGTTGATGTAGGGATGTTGTACATCCCCCCCGGTGGGTTCCCGCATTGTCGAGGCGGGGGGGCTCAGTAGCCGTGGCTTGGAGGGCCACGGTGAAGCTAAGAGGAACCCGAGGAGGGGGCCGCTCGTCAGGGCTTTTGCGGCTAAGCCGACGACGTAGCGGCCGTAGGTTGCGGTGCCGCTTTGGCGACATCGCAACTGAGGCGGGCCGCGATGTCGAATGGGCGGCATCGCGGCTGAGTGTGGGAGGCCGCGGCGGGAGAGGAGTGCCGGTATTGCGGTGAGCCGTTCTCCCTACCTTCCGCGGCCTTGACGGGGTCGCCACCGTTGAATGGCGGACGCGGTGGGGCCGCAGAGGAAGAGGAGTGTCGGTATTGCGTTGGCCGCTCTCCCTATCCTCTGCGGCCGAAAAGTGGTAGGCGGCGGGGCCACTAACCTGACCCGTTGCGGGGGGACCAGGGGCGCCTGGACGCGAGATCGTCTGGCGCGAGGTCCCAGGTGGAGGCCAGCAGGCAACGGGTGCGGGGGCACCCTTGCCTGTATTGCACAGGCCTCTACCAGTGTCGGACGGGAATGGCCAGGTGTTCCCGGTCATTCCCATATCGCCCCCAGGCTGAGGGGCATGCGGGGCCCGCCAGTTAGGCGGGCATGCGCCGGGAGGGTTGTGGACGTAAAGGCTGTGCCGGTTTCCCATGACCCTCCCATCAAGGCGATGAGGGAACTCCGCTGAGTTTTAGTGGGTATTCTGCCATTTTGGCAGGGAGTCCCACATACCCCGTCTCGTCCCCCGACGAGCGGGCATGCGTAATGCATTTCTCAGCGTAAAAAAAAAAAAAAAAAAAAAAAAAAAAAAAAAAAAAAAAAAAAAAAAAAAAAGGGATGTTGTACATATGCTAGTTGCGCGGTAAACTCTGATTGCGCGATGCAGGATTTGTGACGTCAGGTCTTTGATGCGTAGTTCGCATGTGGCGTTGTAGATGCCGCCACATGTGTGACTGTAATTTATGGGATAAAAAAATACCTGAACAAACTTCCTTCTTAATGTGCTTTAATTCAGTTACACATTGTATAATAAGTTATTATATACGTAGGTAGGTATTCTACTCTAAACAATTCTCAACAATTTATTACTTAAGGGCGTACCGAGGAAACTACACGTAATTGCGAAAAAATTGCATTCGTTTGATTCCTTGCTGCATCGTTATTACTAGAGATCGGATATTCGGATGTATATTCACCTACAGTTGAGATGTTGGGTAATATGGAATGCGCTTTTGTATCGAAAAATCCCGCGGTTCTGGGTATATATTTCTGGTATATTTCCTAATTTCAAATGTTGGTAAAAATCCCAATTTTAAATAAATATGCATCAGATTAGTTATGCAATCCAAGAATCCCGGTTTTTTTTTTAATAAATATTTTTCACATACTACACACTCGATTAGTTATGCATTCCCGTTGTTCCTGGCGACACAGGATTATTTTACAATAAAATATTTTAGGAATCCGCTTCCATACTTTCATAGCCCAAAATTAACTTTAGGTAAATATGCAACCGAAAATCCGACCTCTAGTTATTACTTAACCTTTAGATAAAGAATTAATATGTAAGATATTTAAGGATTCACCTTAGAAATCGTACACTTTAGACACATGATAACTTGTAGTTTCCTCGATAGAAATGTTTCCAAATAAATCTCTAAAAAACAAAATAGACCCTTAATACCCTTAGTACGGCGTAAATACTTCACGGAAGGTCATCAGTTTTTTAATAATAACAAAACTACATGTTTTCCATTACGTATACATTTTACATTTTCAAAATGTGTAAAGTGTTTTAATAATAGGCAGGAAATACCTAAATTAGCCAGAGCCGCCATGCTTCCATCAATTAGCGCCAAAAGCTCGGTGCCCTTAATTATATTTTTATATAAATATAAATGCCACGCCATCCAGGAAAGGATTCAAAAATATTTTTCTAAATATATTTTGTGCCCGAAACGCCGTTGCGCATTGGCTGTCAAAATTCAGATTATTCCAACTACAAAAAATAAAAATAAAAAAACCTATTTTTTAGTTTTTTTTTTTAAGTAGTCACAGTAACTTGTTTAAAGGTGCGTTCAACATGCAACCGCGTTGGCGCTCAGTTGTTTATCATGTACTTATATGTTCATCATCATTATCATCATTTCAGCCGAAAGACGTCCACTACTGGACATAGGCCTCTCCCAAACACCGCCACTTCGACCAGTTCTGTGCTTCCCACATCCAGCGGATTCCTGCGGCTTTCACAAGGTCATCGGTCCACCCTGTGGGAGGCCTTCCAACGCTATGTCTTCTGGTACGCGGTCGCCACTCCAAAACCTTTCGGTCCCAACGGCCATCTGTTCTGCGAGCCCTGCCCATTGCCACTTAAGTTTGGTAGTTCTTCGAGCTATGTCGGTTACCTTGGTTCTCCTGCGGATCTCTTCATTTCTGATTCGATCACATAGGGAAACTCCAAGCATAGCCCTCTCTATTGCCCTTTGGGTGACTTTTAGCCTTAAGATGAAACTAGTCGATACTTTTTCCATACTAATTTCGGGGGGGTATTACTCCACTGTTTGACATTGTACATCCAAAGTTAAATATGATATCGTTTTGTCTTATTATTAATTTTGTCTGTACGGAAGCAGAACATTAAAATAAAAAGCGATTAAAAAGTTATGAGCCAACAAAGATTAGTTTTTCCTGCTAATTTTAGCGCAACTTTGAGCGTAAATAAGTAATAAAAGAAGTGTAAAATCTCCAAAACAAAGTCCGCTCTGACAAAGCTCAATTATCGAAGATTTCAATAAACTTTATTTGTAATTGATTTATCCAGTAGTATTTTCATAAAACTCAACCTTCCAAAAGACATTTCGTAATTTTTTACGCGCGCGGTTTACTATGAATTATCGTGCATTTCACTCAACACACGATGACGAACACGATGCTAGATGAGACAGCGTGCTTTTTGGCCACGCCCGCCAGTGAGTTCGAGGCCGCGACTAGTTGGCTCTTAATTATATTCATACCATAATGAAATTCAATGAACGCATATTTTTCACGCAATCGCGGACGCAAGTTGAACGCGTTGGATTGGTCGTCACTTTACAAAACTTGACAGCCGACAGCTGTCAAAAGGCACTTTCGAAATTTGAATATCTATAGGTACGACGAGGACGAGTACGGGTACTCAACGGGCCCGAATGTTCCAGCCGTATATTGACGTCATCAAGTAAAGTTGATGGCAGGAACTTCCATATCATTAAGTTTTTTATACACGTCCAACATTGAGGGCCGCTGCTGTCTTACGAATTTGGTACAATGCAGGCCTATACTGACGAATGTACGACACATTTCTGGATTCGAGTGGACTGTGCCGCGCAGTATCGGGTCTTCCAATGTTGCTGTAACACAAAAATATTACGTTAAAATAACGGTTCAAGTCTAAATCCGTGACTGTAACGATGAATATTCACATGCTCATGAATCGAGAAAAATTGCGGCGGTAATAGTGATGGCTGAATGGGGCCATAGTTTTGTCGATACTTCCCAAAAATTATTTGAGTATGAGGAAACCTCAACGAAAGGTGATGAATCGTTTAGACGAATCACTATTGGTTTTATAAGTTAACATCTAATCGATATTGACGATTTGTTAATTATTATTACGAATAGTCATAACTTTTGTAAGTGGTAACATACCGTAAGCAGACCTCAACAAAATTAAATAAACTGGTTCCTAAGCCTGAGATCTATAAAGCGCACATAGACTTTTCTAAGTAAAGTAAGCCTTCGTCGGAACGCTCATATTCTTTCCCTTTTGTTTTTCCCCTTCCATCCACTCTCTATCTCAAAAAACGTTTCCAGTTTCTTTGAGACTCCCACCCAAATTTGTTTAGGTCATCAGATAACTTGAAGCTTAAAATGGCAATGCATTCCACAGCTTTCCTTGACAAATCATTTACTGTCCAGGCCGCTCGTTTGTGGAATGCATTGCCAGTTCCAATAAAACGCGCGCAATCGTTGCCAGTATTTAAACTCGTGAAGGAACATTACTTGTCGTTGTGATTTTGTTCTCGTTGTTAGCTGTAATAATCTATAGTCTTCAGTTATTTTCGTTGCTTATATAGTTAGAACGTAAGTATGTATGTATCTATTATAAAGCATATATCTGTGTATCTATACGTAAGCATATATCTGTACTTTTATACTTTTTATTTTCACCAATGACAATCCCATTTTCTGTCCATACCAAGATTGCCTGGAAGAGATCGCAGTAAGCGATAAGGCCGCCCAATGTATACTTATATAATTAAGAATAAATAAATAAATAATTAAGCGTTTCATACGAACGCTTAATTATACAACTCACCCATGTCAATTCCCTGGTTAAACAGCTGATGTATGTACATGCTGAGCAGTTGTTCTGGCCTGGACTTGTCACTAGCCGGCAACGCTGTTGCCACCTCGACCATTACCACGCCGTAGCTGAACACGTCAACCGCAGGAGATAGCGAGCGCGCGCGCAGATATTCGTCCGGTAAGTACGGCTTTGTGCCAAACACCCTGTCGGAGACACGGTTTTTTTTAATATGACACGTTTTAGGTACTTTCTAAGCTTGATTCATTTATTTATTAACTAGCTTTTGCCCGCAGCTCCGCCCGCGTGGATGTCGGCTATCGCGTAAAAAAGTAGCCTATGTCCTTTTCCAAATCCCAGGCTATATCTCTGCCAAATTTCATGACGGTCGGTTCAGCGGTTTAGGCGTGAAAACGTAACATACAGACAAGACAGACAGTTACTTTCACATTTATAATATTAGTATGGAAGTATGGATAACCAACTTATATTTACAGTTTGCACTACACATACAAGTTATCGGTCATTACTAGTGATTACACAACACAATCATAGAATTTGGTTAAATAACATAAAACTAGACAGCATTTATGTAATTAAACAAAATTAAACAAAACTTGACAAAATTTGATAAAAATTAGATAAAATTTGAGAAAATTAGATAAAATTGATGATGATGACTTTTGATGGGGAAACAATAATGGTTCTAGAAGTTTTAAAAAGTGCAATATAATGGATAACATACATATAGGTACACCTAGTTTTAGCCGAATGCCACCGGTTACACCTAGTTCTAGCCGTGAATTAATAGGCTACACCTAAGTTTAACCAACTGCTCACTCACATCACTTATATTTGTAAACAACAAACTTATAACTTGTCTGTTTATATGTGTGTACATAAATTGTAAAATAAATAAATACATTTTAGCAATACTAATATCCAACAAAAATGGCGGGATGCGACGTGAACTCGAATAACCTATGAGTTTTTTAATTACGGCACTTTGGTAGTAAAACGCGCGTGCATGACGTTTTTTTTTTTTTTAAATTCATAAACGTGGCTGTTTGATGAGTAAGGAAGGGATCGAAAACGCAAAGGAGTTGCATAATGAAATTTACTACAACATTATAACATTCGTTTGGATGATATTATGGTTACTATGACACCGGTTGTTTTAATGTTGGCAATAAGCTAACTGTTTCAGAAACTTTTATAGAGGATTTATAGCATGGATGTAGATAAATAAATAAATATAATGACTGCGTACTTTGAAACCTTGACGTGGGTCCTGTCATCACCATAGGGTCCTTTACGCGCTAAACCGAAGTCCCCGATCTTAGGCATGAGGCACGTGTCCAGTAGAATGTTGGCAGGCTTTATGTCACCGTGGATGAGCGGCGTACCCTTCTTCATTGTGTGGAGGAATTGGAGACCTCTGGAAAGCGGCAGGCAATAATAATAATTATAAAAGGAGATTGACCGTATGTAGTATCGTTATTTGTTCTGCGGTGACTTAAGTTTATAATGTTGATAATTCTTGTTTTTAAATATAATGATTTTATCTAGTAACGCGAATCCTTAAATTCTCCGCATAAAAAACTTCATAAACGTATTAGTTCTTATGTCGATTTCCTATTTTACCCATACCTACATACTTTTTATTTTTTTCACGCAATTATTTTCACCTGTCATTGGCATGTCATTCAAAGAGTATGTAAACCATAAAACCTTACGCAAAATAATTAAATTACGCATCCGATTATTGAACTTATAGTTGAATAATTAGTAACAACAGATATTAATAACAACTAACTAATTATTTATTAATTACATTGTAATAACAATCTGATAAGGTGTTAAAAGTAGCTAAGCAAAACTTTTGGTTAATCGAAAGGCATAATGTTTTCGAGACCTTTGCCTGTTTCATTCATCATTAAAAACGGATGGTATTTAAAAGTACTTCAATTTATTCCCATTTCATTTAAGTACCTAATTTTGCCTGTGTTCCACCAAATATACTGAATGTGCACCAAAATACCTAACCTAACCTAACCTTTAATATTTGGTGCACGATCAGTATTTTTCGGGGAAGAATAAGATTTTTGGTGAACACAAAAATATTATCCAAAAACTCTTTGAATACATTCAATGCGCGCGCATCCCGAGCAGAATATGCTGGCGACCGAACAGCGGGCGTTCTCTTTCTAGCTTATAAGCACGTCCCATTCGTTTTGTTTTAAGTACAGTCTCGAACGGTAGGTGTTTACTTTTATTATAAGTTTATTATTATTGTGCAATTAATTGAATGATTTCATTCATATTTTTTGTTTTAATGTAAATAAATCTTACTAGGCCATTATTATTTTGCAATTTGGAGTTAGTTTGATTAACTATATCTATGTCTTAAGTCACATAAATTAATTTAAGTGAAGACTGAAATTATGACAACATTTACGGCAAAAAAAAAGTACCTATATTCTGATTCGCTTTAACTTTGTGCTTATAAAAACAAATAATTAAATGTTGTATAACCATTTGGGTTTAAATAACCACATAAAGATATAACTGACGTGATGACATTTTGCATAAAGATAAGGTCTGGTCTGGATTAGTACCTGTATATGTAGGTACATAACCGCAAGCAAGTACATATACCAATTAAAATAAATTGGGTGCGGGTGATTCCGCGGGCAGAAACGAATATGTGGTAGAAAAAACATCGATTGCGTTTTTTAAGCGACTGTACATGCGCCCATTTTCGGCGCCAATTTTTAATGCACGGGTTGCTACTGTGATTTCTTGTATTCTTTTTTCCGCTTGTTTTTTTTTTTGAGAATATTTTATTTTTTGAATATTATTCGTTTTGATTTATGTAATAATAACATTTTATTTGCGTTACATTAGTAGGTTGTTTAATATGGAGGACTCAGTTCGTCGGTGTATTAACTGTTCAATTCTACTGCGGTATTTACGGTGGCAGTCGTTGAGAAGTTAGTGAAAATGTGTATGATACTCTGGCTTCTTGAATTTTTCCAACACCGGTAAGTCAAATAATTAAAAGTAGCGGGCCACCGCACTAGGTTGAACGGCAATAAAGCGGGCGGCAGCTACATAGGTAATTATTATTATGATCATAATTATGTTTAATAACTTCTTATCTATTCTTTCTACATGTATGTTTATTAACGTTGATATTGCCACTGCGTAGGTACGGACGCCGTATTTTCTTATCGCAATATTACTATAAAGTCGATTGGAATATGATTGGGAAATAACATAATCACGTCTGTATTATTCTCCAAAGGGTTAGTCAGAGGTGTGTTAGATACACCTACTCCCACATTTCGGCAGTTACTTTTAGTCTCATGTAATAGGGGGTGAGCCTATTGCCATCAAGCGGGCACGAATCCAGGACTCCGGGTTGCTACTGAATAAAATCCTATTGGAATAGCCCAATAGCACTGTCTGACCTGGGATTTGAACCTAAGGCCCCACGCTCAGCAGTCGCGCTTGCGACCACTATACCCACGAGATCAACAAAACAATAGCGTTGAGCGTAATTACTGTTATTTAGTTGGAGAAGTTGGGTTAACGTTAAGGTATCTACCAGGACACAATTCGATTCATCTAATTTAATTATTTGGTTTAATAGATTTTACGTGATGACATAGTCGGCATTTACTGCTTTGTTTGTCTAAATGATGCTCTCCAAGCTGGGTCAGCATCAGCTCCTACATTTAGCCATCGAAGTGTATGCTTTGCGTGTGGCAAATCTATACTAGGTAGTTACGCGTACGTGTAATAAGAGTGCCTCCAAATGGTGAAGAAAGGAACACGATTCTTAGTTGGATATCTCCTCACTTTGGTATGCATCTTATTTCATTTGACAAGACTAGATTAATTATCGAGTATTGAAAATGCTCAATCGTCATTTTGAATAATTCTTATTTTGAATTTACCAGCATACATTGTGACAAGTCACTAAGAGATTCGATTCGAAACTTAGATTTTTATACAGCTTACTGTGTAATGCTGAGAATTATGATAAAATAGTAAATAACATTTGAAAGCCCTAAAATCATTCTTTAAATTAAACCATAAATCTTTGAGTCACCGCATGTTTCATACCGATACTAGGTTCCTTAGTCATTTGGTCAATGTCCTTTATTTAAACATTTTTACAATTATTTCTTTAAAATTAGTTTTACATAATAATTCTGTCTGTAACTGTTAGTGACATAAATTTTTCCATAAGCGGTGGACCCCAAACTAGGCGATGCCTGTATCTTGGGGGCCTAAGTTGTGAGACATTATTCCGTTTTTAACTGGTATTGATATGGGATTAAGTAATTAATTGCCGTGTGGTGCCGGATGTAAAGAATAGCACCACTCCATTTCCTCCCGTAGGTGTCGTAAAAGGCGACTAAGGGACATACTAGAGAATGGGCAGCAGCATTCTGTATGCACTTTTAACACCATACTGCGATCGCCAACCCGCCTGCCAAGCGTGGCGACTATGGAACCCCCCCCCCCCCCCCTCCCAATTGGGGGAGGCTTATGTCCAGCAGTGGACGTCTTGCCACGGTAATGAAACATTGCGTTTAAGGTAGTAAAACTAATCAGGTTTATTGGATTTCCATAACGTTCCTGAAATTATTTCATGTACCGGTCATCTTAGTATGATATACTGAATTCACCCCATCAGTCTGCGGAGGGCTGTCTCTTACAACCTGTATAGCCAAACACACGATAACAATTTGACATTGAAATCACCTTTATTTCGTAGTGGGTAGTAAGGGAGGTTTTCATCAGGTGGGCCGTCAGTTTGTTTACCATATAAGGACATAAATAAAATGATTTACCTAGCAATTCCATGCACTATGTTATATCGCTGCGACCAAGACAACGGCGGGTGATGAGTCTTCCCTCGTAACCGCTGCTCTAAGGATCCTCCGGCCATCAATTGATAAACTAGACATGCTTCAGGACCTAGAAACAAAATAGTGCTCGAAAATCAAAATCAAACGCAGTTATAATTCACATTTCTGCTGGAGCGTGCATATAATATGTAATATGATTTCGCAAAAATGTGAATTCGTTGCGTTGCGGTTGTATTTTCTAAAGGTACCGTCAAACCAACGCGTTCAATATGCGTCTATTAGATTTTCAATGTGATCGCGCCTATCCCAGGACGAGCGCGTGTGAACAGGGCCTCAAGTCTGCTATTACAATAGTGTCAGAATGGTCTCTTCATTGTGAGTTTTTGATAAATGATAAATGATAAATGATTTTATTTCTGTAAGTAGATTTTTACAAACACTTTTACACGTCAATCATATTTTAAAACTAGATGAGGTCGGCATTTCGTATCTGACTACTCTGAGAAGAAAGACCGAAACAAACTCAGAGGTCACAGTCTCTTTTAAAGTCCAGACATAATCTTGGTCAAATCATGTGAAGACCATGTAGACTGGTGTCTGAAATGGTCTTTTGAAGAAAGAACCACACAGATTGAGTGGACCTGTCCATTCAGTGCACGCATTTGTCAGTAATCTTGACAGATTTGCCATACAAACACTGTCAAATACTCACAATGGCGAGACCATTCTGACACTATTGTAATAGCAGACTTGAGGCCCAGTACTTACAAGCTCAAGGAATGGTCGTAGAGATTCGGCGCCATAGTAAAAAATGATTAGGACTTCCCCGACCATAAAAACGAATTTATTTTCACTTTTGGTTTTGGGCCCAAATTTGTATGAAACCAGTCAGTCTCCTTTAACTGGGAGTTGTTGTCAAAAGTGATAAAGCAATTGACCATATAATACATTACATAGTTATCCTAAGATGCTACTGAAATCATGGTAAATACGTATTCTAAAATAACGTTACCTCCCAAAGAGTATCCATACAGCGGTAGTATATTGTCATGCCGGTATTGATTTAAACACATCTCTCTGATAAGTTCCTTGTTTCTGTCGTTGTTGTCTCTGAGACGCTTCACAGCGACCGGCAGATGTTTCCATTCACCTGTAGAATATTAATATAAATAATAAATAATGAAAAAAAAAAATTATAAGAACTAATAATAATTTATTTCAGAAAAGACATTTATTTACGGTTCACAAAAACAATTTTCCAAGTAGAATAGAACATTCCAGAAATAATTGTATCGTTGGTGTCTGTACTAATGATTATTTTTTTTTATGTAATTAATTACAAAAAAAAATATATATCATGAATAATTTTTTTAAATACATATTTTTTTTTAATATAATTAATTAAAATTATAATATATATTTAATTATATCACAAACACCAGCGCCTTGCAAACTAGGTTTCATTAAAAACATTTTTTTTTTCGAATGCACTACATGTTGAACTTGTAAAGAATTATAAAATAAACAGTAGAAGTAATTTAAAAACGATAAAAACAAATTCTATAAAGTACAAAGCTACTTATAGTTATAATATAACATCACGTCTTGTTTCCCCGGAGGGTTGGGCAGAGGTATACAGATAATATTTTCTTCTTTGACATTAATAATATTTTCTTCTTTTTTTAATATATCTAATAATTATAATTATAATAATACTAGCTTTTCCCCGCGGCTCCGCCCGCGTGGATGTCAGTTATCGCGTAAAAAAGTAGCCTATGTCCTTCTCCATATACCAGGCTATATCCCTGCCAAATTTCATCAGCGGTTTAGGCGTGAAAACGTAACAGACAGACAGAGTTACTTTCACAGACAGAGTTACATAATATTAGTATGGATTGACCTGCTATAAGATAGAGATGTTATTTGTAGGCCTAGTAGACTGTAGATTTGTTGGCACTTTTCTATTTTATTAAGTACCTGGTAATTTTTGAAAGGCCTAGACTTTCCTCCCATACCAATTAACACTGTTATTTGAAAATATTGTAAAAGCCAATTATTTTTAAAAGAGTAACCGTGGAGTTTCTTGCCGGCTCTTCTCCATAGGAAACGACTAAATGAAACCGTACACCTGACGCCTGTGCTTTTGAGATTGACGTTTCATAAGTGCCCATGTAGGTTTATGTGAAATAAAATATTTTGATTTAGTTTATTTTTTATAGTTAGCTACCTTGTTGGCTGCCTTAGATACTTCTATTCCAAAGTCTCGAACCAATAAGTTAGAATTTCTGTCACAGCAACTCTAACCAAATATCACCAACTCTCAACATCTCTCACCAAATATCCCCAACTCTCACCATCTCTCACAAAATATCCCCAACTCTCATCATCTCTAACAATATGAAAAAATACACCGTACCTTTGAACACTTGTCCGAATCCCCCTCGACCTAACAGATTGCTGTCAGCCCAGTTACCGGTCGCTTCTTTCAGTTCCTCATAACTCATTCTTGGAATAGCGGACACGTCTCTCATAATCTCATCGTCTTCACGCCCTTTCTCTCCTTGGGTTGACGACGACTGGGGATACGAGAAAACAAATAATTAACGTACAGTCACGGAATGAAAAGGTTATGCTGTTTTAAGAGGGCGTAAAACGGTCCACTAGCGCCACTAATAAAAAAAATTATTATCTCGTGACTGAGAAGGAATTATGAATAACGGCTCAATCAGCTGCCTCGGTAAGTGTGTCTAGAATTTTCTAATACCATTTATAAAGTTTCATATTAAGGCGACAATAACCGACTTTTAATGATTTTATACTGAAGATCACGTCTAAACGAGTAGTGTTAATGATTTGTAAAAAATATATGTTAAATTAGAGGATTTTCTTAACAACTTAATATGTGAATATTTTAGATTATGTTTATATTACATAGTGAAATTAATTTGTAAAGTTATGTCTGACGCGGATAAAAAACCGAGAACCACGCAAAATCTATCAAGCGTATTTTGCTGAAACCTTCACCTTTTTAAAGATAATTTAATTATTGATATTTTAGTATACGTGTTTTATTAAAATACCTTTTGTTTTACGTACAATCAATTAATAATGCGTCTTATTTGGGACAACGCTCCGTGATGAGCGAGTCCTATTACTGGCTGGACGTACGACGCGTTGCGTGAGCTCAGTACAGAACACACAAGCTAACCACTCAAGGTCGCTGGCATATATCTGGGCCTTAAGACACGAAGCAACAAAATACGATCTAGAGGAATATGGCCGTTTTTCGTTATTCTTCTTCTAATCATTTTGAGAAATTTGACAGTTTTGTATAACTTGATGTGCAGGCGACTGTACACGGTGGCCTATAAATATGGGCCCGTCATTTTGTGGGCTCTAAGTCAATGGAATTATTAAGCGCGGGTTAGCTACGCGCTTGCAATGCAATATTAGTTTTAGAAGATCCGCACGCACATACTCGTGTATTATAGAAAGAGACAGAGAGAGAGAGATAGAGAAAGTCATATGTAGGGAGCATAACGCTTTTTCCTTAGGTGACGATTTCTACCAGTTAACTCCTACCGCAAGTCGCGTTAAGGAACTTCGTTCCAAAATATTAATATATATTAATAATATTATTAATATTTTTAATATATATTATATTAATATTTTGGACGAAGTTATATTTTTTTACGTACACTCAAGGACTCATCAAGCTATACATATCCAGTATAAGTTGAACTCGCAATGGAAAACCTATACAATGACTTTCGCTACTATAAGGCCGAGATTTATAAACGTTACTTAGCACGTACTTAAGCTAGGCGTTATTTCTGTTACTGTCGCACAATTGTCAAACTACATGTGCAAGATAAAGACGGGAACATGTCTTAGTCAAACCAAAACATGAGCTCGGCTTAAGAAGACAGCTTATACTTACTGTATTTAGTATAGCTTGATCGTCCTTTGTAAGTGAATATCGTCACTAGTGAATCATAATAACTGTATGTAAAATAATTCATTCAAGAACAATGGTATCATTGAATCTGTGACCACAAATGTTGGCTCACCTTACTTATATCCGTGCTCGTTTCATAGTTCGGCGAAGGTGAGTTACCATTCTGAATTCTACTAGTCGTTGGTAGCCCGCCCTGAAAAAGAAAAAGCAATTATTTAAGTTTTTTTTTTTGATGTGACACTTCTATAGGCGCGCTTTGGGAGAAACCGACTCATATGCCGTAACTGCAAACGGCATGACGCTCTCAATATTGCTAATGTGTTAAATTGTTTAATGGAATACTCATGTTCTTTCCTTTGCCATTATTATAATGTTGCTATAAATCTGAGTAAAGGTACAATAGATAGAATGATCTGTTTTAACGGTAATTTATGGAAATGTAAGATGTAAGAAATATGATGATAGAATACTTTAATGCTGCTTCCGTGGAGTTTATTGTCCATTCTTCTCCACGAAGACCTAGTTTTGGAATGGACAACTAGCTTTCTCAAATAACGTTACTTTGCCAAGCCTAATTGAAATAAATACCTAGTCTTGTCTTTCCGTGCTTTTCTTTATAAAATCCTTTCCCTAACACCATATTCATAGGGACTTTCATATATAGTAAACTACTAGTTACCATTCTGACACACAAAGGTTGCTAATAAAGTGGGTATCAATACCTATATATAAATGTAGTTTACATCCACTTTCTAATACGTGCAATTCAAACCAGTTTGTGCGTAAAAAACTGCCCACACAGCCTTCTTTGTTTAATTATCGACTTATAAAAATATTTTAACCCATTTCATACAGTCTATCTCTCTGTGGAATGCGCTCCCCCAGGAAATCAGGATGGCAACCAATCGATTATCTTTTAAAGTAAAAGTTCGTGAGCATATTCGCAAGAAGCTGGCAGTATCATCATAACGGTAATGTTTTCCCATTGTGAGTCTTATTTGTTTTAGTATACATATTTATGTGTATTTATTTGTGCTTATATTTATATATAATAAGATTTATATATTGAATTTATAGTTTGTAATAGGTTGTATGTATATCTTTATATTTAAATGAATATTTATTCCTCAATTTTCGCTAGCACCTACTACTGTATGTCTCTGCATCACCCAAGGGTTGACTGGTAGAAAATGCCTATGGCATTGAGTCCGCCTCTGTACATGTTTTTGTGCTTAAAGTATTAAATAAATAAATAAATAAATAACCAAACATTTTCTTCTTATCAATAATATTGTACGACCCGGACGCCATGATGAAAAATGTGACCAGAGGCCTAAGTCTACTAATTTACAAACGTTGCAATGGTCTCGCCATTGTGAGTATTTGACAGTGTTTGTATGGCAAATCTGTCAAAAACTCACAATGAAGAGAACATTGCAACGTTTGTACATTAGTAGACTTGGCCCCCGGCTCACACGAACGCTAAGCAAACACTAAGGCCACTCGGTGAACGGTGAACGCTCTTTCGCCGCTTGTACGCAACGCTAAACGCCCCGCCGGACACCTTTTCACTCAGGCCGTACACTAAAATTTTTGAAGTGAAAACTTCTTTAGGCGCGTTGAGCACTTCTTGGGTGAAAAAAATCACGGAACTCGCGTCATCGTCACCGAACGCTTTCCATGAGCTATATGTATACTGTGTGTATGCCATGTATGTGTACTTTTTTAGGTGAACAAATATCATGGAACTCGCGTCATCGTCACCGGACGCTCAAAATTAATTAGCTCGACGATACAATTCACAAGTTACTTAGTTTACACTTCTATCGGCAGTCCCAAAGACTGCCCCGTTTTTTTTTTTTTTTTGCATCTTATTATTTAGTTCATGCCGATACGACAGAAGAAACCTATTTACTGCCCTATGTACCCTTTATACATAACATTATACCCAGTAGTCACTTTAGATCGGGCGTGCGCAAACTTTTTCAACAGGGGCGTAGGGAATTCAGGGGTCCAGAATAAAATACATTTTGTTTTAAGTTGCAATTTATCGTAAGAATCTTCGAACGCTAAAATGCTACCAGATACCGTGAAAATAATCGTGGTTCGCACCAGCGCAACTTTTTTATCTTACAGTAATTTGAAGGGTTATCTTTAGTTACTAAAGTTCACAATGGCCTTAAACGTACACGAACGCCAGAACATAATTTCTGAGAGCATACACTCTTATGTCATAATGACGCCGGAGTTGGCTCGCGGGCCGTAGTTTGCTCAACCTTTTTTTTTTTGGGTGGTAAATTATCAAAATACCTTCTCCCGCTGTGGGCGAAGCGGGAGGGCATGTCAGACTTTTACTGAATAAAACCCACCCGTGTTCCTTCAGTTGCCTGTGTGCTAGGGCCGCGGTATCCCTTTCGGACAAATTGAGGCGCGCGTGGACGACCCGGGCCTGGTCCTTACCGGACGGCGAACTGCCCATAGCTCGCCGTCCGCCGTAAGCCCGCGCCTACAGTGGCCGGGAATCAGCTACCGATTCCCGCCGCCCATGGCGTCTCCTACGGCGACTAGGGGCGTGAGGGCGCACAAACTGCCGCTCCCTCACGCGTTCCGCCTCTTCCTTCGCGAGCATTACTGCTTCACAGAAGGAGGTGAATGCTTCGCAGAAGGAGGTGACTGCCTCCCATGCACTCTCGCTCCGGACCATGGCCTGGTCCAGGGCCGGAAGCGAGAGTTCGCCGCCACCGATTGCCTCCGTGAGGACACGGCGGTGCCCCGCACAAGCCGGGCAGAACTCCACCGTATGCTCCACCGTGTACTCCAGGCGATCCATACAGTGGTAACACCCGGGCGTTTCCTCCCGCCATATCCTGAATAGGAACCTCCCGAAACAACCGTGTCCGGTGAGGACCGGTGTCAGGCGGAAGGTGAGGACGCCGTGACGCCTCTCTAGCCACTCCTCAAAGAGGGGACTTATCGCCACAATTGTGGCGTGCCCAAGTTTGGTCAACCCTGCTTTACAGATCATCGTTGTAACCAATACCAGTATAGTTGGCGGTATGCCAACGCAAAACTTAGCTATAAGAATAGTTTTCCTTAAACAACAGAACAGGAAAACATTAAGATAAATTATTCCAGAGTACAAACCTAATCAAAACAAGATTAAAGTCATTCATAAAACATAATAACTACATATATACAATTTGATAACTCTGTTGCGTGAATCGTGTATTGACCATTTTATATGTGTCCATAATGTGTTACTGCCTAAAATGGGATTCCCAGTATGTAAACGATAACTGAACGAATACATTATCAACATGACCGATGAGTAATATTTTATTGGGAACGAACTCTGTTACTATTTAGAGTTGAATTATACAGGATGAAATTGAATTCATGGGCATCCTTTTGAGGGGTCATTATACTCATCATTAAGAACAACTTTTACTATGGGACCAAACCTGAAATCACGAAAGAAGAATGGTCCCATAGCTCGTCCAAATGTAGGGAACAGCATATTTTTTCCAGATTTCAGGTTTGGTTCCATAGTGAAAGTTGTTCATAGTGATGAGTACAATGACCCCTTAAGAGGATGCCCATGAATTCAATTTCACCCTGTAGAGTTGTTTCTAATGCAAAATATTTTATTTTATTACTGGGGTATATTTATATTTTTCTTATTATAACTGGGGCGCTACCCCTGTTTCCTAAAACAGTATTATTTTAATCTTACTTTTTATTACGTAGGTACCATGACGTCCTTAAAATAAGCTTATAACATTCTTGAAACAATATAATTTTATTAGCAGTTTTGGTGACGTCCCCTCTTAAAGTTCATTCAATTCTTATATAAAACATGTCCTGGAGTTAACGCACACCACCATAGACCCGGATTAGAATATTATATTATAATTATAAAACATACACTGAATTTTTACTATTATGTATATAACAATGTTTTTTTATTATTTTTTCTTATTACATGTTAATTTTTTTTTTTTTTTGGATAATCATTTAAGTACAGTGTTTGTAACTATGTGAGTACCATATACCTATCGTATTTATTATTTTTTCTGTCATTACTTCACTTTTCATTCTTTTTACCAATTGTGGTAAGTAATTTTTATTTATATTCTAGGTACATCGTCTTCACCTATAATTATTAATTAATGTATACAAACTATTGTTAACATTTTAAAAGAGTAAGTATGGAGTTTCTTGCCCATTCTTCTCCATACATAACTACTTTTTGGAAGGCGCAACTAGAATCAATTAACTATTCATGTAATTTTTGACGTTCAAAAGTGCATCTTCGTGCCTATTTGAAATAAATGATTTGACTTTGACTTTATTTATTAAATTAGTTATATTGATTGTGGAAGAAAATTGTGGTCACATTAGAAATCTACGCACGCACACAGTCGCAAATGTATAAGGGTCTAGTAGCGTAGTAGGTACTTCGTCCATTTTGGTTTATTTTGACTGAACAGTAGAAGAGTGACTGTAATTTACGAAGATAAATTTTAGTTTAGTCCTGTCAAATTAATCAACGCTTGACATAAATTGACGTAATTTTAGTAGGCAAGTTTTTAATCACGTCTAAACTTATCTATAGTAGTGACGCTGGCGCTGATTAATTTGACAGGACTAAACTAAAATTTATCTTCTGTCTTTTTCATAATAAAATAGAAAGAAAAAGATGCACTGAACTTAAACAATTTAAGTTTAGTTTATGAACAAGGGAATCGGCACAATTGTATAGGTTCATTATTCTTCGTTTGTAGGTTGGTATACTCCATTTGAAATAAGGTTAGACATTTATAAACCTTTTTTACAGTCCGTTCAACCGATTTTGACTTCTATTCCGTAGGAATAAGGATGGCATTCAAACCACAAAAGTTGTTACAATACCAACTATTTATTGCAACTGCCATTTTTCATGCCACTAACGCAATAGAAGTCAAAATCGATTAAACGAACTGTGAAAAAGGTTTATTTAAGTTTCTAATCTTATTTCAAATGGAGTATAGATAGGTTCGGTTAAAATTTCAGTGTTTATGATGGTAAAAATATGTATAAGCTCGTCATTAAGATCGTGGCGGAGCTGAATGCCCAGCTTTGAGTGTTGCTACTCGTGAAGACTATTTTAAAATGTTAGGTAATGTGTTACACGGTGAGGATTAATGTGCCTATAAATTAGCAATTATCACTATTGAAATGCTAGTTAACTAGAAATTCCAAAGGGAAGCCTACTTCCCTATAGAATTCCGTATAAACGTGTGACACACCCAATCGTTGCTGAAGACGCGCGAGCGCTGCGAAAGCGTTTTAATGTATAAGGAAAAATGCATCAATGAATACATTTGATGTTAAACAGGACTTAGTTACCTGTTTCGCGGCTTTTGGGGTTCCGTACCTCAAAAGGAACCCTTTTGTCCATCTGTCTATCTGTCTGTCAAGACCCTTTTCTCAGGCACGCGTAGAGGCATCAAGTTAAAATTTATATCAAATACTCGGGCCTACGGTCTCTTTCAGCTGTGACAAAATCAAAGTCAACGCGATCAAAATATGGCCCCACCGAATAAACGTATAAGAGAAAAATGACAACTTTTCAGCAAAAAATAAAAACGTTTAAACTTCAATAACGATCATTTCATTGTAAATAGGTATAAATAATGTATAATCGAATTATTGGTAAAAAAATAAGCTATAGACTTGTATATTTACTTTCTTGGCGACTCAAAAAGCATGTAATTATAACAAAATAAATAGTGTTTAAAATATTTAAAAAAAAAAAAATATATATATAACATAAACTATTATTCCTATAATTTTAAAGTTGATTATTTCCCTAGAATAAAGAAATTCACTATTATAATAGGCGTGTTTTGAGTCTAAAAATCATTAAAAAAAAATTAGTGGGTGCAGGATAGGCAAAAGAAAAGAAAAAAGTTAAAAAAAAATCGTGTAAGAAGCATTGCACGTTTATTCAGTGGGGCCATCGATATATGACCGTCTATGTCGCACATTTTCGCATATTTTGCGATTTCACAAGGGAATCAAAACCTATAGGGAATTCTTCGTTGACCGAGAATCAAGAAATTTGGCAAGAAGTTATGTCTTACAGCACATATAAAGGAAGAAATCTGAAAACCGTAAATATGAATGTAAATTTAAAAAAATTAAAACTAAATCTGCCTATAATCCCCACTGCTGGGACACACAGTGCGGGTTAGAAGATGTCACATGTCTTTGATTTTTTTTTACTCTAAGACATCAAATAAAAAATCCCACCATTCTAGGAAATGACACTATTGACAGCACACTTAATCTAAGTTTTCACGGTGAGATTCATTCCTCAGCTATCTGCCAGTGAAAGTCCTGGCAAAATCGGTCCAGCCGTTTTGGACATTAGCCGGAACTAACACAGAAAAACAAAATTTTTTTTAATGTTTTTTTTTTTTGTTATAATTACCGTATATACCCAGCATGTGGATTAACAGTCGAGATTTCAAGAAGAGAGATGAGAAAGAGAGAGAGCAGAGAGAGAGAGAGAGAGAAGAGAGAGAGAAAGAGAGAGAGACCATAAACAATACATACATAAAATTTAAAATTGTAAGGTTTAATGCAGAAACTTGTATAACTTTTACAGTAAATCTTACATAGGGACCTCCTTTTAAGTAGAAGATATACCTGTGCTAGAAAAGAATTTATACATACCTTTTCTATTAACATGACCGGCAAAGGTATAGAGCCGAAGTTTCCATCACTCTTTAGTGAGCTCTTCTTATAAGAATTATCTGAAATGATAGGATTATTGATAGTAGTTATATCTCTGATTGCTATGTTCGATTAGTATTCAATTAAACTCATTTTTATTAGTGAAAAGATGTATTGTTACTTTTTTTTATATGCATGCGCATATAAAAAAAGTAAAATTAATTTATAACATTGAGAGAAATCTTGATTGAACATTTGGACTTTTAATATTACAGTAGGTATTATGTCTGTCCATAGATCACACCTCACTGCATCTACCAAAATGATCATCTGGATGCATGCATCTGCCATTAAAATCTAATGCACAGTAATTTTTAATCACAAAACTTTTCTTATTGATAACCAACCTTTCTTCTTTAATGCATTGAACTGTGGATGTCAAATTAAAAGTAAAGTAGTAGTATTTTTGGCCAAGATTTCAACAACCAATGATATTAAAGAAATCAAGTTATAAGATACCTACCATATACATTTGCAGTTTTCCTTTCCTTTGTACTGCAAGAGTTTAAACTTTTACTTAATAACTTATGGAAGTCTGAGTTAACAACAGGCTTAAGGCATTTGAGCGCTGGTATGTGCTTCATTTTGTACAATAAAATAAAAAGTTCTTCTACTCTATGGTTTAGCTGTCCCCATCTAATGAACAAATGGTTCGTCGGGGACACAGCCATACGGCGTGCTGTTTGTTCCATGTCCTAAAAAAGGTATTGTGTTTATGGTAACATCTTAAGACAAATAACATATGAATTCAATAATAAATTGGTGTCATGCTTTAGCATGGTGGTAGAGTAGTTGTTATAAATCTGATGGCGATGAAATCATGTGATACGATACTAAAAACATAGCCGAAAACCGGATTTACTGTACTTTCCAAAAAAATTATACGAGGGTACCTATAATCTTCTTCGCCACGTTTGTATCTACCTGTATCATCTCATTTATCAAGTCGTGACGCACTTAACATAAAAATAATCGGGAATTCCAAGAAAGCATAATATAAAGATGTTTCGCGGCGAGGAAATACCCAAACTTCGCAATAATAATGATATACTTACGTTTACTTCAAAAGCCGAATATTTCATCCAGTTGCCTGCCAACTCCTTCCAATAGTCTTCTATATCGAGAAGCCTGCATAATTCCTTGTTTATATCAAACGGCAACTCGTAAATGTACATTTATATAGCCTAAAACTACGTAATTACATACGAAAAAGACAACAACACAACTACTAGACGAAAGTACTTGTTGAACACTGAAAAATTGACAATGACAACTGACATTGACAATTTATAGGAAAAAATGTCATCTAACAAAAAGACGTGATCATTTTCGTTCAGTAACTGCTCAATATCTTTAGCAAGAGGTGTGAAAGTGTAAGTCTTATCGCCACCAATGATAGGCTACTGACTATATTGTTTAAAATGTGAGTTGGTCGGAGTAGGAGTTAACTGTAGACTTATGCAAATAAGTTTAAGGTGTAAGAGAATGCACAGTGGCCAAAATATGAATATAGTGTGCTAAAATGATAGAGCTTACTTCGCTCGCTCTTAAAACGTAGGTATTTATAGTGGTCAGCACATCAAGCTACAAGAAACTGACAAATTTTCTTGATCGGTTTTGAACTTAATCACCGATATTTTAAAGTTTAAAATCGTTTGGAGGAATTTTACATTTTCGAGTAGCTTGATGTGCTGGCCGCACATCAAATTACCACAAACTGTCAGATTTTCTCGTTCGATTTTGAACTTAATCGCTTATATTTTAAAGTTTAAAATCGTTTGGAGAAATTTGACAGTTTCGTGTAGCTTGATGTGCTGGCTGCTGTATTTTTGGGAAATAAAGTTGTACTCTCATCTTTGTTTTATTGTTTTACTTTACTTGTTGTACTCTCATCTTTGTTTTACACTCATCTTTGTTTTTCCATGAGTATTAGATAGTAAATTACTCTTCGCTTTGCCCATTAATGTTTTATTATTTTTTAAACAAATAGAGGCATCTGAGCGAGTACATACTTAAGATCAATGTTTATTCAAAAATAATTTTTAATGATACTCTCTTTCCAAATTCTTAAAATTGTGAAATTTGTGTTTGAGGTTTTGAAAAGCATTTGCCCTTAGAATATATGCCATTTTAAAGCGGTATTTTTAGATTCAAACACCCGTTTTTTGCTTATTTTTTAAAATAATATCATTCATTATAATTATTTCTGAACACAATTAACTGTCGACATTAATGTATTAATTAAATTTAAAGAATCCATCATGCGCCAGAGTTGTTTAAGCTTATGGGCCAAGCCCATAGCCTTGTCGCCAGCCAATAATTATGGGAGGCATGACCCCTTAGGACCACCCACTCTTGGGGCCAGAACATATTACTTTCCTCTATGGGCCAGAAGTACCGACACCCCATTTCACTAGTTGGCCACAGTTAATCCTTGCCTGTTGCAGCCCTGAGTCTAGATGTGTACCTAGTTAATGGTAATAGGCACCACCTCAATTATAAGGAACTAAAACAAACAATAATTTAGGAATCATTCTAAATTATATTTATTCTAGTTTGGTAATAGTAACAACTAATGTTTGACTACGGGTTTCTTCCTAGTAATATGGAACTCTTCTCTAGTATGGTATGGTGCATAAGGATCTTCAACATAATATTTGGGCTTCTTCCAAAATTTTGTAACCATTTTGTCCAGCATTGTGTTCTGCGTAGCATTACATGTAACATGTTGTTTCAAACGCCTTTTTTGTGATGTAGATTTTTTCCACATTTTCTTTTGCCTGCCAACTTTTGTTCTTATCCAACCTCCCCAGTGTAACCGGAGGAATCTTCGTACTGCAGCCTTCACAGTCTTCCTTTTACCTCTTTTCAAACTGAATTTTGTTACAGTTCTAACAGGGACAACGATTAAATTGGATGATAGATCCAAAATCTGTTTATTATTCAACAATGAACTCTGTTTCAAGTAGGTATTGGTAGAAAAGCTTGTATTGTTGAGAGTCGCATAGTTCTTTGTGCAGTTACATATATTATTGGCAGCATTGAAATATGGAACTGAAAGAGGCCGTATATAGCGAGCAACTGAAAAAGAAAAAAATAACCTTAAAACAAGCCGTCACAAACAAGTTTGTAAATTGTTACACAACAAAATAAGAGTTAATAAATTTTCTAATATTTGTGCTGTTGTGTTCATTCAATATAAAAATTATATTTACCAGAAATCGCGAAACGGAACATTTTTAGGCAACAAACCCATCAACCTTTATTTCATTTGTAAGTACTTTTATAGATATCTGGTGAAGTGAATCGCTCAAGTGTTCGCTGCCACTGTCATATTGACAGCTAAAATAATATTTATGATTTCGTTCCGATTATTGTGTTACTTTTTTTTTAATCCAAGAGCTCTTCATAACTTTTTTGAGTATTTTACTAACTTATCTTACGTAATCAAGTTGCTTGAAAATATTGTTAAATTGTTTTTCAGGTAATGTAATCTACTAATGTGGAAAAATTAGTAGACATGAGTACCTATTACTGTGAAACCGACTCAGGAACAACACTCTATTCTCCGTGGTCCATGTTCTGTAGTCTCTGAATTTTGACAGCCCAAGTGGAAAGAGATTCCTGCCGAAAAATGTATAGATTTACGAACCATTTAGCTAATGCTAAATTAGTTTTGGTACGTACATACTCAGATTTAATTGCGCTATCGGGACAATATTAATTTGCACTCATTTAATTCTTTATCCAGTATTTCACCAGAGTTTCTGACTGAGTAGTCGCCACTTCTCCAATGTTTTGATTGTGTTATTCTGTGTTTATTACCGCAATCATGGTCTAATTTCAGTAATTCGTCAATATTTTAACAAGTTTACTGCTTTTATCAAAAACATAAACACATATCTTGATAATATTGACCCTTACATAACTATCTTTCGACGTCATTTTCATAATACATAACCTAGAAACGATTTCTAAGGCTGTGTTCAGACTTGAGTTTGGTTAAGCAGGTCGTAAAATCCGGTGTTCTGTACTTTCTGTTATATTAATTTAAATGTGACTGTAAAAGGTTGTCAAATGAAGTAGCTCACAATATTTATTTAGGCAATCGATGACTGTAATCAAAACACACTTTCTTGTCTGTACTACCTACAGTCACCAGCACATCAAGGTACCACAAACTGTCAGATTTTCTCATTCGATTTTGAACTTAACCATAACATTTTAAAGTTTAAAATCGTTTCCAGAAATTTTACAGTTTCATGTAGCTTGATGTGCTGGCCACCGTACAAATTAGATTAAACCATCTTGGTCTAATGTTTTCAAGAGCACATTTTACCATGAGATTGTTTATTAGGTTGAGCAGTGTAGGTTCTATTAAAGATAAAGATATATTTATTGCATAACTGTGTACATCAAGTTCTTATTTTAAACATAAACATTTTAGGCTCAACAGTCTACCCATTTTGGATATGCAATAGTATTACACGGTAAATACATTTCAAATAGATTATAGACAAATCTATAATAAATCCCCTGGAAAGCTCTGTGCTAGCACCACAAAGATTAGAACCATTTAAACTATGCCTAATAATGTGTCTCATTGCTTGAGACTGTAAATACTCAGTATTTTAACTAAATTAATTTAAAATTTAAACAGTATTTCAGTTTCTCCTCGGCTAGAATGAACTTAAATGTAATTTAACTGTAATACCAAGATGTAGATAGACTCTTCTATTAAATCAACTGTAAGGCGGGGATACTTAATCCCTAGTTAAATGTATTACCATACTGAATAAACTCCAATTTCAATCTCTCAATCCAACAGAATGGCACTCAATACTCAAGCATTATTTAAAACTAGATTCAAGCCATTTGATTGGTTTAAACTAGTTTTAAGTAATGCTTGAGTGACGTTCTGTAATACGGGCCTTACAGTAGCAATGGGTTTCATTATGACAGTTCAACAACATCTACTACGTTATTTACATTGTTGAGCAGACAATTTTTTTCCAACATAATTATGAAGCAATAGATTAGCAATATCCTTCAAAACCATTTGGATTGTGATTGCTATTGTGTTAAGCAATTAGGGTGCAGTTTCACAAAAATTGTCACACAGTTATTCACTAAAGGGCAAAAGTAACACATTTATCAAGTATTTCAACAGTAACAATTTGATATCTTTGATATTTTTGCTGAAGAACTATAGACCCATCTCACTTCTGAGCCACCTATACAAGCGGATATTGAGGTTCGTCACAAATTGTCTCGCCAAGAGACTTGACGAGTTCCAGCTGCCAGAACAAGCCAGTTTCCGAAAAGGCTTCAGTACCGTAAATCACATGCATATTGTTCGACAAATTTTACAGACGACCGAGAATACAACGAGCCAGTGTGTTGAGGACTACGAGAAAGCCTTCCACTCTACTGATATATGGAAGGATCTGGCCTCTGCAATAACGTTAAATTCACTGACGATTTATTGTCTATATAATGTCTATGTATAAGTGATAAGATCTTTGCTTGACGCTGCCATGATGACTGTCCAGATCCAGGATCAGAGAACCAGCCCCATCCAATTGCTCAGAGGGATGAAACGGGGTATTTGATATCCCCGAAACTGTTCACCAATGCATTGGAGAATGTCATAAAGACACTGGATTGCCCTGGAAAGGGTATCAACGTGAACGGCGAGTACACCTTCGCTCTGCCGATGACATTTTCATAATTGCCGAGACGCTGGAACAGTGAGACCATATGCTGTACAGCCTAAATGGGGGTCCATTTAGGCTTTACAGCATATGGTCTAACTAAGTCTAACTAGCCAACCCGCCGAGACCCCTCTCGGCGGGTTGGCTTCGGCATGAATTTAGACAGGACAAAAGACATGGACAATTCGCACGTCTCGCCGAGTCCAATTCATATCGAAGGGTCGCTTCTCGAAGTTACGAAGGAGTATGTCTAAAAAACAAGTGCAAGTCATCCAGCTCGGTAGACACAGCTTTGAGAAAGAAGTATAGAGTTGGGTTGAGCGCGTTTGGAAAACTCCATCAAGTCTTCTCGTCGCCTATCCCGCAGTGTTTGAAGACTAAGGTCTTGAACCTGTGCGTCCTGACCGTCAAGACATCGGTGCCGAAACATGAACACTGACAGTCGGTTTGGTCCACTTTAAGGTCGCTCAGCGCGCTATGGAGCGGGCTAGGCTCGGAGTCTCTTTGAAGGATAAAATCAGGAATGAAATTATCCGGAAAAGAACTGGACTTACAGACATAGCTTGCAGAGTAAGCAAACTGAAGTGGCCATGTTTATCGGAGAACCGATGGCCGGTGGAGCAGACTAGTCCTGGAGTGGAGATCGCGTATCGGCAAGCGTAGTGTAGGACGCCGTCCAGCTAGATGGGCCGACGACCTTAAGAATGTGTCTGGGACAGACTGGATGCAGAAGGCGGAGAAGAGGGTAATGTGGCACCGCCTGGGAGAGTCCTCTGTCCAGCAGTGGTCTGCGATAGGCTGAGTTGATTGAATTGGATATCTTACCACATAAAAAAAAACTTTTAGCCGATTTTCCAACATTGTTACATACTGTGCATATTATTATTGGACTGTAATTGACATCTTTGATAAAAAAGGAGGTTTTAGTCAAATCAAAAACATCTTTGAAGATCTTGTTCTCACTAAATTTGATTAGTTTATTTTGCTATGTTTCTAAACAACCAATTTAATGTTTTATTTACATTATCTGTGGACAAGATAACAGTATTTGTAGTAGTATGTAAGGCTGGTGTCCGCAACTCTACATCCAAGCGCGTATTTTGCGTACGGTACTAGAATTTGTACTTAAACGCATTATTTTTCCCTCAGGTAAGGCGTAATATGAGCGATGGCTCCTGCGCCGCCTTAATAGTTATGCGTAGTCCAAATCGACAATATGCAACACAGCCATTCCCAGAAGAGGGCAAGACTAAAGCTCCCCCTAAAAGTCATAAGCTGTTCTGGGGAACTGTTGGGGCTACTATACTTACGGGCGCTGCTGTTGTTTATGCTAAGTAAGTAATTTATTTTTATTTATTAAGGCCCAGATATATGCCAGTAACCTTGAGTGGTTAGCTTGCGTGTTCTGTACTGAGCTCACGCAACGCGTCGTACGTCCAGCCAGTAATAGGACTCGCCCATCCAGGAGCGCTGTCCCAAATAAGAAGCATTATTAGTTTATTTTACATAAAACAATAGTAGTTTGTTTGCCAAGGGAGCAAACAACTATTTAGAAGGCGAGAGTGTTTCTTTGGATCCAGAGCGGAGCGAAGGATCAAATCAAAATAAAAAAAAATTGTGTTGCTCTCGAAGTGGACACTCTACTTTTTATTACCCTCTATGAAAAAATAAGTAAGCGCAACTTACTGCAATTAACTATTATATATAATACTGGAATAATGTGGTATAATATTGGAATAAAATAAATTTATTTAGAGTGTAAAAATTAAAAACTACTTATGAATAAGAATAGTACGTTTATTATTTTATTCATTATCACTTCTTGAGGAAGACATACAATTTTTTTATAAATTAAGTAAAATCCTAATTTGAGTAAACAATTACGAACAAAGGCAGAATGCTTTTCGCGCGTTTGTTTTTTCACAAACTTTTTTTTAAATTTGTCTCGCGCTCGTGTTGCATTATCATTTATCATACAGCCTGTTACTTGTTCATACAATGTTCGTGATTGATCTCTTTGTTGATTGGAACTTTTACTAACAAAATCCATATTCCAAATTCAAATCACTTGTCCCTAGGGATTAAAAACCTATTTTAATCCCTGTTAACGAGGAATACACTAGCTCTTTTTGAATAGATGTGATAAAAAAGGTATTTTAATAAAACACGTATACTAAAAGACCTTTTTTTTTTTTCAATGTTTTGTGAACTTTGTCGTGAATTTGTTGTTCCAAAACCTGATAATTAAGTATCTCAGATTCTGAATCCAAATTTAGAATAAGTTTGTAATTCAGTATCTTTTGCCCTCAGGAACAGTCCAGATGCCCGCAACTGGCTAGAGTCAAACGTCCCTTGGGCTAACGACTTCGTGGCTCTAGTGTACCAGGAAAACACCACCTATTGGAAGGTGGCCACAAATCAATTCAACAGGACCACTACCTACCTTAGCGAATTCATGTTTGGAAAGGTCCGTTGATTTACTTTGTTTGTTATGGTAGAGACCGACCGAAAACAAAATCGAAATTGGGGGAGATTTTTTGTTACAAAACAAAAACATATCGAAAAAAAAAATTGTTTTGTTTGGTAAACAGTATAATAAAAGTAAAAGAAATACAGAGTATCATTTTTTTACCATTAAGAAACGTATAAACTTGCACTAACTATCTGCACCCAATTTCAGCCGAAAAATCATTATTTTTCGTCATTGGCAAATTTTTAATTTCCCGCAAATCCATACTTACAGTTCTTTTATTCAGAGGACATCCATGGTCATAAAGATAGAGACTATATTTCTGTTACGTTTACCAAACGAAAACCAATAAAAAAAATTGATTAAAAAAATTAGTTTTTTTCGGTCGGTCTGCACATAAAAGAAATATTTTTTTCTCAAATATATTTATTAAGATGAAAAGCTAAATGTCGATCTAATAGCGGAGTAACGTCCCAAAAAATACGTGTTAAGTTGGTTGGTTTAATAAAGATCAATTGTTTAGCTGATTTTAAACTGGTTTCTAATCATGAGGAAATGAAAACAGTTCTTAACTTCATTGTAGCAGTCATTGTTTTAGTGTGAGAAGGAGATGAACTTATACACAAACAGGGTTTCAGTCACCTGCATCCGTTAAGTAGGGGATTCTACCTATCATACTGAACAACTTTCGCTATGAAACTCATACCAGCAGTGCAAGTACGTACTTTGCATCGATAAGACATCGAGATCGCTAAGGTTTGCATTTTTATCGATCTTGTTAACGAATTTGGAAGTACGTAACACGCGACGATAAGATTTATTGTGGGCCGATTCGCGTCGTTAAGGATCGCTTGTCAAATGGCAATACTGAGGACGTCCACAGACAAAACGTTTAAGCTGAGAATTCTGTGGCACGACTAATATCCGAGATAATTAGAAAAACCTTTTTTTTTTTTCATACATTTTTAAACACCTTACTCCCGAACCAATTCGAATCGTAAACCAAGATCGACATACATAGGTTCGAGTATTATCAGCGTCTTTTTATAGTGCTCTATGTCTTTTAGGTACCTAGTTATCTCACTCGATCTGAATATAGCTTCTTTGATATCGTGTAATTTGACGTTTAGTTTTGATCCAACAATTCGATATCCATCTGTCAGATGGCGTGCGGAGTTCGACTTTTTCGATCCTAACGAATCTTTCGATCAAAGTTAGTTTCGCAACCACCGCACGATCGTGCGCTAGTGTCGGATTCAAGAGTATGGATCGGCATTTAATTCGAATCCATTTCGATTGATTCAGAACTCGATGCTGTGTGTAAGCCCCAGATTCGTAAAAAAAAACATGCATGCATCGAAATAGTCTGTCTACTGTTGTATAGGAATTTGTATATTTTTTTTCCGTTTCGGATATGAGTTTCATAGCGAAAGTTGTTTAGTATGACGGGTAGAATCACCCCCGTGACGGATGCAGCTTGACTAAATCGCCACTCTGTATATGACGAAAAGCACCATGCATTTTGCAAATGAGAAATAGAGGCTTTTACACTTCATAGTTGCCCTCTTTATCATTGGATATCAAAGTCATGTGAGTATCGTACCGTACATCGGACAAATATAAAATTGAAATATCAGTGTGTAATAAAATAAAAAAAATACTGCTTTTTACTAAATGCATATAAAAATATTCCGGTACTTATAATAAAAACAATTTTTTTTTAATTTTGTCGTCTTTATGTCTGTCTGTTCCGGCTAATCTCCGAAACGGCTGGACCGATTATGACGAGACTTTCACTGGCAGATAGCTGATGTTATAAGGAGTAACTTAAGTTACTTTTATGTTAGAAAAAGCGAAGCGTTCGAAACCGCATGCAGCCGCTAGTAGTGATAAATATCTGTTATGTTACAGGAGGGTGTCACACCAATTGAACTAACTCCTAGATCCAAGCAAGACATTGAAAAAGATGCTGAAAAAGTATTTGCTAAGAAGGACTATCAATGTAAGAATTATTGTAATAAGATTAATTTATGGTATTGCCCAATATTGAAGAAAATGACGACTTTTATGGCCTGCTGTATCATAAAAGTGTGAATGGTGTGATTAAACGTGTTCCATTTTTAATTTTGAGGCATATGAAAAAAGGATTCACAAACTTAACAAAACAATCCACCATTGTGTTATATTTCACTTTGACAATAACTTTATTATTGGGGCCGGTTGTTTCAAACGGTTGGTTAACGTAACATACGTACGTCAAATAATAACGATTACATAATTATGATATTTAACGTTCGTTACATACAAAGCGTTGTTTCAATGCATAAAAACCGATCGTCAAAGTTCAAATGTGAAAGAATAAAATGACGTTAACCAGTGGGTATGACACCGGTTACTGTAATCGTTAATTTTTAACGAACATTAAGGGCATAATTTTGTGAAACAACGCTTTTTTTTTGTTTGACGATAGTTAGCGCCACTTATGACGTATACGTGCGTACGTGTACGTACGTATGCGTGCGTTAAGTGGACATGAAACAACCCGCCCTTAATGGCTGATTTTTCAATCGTCAGATAACTTTTATTTTAGGATTAAATATGACAGTTTGTCAGTTTTTTTGTTGAAAATATATCAAAACACACTATCATATACAAAACACCATACAATGTTGTAACTTAATATACAATATACATTCTGCAGATAAATGTTATGTGACTGCTGAAAAATTGGCCCTTCGTTTTTTTTTTTTTTTTTCATCATCATCATAATAAAACTTAATTAATGGGTTGAAGTGATTTGTTATTAATTTTTACTTTCAGAGATCACTTTTGTGTTTCACTGCGTGCATATGCATACTCAAATAAATAATGCTGATTTTTGAAACTTGACAAATAAATTGGAATTGAATTACTTCATTACACCAAGCACATAATTAAAGGTGACCAAGATAACTAGACAATTGGGTGGCATGCATCCTCTATAAAAAACCTGAGGCGTGCGCCTCTGTCCGCTTTGACTCGGGCTAATTAATTTTTAACATTTTTACAAATGCAACCACTATATTTGTTTGCCAGTGAAAACCGCGCAGTGTTGCGCGTCGCCAGATGTACGGCGGCCCTTATCCGTCCGTAGTTTCCGTATCCGAATTATATTTATGTGGATGACGTCACTACCAACACTAATCTAATTATCTTGGTCGGCCAGTAACTAATTGATTGACCACCTAATATCTAGATGTGTGTTTACATAACAGTGCCGCCGCCTATATTAGAACCTCTGTACGTTGAAGAAAAAGTTTTGCAAAAGCCAGAAATTGAAACCCCAGGTTAGTATCGCATGTTATTTTTACAAGTTCATTTATACAGAGTGTAAAAAGACTCAAAACCAAGCCGAAATATAATGTTTTATTTTATTAGAAGCTTTTATGAAACTTGGAATGTTTGTATGTATGTAAGTATGTATGTTCGGGTCAAATCTTGAAACTGAATTTTAAAGCAGGAATCCTGAACTGATTGAGATGACATTTTGTGTGATATTTTGTTGTGACAGGTTTAGTTTGGATGGTAATGCATGGTTAGCTAAGTGACGTCATTCTAAATCTAATATGACTGCCCAAGATGGTGGACTAGTAATTTTTTACGCACTCCTGTAATATGGGTATAGCGTACGTGGCCTTAAGTAGAGTCAAATCACTAGAAGGTCTCCTTATTGAAGAACTTGACTGTACGGTTAAACGACCAGTCAAAAATGACGCTTGAAATTAAATGAACAGGCGAGGTTCTTCAAGTTAACCTCTAGGAAATGTCATTTTATTTAGAAACGGTAATGATTAAACACGTGTTTTTTTTTTATATGTTACTTTTGAGACCTTTCTGTAGGTACGTCGGGTACTCGTTACATAATTGGATAAAGTTCACTCGATAGAAAAAAAATCCAAACATACCCTTATTTTGTAGATTAAAATCATTTTATTTCAATATTATACCACATCATCTATTGAAAATTACATCAAAATAAACGTCTATGATGATGTAATGTCCGTCGGGTTTAACATTGTTAATATCGTAAAACATATAATTTTCAACCCAAAATTAACGAAATTCACGGCAAAATTTACTCGCGCCAAGCTGCCACCCATAGAACAAAAATTCACGCTCGAAGAACCTCGCCTTACGAAACATTTAGATACACGATATATAAAAAGAGATAACAAAAAAAAAAAAAAAAAAAAAAAACAATTGTAAAAATCATTCTTTTAAACTAGCTTTTATTTAAATGGTCTAAAACGAAGAAAATTAAATTTAAATTAAATCAAACCCATCAATTTATTATATTACACAATTTTTATTTATTAAGGCAACCGACAGCGATACATATAGTACGAGTATGTTACAGAGTATGAGTATTACCCACCCCGACCTACTATTATTATCGTCAATAATAATAGCCCTCCCCGTCCCTTGCCGCTTAACGATGTGCCAGCATGTGGTTTAAGCTGAGCCTGTAATCCAAACTCCCCATGTTAATAATCAAAACCTTGATGTTATCCAGCCACCGTCGGTCCCTTGCCACCCTCCCTCCGACACTGCCCTAAGCCGAGGTTCGAACCCCACCTGGGGTGCCCTTAGCGGGCAGTCGTCTAGTTTATAAGTAGCTTTAGTAAAAACTCTCCTGGCTGGAGGCGTAAACTTCTTTTAGGAGCTTGCGGCACCACAGGATAGCCCGGTTAAGGAGTAGGAACCCCCAGTGGTTATAACTCCGAGATGCCATGCAAAAAAAAAAATATGTGTATTACAGTATTGTATGGCTAGTAATAGGTTTTCCTGTATAACTAAGAAATATTTCAATTCAATTTTAGGTCTATTATTTAAGAGCCATTTCACAAAATTTTAACGCTCGAGTTTAGGTAAAAGACGGCAGCGCTGTGTATGTGAGCGTAACTATCCACACATACACAATTTAAGCAGTGTAACGCGAGTGTCGAGACGGACTAAATAATCTTGAGCCATTATAATAATAATGCGGTATTTAGAGATTTATTAAAAAAGTTATTTTATTTATTCAGTCTACTAAAGCTTTCTAGACTAATAAAAAAACACAAATATATGTTTTGAAAGTATATAATAAAAATGAACAGGAAAACAATCACATCGTACAAAATATAAGTGTTGGTCATTATTATTTGACAATAATGTCAAGTAATAATGACTATCACTTACGTTAAATAAATATTTGTCGTAAAGGCATTGATCTTGCTTTTCTAGGGTCTATAATTTCCGGCAATACGCAATCTTCGTAAAAACGAGTCAATTTGGGAAGCATTTTTTCCTGCCAAAAAACGTCATCTTTTACTACCCTTACTACTTTCAATGGAAAATCAGGACCAGTCCACACAGCAAATAAACATACGTTTTTTTTCGCAATGTGCAACTGACCCTGTACCTGGTAGTACCAGTCATGATTTTGGTTCATTTCCAATTGAGATCGACTGTTCAATTTAAAACATTTAAGTTTTTTTGCTTGTACAGCGGTATCAGGATCGATTCCGAAAAGTGAGCTAGGACATTTAATTTCCACTAAACCTTCACTGCACAATCCATCTGGTGTCGCACCTAAATAACAATGCTCCTCGTCTATAAAGAGACCACATTTTCCTATACTTGTATTTTCTTGCACACTGAGTTGTGCTAAAGCCTTTGGTTCGTTATCCCTACCATGTTTTATTGCAGTGATATGGTCCAAGTTATAGGAATAAAGAACGGACTTTACCAGAGGAGCAGAGTTTTGGTTCACTCGCCTTTTGCAAACCTTCCCAAAAGAGGACGCGGTCAGTATGCACCTTCTAAGTTCAAGCCACAAAGAGCTTTCGGCTTGTAATACAGTAGCCCTTTCAATTTCATGGCGATTGGACGCCTGTTCTCGTAAATTTTTCAAAAATAATTGTTTGCCTTGTTCATAATCTGCAGCGTCCATATCTGGTCTTTGACATTCCTTTCCGTAATGAGCATCTACAGGATTATAATTGATTTTTTTGCGGGCAATACCTCTACGAGCCATTACTTCTCGAGTATTTTTTGCACATCTCCGGGCTTCCAACGATTTTAATGACTTTCCTGGACTAACGTGACAAATAGACTTATAAAAGGTATATTGTGGCTTGCCGGTATTAAATGATACCACTGCTGCATAGCATCGTGTAGTGTAGGAGTCTTTCAACGAAAAGTTGACCCGTTTCCCACCTACCATCTTGGCCACGATGCTATTGAATTGCTCTGCGCGATTATTAGTGTAGCAATGTAAAAGACTTCGGGAATTGTAGGCAAGTTGAGATGCGTTCTTTTTTAATTTTATAAGTAGTGTTGGTATCAGTGGGACTATATTAGGCTCTTTTTTTCTCTCATCTGTACAGTAATAACTGTCACATTCTAAATGATCCCCAAAGATGTGACGTGGGCTATTAATAATATCTTTTTGCAGATTTTCTATTTTATTTGAATGCGAACCATCGTCCTGTTGTCTGTATCGAATAGCAGCACGAATAGCAGTACGTAACCTTTTCAGTCGGTCCATATTTAAAAGTTTACGTTCGTTTAACGGTATAGATGTATCTTTTTGAAGAAACAAATTCTTTCCATTGTAATTCCTCAACAAATGGTTTGTGCATTCAATTTTTTGTATGGGTATATCCGGATAGGGTCGACTCTCCAATATACTTTTGTAAGTACTAGAATCGCCATCTGCGATTAGTATTTTATAAATTAAATTCCTTTCTCTAATTGAATTTTTAAAACCTTCAACTAATATGGTTTGCTCCATGCTGGTAGACGATCCCGAATGATTCTTTGAGCATTTGTGGGCTTTTGCTGGCTGGCCTTTTTTGCTAGCGCGGATGCAAATGAAACAATATTTGTTGCGAACGCCAATGTGTAGCACTTTACCAGTATGCTCACCGATTATGGCCGCGACACCAGAGAGTGCAGAATAATTATTTTTGTAAGAGCGTTTGCTCCAACAAGCATCTGCTTCGACTGGTATCATTGCTATACCCGAATTGCTAACATCACCACGTAATTTCGCCGCTTCAATTTCCTGTTTAGCAGCATTTAACATTGTCACTTCGGCAGCAGTCTTCCACATGTCGGAAATAGTATCATGTTTTTTACTATATAATCGAAATGGCATTGTTGGTAAATCCATCGATGCAGTGATCTCATTTAGGTTTGAGAGACCAATTCCCGTAATTATTGCACCTGATACCGCTCCTGCATTAAGATCGAGTCTTGATTTTTCAGTTGTGGCACCGTCCGAAGTTCTTAGAACAAAGTTAGATCCACACATCGTACACTTCATGTCAAATTTAGATACGAGACCCACCTGTTTCTCTTTTTCTATTTTCAAATAGTTCAATTTGCAGCCGAACTTCTCGCTGTGTTCGCTTATATTTACTAATTGATTCCAAAAGTATTGAAAATCAATTATACGCCTGCCATCAACGATGTAATCATTCTAAAAACAAAAGCACCATTAAAAGATCTTATTGAAATTGAAATTTAAAGAAATATAATAAGTACTAATAATATTTACGATCGAGTCTGAAACATCCATTAATTCGTCAAGTCTAGGGTCCAATACAACCGGTTCTTTTTCCTGTAAAATTAAAGAAATTTTAATTATAGTAACTATTACCAAATAACTTTCTGTTTTGAACATAAAGTTGTTACTAAAACATACAATTTCTGTTATCAAATATGACTTTTCACTTGTACCCACCGCGTCACTTGTACCTGGCGCTTCACTTGTACCCGGTGCGTCACTTGTACCCGGTGCGTCACTTGTACCCGGTGTGTCACTTGTACCCGGCGCGTCACTTGTACCTGGCGTGTGACTTGTACCCGGTACTTCACTTGTACTCGGTACGTCACTTGAACCCGGTACGTCACTTGTACCCAACGTGGTGTCTCTCCTGAAGTTACTATCCTCCTCTACCCGATTCACGCGATTTCTCATTCTAAAATGAAAAAATAACTGTTAAGTTTCGATGCCCACAATTTTATTTTATTGTAGGCATCGAAACTTGATAAAATAAAATCATCAATATTTTTATAGAAGTGTAACTGTCTATAAATCCTTAAAATTGTAATTACTATTCTATAGTCCATGTAGATATGTACGTATTTGATCGATTTTACAAATAAAAATAAATAACTACCTCGCTTCTGTTGCTTTCTTTATGGCTGCAATATTTCTATTTTTCCTTTTTTTGACACAATGGTAAACACTATCCTTACGCCCCATTGCTAAAACAATCAAAACAAAAATAGGTATTAATTTATTCTACAGTCTACTAAAATCACACTTAACTTGATAATAAACGTAACTCTTACCTTATGCAAAAAAAATACGAAGAGAATCAAAATATTGTGGTCGTAGTATAATATCACGGTTACGATATGAGCACTCGACAATTGAGACGCGGGAAAAAGTAGCACAGGTCCTTCCTCGATGGGCGCTCGCGCTGTACTAAACGGTGCCCTTTTTTTTTTTTTTTTTTTTTTTATCTAGGGCATATCAGAGTGTAACCACTAAGGTTCCGACTCTTTAACCGGGCTATCCTGTGGTTGCCTTAAGCTCCTATCGAAACTTAATGCCTCCAGCCAGGGCGTAAAAAAACTACAAACTAAATGACTGCTGCTCGCTAAGGGCACCCCCTGTGGGGTACGAACCTCGGCTTAGGGCAGCTGAGTCGGAGGGAAACGGTGCCCACTTGTGCATCGCAATTTATTCTTTTTTAGAGTGTTTAAAAAAAGGATATTGTGGCTAATTAAATGAAGGGATTTTAATCAAACTTGAGAATTCGATTTGTTAAAGAACATAGTTCATTTTGAGATGATTTTTAAAATGTAATTACGCTTTATTCAAACAAAAAAATCGCAATATAATTGCGAATAAATCGTAAAAATTGTCCTAAGTCTTTATTTTTTTTACCTATTAATGTTATTAATAATCGAAATTCTAGTACTTCATTTGTCGACAAAACTATATGTCTGATGCTTTGTGTATTTTTTTCAGTCAAATTTATAAATATTAATTATAGAAATAGGAGTCTGAAATTGCCTCTGCGCTGATTTTTCAGTAAACTAGTTCTGGGAGATTAATAACTACAAAGTACACAAATAAGTTTTTGTAAATGTGTTACATGAAGTGTGAATACGAAAGAATCATCTATTATTTACATATATTCACCAATACCAGAGAATTAACTAAGATGGTAAATTAGGCGACTAAAATCTTAGATATTCGCGCGAAAACGTAAAATGGCTCTTAAAGTTTAAATTTTAAAGAAAAAATAAAGTTTGAATATTATGAGATTAGTAGTTTGTCATTTGCCTTCGTTTATGGTTTTTATTATTATTTGGTTTTTTAATTTAGGTTTATGACAGTTAAATATGTATATCCACTTGAGAGAAATCTGTGTTATAAATACGAGTAATACGGGTCAATACACAATTTTTGGTGCAATTAGTCGAGTGCGAGACACGTGTAGCATGTTAGTGTAACGAGGGCGCCGTAGTGGAGTGTTAAAAGTTACCTGTGCCGCCAACTCCGGGCAATCTAGGTGTCCATTAAGTATGTCATAAATAGAGATCGGATATTCGGATGTATATTTACCTAAAGTGAATATTTGGCTGTGAAAGTATGGAAGCGACTTCTAAACAATTTTTTTTTTTTGTAAAAGAAAATCACGGGATGCCAGGAACACCAGGAATACATAACTAGTCGGATGTATAGTATGGAAACGACTTCTAAAAAGTATTTATTGAAAAGAAAAAAAACCCCGGGATTCATGGATTGCATTACTATTCAGATGCATATTTATTTAAAATTAATGTTTAACCCCCGATGCAAATATGTGTATGTAGGGTGTAAGAGGAGGGGTGGTGTGTGTTAGTTAAAACAAAAAACAAAAAAACATAAATTAAAATGTATTTTTATTAAATTGAGTACTACATCCTGATTGGGCGTCAATATTGCCTCGGCTACTTAGGTAGGTAGATATGCATAAGATTCTTTAGTCAGAAAGAAATACTAAATTTGTCGAGTTCGGAATCGCGGGATTTATACGATCGATACAAAATAAGTCAACATTTGAAAGTTAGTAAATATACATCCGATTCTATCATGAGAAACCTAAATTCGTCGATCCCGGAAGAGTGGGATTTTTCCGATACAAAAGCCCATTCCATATTAGCCAACGTCTCAACTTTAGGTGAATATGCATCCGAATATCCGATCTCTAGTCATATAGCAAACACATAATCCATAATTTTGCGCCTTTCATCGAGATGTTAAAGCACCTTAAGGTAAAATTTTATTTACACTTTATTTTTTTTCCGACTACATATAGCCATTTTGCCAACATTTTGAATGAAAATTACCTATTCGAAAAAGTGACATGCGCCCGCTGTGAGAAAGGAATTTGAGGGAAAAGACTTCAATCCGCTGTTAACTGTAGCGCGCAATAACAATTTTAATAATTATGAGGAGAGACCTCCGGCTTAGTGGTGGGTCTTCTAACACCCTTTGTATTAACAATGTCAATGTATCCGTCATTTTTGCATCTCATACTAGGTTTGTACATAAAATAAAAGAAGGGGAAAAGCTAATACTTACTTGTTAAGCTTGGGATCCTTAAGACGCAGATATATGCCAGTGACCTTGAGTGGTTAGCTTGCGTGTTCTGTACTGAGCTCACGCAACGCGTCGTACGTCCAGCCAGTAATAGGACTCGCCCATCCAGGAGCGCTGTCCCAAATAAGACGCATTATTAATTAATTATACATAAAACAAAAGGTATTTTAATAAAACACGTATACAAAAAGATCAATTATTAAATTATCTTTAAAAAAGTGAAGGTTTCAGAAAAATATGCTTGATAGATTTTGCTTGTGATTCTCAGTTTTTTTTTCCGCGTTAGACATAACTTTACAAATATTTCACTATGTAAGTAATATAAACACTCTGAAATATTCATATATTAAGTTATTAAGCGAAGGCTCTCATTACACATATATTTTTTTCTAAATCAATAACACTACTCGTTTAGACGTGATCTTCAGTATAAAAAAAACATTAAAATTCGGTTATCGTCGACTTAAGACAACGGTGGCGTCATATATTGGCTTCAATGACCGATGATATGAAAAACTTGCCTCTTAACTTAACACATGAGACCCAGAGATTAGCAAAATAAGCCGAACTACATATCACGCCAATTTTTCGAAGAAGACTTTAAATAATTTAATGTCTTCGCGTAACATACATTATCGACCTGCAACGATCACACTGCTGGTCTCAGAAAAAAAAAAAGAGCAAAGAGACCAGTGTCTCTGGTGTTTACCAGAGACACTGGAATTTTTGGTACTGGGACATGTTTATTTACGATGTTTTCACCGACCTTCACCGATTTGAGAAGTAAAAAGTGCACAAAGTAAACTCCATGCCTGTCTGGGTCCGAACCCACACGGCCTACGACTCGTAAGTTTGGGTTAATACATATTAAATACATTTTTAATTATTATTATTTTATGTTGTAAATTCCAGCGACACTGGTCCAAACTGACAAGTGCGAGCCTCAGAGCGCCCCTGTTGTGAAGATCACCAAGGATATAGTGGAGTTAGAACACGACATGCACGAATACACGAAGATTGCCATAGACAACTATAAACAGGCGACAAAGTTCTGTGTAGACTACAATAAGTCTTTATACAAGGTGAGCGATATTTATGCGTAACTATGGTCTGTAAAAAAAGTATTTGATGAAAATGTAAACAAAATGGCTCAAAAAAACTTACCTACGGATGCCGATTTGTAATGCCGAAATTCTAATTTTAAATCACCAAAAGAGGATTTTATGTAACACTTGGGGTTAATTTTATAACCTCAATTTTCGCGATGATTTTCAATTACAATTTAATAAAAAAATTAAACAATAATTTAAATTTAATAATAAATAATTTCAATTTTTGGAAAAAATTGTGTTGGTGAGAGTAAAGTGAAAACCTTCAGATGAATGTGTTAGAGCAGAAAATACTGAACAACAATGGGCATCTGTAACATAGAAGTTTTTTTTTTTTTTTTCTGATAGTCAATGGCTTACATTTTTACCGCCTCGTTCTCTGGGGCGCAAGGGTTCGATTCCCAGGTCGGTCAGTGTTACTGGGTTTTTCTATCTGGAATTTTATCTCGGAGTCTAGAATTGTGCCCGGTTGATGGCAATACGCTCGCCCCCTATTAGGTACATATGACTTAAGAGGGCGTACAAACGGCTCAATAAGGAACCTCAGTGTGTCTAGAATTTTCCAATACCTTTTATATAGTTTCATTTTGAGTCACGAAGCAACAGAATACGATTAAAGGAATGTGGCCGTTTTTCTTTAGATCGAATTTTGTTGCTTCATGTCTCAATATGAAACGTTATAAAAGGTATTAGAAAATTCTAGACACACTTACCGATGTTCCTTATTGAGCCGTTTTCATAATTCCTTCTCAGTCACGAGATAATATTTTTTTAAAGGAGTGGCGCTAAGTCTAGTAGCATTTTCCGTTGGCATTTAGTTGGGCCAACTTCAGAGGTATGTGGCCCAACCAAACGCCAACAAAAATGCTACTAGGGAATGGACCGTTTTACGCCCTCTTAAACATAACTGGTGAAATGTACACACCTCTGCCGAACCCTTCGGGGAAACAAGGCGAGATGTTACGTATAATATTGAAAATTTCAAGTTTAATATTAATTGAGTTTTTAATGCACGCTATAATTTCAGATTATAGAGGCATCTTATGAAGACTTAGACAAGAAAATGTTTTCGACGCTCCAAGGGACGCTACAACAGAGAGACATGTATTACAAGAAAGGAAAAGAGGCCTCTGCTAAAGCTAAATGTGCTATTGGTATGTAAAGTCTATTCTAATCCTTTCCAAATGATGTTATTTCACTTATTTAACCTTTTGACCGCCACAGTCATGTATAGATGACAAACATGTGCCCAGCACGCCATGGTCACGACTACATGACAGACTTATACGTCAATCTGCAAATAAAGCTCATAAAACAACATTGTTTTTTTATTTCCTTTGCTAAATATGAACTCAAAAACATGCATCTATAATGTTGAATTTATAACTAAATGTGAGAACGATGTAAAAATAAAAAATTGAAACTTACACGTTAAAAGCGTCCAGAGTAGGTACAACAAATAGAAACAAAATAAAATTAAATAACCCGTGGCAGCTAAGAGATGACCAGTCCCAACTGACGGCGCCCGTTCACGAACATGACGCATGGATTAGCACCATTCAGCTCAACCATTTTGAAGGGAGCTAAATCATCCAACACACACGCCACCATCAGCGAGTCATCTAAGTTAGCATGACATACTCTCAGCCGCCAGGGCACATTCAAGTCAATGAAAGACATATTACCCGGTCAAAGGTAGCTCTATAGTACTCGCACCTGTGCTATGCTATTATATTATACAAAGGAGATTGAGTTTATACAATGCAAAGATAGTCTTACACTCTTCAGCAGCTCCAACATTATTGTCAAATGTTAATCAATTAGATGTGGTTGTGGAGCAGGACCAGCTATGTTCCTTGACTTATCCTAATTTATATTAGTTAATTTTTTTTTCTTTATATTTCGTCTATCTAAATATATAAAAGAAGAAACTGACTGACTGACTGACTGACATATCAACGCACAGCCCAAACCGCTGGGTCTAGAGATTCCAAATTTGGCACGTGGGTTCCTTACGAGGTCTAGGGGTGCACTAAGAAAGGATTTTTGGAAATTCCACCCCTAAGGGGATAAAATAGGGGATGAAAGTTTGTATGAAAGTCCGTCAGTTTTGAAGTTAGGATCTTCAAATTTTGTGTTCAGGCTGATGATTGAAAATTAATTTATATGTGTCTCAGCATTTTTGATAATTCCATCCCCGAAGGGTTAAAAAGGGGGATGAATTTAAGTTCCTTAATTTTCGAAGAATAATCACAAAATTTACTATCTAGGCTTATGGTTGGAAGCTAACGCGTGTTGTCGGATTTCCAACCCTTAAGGGGATGAAAAGGGGGGTGAAATTTTGTTTTAAATTAAAATTCTTTATTTTTTAAGTTAAAATCACTAAAATTTCGGCTTATGTTTAGAAACGTAAATCGTTGTATTTTTTAACCGATTTTCCAAAAAGGAGGAGGTTCTCAATTCGGTTGTATTTTATTTTTAATGTTTGTTACCTCAGAACTCCATCGTTTGTGAACCGATATGGCAAATTCTTTTTTTTTTTAAAGGATATACTTCCAAATTGGTTCCAAAATCCAGTTCTGATGATGGGATCCATGAGGAATTGAGGGAACTCCTCAAATTTTATAGGCAGACATATAGCGATTTTTGTATTTTCATCAAAAACTCAAGCATTTGCATTCAGTAAGTATCATTTGATGAAGTGGAACTGATGAAGAAGACCACAAATGGCCTCAAATGTTCCTCAATGATAAGTATTTCACGGGTGGCCATAAGATAATTTCAAATTTAAATAAATAATTCTGATGAAAATGGTACCATCGAACTGATCTGAAGATGAAGCCGAAAGTTATGCACCGGAACTCCGTAATTAAACAATGTATCCTTGCCGTGTTTGGGCTTATTGGAATTGTCATGAGATGCACTCGGGCTATAAATGATTATTAACCGATTTTTATTAACTTTGCATGGGTACTTTTTGAGTTAGCTTCGATAATACGTACTTAATCCACTTCGTATATCTTGTGTCACTGTTGTTTTTGCGGTTTAGCAAGTAGTGGTAATCGAATTGTTGTGGGGTAGGTACCATAACTAAAAAGTGAAAAATAAAAACTTTTGAACAAAAAAACAACCGACATCCAAAATAAAAACACTAAAAAGTGAAAAATAACTTTAATTTCGGAAGTCAGTGGCAAAAAACGAAAATGCAGAACCAAGGTCACCGAATTCCGAAATTAAAGTTATTTTTCAATTTTTAGTTTCTTTTTTTTTGAAGTCGGTTGTTTTTTTGTTAAAAAGTTTTTTTAATTTCAACCCACAAGGGTCTGAAAAGGGTGATGAAGTTTTTTATTGAAGTTGTTCAGTCGCAAAATTTTGTATTCAAGTAAAAATAATATAATTACACGTGTACTGTTTCTAACTTTACAATATTTTACATGGAGCGACTGCCTATCTGACCTCCACAACGCAGTTACTGGGTAATACGATACCCCTTGGTAAGAATGGTTGTCAGACTTTCGGGCTTCTGACTTCCCGTAACGACTGTCAAAGATCCATGAATGACAGACGGGACCAACAGCTTAACATACTTTCTGAGGTACGGACGGATCTCTGTATGCAAAGATGGTCATCCATCCACAGACCAACCGCGGCAATTAAGTGTAGTTAAACCTGATCGATTGACGTGTGCGGCTGTTATCATTTAGCCACGGGCCCCTCCCCCGGAGCACCCCCCCCCCCATCCCCTTCTCCGGGAGAATCGATATAGATTAGGATAGATTAGGTTAGATTAGATTAGGATATGTAGAGTACACGCCAGCTAAGAAAGGATTTTTGAAAATTCAACCTTTAAGGGGGTAAAAAGGGGGGATTTCGTTTGTTTGAAAAATCTTATTTCTTGAGTTGAAACTTGGCACAAATGCGTATCTTATTTAATAATAAAGTTTGATTATTTCAGTTTTTTTTTAAACTGATGACTATCAACACATAGCTCAAACCACTGAACGGATTTCGTTGAAATTTGGCAAACAGATATTTATTGTGACGTAAGCATCCGCTAAGAACGGATTTTTGAAAATTCAACCCATAAAGTGGTAAAAAGGGGTGATTTTATTTGTTTGACAAATCTTATTCCTTGAGTTATTAATAAACATTAAACTTGGCACAAGGGGGGATTGGGAGATGTCAAAGATTGTATGGAAAAAAAAACCGTAACGGACTGATCTATTTCAGAATAAATTTCCATTCCATACATTGTGGGCTCTAAGAAGGGCTTTAAAGGGGTGAAATGGGGGAGATTCAGATTGTATGAAAAATCAATTTTTTTTAGTTCATAAACTTGAAACTCAACACAAATACGTTCTTAATACATAAAAAATAACTCAAAAGTTTTTATTTTTAAGTTTTTGAATTACTCAAAAGTATTTTTAATCCCGGTCATAGGGTACTTTCAATCCCGGTAGTACGTTCCCATTGGATTTTTTCCGACATCCACGTGGGCGAAGCCGCGGGCAAAAGCTATCTCTATATCTTCTATATATATAAAAGGAGAAACTGACTGACTGACTGACTGACATATCAACGCACAGCCCAAACCGCTGGGGCTGGCCTTATGAGGTCTAGAGGTGAACTAAGAAAATATTTTTGGAAATTCCACCCCTAAGGGGATAAAATAGGGGATGAAAGTTTGTATGAAAAATCTTAATAATTTGGTTGATTAACTTGAAACTTGGCAAAAATACTTGCTTAAGTAAGTAATAACATTTTTCATTATTAATTTTTCAGCGCAGTTCGATTAATTTGAAACTCAGTAGGAATATTTGCGACCAAAAATAAAGAATAACACGTATCAGGGTTTTTCAAAAACTCTACCCCTAACGGGGTGAATTAACTTTAAACTTGGCACAAATACTTTCGTGAGTAAGTAATAAAGTCTGTCATTATTCGTTTTCAAACTACCCCTCAAAGGGAATTGGGGGTGTCAGTTTGTATATATGAATTTCAACGCGCGGTCCGATTAACTCGAAACTCGGTATTCCCACTTGAGAGCAAAAAATTAAAAATAACGTGTATCAGGGTTTTTTGAAAATCTACCCTTAACGGGGTAAAAAAGGTAGTAAATCTTAAAGGGGAGGAATTTAATATGTGTGTGATATGAGTATAATTATACGGTTCTTATGCCAAAAAAAACATTTTTTTTAATTTTTGTATCTGTCTGTCGGCCTGTTTGTTCCTGCTAATCTCCAAAACTGCTGGGCCGATTTTGACGGGACTTTCACTGACAGATAGCTGATGGTATAAGGAGTACTAAGGTTAATTTATTTTAAATAAATAATTTATTAGGGTTACAAACAAAATAATTAAAACCCATGAAATTCCGGACAAAATCCGATTCAACTAGGGAAGTACTGACATCCACGCGGGCGAAGCCGCGGGCAACAGCTAGTATTTACATAAGATGACAAAAACTCGAAAGGATGAATTCGTATCTTGGCGCCGAGGGCACGTGTTTGCTTTTTTGACGTGGCAGTCAAAAGGTTAAGTTGTATGGAATTTGTATTTTTCTTTTCACGAATCTACACCCTGTATTTGTTTGAATTTCTGGAATCTAAATTAAGAATTCAGTATAGTGATGTTGTTTCCACAGAGACACTGGACCGTATGGTCAAGTCAGGCAGTCAGATTCAGGCACCGCCCGAGAGCATCGCCACCACGACTCGATACATCAAGCAGTTGCGCTCAGACCTCATCAACGCTGAAAACATTTACAACGAGGAGGTAGAAAAATCTGTGATCAGCGATAAGTATTGGAATAAGGTAAGAATGCATTTCTCATTCGTTCGTGGGGGGGGGGGGGGCATTCAAGTATTACGTAAGCAGAATTTTAGTAAATTTGAACCCCCACATCCCACTTGTCATCAAAAGTAAAAGTCAACGTAAACATTGTTTTTAATCTGTTCAGGTTTCTTTATTGTTATTCATGAGTAATATTTCTATAAGAAATAAAAGGAATACTAAAGTAATTGAATGCCCATTTAAGTAATTTCCCTACTTCGGTTCATTCTAACCATAAAAAACTGCGTGAGAGTGTAGGGTTTTGCCATCTTTGTTCAAACCAAAATCATCAAAATTTTGCAGAAAAATATTTAAATAATTAAATATTGCTGACGTAATCACCATTTAGACTCGGGGTCCCCCATGTCATCAAAAATAATCAAAGCAAAGACCCCCCCCCCTTTGGTGCTTACGTAATACTTGATTGACCCCCTTTTTTTTGGTGGGAAATTATCAAATAACTTCTCCCGCTCTGGGCGGAGCGAGAGGGCGTGTCAGACTTTTACGGACTAAAACCCACCCGTGTTCCTTCAGTTGCCTGTATGCTAGGGCTACGGTATCCCTTTCGGATAGAAGAAATCCTCGGAACAGTGAGGTCGCTCCGTGAAGCCTGTGAAGCTCCCAGGAAGCTTCTGTGCTTTTGGGCGGAGCTAAGCTGGCGTTAGCCAGAATCCCACGCACTACGGACCCAATGGGAGTCTAAGTGCGGAAAAGGGAGCCCCATCATCATCATCCCTTTCGGACAAACCCGCAACCCTGGCACTTGATCGACCCCTGGGTTCGAACCAAGGCGCTTTTGTGTAAATAATTTCATCACCACTGACTGCTCTCAAAACGATGAAGGAGAACATTGTGAGGAATCCAGCATGTCCTAGAACCAAATTTCGGACTTCTTTAGCCGCGTTGAGCGATTTTTGGTAAGGGAAAAACGTATGGGTTTGCGCCTCCGCAATGCGCGACATGCTCATGACGTGTTGCGCCAGATTGTCGACGCGTAGCGATTTAAATATTCAAAAAAGAACACAGCTCGCTGCTTTGCACGAATAGCCGCACAATCCAAAAACACACATTTTACAGGGTAGCTATTTGAAAATTAAACAATATATTTACTGTCATAACTTTTCATGTATTTGCTCAATAGAAGAATAAATAGAATGTATAAATCGAAAGGACATTAATCAATGTTTAATTAAATAAGAACTATGTTGCATTTGGCTGTGATATAAACCAGTATTTTCAAAATTTTGGTTTGTGCGGGTATTCATGCAAAGCAGCGAGCTATTCCTATGTTTTAAGTTTGCACTTCTGCCTCGGTAAGTGTATCTAGAATTTTCTAATACCTTTTATAACGTTTCATATTGCGACACGAAACAAAAAAAATCTAAAGAAAAGCGGCCACATTCCTCTATATCATATTTTTGTTGCTTCGTGTCTCAATATGAAACTTTATAAAAGGTATTAGAAAATTCTAGACACACTTACCGAGGTTCCTGATTGAGCCGTTTTTTATAATTCGTTCTCAGTCACGAGATAATGTTTTTTTAAGGGAGTGGCGCTATTGGACCGTAATATGCGCTCTTAAGCACAAACATTTAATTAAGATTTTCACAACAGATACCTGGTAGTATAATTATGACGGAAAACTATGTATTCTAGTATTAGTAACTACGTATTCTTGAAAATAAATAATATTCTATTCTAACGCTTGCGCATGAAAGCAGGGACCGATATCGACACTCGAAGAATACCGATATTTTTAAGAAAATACCGATAACAGTATCGACATTTGGCATAAATACTGGTATTTTATATCAGTAATTTGAGTATCGGTATAAAATATCGATAATTATATTGATACTCAGTACTGATATCAGGCTACAATGTGAAGTCACAGAATCTTTATTGATGATTCTTATGTAAATACCTATTTGTTACAGTCGCGAATCATATTTTTTTATTTATTTTTTTAATATAAACTCAAGGCTTTTTTGATACAGAAATGTTATTATTCCATAAGTGATTTTTTGATTGACCCCATGTGTGACATCTAAACAATTTTTATATTATTGACATTATTTGTAACATTTTTTGTGCATGATCTGGACTTGTTAAAATGATTTATTAAGTTAGTATCAATTTCTTAATTTTGCTTATGAGCTTATTGATAGTGACATTTTTTGTAAAATTTTGCATGCCAAAAATCAGGCAGAATGTACCTGGCTCACTATATTTTTATAACAACTTTATTATACAATACCTACATTCTATGCAAATAAATTATTTGATTTGATCAAGATACAACCTGACGCTGACCTGCAAATTGCAAAAAACGCAAAAAAAATGTAATAATAGCGGTAATATATCTATACCCAAATACCGGTATTTATAGCGATATTTTGGTATCATGTATCCAAATTATATCGGTATTCAGTCCCTGCATGAAAGCCATCTATTCTCTCCTCTGCGAACATGCCGGAAGCACTGCAGTAGCGCGGCAACCCAATCAACACCCTGAAAGCATTATTGTATTGTACGTTGTTATAATAATCTGTTCTTTTTCCAGGTGGAGGCAGCCCGTAACACGTTCAAGGAAGAGCTTCAAGCACTGTACCCCGGCATCGACCTCAGTGCTCGCAAGCTAGACATCAAATCTGATGTAGACTTGTTGTTGGTGTACACATTAAAACGGGTAAGTCATTGACTCAAGGCACCATTATCATTTACGTGGCAGTTAAGCTTAGTATAATTTATGCGCTAAGCGATATTAAAATTTTCCTACGTTTTCTGTCGCATCTGATCATAAGATTGAAAACAATTCTAAACATATTTTAACATCATTCAGATAATTTATTCCAGGAGGTTTATAGGTTAGATATAGCTCAAAAATCTCGATGTTTTGAAATGTCGTCACATTGCAGCTGTGCGAAGCAGGGGCGTGTTGCTAGTCTAAACATATTATAAACTAGCTTCTACCCGCGACTTCGTTCGCGTGGAAGTTGTAAGACCACCGCTTTTCTAAGAAACCGTAAATCTTCAAGATGTCAATGATACTAGTTTTTATCCTCGGCAAAAAACTCCTGCACAGTAACAAATTGTGGTCTTATCAGATTTCTATTCACTTTCTGGAGAAATATGACAAAAATGTAGAAAATAGGCATGCAAATGATGTTACATTATTTATTATTATTATTTGTAAGTCAACGGCAACAGCAAAATATTAAAAACAATCACAAAAATGGAAAATCAGTTGAGGATTGAACAGCAAAGAAGTAAACAGATTTACCGTATTTATCTAAGTATATATAATAAAAAAAAAATACTCTTCTAATCACATCTCGCGGTGAACTGTTGAAGAACCCAAACACAATGCAATATTGCTACTCTCTCATCGCAAATAGCGTGATAATATTATAGCGTATACGTTGACCAGACTTTTAAGGAACATTTACGCATTTGAACAGAATCTATTCAGTCGTTTTTGCGTCAATCCGGAACATACATCCAAAGAAACAGACAAACAGGCAAAAATGTTACTAGCATATAGTTTGTAGAATTTTCGGCAGAATCGTTCCCACATCTCGTAGCCATTACTTTAAAAAAAATTATCAATGCACAGTATTGACTTCGTTACTCTTGTCTTATATTATGTATAGATTGTGTTGCAGTTTCGTCAATTATGTTTCAGATGCAATACCTGATGAACCAAATAGCAGAGTTGCAGACGGTGCGAGATCTTAAAATCAACAGGGCAATCGAGAGTGAGTATTCAAATCAAACATAATGTAAATATTTGTCTACAATTTTAATCCTAGTAATAATCTTATAAAATTATTGCATGCATTTTATAACTTTTAATTATAATTTATACAAATTTTTACAATAGAAATCTGTGCTGTAAATGTGTGCGTCGGTTATTGATGTATTAATCTTAGAGCCATATTTCACCGGGACGTCATGGCGGCGCAGCCAGGTCGCGTCGCCAACAAAATGTATGGTTGGCTGCGTAACCAAGCGGACGCCAGGTGAGCCACCCACTATATAGCTGTATACATTCAGTTGGCAGCGCAACCTGGCGACGTCGCCATGGCGTCCCGGTGAGATATGGCTCTTAGATTGCTAGTCCACTGAAGTGTACATGACCTTGTTTATGTTTATGTTGTTGATGTGACATTAAAGTAAATTTATACTAATAAATAAAATTGAAGTGTCAGTTTCTAATGTCAAAATAACAGCATTTTACAAAATAGGTATACAAGGTACTTACAAAATAAAAATTGCCTGTGTCTGTCTGTTTGTTCCGGCTAATATCCGAAACGGCAGGACCGATTTTGACGGGACTTTCACTGCCAGATAGCTGATGTTATAAGGATTAATTATACCCGAAGTCTCAAATTCAGATCATTTATGTAAACAAAGGGGATAACATATCAAAAAAATATCTTCGTAATGGTAATTCACATAAAATGGCGAAAAGAAAGGTTCCATTTTCTTTTAAGTACTGAATTTAAGAAATAATAATTAAAAAATAATCATACCGTAATTATTTTTATAAATTTTCGGTTTTAAACAAAGTTATTAAAAAAAGGAGATTTTCTGGTATAAAATATTTTTATGATACTGGTAACAATGCAGGAGATCCAAACATTTTCACATTTTCTACATCTTCAACAACACTAATATTACAATTCTCATTCATAGATTCATAATGTATGTAGCATATCTAGCCACATTTTGGATGAAAACGGCTGTAAACTGTTTCAAGTGGAAATCGATTTTGGGAGGCCTACGTCTAGTAATAGACTTAAAGGGGCTGATTATGACGTTCATAGGCCGTGTCCTCCGACACACTACATAAAACATTGTTTGGCAAAGGTGTTTTGTTTGCATAGTTCTTATAATTAATTCACTTTAATTTCATAGATGATTATTTAGAAAAACAAAAATGATAAAATGTTTTGCACCACTGTCCTGTCATTTTGACAGTGACATTTCTTGACATTACTTTGTTTACATAAATTATCTGAATTAGAGACTTTGGGTATAAGGCTACTTTTATTTTATAAAAAACGGGCGAAGCCGCGAGCAGCACCTAGTAAATAAATAAAACCTCTTCAAGGTGTACTTGATATAACTCAAATCCCGAAAATGGGTCATTGAAGTCATCATCTTAAACTTAACCTAGAGACAATCCCTGAAATCACAAAATATAAGTCAGCTGTTCCATACATTTATATTCACATAACTCGGCAAAATGTATGGCAGAGCTGATTTTTATTATAAAAATTTGAATTGACGTGCTATTTTTGGATTCCAGACCACGATGATAAATTAATTATTGAAGCTAAAGCGGAAGATATAGTCAGGACTGAGAGAATGGCGAGCGAAGTGGAATTCATGAAGAAGGTAGGAGAAAGTTGATTGTATTGTACCGCCACTTTATTCGAACCACTTCTAGATTTCCCACTAAATGATCTTATTTTCTACACTGGCAACAGTAACTTATGCTCAGTTGGACTTTTAATCGTATTCCTGAACTTGACAGTTTCAAATAAAATAATATACCTATATAAAAATATTTTTAGTTTTTAAGCTATTGCATAGCTTTTATCGCGGGCCTTGAGCGCGGGGACCGAATCCAGAAATTCCGTAACGAAAAAACCTCACGCTCCCCACTCCGACGGTTTTACTACACCAGTACCCTCTAGTGATCTAATAATTTCTGGCAGTTCTTTTTTCTGTGTACTGCGTATTTTATTCTTATAAATATTAGTTTATAAAATTATGATCTTCACAAAAAGTGATTGTTGATAGTGGGGTTTGAACTCTCGACCAGTCGATTACGAGTACATTCAGTTCCCCTGTTGCACCGCAAGGCTACAACGACTTAATTAAAGCTTGCCAAATAGTTGATACCATTCCAGTTGAACAATTTTTAAACTTGACTAGACGGTTGGAAATGACTCATGTACTTGGAATTTTTTCGCTGTCAAAACAGTTTGTCACTCTTTTTTTATTTATTTAAAATTACTTTAGGTTCAACACTTTCGTCTATTTTAAAGTTGTTATTATGCTTATATTTGAATAGTATTTGACTTTGTTTACGTAGTTATACACTTTTACGACGTTCAGCACTTATTTATTTTGTTTTTAAGCTATTGCATAGCTTCTATCGCGGGCCTTGAGCGCGGGGACCGAATCCAGAAATTCCGTAACGAAAAAAAAAAAAAAATTAATATCAAAGAAAAAGAAATACTGCATAAATAAAATAAATAAATAATTATAATTGCATAAGTTGATACAAAATGCTATGCAATAGCTTTACCGCGGCAGTCCCCGAGTGCCACACGTCTTTTTTTAGATTAAAAATATTTTTAGTGGGCGTCGTTCTTAATTTTGAGTTGTTTCTGTTGGCATAGATGTGCTGATCGCGATCAGTTTCATTGGTGAAATTAGCACTTAAAGTTCAGTTACAGTAGCGCCTTCAACTGTCCACCAATTTGTAATGGTGTCTGTTAAAAATGCTACGATTGAGTGATTAAAAATATTTTTAGTGGGCGTCGATCTTAATTTTTGAGTTGTTCTAGACTTTACAAATCCAAGCGGAAGCGAACAGGAATACGAGGGAGCAACTTAAGAAGCAGTGTGAGATCCAATCAGAAGTTCTCCAGGACAGACTCGCCAAAAGAGAGAAGCAGGTTAGCGATTATACTTTTCTTAATTTTTGTATTATTTTATTATTTCCCACAAGTATGTATATGAAAATATCCGTGGAGATACTAAAGATAGCGACAAGACCCACTGAAAACTCCATTTTACTAAGTTTTACAGAGATTTTTTTATCACTGTTTCAAACCTAATGCCAAGAACCCTTCTCGAGGGTTCACTTTAGTGCAAACGTAATGCCGGTGACCCTCATGGAGGGTCCACTAGCAATATGAATGGCGACATGGCATATGAACTCAATGAAAAGTGGGTGGACTCCATTCTGCCCATTCGCTGCCCAGCACCCAGCATATTTATGTCAAAAAATAATTCGTTCGTGTACCTACAACCCGTATTCGAGCAGTCGCTATAGATGACTTCTGTTCATGCCCAGGACCCGACTAGCGACACCAAATCTAAGTATGTAAATTTGCCAAACAATTTATGGCTTACAAGAAAAAAATATTTTTGAACTGGGCAGCAAATGCGTTAAATGAAGTAAGGTCATTTTGTATTAACTATTAAATTGTATTTTCTCAAACATGCATGGAAATAATGTCATTATTTTCGAAAAAAGAACACGCGAAGTATCGAATTTACGGACAAAGAAAATTAAATCCATTGCAGGAGCGTTTTTTTGAATTTGGAACATTTCAACGCTCCAGCAATGTTTTATTTCCCTGTATACTTTTGAGAAAAGCACTGTATATGCCTCGGCGGAAATGGCAATTGCCTGTCTCGTATTAGTGAAGTCCTCGCCTACGGCTCGGCCTTCATACTCATACTCGACCTGCAATTGCCTATATCCCGGCTTTTGCAACAATGTACTATTATTTAACAGATAATGGCGAACTTCAACCGCACGGTGTCTGAGAAAGTGGAGGCGGAGCGGGTGGTGTTCAAAAAGGAACTTGCAGCCATGGCCGGCAAGTTGCAGGCCATCGAGCAGACCTTAAAAAGTAAGTCATAAGGGCGCTTGTTTCTTGTCACGAATTTCTTCGCTCCTACGCAACAGTGTGGCAATTTTGTTATAAACATGACGAGAGTTGTACAGTTGATATCAATTATGGCTGTTATAGGAAAATACGCTCTATTTGCTAGGCAATATTATGTTTTAAACATAACGTTTCCGTCTAATTTTAACTACTAGACTTGTATTGTCGATTTTAATTATGTACCCCCTAACAGGGTCATGTACTCTTGTTTTAGCCTAGTCTGTAACTGTGTGTACATTGTGAAAATAAATACATATTTGTCAATGTCAAGAATCACATTTTAATCATCATACAACCTGATACAGAGCCGCTAATTGTAAAGTGTAACATTGTTGGTCATACGACCGTATTGCTGATTTTCTCCAGAAAGATCGGTGTGTAGTACGCTCAACTGACCGCGGGCGTGCGTGTATGACTAGATATATAATAATAATAATAATACTTTATTGATACAAGTCCTTACAATTTGCTTAATATCTAGCGAAAGTTCACAATAATTAAAGGCGCACAAAAATTGAAACCCTGACTCCTAAACTAGGAATACCTGTGACTTAGGAGTCAGCAAAACAAAAGGAGTATGTAAGGATCGTAGCCGGTAGCGGTCTGTAGTTTCTACCTACTCCCATGGGAAGGCGTCAGTTTATGGATAACGCTACTAGGGCCGCCTTCCGAATTGACTATAATCGCTCACAGCGCTCACATCGTATCACATGCGTTCCGATTTAGATACTACGACTATGACAACCGACGGCTGTCAACCATTCGGAACGCTTGTGAACGCGCTCACGGTGCTCACTCAATGTCAAAACGATATTAGAGTATTTCTCTGTGTATACACCAAAAATTTCTTCTTAGGTTAGGTAGCAACTGTAACCAGAAGAACAATTTCGAAAATGCCATGTTAAGGTAAAATGCGACTCCAAACAAAACAGCACAACTATCATTTTTACAGCGCTCACGGTGATATTAGTAAAAGGCATGGTCGGCGTTATCGCAAGATGGCGAATATCATGACGTCATCTATGACGATTCACGGGACATTTTTATCGCGCTCACGCTAATTCGGTACGGGCTTTTAGCACGCTCGAATCGATATTATCGCAACTCGGAACGCACCCTATAGTTTGAGGCAACCGATAACTACCTAAGACTTTCAATATGGAAGCCATGTAAGTACATAATAGTGGCATAATAGTTGTGGTAAGTTTATGGATAGCGCTACTAGGTTATTTTGGCGCGTTGCCAAAATCGGAAATATCTTGTTTTTTGAATACATTTCAAGTGACATTTCACCAATTCAATTCAATTTTTTTAAGGTTCTGGCTCCATCCGTAACGTTCGATGATTTTGTCAGTGTCAAGGTATGAGAAAAGTCAAAAAAAAAACAATGAAATTATCGCAAATTGGAACACAACTATTGATTAGTGTTTGTAGCGGTGGATAAAAAGGACAAAACATTTTTGGTTAATACATGTAAAACGTCACAAAATAAATGTTAGAACTATATATATAATAAATAAATAGAAATATCAACTATAACTGGATTTTATTAATGCTAATGAATTTATAAAGGATTTTAACTGCAGGGGTATCGGCTTAACTGGGCGAGGAACATCAAACGGTAGTATGTCGTAAAGGGGAGTGGTTAAACGAGGACAGACATTTCACCAAAAAATTGAACAAATGTTAACCAACAGCGCTCTCCTGTCAACGTCATGTGTGAGCAATCGTTGAGCTCCTTATGTTCTGAGTTGAGCTGCACGATTACTGACAAATGCGTGCACTGAATGGACAGGTCCACTCAATCTGTGTGGTTCTTTCTTCAAAAGACCATTTCAGACACCAATCTACATGGTCTTCACATGATTTGACCTAGATTATGTCTGGACTTTAAAAGAGACTGTGATCTCTGAGTTTGTTTCGGTCTTTCTTCTCAGAGTAGTCAGATACGAAACGCCGACCTCATCTAGTTTTAAAATATGATTGACGTGTAAAAGTGTTTGTAAAAACCTACTTACAGAAATAAAATCATTTATCATTTGTGTCAAAAGATGCTTGTAGCAGTGTATTTATCCGTGTATTGTTACAGAGCGTGCGGCGGCTGAAGCCGAAGCGCGTCGCTCGCAGTCGCTGTGGGCGGCGGCCGAGGCACTGCTGGCCGCTACGCGCCGTGCCTCTCCTGCCACCAAGCTGGACAACGAGCTGCGCGCGCTCGCGAAAGCTGGTGAGTGCACCTCACTATTAGTTACTAGCAGCGCAGGCGGAACGCTCAGAAGAGAAAAAAAAAAAAAAAAAGAAGTTTATGCTGTATAAACAGAACGCACTTAACCAAAAATAAAATTATAAAATACATACATTGAAGTAGCCAAGAGCCTCTTATTCAAGCAATAAAAGTTTGACAATATAGTCCATTGCTTGATGGTGTACGTTACCCCAGCAGGAAAGTGTCTCCTAGATTGATATGAGTGGAACGTATAATTAGTGCGTAATCTGCTGTAAATGTGCGCCACATATAAATTGTGTGCGCTTTGTCGTTTTGGAATAAAACGGAAAAAACTGTTCCTGCTGGAGTAACGTTTTTCCAGTAGGAAAATTCTAAACGATTAATCGTATAGAGAAATATTGTGCATGGGCAGAGGGCTTATATTTGTGCAAAAATGTGCGCCGAAAATTAATTTGTGCGTCTTTAGGTTTTCGAGATATTGCATTTCCTGCTGTAATAACGTTTTGCAGAATCGTGTATCTCTAAAACCATTGTATGTGCGTCTTTAGAATAAACATACACGAGTAGCTCTTTATTTGTGCGTATTTGTGACAGAATTATATTTAAGAAAATATTTATAATTTTCAAGTAATCGCGCTTTTTTTTAAACCCGAAAAAATTTCGTAGCGCCTAAGTGAGAAAACGTATAAGCTCGCTGAAAACTGTATTCGGTCCTTCTTGGCACTTTTAATAACCAATTACTTGAAAATTGAAATTATAAATATTTTCTTTTTGCACATTATTTCTAGAAAAGATGTTAGTTAATTATTGAGATGACAAACAATGAAAAGGATGGATAAATTATAAGAGACCATGACCTGAGTTTGTTTCTGCATTTCTTCTCATGGATCAGTCCAGCTAGGAAATGCCAGGGCCATCTAGTTAAATATTGACCGAAAAATTCACGTGTAAAAGTCTTAAAAGATCCACTTACAGAATTAAACCTGTTATCATTTCAAATAAAAATAACAAGTTTACCCTATTTTCAGGAACGGGCGACAAATTGGTTGAGACGGTACTGAAGGGCATTCCCGATGAAGTCCGGGAACAGGGCATCGCCACTGAGAAGTCACTGCGAGACAGGTTCGAAAAGGTATCCCCGTTATTTCCTTACTCATTTTGACCACTGCCTCGTTATACTGCCTGCAAGAGGTTCCTTTCCCGGAACGGTCAAATGGTTACCGGGCTTTAACATCAGCAATTTCTAATTCGAATTAATAATAGAATTGATATCTAGTCAGCTCCAATAGCTGACGGTCCGTTTTGATGTAAGAGCTATTCCGATATAAATTATTCATTATCTATACAAATCAGGGTGCGCCGATATATATCACGATATATATCAATTGATTTTTTCCTGTCTTCTGAACTAAAAATTTTGGTGATTAATGACAACACGTAGCGAAAAACTACAATTCAGAATAATTTACTTTTCACTTTTTTATGATTACAAATTATTATTAAAATTTGTTGATTTATCTCTCAAAACAAATGAAGATTATTATAATAATAGTACTTGTTTTTTTTTTTTTGTGTTCATTAATTTTTTTTTCTCTAATAAACACTAATTCTTTTGTTACTTTTTTAAAATAAAAAATGTGGTCATTTGACACTTATATTATTTTACAAATTCCTTTCATATTTTTAAGTGTCTAATCTCCTTACAGAATGAAATTAGCTTCTTTTTCTTGGCCTGGATATAAAAAAAATCGGATTTGTGATATTTATTATAAAAATCGGATTTTTTCGAACCCTGATACAAATAAATAAAATTTAAGTGTCTGTTTGTAATGTCAAAATAAAAGCTTTTTACTAAATTCTTATGAAAGTATATAATTATGGTACTTATAAAATTATGTTATCTTTTTATTTTTTTACGTCTCTTGGTATTTCTCGGGACCATGGGGTCCCGGACCTTTGGAAGGCGTAAGAGGGGCTGAAGCCAACTCGCAGAGGCCCGTTAGACGTTTATAATTAAACTAGCTTTTGCCCGCGGCTCCGCCCGCGTAGATGTCGGTTATCGCGTAAAAAGTAGCCTATGTCCGTCTCCATATCCCAAGCTACATCTCTGCCAAATTTCATGACGATCGATCGGTTCAGCGGTTTAGGCGTGAAAACGTAACATACGGACAGAAAGAGTTACTTTCACATTTATAATATTAGTATGGATAAAGCACTAACCGACGATTATGCCTGTACGTACCATGCAAGTGCACCAAAGGACAACCCCCGGTTGGTGTAGGACTATTGCAGGATATGGAAACAAAGATTTTGGATTATGGGTTTGGGTGGCTAAAGTAAACTGGTTATCTAGGACTATGGAAAGATTATGCCCCTGCCTAACCAATGTTTTATATAAAATACACAGATAAAGTGGCAGGGGGTGACTTTCACACTCAATAATGGGTCCCCGAGAACGGTCCCTAGTATATAATGTAGTAGCGACAACGAGGCAACATGTCCTGAGGTGCTTATGGGGAGTGGATAGGTATTCATCGGTCATCAGGACAGTCCCGGAAGTACGGTCAAGATCCCTATCAGCATCATACTGGAATACTTCCTTCCCCCGAGCACGTTTGCTCTTGCGAATCTTCACTCAAACCGGCCAATATTTATGTATATTTTTTATACATAAAGATAGATTTCGTTTTGTAATAAGACGGTACGGTTTCAATTTCCGTAGGATATGGTATCCTGATACTTATAGTACTGAGTTTTGGAATCATTTCAGATGGAGAAGACCGCGGTGAGGGTGGCGCTGGTCGGGCGCGAGGGAGCCTCGCTGCCGATCTACTTCATGTCGTGGCTGCAGTCACTGTTGCTGTTCAAGAAAGTAAGTCCACATGCTATTCAATTTACATGGATATCGTCATCATAAAAAAAAAACTTGTATGGGTGAGAATTCATTTAAGTACGCTTAGTTATAACTATAATATTTTTATTTCTGGATAATATTTACGTAATATAAAAGCTAATAGTCTTATAATAATAATAATAATATGTAAGACTGTATAAAAAAGGGAGGACAAAGAATCAAAGGGCATCAAACAATTCTTCTGCATCGCTGTTAACAGGAAATGTACCTAAAAGGTTGGCCGCATTGCCACGTTGTATGGCAATGCTGCCTCTTTGGCCAAGAAATAGGTCAATCTCTGGTCACGTGAAGAGTCGACTGACGCCGTGGGCATTGACGAATGACCGGCGGGACGCCGTGAGTGTTGGCGAAGTAGCGGCGGGACGCCGTGAGCGTTGGTTGACGAATGAGCGGCGGGACCCCGTGAGCGTTGACGAACGAGCGGCGGGATGCCGTGACCGTTGACGAATGAGCGGCGGGACACCATGAGCGTTGACGAATGAGTGGGCGGGACACCGTGAGCGTTGACGAATGAGCGGCCTGCACTGTGCCAAAAGCGGGATCGGTTAAACTATACTAACTCAGCTTTATTAAGACTGACGGATACCCGGCGTGTGCCCTCCGCGTCACATCCCGTTGCCCACCCGCGCTTTTACTTCGTTTTGAATAGCCTAACCTTCCGTGATCATACTTTTGTGTGGTTTTTAGTTCGCTGCAATTCCTGAGGATGAATTGGCCAACCGGCCGACAGACTTCACCAAATTAGACACCTTTGATATCATGCAGAGGGCAAGGTATGTAGCGCCATATTTGTTTTCAGAGGTTTATGAACCTATATGTATACAAATGTATTCCTAAATTTGTTCAGTTCATTGTCTCCCCCTGTTTAAGTTTTTCAAAAAAAAAAAAAAAATTAGTCTTCAGCTATCCTTGAAATATAATCAAAATTTTATTTAATGATTATACAATATCTTCATTAAGTAAATCAACGGCGAAATAAACTATATTATGGAGAGCACAAAAATGATGAAACTATTAACAGCTGCTGTGACCGACACGAATGGTTTAGCATCATGAAAACTGTACTTTAATAGTTACACAGACTTAGTGTTTCGATTATTTCAAGTTTTCTCACAATTAGATAAGAAATTGACAAAAGAGAGTTTTTTTTCGTGCACGGAGCCTTAATTTTTGCCGAGCTGTAACTGTGTGTTCATTGTGGAATAAATAAATAACACGGGGCTGTACGTGGTAGGTACCACATGGAGCACGGCAACCTGTCGTCGGCGCTGCGCTACGTGAACTTGCTGCAGGGCGCACCGCGAGCCGCGGCTCAGGCGTGGGCCACGGCCGCGAGGCGACACCTGGAGGTGCGCCAGGCCGCCGAGACTGTCATGGCGCACGCCTCCGTGTCCGGCCTGCTGTACCTCTAGGCGCGCGGCCCACTGCCGCGGGGGACACTGCTGGGCCTCACTTGAGTAACGCCAGCAGCACACTGAGCCTGTCCCACAAGAAGCGAGTAGAGCTAGCTAACGAGTTGTTTGTTTGACGTGTTTGTGGTGTGATCATCAAAATTATTATAAATTATTACAAATTAGGCTGAGTATCAACACTTTTCGAACGTCAAAATAGAGGTGTCCTGCGTGAAAAAAAAAAATTTGTTTAGTCCGTCAATCAGATAATAAACAAATATTAGACACGTATTTTTTGCTTTATCATATCAATAAAAAATGACTTAGATAAAACACATTAGACTTGGGGAGTGGGGGCTCGTTACGTCACAGCTACGTATAAAATCAAGCGAGCAGTGACGTCATGCCACATTTGAACTCAATGTATCGCCGTAATGTTATTATGATTACGTAAAAAAAGAAAAATACGTGTCCAATATTTTTTAATAATCTACATGACGGAAAAAATGTTTTTTTTTTTCGTCATTATTCCTGTTACATAAGACACCCTTCACCACTTCCTAGTGCTTTAGCTGGGAAGAAGAAGTGGCGCAACAAATTCCCCAGCAGCAAATCAGTCTGTTCAATTAGATAAACATCATCATTTCAGACGAAAGACGTTCAATGCTGGACATAGGCTTCCCCCAAGCACCGCCGCTTTGGCCGGTTCTGTGCTTCCCGCATCCAGCGGATTCCTTCGGCTTTCACAAGGTCATCGGTCCACCTTGTAGGAGGCCTTCCAATGCCAAACAGCGATCAACTATTAATATTATCTATAACTGACCCGGGACCTACAATCTTTTGTACGTTTCTTGAGCGACAAAAGTGTCGTTAGCTAGTCTCTTCCTCGTCGACAGTGAGACAGTTGCCTAAACAATGTTTTCTCATAGCATGTCAACTTTAATAGAAGATTTGAGTAAATTTTAACTTAAGAATCAGTACTGCTTTGGGATGTACAAATAAAGCGTACTATTCATGTCCTCATGATTAGGAAAGTAATTATCATTATTTTTTATTAAATCTGCAATTAGTACGATGCCCATGCTTTCACGTTAAAGTAAAAAAAAAAAAAAAACTAGTAATTTTTTAAATTCACAAACCGTAGACGTTTTTAGTGCTTATGCTGGTGGCGTCATCTATGCACATCGTTTCGCGAACGCCATTTTCATGTCCTGTTCAGAATTTTAGATAATTTACATTCATTGCCTCACGCCACCACGCGGGCCTACTGCAGATTTGTGGATGTTACGTGTCGTCAAAATTTTAGTTCTAAGACACTGCCATCATGAAAAAGATCATCTATACATTTTGGTTGCAATGGAATTTGAGCTTTGTCTTGCATTTCATTGAGTTTGTTGTTCCATAACTTGATAATTATCTGAGAATCTGAATTTGAGTGTGTGTCTCTGAAGTAAAGAATTTGCTAGGTTTCGATGCGCCTGAAGCGTTTGTACAGTACGAATCGTAAAGTGCGGTAAAGGAAATTTAAGTGTCTATACAGTTATTAAAGTTCTTAATCGCATGCAACGCGCCGACGCGCCATTCGGTTGAAATCATACCTAGTCGAACTAAACAGATAATAAAAATATGGATTTCTAATTTACTACAACCCAATTTTAAATTATTTTCTACAATCTAATATGCTAAGATTTAAAATTTACTAACTTATCGCGATTTCATTACTTGTGTACGAGCAACCGTAAGTCAGTAGTAACACTACAAAAATCACCTTTACAACTAAGAAATAAAGGCGCTGTCATAGTCAAACTGTTACCATGGACATGCGGTTGACTGTACTATGGTTGGAACATACTTCCTAGTAATTTATGAAGCTCTAGCATTTTAGTAATAGCATAGAATGTTTAACAACGATGCAATAAGTAAAGTCGACCACAAAATTAATTTACCACCTTTGAGACAGTTTATTTCTACGTCATAAATGAGTGAAGACAATGTTTATGGGTTCGTAGTTTTAATTTCAAACCGATATTTTCATTTGCTAGGAAAACTGAAAACGACTTTCCTGGCCAGCCGTATCATATAAACTTAAATAAAAAGTAGGAAGAATACGTGTTTTTGTATGTCGAATCTAGACGACTAGATTCAACATACAAAAACACGTATTACTACACGTATACACGATCATACTAATCGTATCGTAATTATCGTATAATTAATTATACATAAAATTATCTATGTACATATGTCATAATGACATACATAGATAATTCTATGTACCTATGTCATTAAATTCAATTTGTAGATTATTGTACATGTTTTGAGGAAAGTGAAATGAGACTACTTGATTGTAGGTACATAAAAATGGAAAACTGTATTTATCTAAATAAAACGCCCGAAAATATGAAGTTTCTTCAAAACCGTGTTTTTATTTTTTTGTTTTGTTAACACAAAATGTGTCTGCATTTATTCCAAAAGTATCAGAACATTTAGATTCAGTTAAATTATGGTGCCAGCGAAGTGAATTTGTGGAGGTTCCCTTTAATTTTTAGTAATTTATGTAAATATAAAAATATTGTATTAATAAATTAAAAGATGATTTTTATGTCAATTTGTTGTTTTATTGCATATTTCCCAAACACAGAGTTTGTGAACCGGAGTATCTTAAATGTTGCTTAGACATATTTTATAAGCTATAACTGGATCTACGAAAACAAGCAGTGACGGATTAAGACTACTTGATGCCCCCCCCTATCTGTATGTCAACTAGAATCGGTCTTTAAACCTTTACCGCCTAAAAACATTAGTTTTTTTGTAAAATAAGATGATGAGATATAACGTACCTTAGAAGTGGAGTAGTTGCGACAACAGTAAAAACCATAGCATAATTTATTTATTTATTGAAATGCGCCTTGCGGCTTTTTCAGGCAATGAATTCACGCAAGATAGTATTAACGTTAACGTTTTTAACATATCGGACTCTATGTATAATATCGATAAATTATAATCGAGCCTTTCTTGTATCATCTTTGTCCTTTTTTCATTTATTAATATTTTTAATTTTGAAAAAGAACCGTTCCGCTGTGCAATTTGTAATCATAAGCGATAAAAATATACGCAGGGCTGTTTTCACATTAGGGTAAGCTGATTCAATTTTATCATCATGTATTATTTTATACAATTGTGCCCCCAGACATGATGCCCTAGGCAATTGCTTAATTTGATTAAGGGTTAATCCGTCACTGAAAACAAGAATCGACTGTGGGATAACTTGGCCCCGACGCGACGGCGATAACTCGACCCGGACCACTTAACCCCGACAACTCGTCCCCGTGACGACTCTACCCCTGGACAATTCGACCCTTAGTATACAGTGGTATTTTTAGTTTACACAAGTTTTCACAATACCCGAGAAGGGATCATTGTACACACGGCTAAATATCAAGCTATACAATTCCAGTATAAGCTGACCTCTCGTTGTACGGAAATCCTATACAATGCGAGATCAGCTTAAACTGGACTTGTATAGTATCATTATGAACAACTTTATCTTATGAAAAAAAAAACTGATTTTACATACATTTGAACAATTTATGTGAACAGTTGCTCCATCTAAAACATTGGTATTCAAGCAGTTGCTCCATGTAAAACATTGGTATTCAGCTAATATCAGTTGGTTAGACCAATGTATAAATGTACTCTGTGGGTTAGTCTGGAAGTCGACATAGTATGGAAATGGCTTTAAGCTAGCTCTAAGCTTGGTGTTGAGCTAGATAAGCATTTTATAGTGTGCGTATACAGACCTCCAAATTATCAAAACTACTCTATATTTGAGTCAGTAATGGAAGATGTTTTAGCAAAACTTGTAACTGGTAATAAATCAGTTATTATTTGTGGCGACTTTAATATTAATATTTTGGAAAGTAATTCAAATAGCAGTAGATTATTAAGCCTCTTCAAATCATTTAATCTGTCAAATGTGTTTTTGGAACCAACGCGAATAACTACGGGTACTGCTACATGTATTGATAATGTTTTTTGTAGCTGCGACTATTTAGATAAAGCCATTGTAAATTATCTCCCTTCTGATCACAGCGGTCAAGCTGTTACTTTTGAGGACAACACACCAGTACAAAACGTGCAGATACAAACTAGACCAATAACATCGGGTAATTTAAATAAGTTTAATAGTACTTTAATTAGCAAATTATGTGCTCAGGGCCTAAATATGATCAATGGTAATATTATGTATGAAGAATTCTTTTCATTAGTGCAAACAGAGTTCAATAATTCTTTTAAGAAGAAAACTAAAACTATTTGCCCTAAGTTTTTATTCAGTGACTGGGCAACTAAAGGCATCAGGAAAAGTAGGGATAGATTGTTTGAACTGTATGGCCTTAAGCCGTATATTAACACGGAAACTTTTCGTAAGTATGTTGCTACTTACTCTAAAACCTTTAAAAATATCTGCAAAGCAGCTAAAGCTTCATTCATTAGCAACAAGGTTAAATCAGCAGAAAATAAAATAAAGACAGTTTGGAAAATTATTAATAATGAAACGAACAGGAACAAAAGAAGAAATACTGATTACTCACTGGACACTCCCCGCGGTATCATTAGCGATAATATCGATGTTGCTCAGGAATTTGCAACTTTCTTTACCAATATTCCTATTAAAACTACAGAAACTTTAAATTCCTCGCCCACACTTGCTATTGAATTATTAAGAGCGAATGTTTCTGACTGTCCTGTAGAATTTTAATTTAAACATATAAACCCTGTGGTCGTCGTAAAGGCTTTTAAGCAACTTAAGATCAAAATTACCGAAGATCTGTGGGGCATGTCTACTAAAGTTTGTCAATCCATTATTGAGACAATTGCACCCTATTTAGCCTTAATATTTAATTTGTGTGTAGATCAAGGGGTATTCCCGGATTTAATGAAATACAGTAAAATTATTCCACTTTTCAAATCCGGGGACAGCAAAGACACTAATAATTATAGACCCGTTTCGATTTTGCCAGTTTTCAGCAAGGTGTTTGAAAAAGTAATGTTAAATCAAATGCTCATTCACTTTAATTGTAATAACATCCTACACGATCAACAGTATGGTTTCACCAAAGGACGTTGCACAACCGATGCTGGGGTCACTTTATTAAAACACATCTATAAGGCATGGGAAGATGCACAAGATGCAATAGGCATCTTTTGCGACTTATCAAAGGCATTTGATTGCGTGAATCACGAAACACTGCTCTTGAAACTTGAACATTACGGACTGGGTAAACTTGCGCTTAGCTTAGTAAAATCATATTTGAATAATAGATTGCAGCAAGTTCAAATAAACGGTGTTAATTCATTGGGTTTAAAAGTCAAAATGGGTGTACCGCAGGGCTCAATACTGGGTCCGTTCCTCTTTTTAGTATATATAAATGATTTACCTTATTTACTGAAAAACCGACCCCAAATGGTGTTATTTGCTGATGACACATCACTGATTTTTAAAGTAAACAGACATGCCCAGGACCTTGACGACGTAAATAACGCTATGATTAAGGTCCATAATTGGTTTACTGTAAATAATTTGGTATTAAATGAGAAGAAAACTAAATGCATAAGATTCGCTTTACCGAACGTTAGAAGTAATGAATGTCACGTTGTATTGAATAAGGAGATACTAGAATTCGTCGAAAATACGGTTTTCCTGGGGATTACGCTTGACTCAAAACTACAGTGGGGTCCTCACTTAACATCACTTGCAAGGCGGCTAAGTTCAGCCGCTTACGCTGTTTGGAAAATCCGCCAATTAACAGACGTGGATACCGCGAGACTGGTCTATTTTAGTTACTTCCATAGCATCATGTCTTACGGTATTTTGCTGTGGGGACGAGCTGCAGATGTTGATTCCATTTTTATTCTGCAAAAGAGGGCTGTCAGAGCTATCTACAACCTCCGCAGACGCGAATCTCTGAGAGAGCTGTTTAAAAAAATTAACATTATGACGGTACCTTGTCAATATATATATGAAAATATTATGTATGTTCGAAAAAATCTACATCTTTTTAGTAAAATAAGTGACAGGCATAATTTTAACACTAGAAATAGGAACAAATTAGATCAACCACGCTTCAGATTGTCTAAAGTACACACTTCTTTTATGGGGTACTGTGTAAAATGTTATAATAAAATACCACTCGATATTCTTCAACTAAATGAGAAGAAATTTAAAACGTGCATTAAACGCACACTATGCAGACAAGCATATTATAAGTTGGATGATTATATCGTAGATAAAAATGCTTGGCTAAATGCTGGTCCTGCTCCACTGCCACTTGGGCTCACTAGATAAAATTTGAATACTTGGAAGTTGCTTCCCCCTTTTTTTATTTTATTTTATTTTCTGACATTACGAACTTAATGTTTATTTTGTTTTTATTTAAGCATGTTTTTATTGATGAATACTCCAATAGATAATAATTATTTTCTTTTTTGGTAGTAAATTTTTATTAATCTCTCAAATACATTGCAAACTATAGTTCTGTATAATTTAGCAGCATTTTTTTCAATTTTGTAAATGTGAATACCATGGAGTCGTTTACTATGTTATTATGATTTATGTTGACTTGAAAGAGCAAGGCAGTAGAGAGTATGTCATGCTCACTTAAATGTTTCACTGATGGTGGCGCGTGTGTTGGATCATTCGGTTCCCTACAAAATGGTTGAGCTGGATGGTGCTGATCCATGCGTCATGTTCGTGAACGGGCGCCGTCAGTTGGGACTGGTCATCTCTTGACTGCCAGGGCTTATTTTTAATTTGTAATTTTATATTTTGAATTGTTTTATTAGTTTTTACATTGTCTCACATATAGAAGCAACAAGAATAATGTACCCAGGATTATGTAATATCTTGATTTAAAAGAGTGTCCTTGGAGTTTCTTGTCCGTTCTTCTCCATAGTGATCTACGTATTGGAATGGGCATCTAGCTTCAACTTGCCGACTCTGACTAACTGACCGTCTCTTTGACAATTCAAAAGTGCCTGTAAATGGTTTAATTGAAATAAATGCTTTGAGTTTGAGTTTGAAAAAAGGAAGATTGATTGATATGAACACTATTCATGTAGGGAACAGCAGATTTTTTTTTTTTTTTGTGGCGAATTTTTGCGGTCAAGCCCGGCTCAGGCGGCTCGCTCCAATATGGACGTTTAGCTTAAGGCGACCCATTGCAGTATAAAGTACTTACTAATTCCATGGTATAAACAATAAAGAGTTTTCAATAATACCCCAATAATAACTGGCAGAAAACAGAGAAAAATCTAACTATGAAAAAAGAATGGGACCATAGGAAAATAACAATCAGAATGGGAACTGTGATGAGAACTGTCGAACTGTCTGAAGTAATTATAAAATATCACATCAAAATCAACAACAAACAAAGAACCTAAATTAATAAAAAAGTATTTAGATATCCAAATATACTAAATACCTGAGATAAATAATGCTAAGATCCCTGTCCCACGCAATATCAGTACGGAAACTTTTCGTAAGTACCTGCACACTTTTTGGGTATAATACGTAGGTATTGCATGGGAGTGTATATTTAGAGTATCAGCAGTAGCAAAATAAGCTGGACTCGGTTGCTAACGTTCGTAGAAGTTGGTACAGTCGCCAACACAACACAAAGTTACCACAAACTAAATTTTTTTCATTCGATTTTGAACTTAACCATCAAAATTTTAAGGTTAAAAATCGTTTGGAGAAATTTGACAGTTTCTTTTAACCTGATTTCTAGCACACTACTTAGTAGGTACCTAGTGCTACCGAGCTGTTGCAGTCTCAAGTTCATACACACCTAAAGCCGATATCAGACGCTTCATTTTGTTTTATTCCATATTCATACGACACCAATAAAATGTTATAATAATGAACGGTTCATCCCAATGATCTCCTATATAACCTCATTGGTTCTTCCAGTCCTTTCATTTATTTTCACACCATTCGGTAGGTGATGGATTCTGGCATTCGGCATCTGTCACTCATAGATGCCGAGTGCCGAAATCCAACACCGTTGGATCGGTTCATTTTTCACCTTTGAGGCTTTGATTCATTTTTGTTCAGACGTTTTTACTTCGAGTGAAAGATGGCGAATGAAAGGAACGAAAACTGAAGCATCTGATATCAGACTATCAGGGAAATAATAGGTACATATAGCCTATTAATGGCAATCAGTTTTATGTTTGACCCAACAGGTAAAGGCGCCGCAGTTCTCGCGCTTGCGATCAAGACAATCATGCATTCCTAGTCTATTCATCGTAAGTACGTACCAACTAAACTCAAATAATTACCTATGAAAGATAACGTTTGTAAGTACCTATTACACAACCGTTAATTTGGCACATCGAGTCTAAGAAACAGCTCGGTTCTGTAAAGCGTCGTCGTTCGCTCAATGCATGCAGGTCTAGCTGTGTTCCTGATTTCCGTTGTCATTACAAGATCGCTCCATGTGGCAGATAGGTAAATACCAACCAGGGGCAATCCATGTGCAGCAGCACACGTATTTTCGCGGATATGGCTTTAATAATCACGATTAAGTAACGATGTATTTTGCACTGTCTTTTCAGTACCGCCGCCATCCAACAGAGTTTCAAATAGCGACATTCACCCGTTCTCCTACAAACTTCAAGTATAAGGATCCTAAGGAGCGTGAGCCGTGCCCAATTCCAGAGCCTCCGCCACCGCCACCGCCCAAAGATGACAAGCTGGTCTGGGGTACCATCACATTGCTGTTCCTAGCCGGAGGTTTTGTGGTATATGCAAAGTAAGTATAAATAGTCCTCCATAATGATTTCCATTTGCGTGGGTATATCAGTAAAAGAAGACAGTTTAGAGCACGAAAAACAGTTTAATTTTAACACACAACAACTTGTAGAACAAGCAGGGCTTTAAATACCGGTAAATTTTCATAACGTTACCTTGTATGGATAGAGTTAACGTTATTATTTAAATAACGGTAATCGATTTAACGTTATTTATGCGACTATTAATTTTATCGTTATTATAAACGGGTGAGATGTAAGTAGTGGGGCCTGAGGCGTGCGGCGCGGCGGGAGTCCGCCCTCGCGCCTCTCTGCATGATGCCGTGCCGATCAAAACGTTGCCTTAATCTGCCTGATTCCTACCTACAGAACGGTAACGTAGCTAAATTAACGTTAGTTATCGTATTTTTGTTAATGTTAATTAACGTTATATTACTGGTAATGTTATCAAGTAACGTTAAATTTTTGTAACGTTAGTAGGTATATAGGTACATTGAAATTTAACGTTACGTAACGGTTATTATTTTGTTATTTGGTAACGTTAACAAGCCCTGAGAACAAGTAGCTTTAATTACACTAGTTTACAAAGTTTTTGTCCTTTGAATGAAACGTTTTTTTCTTAACAATCGAGGTGCACTGAGTTTCAGAAAAATTATAAAAAAAAATCTAACACGTCATGTTTCCAAGATAGGTATTTATTATTTTTGATAGCTTTTTACAAAAAATAATGCTTACAAAAATATCAAACAAAAAATTAAAAGTGAATTGTCTTAGCTTTTTTCTTGTATTTATTCGTGTCTGTATCTCTAATAACAGACCAGCAATAATCACCTAACATGGCCTGGTCCCAGTATCCTTGATAATTTTGCTCAAAAAATTTCAAATCCTGATGAAAACGCTCTCCATGTTCATCGCTGACTTGTCCGAGAGCAGCCCAAGAGCTTAGAGTTTTTCTGCATCTTTCACAAAAAACGTGAGGAGCCCATGTTTTGTCCTGGTGACAGACCGAAATTTTGAAATAACCGAAATATGCATCTTTAAGTGATTCCGTTATGGGATATCCTTTTTTTGATATTATAAATTCACCACAAACATAACAAAAACGATCAGAATGTACTTTACACAACCTTTTTGACATTTTTAAAACAAGTATTTATTTAACTGAACACTGCACAGCATCAAAATTTTAAAATAAAATCGAAACCAACTTATGAGTAGTTTGAAAATAAGATGTTATAAGAACTTGATTTATAGACGTGATAGAATTAAAACAAATATATGTTTGCGTTTAGTTATTACTACTAAATACATCGATATGGAATTCATTGAAAGGACATGACTTTTATTTTAATTTGTAAACTAGTGTTATTAATATGGAGTAACCTTTTACAAATTTTGGCGGCAGCGAACGAGAGCTGCGGAAAGGACGAAAACGTTATGGACCATTTACACTATACTCCATTTACTGTTCTCACCCTTTCGTTATTTCGATGTAAACGTTTAATAAACTTCGTTATTTTACGATAAAAACAAAGCACCGAAATCCACTTACCATTTACATTAAAAAAATAACTCTAAAGTGCAGTAATTTCAGCAATATTACACAATAACTGTCGTTATTTAGCCGTTATATGTATATCTAATGCTATCGTAAGTGGAGTATAGCAGCTCTCGGTTTGAAGGGTAGTAGCATAGTTGTCTGGATTATGAGACAGCTTTATCTCCGGGATGCCTACGCACATGCGATGTATCTGTGATTAAATAAGATATAGACAAGGAAGTAATTATATCCTGCAACTATAGTTGTGCGGAACACATCAAAGTGGCTATGTGCATTATAGGAAGTGTTCACTTAGCTTATTTAGGTAATATCAGCATTATCAGCCATGTAAAGGCTCGTACAGACTAGTGCGATATCGCGGGCGCGACGCGACACTAGTAGCACAATTTCTTTGTCGCTGCCTGTCGCGCCCGCGATATCGCGCCAGTCTGTACGAGCCTTAAGGTGGGATGTTAACTTTGTTTAGTGGAAAATGAAGGGGAACATTTATATCAAACCTATTGTTGCCCATAATACCTAAGTACCTAAAGTCATGTCACGTGTAGGTACCTATATCTTTTGTTGAAGATCTTATAAACAAATAAATTTTGATACCAAAAGCCTCCAGAAGGTGCTATGTCCAATGTTTACACTGTGTGTTTTTATGCTGAGGACATCGATTAGTTAAGTAATACACTGTAGGTATCTACCATTTACTTTTCAGGGGTTCACCAGAAATACGTGATTGGTTAACAATAAACGCACCTTGGTTTGACGATATCATAGCTGTGTTGTACCAGGAGAACATGACGTACAGAGAGTTTGCTTCTACATGCATCGATAACACAAAGAAGTTCATCGACGACCTCACGGGGGTCAACAAACCGAAGAAGTGCTCCATTGATGGTGGACCTGTGATTGGTAAGTTAACGTTTTTAGGGTTCCGTACCTCAAAAAGAAAAAAACGGAACTCTTATAGGATCACTCGTGTATCTGTCTGTCTATATGTCCCTCTCTGTCAACGCCGATTTGCTCCGAATCTACTGAGCCGCTTATAAGTTGAAATTTGGTACACATATGAAATTCTGTGACCCAAACACGGACGTGTTATATAAATAAATGAATATTGAACATAGGGGTTACTTTTGGGGGGCAAATTAGAAAATTAAAGAAAAAAGGTTTGCAAACTGTACCGTGTGACATGCCAAGTGAAAGCGCTTATTGTGAGGATTTCAGATATATTTTTCTCATAATTTTAAAACAAATACTTTTAAAGTTATTTATGAAAATTGATGAAAATTGACCATTACCAATTGACCATTGACCCTTATCTCCGGAACGAATCTACTGGGCTGATTAAGTTGAGATACACATAATTATGAACTTCTGTGATCCGTAAAAACTAGAAAATATAATTATACAGAATGTAGTTCTTCACTCTCTATAGATTACAGAAAACCTATAAGTACATTTTCAGTTGGAATGTATGGGAGAACTTGTTATTCAACATGTTAAGTTGGTTCTTGGAATAAATTCATCTCAACAACGGAACCCTTCATTGTGCGTGGTCCGGCACGCACTTGGCCGGTTTTTTCGGTATCAAAACTCAACCGGACAACTTGACCCTGCGACAATTGGAACCCAGGACAACTCGACCCCGACAATGACCCGATTTAGTTCTTAACTTCTTAACTAATTAAAAACTGCTCAAGCATTTTGCTAGTCTATCTACGCTTATTTTTGGCAGACCCCGTTACAGCGGCGTGCGTGACTGTCAAAAAAGCATGGGAATAAATTATGAAAAAAACAAATGGACTCCTTTCTGCTCTCTCTATGTGACCATATAATAAAAGTCTAAAATGCACTGACAGATGAAGCACAACCTAAACCGCTGCATCTAGAAGCATCCAATTTTGTAAGAGTTCCTTATAAACTAGAAAGTGAGACGCTAAGGAATGATTTTTGAAAATTCATCCCTTTTTTTGGGGTTGTAAATTATAAAATTTCTTCTCCCGGTCCTGGGCGGAGCGGAAGGGCGTGTCAGACTTTTACTGATTAAAAGCCACCCGTGTTCCTTCAGTTGCCTGTGTGCCAGGGCCACAGTATCTCTTTCGGACAAACCCGCAACCCCGGCAGGCATCGGTCCTAATGGACCCCGTCAGTGCGTGCTGACATCTCTTAGAGGCGCGCGGGGAACACAACGCGCCGTCGACCCGGGCCTGGTCCTTACTGGACGGCGAGCTGCCCATAGCTCGCCGTACGCAAGCCTGCGACTAGGGGCGTGAGGGCGCACAGACTGCCTTACCCCCACGCGTTCCGCCTCCTCCTTCGCGAGCATTACTGCTTCGTAGAAGGAGGTGACTGCCTCCCATGCACTCTCGCTCCGTACCATGGCCTGGACCAGGGCCGGACGCGAGAGATCGCCGCCGCCGATCGCCTCCGTGAGGACACGGCGGTGCTCTACCCAAGCCGGGCATACCTCCACCGTATGCTCCACCGTGTCCCCCGGGCGATCCACACAGTGGTAACACCCGGGCGTTTCCTCCTGCCTTATCCTGAACAGGAACCTCCTGAAACAACCGCGTCCGGTGAGGACCTGCGTCAGGCTTCATAAAGGTGTAAATAGGGGAAAAAGGAGCTTTTGTATGGAAGGTCGTTTTGAAGTTGAAACGTGGGAGTTCGTACTTTGACTTCCGTTTACAAGTAAAAGTGAGTTATTAATGTTTTTTTGTAAACTTATCCCCTAAGAAGGCTTTACCGATGGGAAATTCTATCAGGCACGCGGCTTGTCCTGTAATTTCTGTAAATTTCCTCATCCAGATGTTCCTGAGGAACCAAAAAAAGATGAAGAAAATCCTGAAGAAAAACACGGTAAGCGTTTATGAATCTCTGGAAGCAAAACCTCGCGTTGTTGCCTGCAGCTTCGAAGCGCATGATTTATAACTTAACTATAAGATGCAACGGCGGCGTGTCATACGCCCATTTTCTGTTCTTTATTAGGAAGTATTATTTCTTTATGTGTTACACAAAGAAAATACAAATACAACACACAATACAACACCAAAACACAAAATACAATAGAACACACAATAGAACACTACATTGGAACTTTCGTTTATAAATAGGTGGGGACAGTGGCAACGCGTTTATTTCTCTTCCCGATGTCAATTTTTTTAATTTATTTATTCATAAAACAATTCACATTTCACAATTCACAAAAAAAAAAAAAATTACTTTAATTTTGGAAGTCGGTGTCTTTGTTTCCGTATTTTCGTTTTTTGCCACCGACTTCCAAAATTAAAGTTATTTTTAATTCTTTTATGTATTTTTTTTGGAAGTCGGTTGTTTTTTTTTTAATATTTGAATTGGGAGTATTAAACAACAAAGGCTGTTTTAGGAGACGTCGAAGTATGCGTGAAGGATCCGCCGCCAGTCATCACGCAAAACATTTGTGACATAGAGAAGTGCATGCTCGATCTGAGCGAGTGCGCGATCAACAACTATAACACTGCGAAGGAGGCTTGCGCCTGTTACAACTTGGTATGTGCCAAGGACGAGGTTCTTCTTGCAGCCGATATCAGACGCTTCACTCGATTGAATGGTTCACTCGAGTGAGAGTTCATTTTTCTTTCCGAGTAAATTATATAGGAATGAACGTTCATCTGCTCCTTTCATTTCATTTTTCGATCATTCGGTAGGCGAGTGAAAGATGCCGAGTGCCGAAATACAACATCGTTGGATCGGTTCACTAACGAATTCATTTTGCACCTTTGATCCACTTTGTGTTCAGGTGTTTAACTTCGAAGGAAATATGCCGAATGAAAGGCAAAAACGAACAAAAAGTGAAGTGTCTGATATCGGCTTAACAGTTTGCTGATTATCTTAGTGTAAAAGTCGTGAGTCCTTGCCGTCCTTGCCGTCGTGAGACCTTGTCAGAGAGTGAAATGGAGATTGATTGTACTCCACCAGATTTAAGATCAGAAGCCAAATTGCCAATGGAAAACCTGCTTCCTGCGAAGTCAAAAGAAAAATACATGAAAGTATGTCTTATTTCCCTGAATTTTTTTGAGAAAAGCATTATAATATATGCCTCGGCGGAAATGGCAATTGCAGGTCGAGTATTAGTATGAAGGCCGAGTCGAAGGCGAGGACTTCACTAATACGAGACAGGCATATTTCCCGGCCTTTTCAATAATGTACTATTCCCTGACTCAATAATCAGTTGTACCTATGTTGCAGCTGGTTGAAGACACAATGAAAACGTTTACGTTTAGAGGCATGAAAGCGTTACGTCACGCCATGGAGGAGCGAATTGAACTCGTCAAGACATCTCTAAACAACGCTGCTGGGTGCATTAATAAACTCGGTGAGTAATATCTACATCGCGCTTTAGAAAGAGATTGTCGTACAAGTATAGAACGACAGAGAAGACATTAGGTGAACTTGTTTAAAACTCAATGGACCATATTTAGATACTCAATTACTTACTGTAAGTTTGTTGGTATATACCTACTGTGACCTGCTGTTTTCATGGCAATGTTAAATGTAACGTCTTATTTTTTTTTACTTACCTGCCTAATGTGATGTCTTTATGGGGTTGTTTTCTCGAAGCTTCGCCGCGAGGTATAGTTTGACCGATACCGCTGTAACGCGCTTTAGTTATGTGCGCGGCGAGACGGGGGCGAGTGGAGGCCGCTCATTCGTCAACGCTAACGGCGCCGGCGGCGGTGTCCCGCCGCTCATTCGTCAACGCTCATGGCGTCCCGCTCCCCGCCTCGCCGCGCATCCCTAAGGCGCGGGGCAGCGGTATCGGTCAAACTATAGCGCTAAGTGTTCGTCACTTGTCAAAGTAATCTTGAATGAAAATCGGCGACTAGGCAAAACACTAAGTCATATCGCTGCAAAGTTGATAACAAGGAAGTCCATTGGCAGCTGAATGAAAGTAACAAAAACTTAGCGCCAACTTCGCGGAATTAATTTGACAGTTTTCTTCCCTATTGAAAAAGAATAGGCCGCGTCCTAAACAAAACGATTGTTGCGCGAACACGCGACCGTCTCGTTCATTTTGTTCGGTGGACCCGGCGTGGCGGTCGCTCCGACAGAGGGCGTCTTCAGGCTTTCCGACCAAAAAAGTGACGGACAGGGACGGAAGGCGATGATCGCGTATTCGCGCATTTTAATAAGGACGCAAAGACAGACCATCCAGGGAGCGAAGTAAACAGTGGGAAGAGAGGTATCCACCACCTCAAGACTTCGTAAAGCCACAGGAGCAACTGCCTCCCGGTTGCGAACTGCAGTGGCCTGTTTGGAAAGCTCTCAATCGACTGCGAACTCAAGTAGTCCGCTGCAAACATAGCCTGGCGAAGAGGGGCATAGTCGATTCACCTAACACTCAATACGAGTGCGGTGCTCCTGAACAGACTATGCCCCATCTGCTGTATAGTGTCCCAATTTTCCGTTCGCCTGCAACCTTGACGATTTGAACAATGCCTCTGACACCGCAATAAATGTGGCCACCTACTGGGCCCAAACAGTATAGATGTACCGTCGAAACGAAAAGAAGAAGAAGTAAGGACGCGGGGTTACGCGACCGCCGCAAGTTCGCGCGAACTTTGTTCGTGAACTCGTGATCAAACTGTCCCGCAATCGAAATAGAACAGGTGTCCTAATTCATTTATTGAGATATCGCGCTATTCGTCGCGTTTCTACAAGGATATAAAAAAAAACAAATAAACTTACCTATCATACATATTATATACAGATGAAATGGTTCGCTACCTTGACTGCGGAGTCCAAGCTACGAAAGATCAGATCAAGAACACAAAGTTAATGCATCGAGACTTCCATGAGAAGTTCAAAGCTTCCTTCATGGCGTACCAGTGGGAGAATGACCGGTCCACCGTGATGGACAGTCAGTGGCAGATGGTAAGACAATAAAAGGGAAAAATAAAAGTTTAGATCAATCTCAGATTTTATGCCTCCAACTACATCAGACTGCTTGACAAGTGATCTTTTTTTGAACTTTTTAGTTGCAGTCGGGACTTTTTGATTACCTTCTATTGTGATCTATTTTTATAAAATAAAAATTCTCAGGTAGAAGAGCTTGTAGATAAGTACACATCGGAGAATGAATTCATGTTCCCTGGCCTGAATTACTCTGCTAAGAGACCACATACATATGGTGATTTGGATATTCTGTTTACGAACAGCTTCCGATACGTAAGTTTTGTACACGCTGTACTTTGATTATAACGCTCTGGTCAAACTGAGGTGAATTCCGCGCGGGATGCGTCACATAATTGGGTCGCGCCAATCATGTCAACTAACTTGTACGGAAGTCTTCAAAGTGGCGCGAATAGTCGTGACACTTTCCGTGCAGTCGCGGCATTCTACGCGGGATAAGCCTCAGTTTGAACAATCCTTTACGGTTGCCCAGTAAATAGGATAGGACAGAATGATAACATGCTGTTAATCAAAGAAGGAGAAAAACCATCTGTCTTTCAGCTCTCGTGTGACGTCGGATTTTATTATATAATCAATGTTAAAACATGAACTTCGTGCTTTATATTAATCATTATTGCTCACATATTTATAGATTGAATATTTGAAAGCACAGTTGGAGGATGTCTCCGCTGGAATGACTGAGAGAGTCAACCGTGCAGTAGAAGGTAAGAACTAAATCATCACCAATCGGAACCATTATTTAATATGGGATAGCTAGTTGGTTATTAATCTATCTATTGAGGGGGACGTGCTAAGGTACCCCCAAAAATCAAACCTTACGTTTTTGTCCTTACTGTATTGAATAACTTTTCCATGAAATCATGACATTTGAGGCCAATTCTAATTTAGAGAGTTCTTTTGTGATTATAAAGCCGTGTGGTGCCGGACGTAAAGATCCCACTCTATTTCCTCCCGTGGGTGTCGTAAAAGGCGACTAAGGGACTTACTAGAGAATGGGCAACAGCGTTCTCTATGCATATTGTTAGATACGGGGACAAGTGAAACTACGGCTAGCTATGAACGCATCAACGCACTGATGCTTTATTTTAAGGCTATGTTCAGATGGCAAAATTTTGACGCGCGTTTTCAAATCGCGCGTTTAGACATCCTAATATATACCTAACAACCGATCACATGCGCGCGCGTTAACGCGCGTCAGCGAGCGTCAACACGGCGCTCAGAGAAAAAGTTTCTAGACGCAGACGATCGCGCGTTGACTCGCGCTTTGATATTAATGTAATATCCGTTTGCTGTTCAGTTGAGCGCGCACTTTCATCGCGATCACACGTACTTCTTTTGAAATTTTGTTAATTTTCGTAATTTTCATAGTGACGAGTACTCTCGCAACGCGCGTCAGCGCTCATCATCTGAACTCTCTTTTAGGCTAAGTTCCCATGTAACGCGCGTCAACGCACGATCAAATTTAAATAGAGTTAGGATGTCTAAACGCACGATTTGAAAACGCGCGTCAAAATTTTGCCATCTGTACATAGCCTAAATTTGATATGAGTAGTGCGTTGACGCGCGTTAACGCGCGTTACATGGGAACTTAGCCTAAAACTCGCGTCCTGTCTGTACTGTCCTGTCCAGTAACTGAAAGATTAAAAAAAAAAAAATTGAATTAGTTCGATTATAAGGTCGTCATCTCTACCTCCTATCTTTCTTTTTCTGTGCCCGACAGGGTCCACCTCCACGATTGTTCGTTTACCACCTTAGTATATACATTGTGGAATGCAATAAAGTATTGCGAGTATTGAGATTACGACTTGTCTTATGTACGAGATTCCCAGATACGAACAACTAATTGAACGCCAGTGGCACGCCGGGGGGCTTTGTTGGTAAACATTTATGACATTGTCACAAAAATTGTATCGAAAAAAAATAAGATTTCCAATTTTGGCCAAGCGCTCATAGATCCTGGTACAGACGTCTCTATCTTTAAAAACTTTAAACAATAACTAAAAACTAATATTATAGATTTGCCGCAAAACCCTGAATCTGTGAAAATTCGAGCAACCATGTTAGCAAATGTCCTCAAAGAGAAAAGAGCTGAATCTGAAAAGGATTATAAGAGAAGGGTTAGTTGCTTAGCTACCTATGTATAAATCTTAAGCTCCGTATTCATAGTGAACATTTGTTTATAAACAAAGTTTAATCAACATGTTGCTAAGTGGCTGTCAACATGTTGCTGGCAACACTGCGTATTGTAGAGTTGATCACAGCATGTTGACAAGTTCTCGTTCGACGAACGACATCATCTGTATAACAACAATTATTGTTGACGTGTGTGGACGTGTTTGCATCAAGTTTATAAACATAACTCATAAAATTTTCTCTTTGCAGGAGGTAGTTTCGCACACAACACTTTTTTTTTTGGGAATTGTACATATTAGATACAGAGAACACTACTTCCTTGGGCAACATTTTGACGCAGACTGGCGTGTGGACAAGACATATTCATATAAACTTAGTTTCCAGCAACTTTGTTGTTACTCATCAACAATGTTGATCAACTGTTGCTCAATAAAAGTTTACCACGAATACGGGGCGTTACTAGGAAAGATAAATATTGTTTTTAACCGAGTTCACAAAAAAGAGGAGGTTCTCAATTCGGTAGTTTCATTTTTTTTTTGTGAAAACTTCTTTAGGCGCGTTGAGCACTTTTTGGGTGAACAAAAATCATGGAACTCGCGTCGTCGTCACCGAACGCTTTCCATGAGCTATATGTAGGTATACTGAGTATGTATGTGTACTTTTTGGGTGAACAAAAATCATGGAACTCGCGTTATCGTCACCGAAAGCTCGAAATTAATAATCTAATAGCTCGACGACACAATTCACAAGTTCTTACTTAGTTTTCACTTCTATAGGCAGTTCCCAGACTGTTTCTTTAATGTTTGTTACCTCAGAACTCCGTCGTTTATGAACCGATTTGGATTTTTATATTTTTATTTGAAAGGGTATACTTCCAGATTCGTCCCATTTTTATCAAAATCTAGTTCTGATGATGGGATCCCTGAGGAATTGAGGAAAATCCTCAAATTTCCTAGGCATAAATATAGCGATTTTTGTATTTTCATCAACAAGTCAAGCATTTGCATTCAGTAAGTTATCATTTGGTGAAGTGTAACTGATGAAGATGACCACAGATGGCCACCGGAACTCTTCAATGATACGTAGTTTACGGATGGCGATTGCGTGTTTATTGGATTCCTATAACGTTCCTGAAATAATGTCATGTAGGTACCGGTCATCTTAGTATGATATACTGAATTCACCCCATTAGTCTGCGTAGGGTCCGTATCGTCCATTAATAAGTGACAGTTATAATCACCTACCTATTATAAAGGTTAACTTAAATATAAGTGTTTGATGTAATAAAGTATTATTGCGGTAGACCCCTAAAGGCTACCGTTTGTTGTTATAAGGTACATAAAAGATTTTGTCCCCCTAGTTGTAATGGAACAAAAGCCCAGATGCAAGGTGGTTATGTATCGAAATACAAGGAAACAATAAACTGTTTGAAATAACATACATATATTTATAAAAAATACTCCTCCTTACAACATACGGTAGCCTTTAGGAGTCTACCGCAATAATAATTTATTACATCAAACACTTATACGAGTATTTAAGTTAACCTTTATAATAGGTAGGTGACTATAACTGTCACTTATTAATACCAGCCAGCTTAAACTTCAGCAGAAAGAACTAAGGTCGTGGGGAGTTGGAGATAAAGTTTAAATTAGGGTCCGTATAGTCCCTTACACCCTGTATTTATTTAGGTTCTGTTTCTTACTAAGTAAAAGGTAATTTTCATCATCTGTGCAGGAAGAAGAACAAAAAAAAATGAATGAGAAAACCTTGAAGGATAGTTTGAAAAAACTACACGACAAGCATGAGGCGACCTTGGCTGAAAGAATGGAAGTGATAGAGGCACAGGTTGGTACTTAAAAACTACATAAACAATCCTTACGGCGGATCTAATATTTAAAAAAAATTGAGACTAATTTGGCTTACACGTAAGTTATTACTCGTAGTAGGGTTCCTGTAAGCACTGGCAATCGTTTATTTAGCGTACCAGTGTCTTTTAATGATTTTGAAGCTGCATACCCATTTGTTACAAAACAAGAGCGAGTCGGGCTCGCGCACCGAGGGTTCCGTACCATCAAAAATCATCAAAAAAAAAAAAAACTTTAGTTCCACTATCGGTCATCGCTTTATTTTTTCTGTAATTTTTACATAAACTTCTGTCACATAGAATAACTTCAGATTTTTCTCTATGCAAACTTCGGAGATAAGGGGCGGAACAGTATATTTTTTTTTCGTCAAAAGTCGACAATTATGCAGCCTAAAAAAAATGTTTGAGAATGTGCAAATAGCGCTCTTTCATATTATACCCCACATGCCCTCGTAGACCCGATTCGAATTTTTAAGACCCCCGTTCAATCCCTGTTGAAAAATAATATATACTTATTTTTATTTATTTCTTATTTGCAAAATAGTTGGGCAAACGTCATCTATAACTGTTCCAAATTTCAAGTTCATAGCATTAGTAATTCTTGAGGTATTCAGCTGTGACACATGGACAGACAGCCTGAGTCGCACCATAAGGGTTCCTTTTTACCATATTGGTACGGAACCCTAAAAACCGGCGAAGACGAACACTTATAATTTTTTTGGGAACCTAAAGTGTGTAGTTGCTAATTTTACCATCTTATTTGTAATACATGGTATGGCTCATACTTTTAGTATAGGACAAACTATGAAAAATAAAAGATAAAAACAGCTACATTTCATATTTCAGGGTTGCTAGTATAAGTTGTTTCACGAGTAAGGGAAGAGAGTGTTCTCCTTTAAAGTATATCCCACTTTTAACCCCAGGTAGCATTTTTACGTCATTATGTCGTCCGTTTACGGTACTGCTCGACGAATGAGACGTCATGTCTTGACGTCAGGGGTCCCATCAGATGACGTCAATCTGTCACAGCCTCAAGACATGACGATAAATCGACGTCACCAGAACGTTCCGTTGAGTACCAGACGTTAAAAAGACGTTAGTGTGACGTACATAATCGACGAATAAACTACGGACCCTAAAATGACCTTGGGATGACGTCATTTTTTTGCCGCAGACGTCATTTTGCTACCTGGGACCTAACACTGTATAGAAAATTTCTGATCATTCTTCTAACTCAGGTAATGGAAAAATTCAATAAAATGGTTGTCGACAAAGTCGCAGCTGAAAAGAAGATATTTGCTTTAGCACTTGAAGAAATGTCTCTGAAGCTCAAAGTAGTCGAAGCTAAACTCAACGGTATTTATTGTCATTACTTTCTTACGTAAAAACAGTCACGGAAATTATTTGACTAAATTGACACCCTACGTCAATTACCCGTGTCGTACTGTCGTTCTTTGACAGTTATGACTTACCCTGCGTTCCGAGTTGCGATAATATCGATATTCGCGTGCTAAAACCCGTACCGAATTAGCGTGAGCGCGATAACGATGTCCCGTGGAACGTCATAGATGACGTCATGACATTCGACATCTTGCGATAACGCCGACCATGCCTTTTACTAATATCGCCGTGAGCGCTGTCAAAAATGACAGTGTGCTGTTTTGTTTTGAGTCGCATCTTATCGTATCGTGGCATTTTCAAAATTATTCTTCTGGCTACAGTTGCTACCTAACCTAAGAAGAACAAATTTTTGGTGTATACACAGAGAAATACTCTAATATCGTTTTGACATTGCGTGAGCACCGTGAGCGCGTTCACGAGCGTTCCGAGTTGTTGACAGCCCACGGCTGTCATAATCGTAATATCTAAATCGAAACGCATGTGAGTCGATGTGAGCGCTGGGAGCGATTATAGCCAATTCGGAAAGCGGCCTTGAATAGGTGGACAATATAGGTTACTATATATATAGGGTGTATCTATTCAAACACGAAATATTTTAAGAGATACACCTGTAGGTGGTAATCTGAGTATATTATAAAATTAAAATTCAAATTACTTGATATGATGATTAACCCATTGATCTTATATAGGACTAGATCAGCAATGTGCGGCACCAACGCATTACTACGTCGTATATGTCCACGGACATATCTGACTTCAATTGTCAACTTAAAGTCAAGTGAACGATAGCTTAAGGATAAAAAATATCAAAATGGTGAAATGTGCGGTTAAAATTTGCATGTCACGGTCTGAAAAGATTAATAAAGAAAGTGGTGTTACATTTCACAAGAAAGTTTGCTAAATTTTCTTCAGATTATCCAAAAAAAACATTAAAAGACGAATTACATTTATCAAACATTTTATTGCCATCAGGGTTACCAGTAAAAACGATTTTGATTTTGCCAGACTGTTGGGAGTTTAGTGAATGACGAATGTATGTTCCTGTAAGTCTAAATTATTATTATAGTCTGTTTGGTTTAAACATACTGTGCAGTACCCAAACACTTACTAAATAGAAAAGTAACACATTCACGTGTATTTCGAAGGTTTTAACTTAATAAAAATCCACTTTTTACAAAAAATAATAATTTTATTAGCAATGAATAATCTTAGACGTAAAGTGAGGTTATATTTTTTAACGAAAAATTATAGACTCTTTATGATCACATTGTGTTAAATAGTGTTGTGCACTGACTGGACAGGTCCACTCAATCTGTGTGGTTCTTTCATCAAAAGCCCATTTCAGACACCAATCTACATGGTCTTCGCATGATCTGACCAAGATTAGGTATGTCTGGACTTTGAAAGAGACTGTGACCGCCGAGTTTGTTTCGGCCTTTCTTCTCAGAGTAGTCAGATAGGAAACGCCGACCTCATCTAGTTTTAAAAATATGATTGACGTGTAAAAGTGTTTGTACAAACTTACTAGAAACTACTACTTACAGAAATAAAATCATTTATCATTTGCGGCTCCACCCGAGTGGATGTCGGTTATCGCGTAAAAGGTAACCTTTGTCCTTCTCCATCCCAGGCTATATCTCTGCCAAATTTCATGATGATCGGTCCAGCGTTACTTTCACATTTATAATATTAGTATGGATAAATGATTGTCAAAAACATTGAAATAATATCATTCCGTTTTAAACAATAGTTATTTGACACAATATTAATAGTTTTGAAATATAATATTTACGTTTAAGCACTTTTTTTTTCTTCCTATATGTATGTATCAAATTCATCAATTTCTTTCAATCCTTAATCTATTGAAAGTTCCATAATACAAACTTTCATAGTAGGTAATTGATTCAATAAAAAATATATTTATTCATTCTGGGGTAATGACGTTGATCTTTGGCAACTCTGGCTGTTTTTCCGATGACAATGTCTTGTCTCGTTCCAACGTAATTAGTTTGACGGAAGAAGAAATGAGACAAACAGATTATTTTGACATTTTGACATAATTTATGTATCCGTTTCAAAGCTACGTCTTTAACTCGTAAGTGGTTACGTTTTTCGGAATATTTTTGTAGGACGTTGCGCCTCTAGTATAATATAACCTCATTGGATTAACCTAATTACCAAATGGCACCGCGCTTGTGCCGCTACCGTCGCGCGTCGCCGCGTCCGGGCACTCATTCGTAGAATAAGTAAATAAAGGATTTTTTGCAAAATGTCTCAAGCAATTTTAAAATTATAATAATTGTGTAAAAATAAAAACATTTAGATAAAAAATATTTTTTCGCTGCTATGGCTTTTTTACCACATATAGATGTTTCTCTTAAAATATTTCGTGTTTGAATAAATCTATACACCTTATACCGGATGACTTTTTTTATCGTCTCGTAAAAATTTGGGTATACTTGGTGAACGGAGTAGAAGCCTATGGCATAGTTTTTATTATTTTTTCTTTAACCTAGAAAGAAATTGATCTATGGATAAATACCACACATTTGAAGTAAACTTATCATACTATAACAATAAACACAGAAATTTAACAAAAAACATAATTCAATAAATAAATACGATAAATAATATTTAAATTTAAATCAAACGCACCCAAATTTCAATATTTTTATCTTATATTTTAGTTTTATTTCTGAAAAACAAAAAAAACAAAATATTGCTATGCCATAGGCTTCTACTCCGTTCACCTAGTATACCCAATTTTTTTCGAGACGGTAAAAAAAGTCATCCGGTATACATATAATATATAATATACCTATTACACACGAGCGTAGCGAGGGCTAGATCGAATTGCCGCTTTCCCGTCTTTTTTATGTTTCTTTTTCTGTGCCATTATACCAGCTAGTATTTTTTGATGATGGTAAATAGTATAAAGTACTGTTCTCATCCCTCTGATAAGGTAATTCCAAGCGTACTTTCCAAGTATGAGAAATAAAAAATATTGTTCGCGGCCGTAACAAATATGTATTTGATAAGGTCGCGAATCACACTTTGATCAACATACAACCTAATACTGACCTACAAATTGCAAAGAAACGTAAGAAAATTTGAAGTTTGCGGGTTACCTTGATATAAAAATGTTAATTGATTTATTACTCGTCCAGTTCGTCTCAAGGCGGAACGTGAAACTCGACGTTCGCAAGAGCTGTGGGCGGCCGGGGCGTCGCTTCTCGCAGCCACCAAGAAAGGAGATCCTTATGTCAGGGTGGACAAAGAACTGAAAGCTATTGAGAAAGCATCCGGTACTTAATTTAGATTTTATTCTTAGCTCATATTAGGCTTTAGTATTGCAGAATACCGCTGTGAGCTTTGTGTCTCCTTCACGTAGTGGTTAGAGTTCGTATCCCGGTTCGCGAGAACCACAAAACAATCTTAGTGATTTTTTTCCATTTTCACCAATACTAGGACACACTTAAATGAACGCCTAAATACAGGGTGTAAGAGACAGCCCTCCGCAGACTGATGGGGTGAATTCAGTATATATCATACTAAGATGACCAATGAATCCAATAAACCTGCAATGTATCGTTATCGTGGCAAAACGCACGTAGCGAACGGCAGCGCAACGAACCTTTGGCCACCGTCCGCACCACGGGGCGCAGGAAGTTCAATGAACTATGTACTTAGGCAGAAAATGAACAGCTGATTTCACGTGTCGTTCGATAGAGTATTTCAACATCCATTGCTGTTTTATTTTTATTTTAGCTGTTTTATTTACATACATGGAGTGCTGCGTACAGAGAATGTAATTGTACATTTAAATAAAGGAATAATAACTAAATAATTATTAAAAAAACTAATGTTTCCTAAGAAAACTTCCGGTAGAATATGATTCAAAATAAGGAGCTGAATGCACTCTATTAGTTTGCGGAGGGCTGTCCCTTACACCCTGTATTATTGCAATGTTGGAGTTTTAACTCTCAGCGCTTAGTCGAGCGTTTAAAATCCAGCAGTAGATAGGTGCGCTTTTCTATGCTGCATTTCTATACTAGTAAAGTACCTAAACTTGAATTGAGAATCTGTGTAGGAACTACAAACTCAATATGATAGGTACCTACATGAAAATGCTCAAATTCTATTGCAATTAAAAGGACAATTAGGTCCTTTTAGAAACTAACAACAACAAAAAAAACTACTAGCACCACCGCCGTCCTTTCAAAAAAAAATAGTCGTGACTAAGAAGGAATTATGAAAAACGGCTCAACAAATACCTCGGTAAGTGTGTCTAGAATTTTCTAATACCTTTAATAAAGTTTCATATTGAGACACGAAGCAACAAAATATGATCGAGAGGAACGTGGCCGTTTTTCTTTAGAATGAATTTTGTTCCTTAGAGTGGCGCCGTTTTCATCCAAAATGTGGCTAGATATGCTACTTACAATATGAATCTATGAATGAGAGTTGTAATATTAGTGTTGTTGAATATGTAAAACATTTGAAAATGTTTGGATCTCCTGCATTGTTACCAGTATCATAAAATGTTTTATACCAGAAAATCTCCTTTTTTAATAACTTTGTTTAAAACCGGAAATTTATAAAAATAATTACGGTATGATTATTTAATAATTATTATTTCTTAAAATCAGTACGTAAAAGAAAATGTAACCTCTTTTTTCGCCATTTTATGTGAATTACCATTACGAAGATATTTTTTTGTTATGCTATCCCCTTTGTTTACATAAATTATCTGAATTTGAGACTTTGGGTATAACAATGTATTTATGCAGTACTATACTCCATTTATTATAACATTAGACAAATAACTGTTCTCACCCTTTCGTTATTTCGATGTAAACGTTTAATAAACTACGTTATTTCGCGGTAATTATAAAGCATTGTAATCTGTTTACCATTTACATTAAAATAATAAATCTAAGGTGCAGTAATTTCAACAATATTACACAATAACTATCGTTATTTAGCCGTTATTTGTCTAATGCTATAGTAAATGGAGTATAGGGTGTGAGATTTCTCTGCAGCTGACCGTACCTACCTATTTATAGGCGACGACGACAAGCTAGTATTGACTGTCTTGAAGTCAATCCCTAAATCTGTCCGCGAAAAGGGGATTGTCCCAGAAAGCGTCCTGCGAGACAGTTTCCGTGTAGTAAGTACTTATTATATTTTACGGAAGCGATAAACATGAAAAAGACGAATGAATGAATGATAAAATTTATTTGTTAAGGCGAGGTTCTTCGAGCGTGCATTTTTGTTCTAGAGGTGGCAGCTGGACGCGAGTAAATTGTGCCGTGAATTTCGTAATTTTGGGTTGAAAATTATATGTTTTACGATATTAACAATGTTAAACCCGACGGACATCATCATAGACGTTTATTTTGATGTGATTTTCAATACATAATGTGGTATAATATTGAAATAAAATGATTTTAATCTACAAAATAAGGGTATGTTTGGATTTTTTTCTATCAAGCAAACTTTATCCAATTATGTAACGAATATCCGACGTACCTACAGAAAGGTCCTAAAAGCAACATAATAATTTTTTCACGTGTTTAATCATTACCGTTTCTAAATAAAATGACATTAAAATTACATTTCCTAGAGGTTAACTTGAAGAACCTCGCCTTAAACATATACCTACAAACACTAGCTGCTGCAGGCGGCTTCGCCCGCGTAGCTTTTTCTATGCAAATAAATAAAATTGAAGTATCTGTAATGTCTAAATAACAGCTTTTTACTAAATGTTAAGTTTGTTTGCTAGTTTCAATTTACTAGGAGTTTTGGCAAAAGTGGTAAAGGAATTAAGTGGTCGACTAGACTTGAACAAGTCGGGCAAAATGTAATTATTTATGTATGATTTGTTTCTGTTTCTGATATATAAATTGGTTGTCTGTAAATTTGGTTTACGGACGATAGTTTAACGTGACAACGTCATAACATAACATTGATGCGGCGCAAGCGTACAATGAGCATAACGGGGCAATGAGCGTAATGGGACAATGAGTCATCCTTTTTCGTGCATGCAGCCGGCGTTCATCGATTTATTAGACGTTGTCACGTCAAAACATGCATGTAGAAATTATGCTCGACAATACGCGTTTTTATTGACGTGACAACGTCTAATAAATCGATGAACGCCGGCTGCATGCACGAAAAAGGATGACGCATTGTCCCGTTACGCTTATTGTACGCTGCGCCGCATCAATATTTTGTTATGACTTTGTCACGTTAAACTATCGTCCTTAAACCAACTTTACAGACAACCAATTTTTTTTTGCAAAAATCATTTCAGAAACATTGTAGAACTAGCAATTATACAGGCTTATTTTATTTTATTTTACTTTATACATACATATACATAGATGGAGAAGACGGCGCGAAGTGTTGCATTGATCGAGCAGGACGGCGCCCCGATGCCAGTATACATGCTCTCCTGGTTGCAGGGATTGCTGCTTTTTATGCGGGTAGGGGTTTATTTATTGAGAATCTCCATCACAAGATATATTGCCTGTTACAAAAGTATCTGATAAAAAAGTAAACAAATGAATCAGAAAACTTGACGCTAATTTCTAGTAGATCACTTACAAAATGGTGCCGATTCCCTTGTTCACAAATTAAACTGAATTTTAGTTCAGTGCATCTTTTTCTTTCTATTTCATTAAAAAAAGGACAGAAGATAAATTTTAGTTTAGTCCTGTCAAATTAATCAGCGCTTGACGTAAATTGACGTAATTTTAGTCGGCAAGTTTTTAATCACGTCTAAACTTAAAGGGAGTAGTGACAGGCGCTGATTAATTTGACAGGACTAAACTAAAATTTATCTTCTGTCCTTTTCTTAATGAAATATAAAGAAAAAGATGCACTGAACTTAAATTTAGTTTGTGAACAAGGGAATCGGCACCAATAGTTCGCATACTTGCTCAATTTTACGGCACACGTAAGCAGCCCCGGATCTAGAATTTTTTCAAGGTGGGGCAAAAACTGCCGTTTGCCGCCCCCCGCCAATCCTTTATTCTATAAGTTTCTCTATGACCCCTTTTTTTTTTTCAATATACCTAAGATGTGTCGGACTTAATTTTAATTAGGATACGACAGGATAAGGTTCGAGTCTTTTGTTCTGCAAACATATCTATGGCCTTGTCATAATTAATCTGATGTGCAGTCCGATTTTCGATTGCTAAGATCGCAATCGCGAGACTCGACTTATGCACATAAACTTATCACCAATTAAGACAATCTTGAATGCAAGAGCGAGCGTAGCGAGCGCGAAAATTTTAGTTTCCTGCCTGAGATAAATTAAATTTTCTTTTGACCCTTCATATCAAAGTAGGAGTTAAGTACTAATTTAGTTGACTTATAGAAAAGTTTCAAGAACCAGGAATTACTGGCTGCAAGAGTGAGAGAGGCGAGCTCGAAAATTTTGGCAGTCATATATTTAGTTTTGGCGCCCCTGATTGGCGCATTATCGATCGATACAATTTGATGTATCGATCGATAATGCGCCAATCAGGGGCGCCAAAACTGTGGTAAACAATTAAAGAAAATCGTGTCGACATTGCCCTTTCAGGCGTCGGTAAAGCCTGGATCCCCGGAAAGTTAAATTTCTAAAATCAAGGATTATTTTCCTTTAATTTTTGACCACAGAGACACTCATCCGCATGTGGTTCGGTGTGACATAGATTTATTGCAAGAGAAAGAAAGCTATACTTTTTACATCGCCAAATAAAGAGGAGCATGTTTTAAAAAAAAAAACGGAGTGTTCCTGGTAGAAATCAACTGCGCCCACCCGCAACCTGCTAACACCGTTTGACGACCTATGCCTACGCTAATTACGTAGTGAATTCCTCAGTGCGCCACCCGCAGAGAAAGAGAATAAGTGCTACGCGTCTCAGTTATTGCAAAGTTGCGGTGCGCTGGGTGGTGCACTTGTCTACCACGGTTGAATTTGCCGCCCCCTGATGTTGGCGCCCGGGGCACGTGCCCCGGCTTGCCCCCCCCTAGATCCGGGGCTGCACGTAAGTGTCAAAACGGTTTGAAGTCGTTTTTTTTATATCCAGATGTCGGGAATTCCGCAGAGAGAGTTTGAAAAACCGCCACTGCATCCCCCTACACATTTAGATACTTTTGATTTGCTGCAAAGAGCTAGGTGAGTGTTTTATACAGGCTAACTTGTTTTGACGTCGGACATTTGAAGGGCTTATCCGGTAGAAACGGTTCCATAATCGCGAAAAAACCGTCAACTTTTATAGTCAACGGACATACCGTAGAACATACCGTAGAACATATTTGGATTTTCGGGGGTTATTTGGAACAAAGCAATTGTAAGATTTGAGTTGACATAAATTCGAATTGTGATCTTCGTACGAAAAATTGTAAAAGTAAACAAGACCAGAAATAAAATAAAAGCTGTCTATTAGTGTTTTGGTAGAATTTATGTCAACTCAAATCTTACAATTATTCCAAATAACCCCCGAAAATCCAAATAGCCCCGTCCGGTCCTACCGGTACACATTTTGTTGATTGGTATGAACATAAATGTATTATATGATTTTTTTATGGTTTCCGTGTGGGTCCTAAGCTAAAATATTTTTCATAATTATGAGTTCAGTTAGTTCTTTTCAGGTTTTCAGTTACCTATTTGAATTTTTTTACAACTTGTATTAGTATGCCAAAAAAAGATGACCTTATTTATCCAATAAAAATCCATCTGTTGGTTATGAACATTCTCCTTTTGCCTGAAAAACAGAATAAAAATGTTTTCATGCCTATTTTTTGCCTAACTGTGGAGGAGTCTAAAAGGAGGATAATTAATAATAATAATAATAACCCCACCGCCGTATCTCTACGTTGACGTCGTGGTGGGGCTTGCGCGCTCCGAACTCTAGGTCTGTGCCGGTAGAGTTTACTTTGCCGGAACATGTCTAGGGTGAGGAGCCAGACCAAGAGAGATACAGAAACCCGCAGGGCAGCATGTGGCGAGCTGTTGGGCAGTTACGACCCCACGGACCCTATCTCCCAGGAGAAGTCATGTTCCTCATCTCTGGCTTGCCTTTATTGGCCGGCTGGAGTGAACACTGACGAGGAACTGAGCTCCCACCTCATTCTTGCCTTTATTGACTGGCTTGAGTGGAGATTCGCAAGAGCAAACGTGCTCGGAGGAAGGAAGTATTCCAGTAAGTGCTTGTAGGGATCTTGACCATCTTCCGGGCTCTGGGATTGTTCTGAGAGCCTTGGAATACCTCTCCACTCCTCGAGCACCTCAGGACATGTTGCTCCCTTGTCGCTACGTCACTATGTGCTAGCGACCGTTTTCGGGGGCCCATTATTGAGTGTGCAAGTCACCCCCTGCCATTTTATCCGTGTATAATAAAACATTGATCAGGCAGGGGCCATAGTCCTTCCATAGTTTTAGGTAACCTGTCCATTTTAACCACCTAAACCCATAGTCCAATATCTTTGGTTCCATATCGTGCAATAGTCCTACACCAACCGGGGGTTGTCCTTGGGTGCACTTGCATAGTGCGTACAGGGATAATCGTCGGTTGGTGCCTCATTTAATTAAAAAGCGTCTAACAGGCCTCTGCGAGTTGGCTTCGGCCCCTCGTACGCCTTCCAAAGGTCCGGTACCCCAGGGTCCCGAGATATGTAGACATAAATAAAATAATAATAATAATACCAGCCTATTACTGTCCCACTGCAGGGCAAAGGTCTCTTCTCATACAGAGCAACGCTTGCTCAAGACTGGTTGTCGAAAAAGAGGGTAATGTATTTTGTTCATTTTGTCAGATTCTGGGTAGAACGTGGTAACTTAGCGGTAGCGGTGCGCTATGTGGACTCGCTGAAAGGTGCGTCACGCGCAGCGGCCGCCAAGTGGTTCGAAGCGGCGCGCGCGCACCTTGAGGTGAGGCAGGCGGCAGAGGCAATACTTGCTCATGCCGCCGCTATGGGGCTGCGGTATATCTGAATGAGGTAAGCAACATCTAGTGTGGAAATGGCCAGCTTGTCTGAAATTCGAACTTCGAACTTTCGAGCCCCGCTAGCATTCGCATTTGGAACGTCCGATCTCTTAAATCATCCAAGAAATCTATGGCTAAAGCCCTATTTACACGATGCACGTTGGTTAAGGGCTCGCCTCTCAGGCATGAGGTTGTGGGTTCAAATACGAGCAAGTACCAATGTGACTTTTTCAATTCATAATGTACTTTCTGATTTTATGTTGGACATTACTGAAATCGGTGAAGGAAAAACATCGGGAGGAAACTTGGACTTATAGTTAATATTATACACGGTGATTTTTAATTCACTTTTAACCTTTTAGGAGGTGAAAGTACTTATGATTATAAACAACTTTCACTATGGGACCAACTACGAAAAGCAAAAAAAAAAAAACTCGTCTGTTTCATACATGTTCATCAGGTAAATATTGCATTTTTGTATAAAACAGCTGATATTTTTTCGATATTTCAGAGTTGGTCTAATAGTGAAAGTTGCTCCTAACCATGAGTACTTTCATGCCCTGAAAGGTCAACAGTGAATTAAAAATTACCTTGTATAAGTCAGAAATCGCCAACCCGTCTTAAGCAAGCGTGGTGATCAATGCTCGTGCCTTCTCTGTATGAGAAGAGGCCTTTGTCTAGCAGTAGGACAGTTATAGGCTGGTATTATAAGTTTCGTGCCTGTGGCATACGATAAAACTTCTTGCATCGTCTGAATTCTGTTTAGATGGTGCAACTTTTACTGTTGCTTCAACTTATGGTATAAGTACAGTCACGAGCACCAATACACTTAGCAAAATTCAAAATCAATTTTCATGGTGAATAACGATTGCAACTTTGAGATAAGACCTATTTTATTATTAACATAAGCGGGATATTTACCATGTTTATTCATTTTTCTGAGTTCCCGATATTTCGGCGCTGTTGCAAGCACCATGATCACGGATAAACTGAAGTCACTGCGGGTGGGTGTTTATGAGCAGACAAAACGGTCTACCCTCTTTCTTGTTCGTTTTTTGCACTCAGTACCGCTACAACTGTCAATCGCAACTCGATTCTGTTCCCGACACACGAAACTCACTGTGTCCGCTCGCGAACTTTTTTCGGCACTTCTTCGGTTTTTACACAGCTGAACCACTGGATTCCAGGCAGCTGTGTAAAAACCGAAGAAGTGCCGAAAAAAGTAAATAAGGTAAATATCCCGCTTATGTTAATAATAATGTTAGTGACCATGACAGTTTAAAAACTTATAAGACCTATTTTATAATAGTATTAGTATATATTATTAAATAATAGGTCTTATCTCAAAGTAGCAATCGTTATTCACAAGAAAATTGCTTTTGAATTTTGCTAAGTGTATACATATTGGTGCTCGTGACTGTACCACAGGCAATTAAATCACATCGTATAAATCAGTACCCTAATCTAGCTAATCCATTGCTTCATATGTTCGAAAAAGTCTGCTCAACAACGTAACTTGTTCAAGCCGCACCTCCTTGATCGCCAATTTACTACTGAACTCGCTACTTATGAGCGCTGTCTCGGGTTCACTAGCACTACTCCACAAAAAAAAATATTATCACGTGACTGAGAAGGAGTTATGAAAAACGGCTCATTCAGCTGCCTCGGTAAGTGTGTCTAAAATTTTCTAATACCATTTATAAAGTTTCATATTGATACACGAAGCAACAAAATACGATCTAGAGGAATGTGGCCGCTTTTCTTTAGATCGAATTTTGCTGCTTCGTGTCTCAATATGAAACTTTATAAAAGGATTATGAAACACGGCTCATTTAGCTGCCTCGGTAAGTGTGTCTTAAATTTTCTAATACCTCTAATAAAGTTTCATATTGAGACACGAAGCAACAAAATACGATCTAGAGGAATGTGGCCGCGTTTCTTAAGATCGAATTTTGCTGCTTCGTGTCTCAATATGAAACTTTATAAAAGGTATCAAAAAACTCTAGACACACTTACCCAGGGGCCTAAGTCTACTAATTTACAAACGTTGCAATGGTCTCGCCATTATGAGTATTTGTATGGCAAGTCTGTTAAAAACTCACAATGAAGAGACTATTGCAACGTTTGTACATTAGTAGACTTGGCCCCCTGGTTGCAGATAGAGCCGTTTTCATAATTCCTTCTCAGTCACGAGATAATATGAGGCCATGAGAGCCAGAGTGGCCTATAAAACTGCTCTAAACTTACTTCGAAAGTAGTTTTTTTTTAATAAAATCAGCATTGAAAAAATACAGTTAGGCCACTCTGGCGCTCATGGCCTCATATTTTTTTCAAGGAGTGGCGCTAGTGGACCGGTGAGCGCCTTCTTAACAAATGTAAATCAGCCTTTAAAATTTCAATTTACTGAGAGTTTTGGTAAAAAGTGGTAGGGCAATTACGAGGTCGACTAAACAGTAGAACAACACCGTACCTAATTAATTGTTTATCTTCTTTCAGTTAAGAAGTTGTGAGTGAGTTGTGGATGTTATAGTCAAGTGGAAAATTAAAGTGATTTTGCGGATATTTTACGTTTTAAATTATTTTAGTACCTATATTAAAAAAAATTGTAAATAGTTTTATGGTTTTTTTTTTTTGAGCAGGGAGTCACACGCCATACCCCAATGTTCTCTTAAGCGCGACTTTGATGTCTCGTGTCGGTAAGTTTTTATTATTTATTATCACGTTGACTGTCCGTGCATTACATGTAATGCATTTCCGACTCAGTCATGACGTTCGTGCATTACATGTAATGCATTAGGCAAATTACATTGGCTTTTGTGAGTTGGATGTTTGAACTAGAAAAAATATTTTGGCAGACGTATAGACAAGGATACAAGGAAACTAAAACACCAAAAAAAATTGGTTGACTGTAAAGTTGGTTTACGGACGATAGTTTAACGTGACAACGTCATTACAAAACACTGATGCGGCGCAAGCGTACAATGAGCGTAACGGGACAATGAGTCATCCTTTTTCGTACATGCAGCCGGCGTTCATCGATTTGTAAGACATAAAAAAAAACCGGATGTCTCGTGGTACACACGGCTACATATCAAGCTATACAAAACTAGTTTACGCTGGTCTCGCATTGTATAGGATTTCCGTATAATAAGAGATCAGCTTATACTGGAAATGTATAGCTTTATATGTAGCCGTGTGTACGTAGTAAATTTTGCTTGGACAGTCAACATGTTAAAAAGGGACAATGCAGCTCTAACGGTGCGCATCTAGATCATCTCGCCACTTCTTCCTGGGCCGGCCTTGGCGGCATTCATCTTCATGCTCTCATTGTGTGGAGACTTTTGCTCAGCGTTCACCGTGCATGCAGCTGATGTGAACCCGTCAAACCTGTTTGTGATGGTGCAGGAAAAGAGTTCCTGAAAATACTTGGGGGAGGCCTTTGCCCAGCAGTGAACAACATGGACTAAGCAAACAAAAAATACAGGGTTCTGTCACATTTTAATATTATTTTCACACCACCTGCTCGAAAAAGTCAAAATAATATGCAGCAAGCAAATATAATCTAAAGCAAGTCATTAATGCCCTTGCTTTAGATTAGCCCAAAAGTGTGGCCATTATATTAGTATATTCTGGTGTCTTACGATTACTACGCGAACGAAGTCGCGGGCAGAAGCTAGTATTTATTAAAATAATTACTTTAACGACTTTATTATACCCACCCCGAGTACTCTGGTTTAATGTAACAAGTTTCATTAGCATTTACATTTGATTTTGTTTTAAAAGTAACCCAAAACGAGCTTCGTGCAATTAAAAACCTCAGCTACTTAATTAATTTAAAAAATACTACAATAATGATAAAGATGCTAATATCCGGAACGCGCGTCAATTATTCCAATACATACCTTGTTACAATATCATAAGAGTCACGTCGCGCGCTCGTTAATTGCATTATCTAAACACTGATATTATCTGGTAATGAGAAGTTTTCATAGTTACAATTACAAAGTCAGTTAATTGGCGTATATCTATTTGGCGTAGCTGCGAGGCACACATTGCTATTTTAAGATTTTTGTCTTTTTTGTGTTCTGTGTTAGTATTGTGTGCCTTAAACTGTCGTCAAATAAATTTATTTTCTTTCTTTCTTTCAATTGTGCTATAACAATAGTTAGACATCACTGCAAACCATGGTTATATTTTTTGCTCTTGATGATATATATCATCGGTAACTAGGTTGATATAGTCAGCCTCGTAATTGCTTTGCCACCCTAAGGTTCAATGTCACTTGGAAGTCACGATACGTTTAATATAAATTTTTGCTTTAACTTCAATGTTGTAGTTAGATAGTTTCAACCTTAGTGAACTTTCAATTTACTGAGAGTTTTTGTCAAAAGTGGTAAGGCAATTACGAGGTCGTCGGCTTAAAACTTAGGGTGTATCCCACTATTTCCATGGAAATACAAAATAGACAAAGTGGGACCAGCGTTTTTTACAAATTATATCCCATTATTTCTATTGCGACAAAAAAACGCAGTTATGTTATTTGAAAAGTTTACCACTTTTAATGAATAGATTAAAATTAAAACACGACTACTCAGTATTCAAAAAAAAAATATAATATTGAGAACTAATTAATAGTTTCTATGTGCACGCCGTCATAAGAGGTGATGCAGTGTTTTTTTTTTTTTTGTCGCAGCCGACAACTATAGAAATAGTGGGACAATCAGTCTGAATCAGGCCCAGTATTTCTATCAATAGAAATACCTAATAGAAATAGTGGGATACATCCAAAACTTATGCCACTAATTAAAACACAAATGTTTAAAACGGGCCAAGGTCTCATACCGATCTTGGCCCGAAGTACAGGATTGTTTGGTTTCACCCATGTACAGTCAGTTACTGCAATTAGCTGACCTTTTGCCCAAATGGTTAAGGTTTGTTTTACTAACAAGTCGTATGATTTTCATATTTTTCTAGTTTTGAGTAGATTTCGAATAGGTATTTAAATAAAATTAAGAATCAAAATATTCTATCGATTCGTATTCTATAAAATCTCAACCATTTATGCGAGGGGGGGTCAGCTAATTGCAATATATGACTGTACCTTCCTATATACAGCGTGTTACGGAAAGGGTATATACATAGCAAAGGCACGGATTCTTTTGGTGATAACAAACTACAGGGCAATATTTTTTAATACCTATACCTACATAAATAAAAAGTTAAGAAACATTTAACTAAAAATCAAATGTTTCCAATTGAATTCTACACATCACTAGACCAAGTCAGTTGATCGGTTTCAATAAACTACACACAAAGAAACGGCGGTAACACGTTTGTTATGATTTAAATTTGATAAACTATGGAAATAAAAAAAAATATTAAGCATTTTCTAGTTAGTGCTTTTGAGCTGAAATTTTGAACAGAGATTCTGAACCAGATACACTCTTCACCCCGTTTGTATGGATATACCCTTTCCGTAACACGCTGTATAGGGTATATCTATTCAAACATGAAATATTTTAAGAGATACATCTATAGGTGGTAAAGAAGCCATTTAATTTTATTTTTATTTTTAATCTGAGTATATTATTTAAAAAATTAAATAATTTTAAATTACTTGATATGATGATTAATTAATTATCAAAAGGCACCGCGCTCGTGCGTCCACCGTCGCCGCGTCCGGGCGAGTCATTCATAGAATTAAAAAAAAGTAAGTACTTAAAGGTTTTTTTGCAAAATGTCTCAAGCAATTTTAAAATTATAATAATTGTGTATTTATAAAAATTCGCTGCTATGGCTTTTTTACCACCTATATGTTTCTCCTCAAATATTTCGTGTATGAATAGATACACCTTAATTACTCGTATTTGTTTTTAATTGTTGGGGCGTTAGATATTTAGTCAAAAAAAAGAGTAATATATCTTTTAGCGCGCCTTGGCAGAAAAACCGATTCGAATGCCGTGACGGCAAACAGCATGATGCTGTCATGACTCGATGCGCTCTACGCCACCGCTCTCGACTCCCTTGTGTGGCGCTGCGTAGGTAATGTTTATATCCGACTATAGGTATACTTGACACGTTTACCGCTTTGTTACAGAAATCATAGAATTTATGTCAAATATTATCCCGTAGCTCCATTCTAAAACAGTAACTATTAAAAATATAAATGTTCTGTAATTATTATTATAATTAAGATACTAATAAGAAACATAAATTGATTTTACTAACGAAACTTGTACTTTTTCTTTATTTTACTCCATTTTCGTTATGGGGTTTTATTAAGGCTCGTACAGACTCGTGCGATATCGCAGGCGCGACAGGCAGCGACAAAGAAATTGTACTACTAGTGTCGCGTCGCGCCCGCGATATCGCAGTAGTCTGTACGAGCCTTTAATAATGAATTCTAATATTAACATCCGGGCGTCCAGTGACGGCCAACATTTTTGTGGTATAAAATCACTCTTATTTCCATGTAGATAAAGTCTAAACAAAAGAAACCAAAACCAAATTTACAACTAACTTAAATTGTCCGTAGGTATAATTCAAATCACACGCTGTCATTTTTTGACTGATGTATGAAATAGTTATAACGCGGCACATATTTGCTTAAAATCATCAAAAAGTCAACGTCACGTGGTATTCCCAGGCGGTCACCCATCCAAGTACTGACCACGCCCGACGTTGCTTCGGTGATCGGACGAGAACCGGAGTGTTCAACGTATTACGGACGTTGACGAATGTAACACCGGAAAACATGTTCTGGTATCGTGTAATACTGAGTTCTATCATGATTTATAATATAATCGACACATATAATAAGTATGTAAATAATTAACGGACGGGTAATATCTCAATCGCTTAGCGAAATAAACCAATTGGACATAAATAGCACCCACTGATCAAAACATGCATGTGCCACACATTTAAATTAGCGCTAACCAATTAATTTCCCTGACTGTATGGTGGCCAGCACATCAAGTTACCACAAATTGTCAAATTTTCTCGTTCGATTTTGAACTTCATTGTCAACATTTTAAAGTTTAATATCGTTTGGAGAAATTTGACAGTTGCGTACAGCTTGATGTGCTGGTCACTGTACTATTGTATGTAACAAATTAACTTAAATCTATTATCTTAACTAAACCGTTACACCAGACCTTTTCTGTAAACTTAAGCACATATTCCGAGATATAATCAGTCGACCTCCAATTGTCTGAAGGAGCCGGAAAGAAATTCTTCAGAGTTCTCATCTCGCGGCCTTAACCTCTCGTCTGACACCATTTTGGAGCACTCCAACAAGTATTCTATTATTTTCGGATTTTTATAGAAATTTTCAGTGATTTCTGTAACAAAAATATGAGTAAGTTACAGCTTTTCGTTTACTTCTGCCAAGCTTCTGATAGGTCCTGGCGGTGCTTTGTGTCTGTGGGAATGGAACAGGGTTCGAAAAAATCCGATTTTTATAATAAATATCAAAAATTCGATTTTTTTATAAATGATATATATCCAGGCCAAGAAAAAGAAACGAATTTGTAAAATAATATAAGTGTCAAAGTACCACATTTTTTATTTTAAAAAAGTAACAAAAGAATTAGTATTTATTTGAGATGATGACAGATTGACAGGAGAATAATGATGATACAACCTGATACTGACCAGCAGATTGCAAACAACGTAAGGGAATTTTGCTTTCGCAGGCTACCTTAGTGCATCTCCTTACTAGCCTAGGAAGTAAACTTTGCACGAGTCCGCAAATTAGGCGAGGACTTCACTAATACGAGACAGGCAATTGCCATTTCCGCCGAGGCATATATAGTGCTTTTCCCAAAAGAATGCAGGGAAATAAAACATTGCTGGAGCATTGTAATGTTCCAAATTCAAAAAACGGTCCTGCTATGGATTTGATTTTCTTTGTCCGTAAATTCGATACTTCACGTGTTCTTTTTTTGAAAATAATGACAATATTTCCATGCATGTTTGCGAAAAATACATTTGATGAGCCAAAAATGGATTTATTTATTTATTTTAAACCCTTCTCAGAGTTTATCTGTGTGATGGCGAACTGTCCATTTCAATCTTAAAAAACAATGATGATTACGATAAATTATCAAGGTGAAACCACCAGCTAAACTTAAAAAACTCAAAAAAAAAAAAATATATATACTCAAAGCATTTATTTTAATTAAACCATTTATAGGCACTTTTGAATCGTCAAAGAGTCGGTCAGTTAGTCAGAAAGTTGAAGCTAGTTGCCCATTCCAAAATGTAGATATGTATGAAGAAGAACCGGAAAGAAACTCTAAGGACACTCTTTTAAATCAAGATATACAAAATCCTGGGTACATTATTCTTGTTGCTTCTACATGCGAGACAATGTAAAAAAAAAAAAAAAAAACAAATCAAAATATAAAATAAAAAATATGCCTAATTGAGATTTAAAAAGAAGAAATACAATATAATGAAATTCATGAGGAAAAAATTCATTCGCATAATTATTAAGACTCGTTTTTGTTTCTGTTCATAATTTAAGATAAATAAAGTATAATAAAGTAAATTAATGTTATTTAATTTCCATTAATATATAATTATGTTACCACAGATCTCAGTAGTATTATTTTGGCACCTAAGAACTTTTATGTACTATACTAGTTTTTGCCTGCGGCTCCACCCGCGTGGATGTCGGTTATCGCGTAAAAAAGTAGCCTATGTCCTTCTCCATATCCCAGGCTTTACGAGTATCTCTGCCAAACATGACGATCGGTTCAGCGGTTGAGAGGTTGAGACGTGAAAACGTAACAGACAGAGTTACTTTCACATTTATAAATTTGTATAGATTTTATGCAAAATAAAGATTTATTTATTAATTATTTATCTAATATTCCTTATACTGAAAAAAATATTTAGCCTAACTACTTCGGCTATTTCAGGAATAATCAAAATTTGACAAGACTTTATAAAAGTTAACTTGATTTAATAAAAGTGATACACAACAGCCAGCACAGGTTTTGGTTACATGTTGCATAAAGTTATGTGGTCACTTTTTTGTGTTACATGTTGACGAAAGTTTGGTTATGTATATGTAAACATTTTTTTCAGTGTACAACTATCATTACAGATGTACTCGTATACCTAATGCGATAGCGCGGTCTTAAAATTAACTACCTAACAATTTAAAACTATGAAAAACGTAAAAAATTACTACTACTACTTACTGTACTTAAAATAACATCAAAAAAATATAAAAACACAACCTAACCAGACGGTCAATTCTATAAAAATCTCACCGTGAAAAACTTAGGTGAAGTGATCTCGAAGTGAACTGTCATTCCATCTGAGACTAGGGATTGTCATTATTGACAGGTCATTAATTCAAGCTCACTTCACCTAGGTTTTCACGGTGAGATTTCTACAGAACACCACTGCTGTAATTCCACCTAATGCTTGGGATTGACACTATTGACAGCTCACTCCACGCTCACCTCACCTATGTTTTCACGGTGAGATAGTTACAGAATAGCACTGCTGATACGCGACAAGCGTGAATTCCCGTCGTACCCTCAGTTGGTTGTACCCGACCCGAGCACAAACAGACTGGGAAGATATTCTAATCTATAGAATTTTTATCTACTAGTTTTGTAGATACTTACCCATTAATTTGTCCGAACTCAACTCGTTGCCACCGTAGTCTTCAGGGAGAACTTCTTTGCGCACGTACTTGTACAAATCTTGCAAATTGTCGTGAACAACGACTCTGTCCATGATGACTGAGGAGATGAACTGCTTGAAGAAATCAATTACCCGCTGAACAATAGTCGTGTTAGCTTTCATGTTAATAACATGAATGCCGTATATCCTCCAGTTAAGGGATTTCTGGAACATAAAATATTTGGTTAAATGATAAATGATAAATGATTTTATTTCTGTAAGTAGGTTTTTACAAACACTTTTACACGTCAATCATATTTTAAAACTAGATGAGGTCGGCGTTTCGTATCTGACTACTCTGAGAAGAAAGACCGAAACAAACGCGATCACAGTCTCTTTTAAAGTCCAGACATAATCGTGGTCAAATCATGTGAAGACCATGTAGATTGGTGTCTGAAATGGTCTTTTGAAGAAAGAATCACACAGATTGAGTGGACCTATCCATTCAGTGCACGCATTTGTCAGTAATCGTGCAGCTCAACTCAGAACATAAGGAGCTCAACGATGTTGGGATGATTATAGCCGATTTACACGATGCAAGTTCCTCGCCGATTTTACATACATGGTGTTTGGTAGAAGGACCACCAAAACTTTTTGAGGGATAGGGAGCGTCATTTGCTAGCACAAAATTGTTTTATTATTTATTTCAAAGTGAATTATGAAATGTTCATACTTTAACACCATTTTAAGACCAGAAACACATAATTTAATCATTTTCTAGAACCAATTGTAGGTACCTATATTAAATGTGCCTTGCATGTATAAAACGTTATTATGTTCTATTAAACCACAGAAAAAAAAAAGATATGACGACATGAGGAAAAACCTGTATCAGTTACAGTGCCAATTAAAACAAAGATTCCATGGGTGAAAATTTATAGCATGACTTCCCCTATCCCTAAGAAAATTGTGTCGGTCCTTCTACCAAACACCGATATTACCGATATTATACCCCCCACCGATATTATATTACGACCATACCTGTATTGTCGAAGATAACTTTAGTTCAACGTTCGAACTCTAACTTATTATGTTACGTGATAGATTGTAATAACTATGAATAGTGTCAATTTGCACTAATTCCGACAAAAATAACGCTCTTAATACATTTACAACATGGACTCGGATCTAAACTTAGTTTTTGTATTAAGGGTCCGTGCACGAAAAAAACTCGTTTTTATCAATTTCTTATCTAATGGTCAGAAAACTTGAAATAATCGAAACATTAAGTCTGTATAACTATAAAAGTACAGTTTTCATGGTGCTAAACCATTCGTGTCAGTCACAGCAGCTTTTAATAGTTTCATCATTTTTGTGCTCTCCAAAGTATAGTTTATTTCGCCATTGATTTACTTAATGAAGATATTGTATAATCATTAAATAAAATTTTGATTATATTTCAAGGATAGCTGAAGACTAATTTGTGATTTTTAAATTTCTTGATATGATTTGCTAAATAATAGGAAAAATATATATTACTGACGAGATTTAAAACAAAAAAAGGTTTTATCAATATAATTTTTCTGCTATATTTTGTATGGAAGTTGAAAAAAGTGGTTCCGCCACATGCAAGTAGACCATATAATGATGTTGATGATAATTTTTAATGTTCAAAATCAAAAGTAGTTTCTTGTAGAATGATGATCAAATGTCAGTCTCGCGTCATTTTTCGGAAAACTTGTTGCAAATATTAGTGATTTACCGTGAGTACTTAATTTATTTGAAAAATCCCTTTCAGCCACATGCAAAACAAAGAACACGACTTTTCAAATCTCAAATAATTTTGTTTAAATTATGTTTCCCTTTCTCACAAACAATGAACAAAATTGATCAAAATCAGTCGATTTCGTGCACGGCCTCTTAAGAGGGCTGTCTCGGGTCACGGGTAGACACGAAGCAACAAAATTCCATCTATTCCTCTAGCTAGATCGTATTTTGTTGCTTCGTGTCTGAATATGAAACTTTATAAAAGGTATTAGAAAATTCTAGACGCACTTACCGAGGCTGTTGATTGAGCCGTTTTTTCATAATTCCTTCTCACACTGAAAAACTTTTTAAGTTGATTTAACCTTTTTTTAACCTATATTTTGGGTTAATAGCACCTACCGACATGATTTGTTAATTCAACAAAAAAATTGTCAAAACAAACGTCATGGATCAGTTTACTTAACACAATTTAATGTCAACTCGATCAAAAGGAACCAACAATAAAAAAAATCAACTATTCGCTTTTTCAGTGCAGTCACGAGATAAGTGGCGTTAGTGAACCCGAGACAGCGCTCTTAAGAGCTTAACTGTCGTAGGAATAAAGTTCAAATTAGGTGCAATAGGTGGCACGGAGGTTTGGGCTGGGACTAAAGTATGAACTCGTTTTATAATGAGCCGGAATAACGCAATTAACACTGACTTATCTAGAGATTAGACCTCGCGCTCAAACACTACGCTTGTAGGTAACTACTAGGCATAGGCAGGTTTCTATAAATTAAACGTATATAAAAATGTGTTTTACCGTAAAAAACTGCGTAATTTTCTTGAAAACGATAGGATTTTGAGTAAGGATCTGTGCCCACCCCACATGTTCCATATCGAGAATCCATATATCGCCCGCCATGTAGTCGTAGATCATTCGCAAATCTAGAAGCTGAAATATTATCACATGAAATTCGTCTTATAATCAAAATCGTAAGTGCGTTACTACTTTTTTCCCAGTAAATTTTAACTTCACTGAGGTTGAAATTATCTAACTTTCATAAAGACAAATCGACCTTGTCGTTTTATGACGTGCAAGTGACATTCATACTTGGGGTGGTAAAGCAATTAAGAGGTCGACTATACCAAGGTATGTACTTAATAATAATAAAAAAAATACTTAGGGCCTTACAAATAAACACGGAATAAAATTATCCTAGAAATAACTTCGGTATAAACCATTCATTTTTTGACGTTTATACCTATATTCCATTTATTATAAACATTAGACAAATAACTATTCTCACCCTTTCGTTATTTCGATGTAAACGTTTAGATAAATACAAAGCACTGTAATCTATTTATCATTTACATTAATAAAATAACTCTAAAGTGCAGTAATTTCAACAATATTACAAAATAACTATCGTTATTTAGCCGTTATTTGTCTAATGCTATTGTAAATGGAGTATAGCATAACTTCATTCTGTGTTTATTTGTATTAATTTTAATGTTTGCTTTGCGATTTATGTCATGTTTTTATTTTATTTGTAGGTACAGACGCCAGCAGGTCAAGCTACCCGAAACTGTAAAATTTTCGCAATCAACCTTGAACCTTATACTGTAGTGATAAAGTTGAAAAACTATTAAAGAAATTTGACAGATTGTAGTAGCTTGATGTTGATTTCTCGTTCCATGTGAGATTATCATGTCAGTCGTTCAACAAGCCATACTGTTGATTTGAAGCTCTGTTCAAACTGAGACGAATCGCACCGATTATTGTCAACTAATCCGTATGGAGGTGTTCAAACTGGCACATAATCATTAAAACAGTCAACGCGGCTGTCGAATCCCGCGTCCCGCGCGGGTTTCCCCCCAGTCAGAAAAAGTAGGTATTTAAAATTCCCGAGGTCCCGGTATGGCGCAAATTTTCTTACCAAACAAAGTCGTCTATAAAATTCTTCAATATCAAATTTGCTTATTTCTGCGCCAAATTTTATAATGAAAACTCTTCTATTATCGTGTAGTTTCGGAATCGCAATGGCAGTACTGAAATTATAAAAGATAATAAATATATTTTTCATTCGAAAACAGGCAGGAAAGGGAAATCGATCGCCGAATTGAAAACACCTGGAAAAGTTACTGGTCCATGAAGATGCTAATGAAGGGTGATCTACCGATCACGTTGAAGCGCAAACTCATCGACGAGACGCAAAGGTTCCGCCTTGGAGTTTGCCAAAGAGCGATGGAAGTATTCTGGGTGTACAAAGACAGGACAGAATTCGGAACACCACACTGCGTTTTAAAACGGGCATACTGGATATAGAAAAGAAGGCTGCCAAACTCAAAGGGATTGGGCGGATCACATCAGCCGCATGCACGATGACCGCTGGGCGAAAGTCTCCACACAATGGGTGCCTATAGATGGACGGCGCCGCCGGGGGCGGTTCTGAAAAAAATGGCGAGATGACCTGGACGCGTACCGCGAGGGCAGGTTCGAGGTAGCGCGGGAAAAGAGTTCTTGGAAGGATTTGGGGGAGGCCTTTGCCCAAAAGTGGAACAGTATAAACTAAAAAAAAAAGAGAATATAAATCAGATACCCACAATACAGGAGAAATTCCTAGTGTGGGGCAACGCTTTTTTTTTTTTCAAGAAAAGAAATTAATGGTACTAAGATATGGAACTGGGAAGAGTTTGACAATTTTCAATTCAACTAGCAAATCGCAGTAAAAAATGCATGCGCAGCATAGCGTCGCTGAAGTTCTAATACCGCGTAACTTAAAAACCAGTGGTTAGAGCCGATGAATGCGTTATTTCAAAAATGAAACCAGCTCGTTTGAAACTCGTAAACAAGTCACTTGTAAACTTACGCGCTGTTAAAACGCAATAAACTTTAACAAATATTCAAATTACAACCATAGAACCTAAAAAAAGAATCGTTTATGTCTTGGTAATGACAAAAATATGAAAAAGATAAATGTACCTAAACCTGGAAGAGAAGACATTTAATTACGTTTTTTCCTCTCCTGATTTTTTTTTTAGTTAGGCGGTATTAGAACTTCAGTGACGATAGGTAAGTGCTAGGTACACTTTTAAACAACGCTCATGACATATGACATGACGTCAGCGGCCGTGATGCCGGGCATTTTAAACAATAGACCTCGATTTAATTTTTTGTATTAGTTGTTATTCATAAACTCACGCTTTTTTCCCATGGGAGTGGGTAGAAATTACAGTCTGCCACCGTATTCGTTGTCCTCTCCAAAATACTTTTAAATTACATACATGTAAAGTCGACCTCGTAATTGCTTTTCCACCCTAAGGTTGAATGTCACTTGCACGACATAAAACAAAAAGTTATATTTTTCTATGTGACATTTAGAAAATTTCAACTTTCTAAAGTGATACGAGTATATGGTTTAAGAACTTTATTATTTCTCATTAAGATTTAACAATAATTCACTTACTGAGAAACTAGATTTACATAACATGTTTGTGAGCGTACAAAAACAACGTTAAAAAGTAAATTTATAATAATAAATAGGAAGGTAGTGATAAAAAAAAGTAAACATCAACTCATCACTAACCGCTCAATCACGGATCCAAAGTAAAAGTGGATGTCTTACTAGATGTGGCATACATGGCAGCGTACTAATAAAATAATTTATTTTTATTTTCCTTGTTTGGATAATAGAGGGAAGTGTTGTGAATACTGATAAAGCAATTATGAGGTCGATTTTACTATAAAAGTCGTTTCGTCGTAAAAAATTATGTGTTTTTTAAACGCCCCGTTTTAAATATTTCGAACATACTCATTTGTCAGCTTTGCTAAGGCGCTGGCCCCGCTCAAAACATATGAGATTTCCTCGTCAAAGTCATTGGCGTTACATAGCGCTTTTTGGGCTATATTCACTAGACGAGTATGAACATTATGATAGTTATCTAAATAAGGTTCAAATTAGAAGGAAACTCTTTTACTTTACTTGCACGTCGATACTTACTACAGGTCCCATAGTTTATTAGAAGTGCATAGGATTTGTTTTCTGTTTTGTATAAATTCGGGCAACAAGAATCGGTACTTGTAGTAGTTATCTATTTTCTCTTTTGCTCTCTCTATGGATCCTTTTGCTATTAATATCATCATCTCCACAATAGCCCTGCCTGGTGACAAAAAGCAACCATTTAGACGCACATAATTATTTGATAATGAATTATTTTAACTGCAATGATTAACAAATATCACAACACAAACAAAACAAGATTTTTTTACATTAGGGTTCAGTTTTTTCCACTGAGGGGGATTCTCTCAGGGGGGATTAGTGGAATAAGCCAAACAAAACATAGCGACTTGATAAAACCTTTTGGAAAAACTATACCTAAAGTATAAAATTAGAAATAATATAATCATTTGCAAAACAAGAAGCTCTCTGATCCTACTTTACAGCTCATGGAGGTAAGGCGGGAGATGATCCTGTAGTCTTCAGACTATGCGCTCAAGTACAGACAGCTCAAGAAACAGATCTCTAAGTCCTTAAAAATGCCATGTCTACAAGCTGTTTTCAAGAGTCATCACGAACCGTTTCGCGCGCCGGTATGACGACTTCCAGCCTCCCGAACAAGCCGGATTCCGTAAAGGCTTTAGCACCGTAGATCACAAACATACGCTGCGGCAGGTTATACAGAAGACCGAGAAGTACCTATAACCTGCCTATCTGCTTAGCGTTTGTGGACTACGAGAAAGCCTTCGATTCGATCGAGATATGGGCTGTACTGTAGTCTCTTCATCGGTGCCAGATCGACTATCAGTACATCGAGGTGCTAAAGTGTCTGTACAAAAACGCTATGTCAGTCCGACTCCAAGACCAGATCTCGAAACCTATCCTTCTGCAGCGAGGGGTGTCACAGGTCAGACCAGGTCAGGTTATCTCTCCGAAACTGTTCACCGCTGCATTGGAGGATGTCTACAAGGTTTTGGACTGGAAAGGGGTTGGCATCAACATCGATGGCGAGTACATCACTCACCTTCGGTTTGCCGACGATATAGTTGTCATGGCTGAGACTATGGAAGACCTAAGTACAATGCTCGATGAAATCAGTAGAGCTTCCGAAAGAGTGGGTCTTAGAATGAACATGGACAAGACAAAGATCATGTCAAATGCCCATGTAACACACACTCTCATGAATATCGGAGACGCTACACTCGAAGTTGTGGACGAGTATGTTTACTTAGGACAAACTGTCCAGTTAGGTAGGTCCAACTTCGAGAAAGAGGTCAATCGTCGAATCCGAGTCGGTTGGGCAGCGTTCGGGAAGCTACGCAATATCTTCTCGTCCCACATACCGCAGTGTCTCAAGACGAAAGTCTTTGACCAGTGCGTGTTGCCAGTGATGACCTATGGCACTGCAACGTAGACGCTCACAATGGGCCTTATTAGAAGGCTAAAAGTCACCCAAAGGGCAATGAAAGAAACTGACTGAACTGTTTATTTAACAAAATACGATCTAGAGGAATGTGGCCGTTTTTATTTAGATCGAACTTTGTTGCTTCGTGTCTCAATATGAAACTTTAAAAAGGTAATAGAAAATTCTAGACACACTTACCGATTTAGTTTTGTTTTAGATTGAGCCGTTTTTCATAATTCCTTCTCAGTCACGAGATAATATATTTTTAAAGGAGTGGCGCTAGTGGACCGGTGACAACCCTCTTAGAAACCTCCTTTTTTGAAGTCGGTTAAAATATAAGACACAATGTGAGCGAGTTTGTAGAGTTAAGTAGATAAGTACTTACTGATGTCAACATGAACTAGATGAGGTTGTTTCTGAAACCATTCCATGATTGAGTCCACCCCCTCCCGTATGCTGTTCTCAGTCAAACCGAAGACTTGACGCACAGCCTTAACTTCCTCTTCTGTTCGTTGGAACAGGACACATTGCTCGACTGGATACATTATAGTTTTATAATTTTTTTCAAACCTGAAATGCATGAGTGATGTACAGTCAACAGGACATCAGTAGTCACACTTGCTCTACGAAAATCACCTTTACTGCTACGACAGAAAGACGCTGTCAATCTCAAATTGTAACCACCGATGTGAAATTTAAAATTTTCAGTTAAGAGAGAAACTATACGGTATTATTACTACAAACAGTAGTTTTAAATTGTTATATTTTATTGTAATCATTAAAACGGAGCTTAGTGGCCACTATTTTCCGTTTTAATAATTACAATAAAACATAACAATTTAAAACTACTGTTTGTAGTAATAATAACGTATAGTCTTGTGAAGCACAACTTGACGAGCTTATTTTCTGCATTTTCATTCTAAAATAAAAGAAATCACCGAACAAACGATGAGGGCGCCACTGTGCGCTCGGTAGCCTCTTAAAAGATCGCTTTTAGCGATAAGACCGCCCATTGTGTCATCCCTTGTCAAATTTTCTACATATAAATCTGTAATTTTTATGGTGTGCAATAAAGAGTATTCTATCTATCTATCTATCTATATACATAATAGGGTACTCATTTTATAACAACTTGTAGTGCTCAAACTCGAAGCATTTATTTTAATTAATTTTTACAGGCACTTTTGAATTGTCAAGGAGTCGAGTCGGTCAGTCAGAAATATGAAGCTAGTTGCCCAATCCAAAGCGTAGTAGGTACCTATGGAGAAGAACGGGCAAGAAACTCTATGGACACTCTTTGAAATTAATTAATTCGTCTTTTTTTTACATCTCTCTCACATCAACAGTGGTTTTGTAGATCTTGTTAACCTTTTGACCGCCACGGTCGGGTATAGCCGACAAATGAAAACGTGCACAACACGCCACCGGGCGGCGGCTAATGCCGACAAGAAAAGAAAAGGAAATATGGTCAAATTAAATAAAAGAATGATGTTACGAGTAATAGTTTATTTAAAAAAAAAAGGGGACGGAAAGCAATGATTAAATTAGTTATCGATGAGATTTTGGCCGATGCGTTTACGCTCTGGCGGTCAAAGGGGTGGTTTCACGACTATGGAACTACGAACAGATTTTAGAAATTAGCTTGTTTTTTGAAAATGCTGTTTTCAAATTTCAATGAAATAGATCAGTATATATGAGTATTTTTTTTTTTGTTTGATCCACTAAAAAAATATTGGTAACCACTTCAGTAGGTATTCTACCAAATTATTTAGAATTCTAATACAAAAACGAAATAAAAAATATAAATAATGATAAAGCAAGCATTAATGCTCACAATCAATTGAATTAAATGTGGAGTGTGAGTGATGAATATAAATGTGGATGGATGGAGAGGGAGAGGAAGGCCAAAAAAAAGATGGATGGATTGTGTGAAGAATGATATGAAAGAGAAGGGAGTGAATGATAGAGTGACGGTTGACAGGGAAGAATGGAAAAAGAAAACGCGTTGCGCCAACCCCAAGTAACATGGGACGAGAGCAGAAAGATGATGAATCAGTTGAATTGAAATGAATATTATTTTGGATACATACCAATATAAATCTAATCTAATTCTATCTAGCCTGTATTATCCTACTAATGGGCAAAGAATTGTCTCTCCCTTACTTAAACATATTACCCAACACAGATACCTAATATACCCTAATCATTCCCTATACTCTAATAACATAAACAAGAGTCAATCTGATACTATAAATAGGTAATCTAATGACTTTCGTTATAAACTTATAAATGACAAAATCCCGCAAAGATATCCAAGGTTAAAAATAATATATTTTTTGTAGACTTGTTTAATTTATGTGAGTACATTGTAAAAATAAAGACTTACACGTCAAAAGCGCCCAGAGTACCGCAAATAGAATAAAAAAATGCAATTAAATAATTAAAATAAGCCGTGGCAGCTATGACCAGTCCCAACTGACGGCGCCCATTCACGAACATGATGCATGGATCAGCACCATTCAGCTCAATCATTTTGAAGCCTCTTCGGACTATCGTAAGTAGGTTGGATAGATAAATAATATAGATAGGCTTCTCGACCAATGATAGTTTTTGATTTGAAAAAAAAAAAAAATCCTAATGTGTCAATTTCCGAATTTTCAAATGTAGTCCGGTCCTTTCAACGTTTTTCTCTATGTTTAGAATACGAGACTGGCTTGAAAAAAAATCACCTGTGTATTTTCAAACATTCAGAAACGAAAGTCATTGATCTATGATTTACTTGGTTTTAATAAAAGCAAATCATTAATGTGTAGGTGTAGGGTACCTGATGATTTTCGCGTGGCCGTAATTGTTGTACATATCTAAGTAAGTAGATAAAAATCGAACGTGGCTACTTACACGTACGGTGTCTTCTGTGTTCACAAAATATAATGTTTTATTTTGTAAGTGAATAGGACCACTCCGGCTCTCACGGCTAGGCAGTCACGAATGGTATCTCAGTAACTTGATTATCTATATAGGCATAAGTACATAACGTCACAATACAGGTTTAACGAAAATAACCTTGACCGGGTATATGTTATATTATAATAAAAAATGTAATATGTGTTTAATTTGAAATTTTATATTTTAAATTGTTTTATTCGTTTTTACATTGTCTCACATATAGAAGCAACAATAATAATGTACCCAGGATTATGTAATATCTTGATTTAAAAGAGTGTCCTTGGAATTTCTTGTCCGTTCTTCTCCATAGTGATCTACGTATTGGAATGGGCATCTAGCTTCAACTTTCTGACTAACTGACCGTCTCTTTGACAATTCAAAAGTGCCTGTAAATGGTTTAATTGAAATAAATGCTTTGAGTTTGAGTTTGTACTCTGATGACACCTAAATCGAGCCACCGTGAATTTTTATGTTTATAGGCCTCAAACATCAAAATAATGATTAGGCAATGAAAAATTGGTTTACTGGCTATCATTTCGGTACCAATCACAATTGTTCCAAATTAAAATTAAATTTTATTTGTTATGACGTTTATTTATTTTTTAATCCAAATTTAAATACATTTTTAAATATTTCTTAAAAAAAGATTTAAAAAAGATTTAAAAATATAAAAAATTGTGGTCCGCCGATGTCGGGAAAGAGAGGAACCTCCTCACAATGCGAGCCATATCAAGGAGTACTGCCTTGTGAGTTGCCCTTGATCCAACCCCCTAACGAAAGCCTCGAGAGATGTTGATCGAGGCTTTCGGCCATCAGGCCATTGGCCGTCACGACAATCGGCACAATGATAGCTGAGCTCACATTTCACATTAACAACCTCGTGTGCTAAGTCGAGATACTTTATTTGTTTTTCTTTCTCAGCTTTCACGAGGTTCTCGTCATGTGGAATGGTAACATCAACTATCATTGCGCGGCGCGCTAATCGATCTATCACCACTAGGTATATCAGGTTTATTGGCAACAATAGTCCTGTCAGTAATGATTAGACCGATCCAAGTACAACGTGACATGGTCCTTTTGCGAGAACTGGGTCGGGCACATACTTGTCATACGGTACCTTAGAATCCACAATTTTATATTTTAAAGCAAGTTGCTGGTGAACAATCCTGGCTACTTGGTTATGCCTGTGCAAGTACTCGCCGTTAGCCAGACGAGAACAACCAGAGATTATACCTATGTCTGATGGACTCACCCGGACGGTGGCATGCTCGACACACGTCAACCGTCCCATCCTTCATAATAGTCTCCGGTAATTATTTTTTAAGATAACTTCGTCGATAATTGCACAAACAAAACCTTCAGTTTCCCCGAAAAGGTCACCAAAACGTAACCAGGATACGGACGCTAAGAAATCTACATTAGAAGCGCCCGGGAAGCTCCTTGCTTTGCCATACTTGCTTGCGGTCATCTGTAGTACCTAAGTACTCAGGTTTGCGCCAGTTCTCTTTAGCCATTGGACATCGGGGTGAGCTGTTCACCGCGACCACATCACGGTGCATACCCACTTCGGCATTTAAAAACTAATCATTCAATCAATATTTTGAGGTCTTTTATGTTGCAATAATATATAACTGTTATAAAAGCGTGGAAATAACTAGTGCGAGGAACGTCTAGCCATAAGGGAGTTAACTTGGGGAATGGGAATCCTGATTGTACACTTTGACATTATTTCTTGGTAATCTGTCCTGAAATTAAATTTTCTATGCATGTGAAGTGTTGCATTGAGGATAACAAGCTGTCGGACACGGAGGACCGGGAATTCACTGTAGAGTTTGTTGGTTGGACGATCGGTTCAGCGGTTTAGGCGTGAAAACGTAACATACAGACAGACAGACAGAGTTACTTTCACATTTATAACATTAGTATGGATTACTAATTTTTTTTAACTATTTACATTTTGTAGCTTTATTTAAGTATATTTATATTTAATATTTTAGTTTAAGACTTCGCATATTCATATTATTCTCTTCATGTTCTCACACACTATTGTCTACATTTCTGTTTCATTTCTCCTTTCACAGGTCTGCTGGAAGAAATTTCTTAAGAAATAAGCAGTACCTTTGTACTGAAATTATTATTATGTCGTATCTCTATTTATTTAACTGTGTGCATAAATAATAAAATAAATAAATAATAATTAATATAAATGTGAAAGTAACTCTGTCTGTCTGTCTGTCTGTATGTTACTTTTTCACGCCTTAACCGCTGAACCGATCATCATGAAATTTAACACAGATATAGCCTGGGATATGGAGAAGGACATAGGCTACTTTTTTACGCGATAACCGACATACACGCGGGCGGAGCCGCGGGCAAAAGCAAGTGAGCTATATGTATACTGTGTATATATATGTAAGAGCGGGAGGGCTCAGGGATCTCAAATGATAACGATCAGACATCTTGTAAACACTTTATTACACACCAACAATGATTCACACAACTTTATTGTACAACTAGATGTTTACAGTTCAAAATACAATTTAATACTGAGCGCTCTGTGACTAGAGTGAGCCTATTTATAACATCAACGTCAGACAGCAACGACTTCCGTTGTCATTTGTTTTTACAGTTTAGATTGTATTTAGTAAAAATAATGTAAGTGCGCACAATATTTGATTTGTAATTAATAACCCTTTTTAAATTGTAAATTTGGTTAGGTAACAATAATTTTATTTAAAAAAAACTAACGGTAACAATGTTCCAATTTCCTTCTTAGACTTTTAAATTAATACTTAAATAAAAACGAACTTTCAAATTAACAATATGATTAAACATTATTATTAATTATTATTTAATACGATTTTATGATGTAATGCAAAATCACTATATATTGCACTGATTCGTGTTTCCGTTACAACATCAGCCGTTATGACGTTTGTTTCAGTCTACGGAACTGTTTTTATTTGTCAGCGCTATCATATATGTGTACTTTTTGGGTGAACAAAAATCATGGAACTTGTGTCACCGTCATCGAACGCTATAGTTACTTAGTTTTCACTTCTATTGGCAATCCCCAGACTGCCCCGGTTTTTTTTTTGGGTGGGAAATTATCAAATAAATTCTCCCGATCTGGGCGGACACACCATACACAAACACACACTTACATAAACAAAAACACAAACACCCATGCACAAATACACACAAACACCCATGCACAAATACCCAAAAACACCTATGCACAAACACACACCATACACAAACATACACTACAAACATTATACATTTGTGTACATACACAAACACACCCTTACACAAACAAACAAATATACAAACACCCATGCACAAATACTTACAAACACCTAAGCATAAACACACAAACACTCATGCATAAACACACAAGCATGCATAAACACACATGCACGAATACAGTCAAACACCCATACACAAACACAAACACACTAAAACACCTATGCACAAATACATATAATCACCCGTGCGCAAACACACAAGCATGCACAAATAGACACAAACACCCTTGCACAAATACACACAAACACCCATGCACAAACACACACAAACACTCGTGCATAAACACACTAAAACACCTATGCAAAAATACACACAAAAAACCCTCGCGCAAACAGACAAACATGCATGCACAAACACACAAACACGCACAAATACCCATGCAAAATTACGCACTAACACACAAACACACATGCACAAATACACACAAAACACATGCACAAATAAACACAAATACCCATGCACAAATACACACAAATATCCTTGCGCAAACAGACTAACATGCATGGACAAACACACAAACACCCACAAATACCCATGCAAAAACACGCATAAACACGCATGCACAAACACAAACAAGCATGCACAAATACACACAAACACACATGCACAAATACACACAAACACCCAATCACAAACACACAAACACCCATGCATAAGCACACACAAACATCTATGTATAAATACAACAAACACCTATGCACAAATACACACAAACAGCCATGCACAAACACGCATGCACAAACACACAAACAAGCATGCACAAATACACACAATCAACCATGCACAAATACACACAAATACCCATGCACAAACACACACAAACATCTATGCACAAATACAAACAAATACCCATGCACAAACACACACATACACCTATGCAAAACACACAAACACCTATGCACAAATACATACAAACAGCTATGCACAAACACACACAATACCCATGCACAAACATCTATGCACAAATACACACCATACACAAACACAGACTTACACAAACAAATACACAAACACCCATGCACAAATATGAAAACACGCATGCACAAACACACAAATACGCATTCACAAACACACACAAACACCTATGCAAAAACACACACAATCACCCAGATAGCATTCAAGTTTGCTGCAAGGTTGTTTTTTATTTGATATTGAGTTGTTACGTCAAATTTGTCGTGGCAAATTTGTTTCAAATTTGCTGTATACTTCCAAATGTAAAAAAGATACGGCAAGTTTGTTTTAATACTGTGGCAATCTTATTAATGTAAGTATGATCTGTCAAGTTTGATTCATTATTACTATAAACTTGTCACGTTAAACGTTACAGTCATCAATATAACAACCATAAAATCCGGCCAAGTGATAGTTGGACTAGCTCATCAAGGGTTCGGCCTGTACCATAATCATCATCCATCAGTTCCGAGTCAGTGGGTCATCTTAGGGGCGGAGTTTTAGGAGTTGGAGTATACGGTTAGGGGCACTATGGGCTAGGGTTGCCAACTTTTTTTGACAAATAAAACGTATAAAAGTGGTTTGGATAGGAAAAAAATAAAGTATTAGGAAGAAAAAAAAGTATATTTCAAATTTTATGTTTTTTTTGCTTTAAAAACGTATTTTTGTGTGCTTTTAGCACATGATAACAATTTCTGGTTATCTTTAAATGTTACAAAGCTTGTTTGACAATCAATATTTAAATTTAAATAGATAAACAATTCGTTTTTAATTAAATTTATTGATGCTCTATTTCTCTCTTCTCGCCACTTCAGATTCATTACAGAAAAACTCTTTCAGTAAAAGCTGAAGTTGCAGGAACGGAGAGTAGGTAAGAAATATTTTTTTTTATATTTGGTAAGCTATGAGATGCATTTTTAAGTATATATTGCCATTTTTCTACTGTACTTTTCACTAAAAATTCTTGATCATCATTAGTGACTTTTCTTTGGATTTCTCTAAGTCTTATAGATTCGGAATACATATCGTCCATCTTAATATTTAATCTGTCTTGTAATTTGGCCTTTGTAATAACCATTTCAAAATGTTCAAATTTTACCTCATTTTTCAAAGACATGTTAGGAAGTATTGAAAGCCAGTTATCTTCGCTAAACTCAAACCATTTTATCATATATTTTAAGCTCATATCAATAAAAAGCGAAAAGTTACTGACAACTGTATTGAATGTTTCGGGTGATGACTTTTGAATTTTTTGTAATCTCTATCTCTCTATATATTTTAGCTTTTTTAGGAGTCACTGGTGTGTCGCTATCAGAATTACTCGTCATTTTCAGCATTAATATTTACTCGTCATTTTCAGCATTAATATTTACTTTAAAATGCATTCTTCACTTATAAACAAAACTAACGGACCAGTTTTGTACAATTTCGTCGATAATGAAAGACATCTGTGACAAATGTCACAACTGACATCTAACATTTCGTTCAGTAATTAAAAATTGTTTCCATTATCCGTTTTAAATATTTCGTTCAGCAATTATGAATCGTTAAGTACCCATAATGAGTATTTTGTTTTACGCACCACAGTAAAGGTTGACAATAAAGTATTTTTGCATACTTTATTTGTATGTAAAAGTATAAAGTATAATTACCAAAAATAAAGTAGGATACGTTATTATAAAGTATGGTTGGCAACCCTACTATGGGCAGCAAATAAATCCAAAAAAAAAAAAAAATTCGTAAAAATTTATTTTGGGACTTAGTAAAATTTCGTTTTTTTTTTTTTTAATGATAATTGTCAATCTTATTACAGTACCAGGTTGACCTTGACCATAAAACCATTTCGGTTCTGAAAAGCAAGGCCCTACGACGCACCGTTTCCGAGTTACGAGCTTTTTTGTTTCTTGTTAAGAGGCCGTGCACGAAATCGACTGATTTTGATCAATTTTGTTCATTGTTTGTGAGAAAGGGAAACATAATTTAAACAAAATTATTTGAGATTTGAAAAGTCGTGTTCTTTGTTTTTCATGTGGCTGAAAGGGATTTTTCAAATAAATTAAGTACTCACGGTAAATCACTAATATTTGCAACAAGTTTTCCGAAAAATGACGCGAGACTGACATTTGATCATCATTCTACAAGAAACTACTTTTGATTTTGAACATTAAAAATTATCATTAACATCATTATATGGTCTACTTGCATGTGGCGTAACCACTTTTTTTAACTTCCATACAAAATATAGCAGAAAAATTATATTGAAAAAACCTTTTTTTGTTTTAAACCTCGTCAGTAATATATATTTTTCCTATTATTTAGCAAATCATATCAAGAAATTTAAAAATCACAAATTAGTCTTCAGCTATCCTTGAAATATAATCGAAATTTTATTTAATGATTAAACAATATCTTCATTAAGTAAATCAATGGCGAAATAAACTATACTTTGGAGAGCACAAAAATGATGAAACTATTAAAAGCTGCTGTGACTGACACGAATGGTTTAGCACCATGAAAACTGTACTTTTATAGTTACACAGACTTAATGTTTCGATTATTTCAAGTTTTCTGACAATTAGATAAGAAATTGATAAAAACGAGTTTTTTTCGTGCACGGACCCTTAAGCCAACAACCACAGGGAGTCAGCTTTCGTATCTGCCAATGCCAACACTGGCATTATTTGCAAAAACGAAATACTGCTCTACAATAGAAAGTGATAACAAGATCAGTGATGTCACATGCCCGGTTGAACAGATACCCACCATTTCGGTAAATGCAGATTCGAGATAAAGAGCTGTGATAATTTTAATGTGCATTCGAATATTGTAAAGCAATTATTTAAAACAGTTAAAATCCTTATTTTGTGTTTCAATTTGTCGTACAATGCAGACTAAAAGAAAAAACTTAGAACCAAATAATGATTGTATGGCGATTTTTTTTTTATGAAGTGGCCACACTCATTTCTAACATGGCGGATTTGTTTCTGATACTTTTTGTTGTAATTGTTCCCGTTTTTCCAAATCGTATTTTCTGCCGGTTTTACATTGTTTGTGAATAATTGTTGTCTTAACCACTCTGAGATATAGACTCTACAGTGCGAAATTGACCCTATAGTGTTGTGTTTTCAAACCTGTTGCCATAATCATTACGAGATAAACTCTACAGTGCGAAATTGACATGAAAACTTTAAATTAAATTCTTTAAAGCTTGTGAAAACATAAATACAGATTGGCTAAAGAGGTGTGAGGATCATTACAACCCTAATGATGAACAAAATTTTATCTAGCACAATTGCTATAAATATGCCTGAAACGGTTTTGTAAATTGAAAAACCAGGAGTTTGTTGAAGAAGCCTCCAAAAAGTGTATGAAAAGAAAATTGCATTTTATTGGACTAAGTATCGTCTTGATAAAACATCCCTACTGACTGATGGTAAGTTTGGTTTGGTTAGTAGTAGCCGGGTCCGCTGCGGCATGTTTTCGTATAATGCTAACAAAATAACACGACTTTCGATAATAACACATTATTCGTTCGCAGTTTGTTTGCAGAGTCGAATGGATAACACGTTATGTGTTAGAAAAACACTAAAACATACCTCAGCGGACACGGCTTTACAGTGTGGTGATCATTTTAATCAATTAGAGCTAATGCAGACCCCCTGAGAACTTTGTATAGTCACATAACCTCAAAAAAATCCCAACTTACCATAATCTGATAACAGTTTTTGTCACAGATGGCTGCTAACTATCTCGCAATGTGGTACGATTCCCTAATTATAATACCAGCCAACATACATCCCAATGTAGGGCACGGGCCTCTCAGAGAGAGGGAAATTACTGTATGCCCACAGCTGCCTGTATAAACACCTCAGGTACTCGGGTTTCCTAATGTTTCCTCAAAATTTTCTTCATTTTTAGCAAGCTGATGCTAACAATGTTGTTAACAATTCCCATGTAAAACTGCTCCAATTACCCCTAATTTGTATAAAATTCGTTTTTGGAATCATACAGCTCTTAATTTTGTAGGTTAGTACTCGGCAAAAATGTCTCAAAAACCGTTTGTACAAATGTCGAGACAAGGCCTGTTAAAGAGCATTAAAAGAGAAAATATGACATTTGCTTCAGCAACTAGAGGTGACAACCAATCAGAAGAAGAAATATCATACTCAGCTACAAAAATAACATGACAGCTACCTACAGTGTCAGCTACCTCCATACAAAATTTTATCAATATTGGTCCAGCTGTTTGAGTATGAAGCACATACGCAAATACCCTCACACACACACACTCACATAAACTTTCGCCTTTATAATATTAGTGTGATGTATGCAGTATTCAGAGGATGTTAATGATATTTTAATTTTAATATTTTTGTTACAGACTGTGCTACAAGCAAACAATTGGCAACCCAGCAAAGTCATCTCATACAGATGGTGACTGACCTGTCAAAACAAGTGTCAGAAACTAACAAAAAAAAAAATGGACCTGATTTTAGTGCGGCCGGAAGAGCCATTAACTTCACGAAGGCATGATCCCTTTTCACTGCCACAGTTTTTAACAAACCTGCCAGTAAATGACGATGACAGTTTCTGTCATTTAAATGGACAATTAAAAATAGTGACAATCAACAGGCAATGGTAAGGGTGACATTTTATTAAATACACTTATAATAATGTTTAATATTAAGGGTCAATTCAATTCCATGCCATTTTATCTGGCTTTTACTTGAGTAATTGCACAACTAACTATTGACTTTGTATGTATAAACCTTATTTAACAAAAAAAAATATATATATATTTATATTTATGATGCACCCAACATGTATTTATAGGTACCATATATATGCCATTACCAAAATTTTTCTCTTGACAGGTATTGGCAGTAAAAACCTCCATCCTTTCACCACAAACATGCTGAGAAAAATACTGCTGGATGCAGTAGTTGAGCAATATTCTCTGATGGGAAAACAAATGAAGAACTCAAAAGAAATCATTTCTTGACACAGAAACTTGCAAATTAATATTTCGTAAGTACCTACCTATTTCGGTAGATCTGTTTATTTTTATTATTGTTTTAATTCCTACATAACCAACAGTCACATTACGAAACATGCTGCTTATTGTCAACTATCATTACTATAGCCGTTTTATTTATATTTTCAGAAATGTGTAAGAAAGTGCATGGAACTGCTACTGACGATAAGCAGAAAGAGATAATCAGTGACTGGCTAAACCAACGCAAAGTGAGATTGTCAAGAAGGTAAATTACTCTCTTCTTATAATAATACTCTGTAGAGCGGGTGTAGATAGTCTAGTGGGGCCTTTGGTACTGGGTTCGAACCCCGGCGCTGACACCAATGACTGAAAGTTGTATAGGTAGTTGCATACATTTATTTATTTCATAACAAGACAGCTCGTTCAGGGTGACTGTAATTGTGTTGTATTTCAATGGTACATTAATTTAAAAGTTAGTTTCGCAGGTGTTTATTGACTAACAGCCATTTTATTTAATTGTTTCAGGGCCGAGAGACAAAAACAAAATCAACTATGATGCGAGTTTAGTTTAGTCCTTTATAGTTCCTACTTTTTTTTTAATACAATAATATTTTTTTTAATAAACCCATTCAATTTTAATTTCAATGGATTTCATTTCATACTTTAAATGTCGTCAAGTTTTTTGTTTCTTCATGAGGCCTACTCGCAAACGACGACACAATTTTTAATTTTTGTCGTAGTGGTTTGCGTTCGCGAGTAAGCCTCCTGATAAACAAACATTATACAAGTTTCATGGGCGGAAACTAGACATTTGATACAAGTTTGATACAAACTTGCCACAAGTTTGATAGAAACTTGCCACAAGTTTGATACAAAATTGCCACAAGTTTGTCAAGTTTGCATTGGCAAACATTATGCAAAGTTTGAAAGAGGGAAACTAGACATTTGATACAAGTTTGATACAAACTTGCCACAAGTTTGTCCCTTGCCTCGTCAAACTTGATGCAAGTTTGCACATTTGATATTTCTAACTTGCTGCAAGTCTGAAACAAGTTTACACTGCTATCTGGGCACCTATGCACAAATACACACAAACAAGCATTTACTAATACACACCATAAACAAACACGCACAATTACCCTTGCATAGACACACACAAACACATACAAATACCCATGCACAAATACACACAAACACTCATGCATAAAAACACTAAAACACCTATGCATAAATACACACAAACACCCTTGCGCAAACACACAAACAAGCATGCACAAACACGTACAATTACCCTTGCATAAATACACAAACACCCAAGCATAAGCATACAAACACCCATGCACAAATACACAAACACGCATGCACAAACACGCACAATTACCCTTGCATAAACACACACAAACACGCACGCATAAACACACACAAACAGCCATGCACAAATACATACAAACACGCATGCATAAACACACAAACACCTATGCACAAACAGGTGATAGTGATATGTGCACAAATACATACAAACACCTATGCCCAAACACACACCATACACATACACCACTAACATTACACTTATACATTTGTGTACATACATAAACACACTTTCGTAGGGCGTGTCGCGGGCGGAGCCGCGGGCAAAAGCTAGTCCATGGTATATATATATACTAGCTTTTGCCCGCGGCTCCGCCCGCGTGGATGTCGGTTATCGCGTAAAAAAGTAACCTATGTCCGTCTCCATATCCCAAGCTATATCTCTGCCAAATTTCATGACGATCGGTTCAGCGGTTTAGGCGTGAAAACGTAACATACAGACAGACAGACAGAGTTACTTTCACATTTATAATATTAGTATGGAGTATGGATACATGACTTCAGAGTGTTAAAATAATTATAAAGACCAATATTATTCAAATAAATACGCAGAAAAAAAAAATGATACAAAAAAAGTTCTTACGCGGATGGGCGCACGATCATCGTGCGGAAAACCGCACGATGATCGCAGCAGTGAGTGGCGCGTTATTTGCGTCAAGGGGGGAGTAAGGTCTGCCAGGGTAGCGGGTTTGTCCGAAAGGGATACTGTGGCCTGTGGGTTTTAGTCAGTAAAAGTTTGACACGCCCTACGAAAGTGTGTTTGTGTATGTACATAAATGTATAAGTGTAATGTTTGTGGTGTATGTGTATGGTGTGTGTTTGTGCATAGGTGTTTGTATGTATTTGTGCATGCGTGTTTGTGTGTTTGTGCATGAGTATTTGTGTATTTGTGCATAGGTGTTTGTGTATTTGTTTGTGTAAGGGTGTGTTTGTTTTAAGTACCATCCGAGGACGTGCATATGAATACACAAGGCACGACCGAGGACCTTTTCAAAGCGAGGACCTTTTCGAGGGTCCTCGGTTCGACTTGACCAAAGATTCGTATTCTGCAAGCGATTTTGAGTCTTTCTGTATACTTAATAAGAAAAAGTTGTCTGAACCTCGGTTTGATCAAGATTATTCATAATCTTACACAAAAATTGTGTATCCACCAGGTGGCGTCACTGTCGCCTCATACACAGCCTCTTTACACTCATTTCACGTTCATTGTATTATCCGAGGACCTATGTGTTAACTTTAACACAAAAGACCTCGGTTAGCTAGCTTTTCCAAACAATGTGTATTTAAGACCTCGGTTTGCTAGATTTTCCAAACAGTGTGTATTCTAGTCCTCGTTTCGACAGTTTTCCTTATGTGTAGAAGACGAGTTATGTGCTATCGTTTAAATCAAATTATGGAGGAGAAAATCGAAGGTAGACTGAATCCTTATCCAAAACCTTTGTAGCTACTAGGTGCAAGAGGATTGAGTAGGCTTCTGCAGTATGTGCTAAGTAGCCTGCTTAGATAGAGGGACACAACATTATGATATGCACTATAAAATATTGTATTGTCATGGAATCTGAATACGTGTGCTATTTATGAAGAATCTAAAGTAGAAATGCCTTCCTTGGTGAAAATATGGGCAGCAGGATTTGAATAAAGAAAAAGTATAAAGAAATAAAGAACGTAAACGTACATAACACCGTTGTAAAGAAAACAACATAAACTTTGCTGAAATAGAAGTAGGTTTATTTTAAAATAAAACGAATTATTTAACTTACTTTTACCAACGATCAAAAAATTAAATTTTTATTAATTTAATTAAATTTAAAATTTTCTAACTTTTACCATTGAAATAATAACCAAGTTGTAGCAACATTTTTGAGAAGCATGAAAAGAAAACTTTTATAACAATTATTATAAAACAACTTAAACAAAACGACAAATAGAAATTATAATTAAAAGAGATCGACATAATTTGGTCGAAAAATGTAACATTACATTACTTAACACAATGGTTAGTTAGAACGCAGAAGAAGTATGCAAAAAATTAAATACAGCAGCTTTTGTGCATTTTAATCTATCCAGGGAAGTTAATATGCCCACCAGATTAGTTGCTTACCATAGTTTGGTGGCGTCATTAAAATTTTAGTCTGAGAGAACAGGTATTCAAGACTCAAAAACGATGCATAAGGGCAATGTGTAACATGAAAGTAACATATAGTTGCGTAACTGTATTCAAGTCTCTAAATTTGCTAACATTCCCATAACTTTACATTTTCAAAATACCTGTCTTTGTAAAATCAAATATGCATCTTTTTAATAAATCATCTGACAATATAACACGATATGGTTAGAAGGCAGTATACAAACATGCTATGTGTTCATTTATAAAGGTTATTACTTTATTTGTGAATTTCTAAATGTTAAAACTTTATAAGTAGTTACCTAATTTATCCTGACCTATTTTTTTTATTTTAAACCTCAATTCTAGTTGTTAATTTTGTGATTCAAGGTAAACGATCTTTATTACAAAAACGGAAACATTGTACAACTGTCAATCAGTAAAAAGCATCAGCACAAACTGGTTATTATCTTAATTTTACTATATAAACTTAACGCGTATGCTAAATTTGAAGACGATGCTATCAATTGTTGAGGAGTTCCCTCACGAAAAACGACCCTGGCTGCAGCATCAGCACAAACTGGTATTATCTAATTTTGTTATATAAACCTAATGCGTATGCAAAATTGGTAGACAATGCTATCAACTGTTGAGGAGTTCCCTCGTGAAGAAACGACCCTGGCTGCAGCATCAGCACAAACTGCTTATTATCTTAATTTTAATATATAAAAATAACACGTAAGCCAAATTTGAAGACAATGCTATTAACTGTTGAGGAGTTCCCTCATGAAGAAACGACCCTGGCTGCAGCATCAGCACGAACTGGTTATTATCTTAATTTTAATATATAAACCTAACTCGTATGCCAAATTTGAAGACGATGCTGTCAACTGTTGAGTAGTTCCCTCGTGGAAAAACGACCTTGGCTACAACATCAGCACAAACTGGTTATTATCTTAATTTTACTAGATAAAACTAACGCATAAGCCAAATTTGAAGATAATGCTATTAACTGTTGAGGAGTTCCCTCATAAAGAAACGACCCTGGCTGCAGCATCAGTAGAAACCAGTTATTACCTTAATTTTACTATATAAACCTAACGCGTATACCAAATTTGAAGTCGATGCTATCAACTGATGAGTAGTTCCCTCATGAAGAAACGACCCTGGCTGCATCATCAGAACAAACTGGTTATTATCTTAATTTTACTATATAAAATTAACGCGTATGCTAAATTTTTAGATGAAGCTATTAACTGTTGAGGAGTTCCCTCATGAAACACGACCCTGGCTGCAGCATCAGCACAAACTGGTTATTATCTTAATTTCAATATATAAACCTAACTCGTATGCCGAATTTGAAGACGATGCTGTCAACTGTTGAGTAGTTCCCTCACGAAGATACAACCCTGGCTGCAGCATCAGCACAAACTGGTATTATCTAATTTTGCTATATAAACCTTATGCGTATGCCAAATTTGAAGACGATGCTATCAACTGTTGAGGAGTTCCCTCATGAAGAAACGACCCTGGCTGCCGCAGCAGCACATACTGGTTATTATCTTAATTTTACTATATAAACCTAACGCGTATACCAAATTCGAAGTCGATGCTATCAACTGTTGAGTAGTTCCCTCGTGAAGATACGACCCTGGCTGCATCATCAGAACAAACTGGTATTATTTTAATTTTGCTATATAAACCTAACGTGTATGCAAAATTGGAAGACGATGCTATCAACTGTTGAGGATTTCCCTCGTAAAGAAACGACCCTGGCTGCAGCATCAGCACCAACTGGTTATTATCTTAATTTTACTATATCAACTTAACGCGTGTGCTAATTTTGATGACGATGCTATCAATTGTTGAGGAGTTCCCTCATGAAAAATGACCCTGGCTGCAGCATCAGCACAAATTGGTTATTATCTTAATTTTGCTATATAAACCTAACGCGTATACAAAATCGGAAGACAATGCTATCAACTGTTGAGGAGTTCCCTCGTGAAGAAACGACCCTGGCTGCAGCATCAGCACAAACTGGTATTATCTAATTTCGCTATATAAACCTAACGTGTATGCAAAATTGGAAGACGATGCTATCAACTGTTGAGGAGTTCCCTCGTGAAGAAACGACCCTGGCTGCAGCATCAGCATCAACTGGTTATTACCTTAATTTTACTATATAAACTTAACGCGTATGTTAATTTTGAAGACGACGCTATCAACTGTTGAGTAGTTCCCTCACGAAGATACGACCCTGGCTGCAGCATCAGCACAAACTGGTATTATCTAATTTTGCTATATAAACCTTATGCGTATGCCAAATTTGAAGACGATGCTATCAACAGTTGAGGAGTTCCCTCGTGAAGAAACGACCCTGGCTGCAGCATCAGCACCAACTGGTTATTATCTTAATTTTACTATATAAACTTAACGCGTATGTTAATTTTGAAGACGATGCTATCAATTGTTGAGGAGTTCCCTCATGAAAAATGACCCTGGCTGCAGCATCAGCACAAACTGGTTATTATCTTAATTTTGCTATATAAACCTAACGCGTATACAAAATCGAAAGACAATGCTATCAACTGTTGAGGAGTTCCCTCGTGAAGAAACGACCCTGGCTGCAGCATCAGCACAAACTGGTATTATCTAATTTCGCTATATAAACCTAACGTGTATGCAAAATTGGAAGACGATGCTATCAACTGTTGAGGAGTTCCCTCGTGAAGAAACGACCCTGGCTGCAGCATCAGCACAAACTGGTATTATCTAATTTCGCTATATAAACCTAACGTGTATGCAAAATTGGAAGACGATGCTATCAACTGTTGAGGAGTTCCCTCGTGAAGAAACGACCCTGGCTGCAGCATCAGCACCAACTGGTTATTATCTTAATTTTACTATATAAACCTAACGCATATGCTAAATTTGAAGACGATGCTATCAACTGTTGAGTAGTTCCCTCACGAAGATACGACCCTGGCTGCAGCATCAGCACAAACTGGTATTATCTAATTTTGCTATATAAACCTTATGCGTATGCCAAATTTGAAGACGATGCTATCAACTGTTGAGGAGTTCCCTCGTGAAGAAACGACCCTGGCTGCAGCATCAGCACCAACTGGTTATTATCTTAATTTTACCACATAAACTTAACGCGTATGCTAATTTTGAAGACGATGCTATCAATTGTTGAGGAGTTCCCTCATGAAAAATGACCCTGGCTGCAGCATCAGCACAAACTGGTATTATCTAATTTTGCTATATAAACCTAACGTGTATGCCAAATTCGAAGTCGATGCTATCAACTGTTGAGTAGTTCCCTCGTGAAGATACGACCCTGGCTGCATCATCAGAACAAACTGGTATTATTTTAATTTTGCTATATAAACCTAACGTGTATGCAAAATTGGAAGACGATGCTATCAACTGTTGAGGATTTCCCTCGTAAAGAAACGACCCTGGCTGCAGCATCAGCACCAACTGGTTATTATCTTAATTTTACTATATAAACTTAACGCGTGTGCTAATTTTGATGACGATGCTATCAATTGTTGAGGAGTTCCCTCATGAAAAATGACCCTGGCTGCAGCATCAGCACAAATTGGTTATTATCTTAATTTTGCTATATAAACCTAACGCGTATACAAAATCGGAAGACAATGCTATCAACTGTTGAGGAGTTCCCTCGTGAAGAAACGACCCTGGCTGCAGCATCAGCACAAACTGGTATTGTCTAATTTCGCTATATAAACCTAACGTGTATGCAAAATTGGAAGACGATGCTATCAACTGTTGAGGAGTTCCCTCGTGAAGAAACGACCCTGGCTGCAGCATCAGCACAAACTGGTATTATCTAATTTCGCTATATAAACCTAACGTGTATGCAAAATTGGAAGACGATGCTATCAACTGTTGAGGAGTTCCCTCGTGAAGAAACGACCCTGGCTGCAGCATCAGCACCAACTGGTTATTATCTTAATTTTACTATATAAACTTAACGCGTATGTTAATTTTGAAGACGATGCTATCAACTGTTGAGTAGTTCCCTCACGAAGATACGACCCTGGCTGCAGCATCAGCACAAACTGGTATTATCTAATTTTGCTATATAAACCTTATGCGTATGCCAAATTTGAAGACGATGCTATCAACTGTTGAGGAGTTCCCTCGTGAAGAAACGACCCTGGCTGCAGCATCAGCACCAACTGGTTATTATCTTAATTTTACCATATAAACTTAAGGCGTATGCTAATTTTGAAGACGATGCTATCAATTGTTGAGGAGTTCCCTCATGAAAAATGACCCTGGCTGCAGCATCAGCACAAACTGGTATTATCTAATTTTGCTATATAAACCTAACGTGTATGCAAAATTGGAAGACGATGCTATCAACTGTTGAGGAGTTCCCTCGTGAAGAAACGACCCTGGCTGCAGCATCAGCACCAACTGGTTATTATCTTAATTTTACTATATAAAACTAACGCATAAGCCAAATTTGAAGACAATGCTATTAACTGTTGAGGAGTTCCCTCATGAAGAAACGACCCTGGCTGCAGCATCAGCACGAACTGGTTATTATCTTAATTTTAATATATAAACCTAACTCGTATGCCAAATTTGAAGACGATGCTGTCAACTGTTGAGTAGTTCCCTCACGAAGATACGACCCTGGCTGCAGCATCAGCACAAACTGGTATTATCTAATTGTGCTATATAAACCTTATGCGTATGCCAAATTTGAAGACGATGCTATCAACTGTTGAGGAGTTCCCTCGTGAAGAAACGACCCTGGCTGCAGCATCAGCACCAACTGGTTATTATCTTAATTTTACTATATAAACTTAACGCGTATGTTAATTTTGAAGACGATGCTATCAATTGTTGAGGAGTTGGGATCATAAAGAAACTACCCTGGCTGCAGCATCAGTAGAAACCGGTTATTATCTTAATTTTACTATATAAACCTAACGCGTATACCAAATTTGAAGTCGATGCTATCAACTGTTGAGGAGTTCCCTCGTGGAAAAACGACCTTGGCTACAGCATCAGCACAAACTGGTTATTATCTTAATTTTACTATATAAAACTAACGCATAAGCCAAATTTGAAGATAATGCTATTAACTGTTGAGGAGTTCCCTCATAAAGAAACGACCCTGGCTGCAGCATCAGTAGAAACCGGTTATTACCTTAATTTTACAATATAAACCTAACGCGTATACCAAATTTGAAGTCGATGCTATCAACTGATGAGTAGTTCCCTCATGAAGAAACGACCCTGGCTGCATCATCAGAACAAACTGGTTATTATCTTAATTTTACTATATAAAACTAACGCGTATGCTAAATTTTAAGACGAAGCTATTAACTGTTGAGGAGTTCCCTCATGAAACACGACCCTGGCTGCAGCATCAGCACAAACTGGTTATTATCTTAATTTCAATATATAAACCTAACTCGTATGCCGAATTTGAAGACGATGCTGTCAACTGTTGAGTAGTTCCCTCACGAAGATACGATCCTGGCTGCAGCATCAGAACAAACTGTTATTATCTAATTTTGCTATATAAACCTTATGCGTATGCCAAATTTGAAGACGATGCTATCAACTGTTGAGGAGTTCCCTCATGAAGAAACGACCCTGGCTGCCGCAGCAGCACATACTGGTTATTATCTTAATTTTACTATATAAACCTAACGCGTATACCAAATTCGAAGTCGATGCTGTCAACTGTTGAGTAGTTCCCTCGTGAAGATACGACCCTGGCTGCATCATCAGAACATACTGGTATTATTTTAATTTTGCTATATAAACCTAACGTGAGCACAAACTGGTTATTATCTTAATTTTAATATATAAATCTAACGCGTATGCCAAATTTGAAGACGATGCTATCAACTGTTGAGGAGTTCCCTTATGAAGAAACGACCCTGGCTGCAGCATCAGCACAAACTGGTTATTATCTAAATTTTACTATATAAAACTAACGCGTATGTTAAATTTGAAGACAATGCTATTAACTGTTGAGGAGTTCCCTCATGAAGAAACGACCTTGGGTGCAGCATCAGCACAAACTGGTATTGTCTTAATTTTGCTATATAAACCTAACGCGTATGCCAAACTTGAAGACGATGCTATTAACTGTTGAGGAGTTCCCTCATGAAGAAACGACCCTGGGTGCAGCATCAGTAGAAACTGGTTATTATCTTAATTTTACTATATAAAACTAACGCGTACGCTAAATTTTAAGACGAAGCTATTAACTGTTGAGGAGTTTCCTCACGAAACACAACTCTAGCTGCAGCATCAGCACAAACTGGTTATTATCTTAATTTTACTATATAAACCTAACGCATATGCTAAATTTGAAGACGATGCTATGTACTGTTGAGGAGTTTCCTCATGAAGAAACGACCTTGGGTGCAGCATCAGTACAAACTGGTATTGTCTTAATTTTGCTATATAAACCTAACGCGTATGCCAAACTTGAAGACGATGCTATTAACTGTTGAGGAGTTCCCTCATGAAGAAACGACCCTGGGTGCAGCATCAGTAGAAACTGGTTATTATCTTAATTTTATTATATAAAACTAACGCTTATGCTAAATTTTAAGACGAAGCTATTAACTGTTGAGGAGTTCCCTCATGAAAAACAACCCTGGCTTCAGCATCAGTACAAACTGGTTATTATCTTAATTTTACTATATAAACCTAACGCGTATGCATAATTTGAAGATGATGCTATCAACTGTTGAGGAGTTCCCTCATGAAGAGACGACCCTGGCTGCAGCATCAGCACGAACTGATAATTATCTTAATTTTAATATATAAACCTAACGCATATGTTAAATTTGAAGACGATGCTATTAACTGTTGAGAAGTTCCCTCATAAAGAAACGACCCTGGGTGCAGCATCAGCACAAGCTGGTATTGTCTTAATTTTGCTATATAAACCTAACGCATATGCTGAATTTGAAGACGATGCTATGTACTGTTGAGGAGTTTCCTCATGAAGAAACGACCTTGGGTGCAGCATCAGCACAAACTGGTATTGTCTTAATTTTGCTATATAAACCTAACGCGTATGCCAAACTTGAAGACGATGCTATTAACTGTTGAGGAGTTCCCTCATGAAGAAACGACCCTGGGTGCAGCATCAGCACAAACTGGTATTACCTTAATTTTGCCATATAAATCTAACGCGTATGTAAAATTGGAAGATGATGCTAACAACTGTTGAGGAGTTCCCTCGTGAAGAAACGACCCTGGCTGCAGCATCAGCACAAACTGGCTACTAACTTAATTTTACTATATAATACTAACGCGTATCCTAAATTTGAAGACAATGCTATTAACTGTTGAGGAGTTCCCTCATGAAGAAACGACCCTGGCTGCAGCATCAGTAGAAACTGGTTATTATCTTAATTTTATTATATAAAACTAACGCGTATGCTAAATTTTAAGACGAAGCTATTAATTGTTGAGAAGTTCTCTCATAAAGAAACGACCCTGGGTGCAGCATCAGCACAAGCTGGTATTGTCTTAATTTTGCTATATAAACCTAACGCATATGCCAAATTTGAAGATGATGCTATTAACTGTTGAGGAGTTCCCTCAATAAGAAACGACCCTGGCTGCAGCATCAGCACAAACTTACTTCTTCTTCACAGTGATTACACCTTTCTTATTCGCGGTCCGGACGTTGCTAGGTATTACAATATCATGGAAATAATAACGTGTGCTCAACGCTTCACTTTTATTATTTTGTGAGTAATACGGCTATATACCTACACTAGCTTTTGCCCGCGGCTCCGTCCGCGTGGATGTCGGTTATCGCGTAAAAAAGTAGCCTATGTCCTTCTCCATAACCCATGCTATATCTCTGCCAAATTTCATGATGATGAGTTCAGCGGTTTAGGCGTGAAAACGTAACATACAGACAGACAGACAGACAGACAGAAAGTCAGAGTTACTTTCACTTTTATAATATTATTATTAGTATGGATATATTGGATAATATTTTTTCTCCCACTGTTTACGTTAAAAGCAACAGAGAGATAGATCCTCGCTTGGTACTTCATTTTAGAAAATGTGTGTAAGAATTCATTGGAACATTCTGCTTGCATTAATCAGTTATCTTACACGTAAAATGAATTCAGTAGATTTTCCATGTCCTCGCTTTGTACAAGTTCTACGCGAAAAACTGTCCTCGGTTTGGTAGTATAAAGTCTAACACAGCGTCCGCACTTTGTTCAAGATATAAGAAATATTGTGTAAAAATACGTCCTCGGAAGGGCGTCGCAGGGCTTATATAAGGGGTCCTCGGTTGGCCTACACAAAGTCCTCGTATGTGCATCGCTAGTCACATTTAGATGTGTATTTCACGTCCTCGGTATGTTAGCCGCAATTCATACGAAAAAATGTTGAGATAGCATTATCCCAATAACCTCATCACTATAGATTTACTCACCTGTCTCTTTCTATCTTATGTAAAAAGGCCAACGAGGTATATAAACCAGTTTTTTGGAGGGTCCTCGGTTCGTTCAAGAACTAACAAGGTCCTCATAAGGGTGTCTGTACAAACATGGGTGTGTTTGTGTGTGTTTGTGCATGGGTGTTTGTGTGTTTGTGCTTGGGTGTTTGTGTATTTGTGCATCGGTGTTTGTATGTATTTGTTCATGGGTGTTTGTGTGTGCTTATGCATGGGTATTTGTGTATTTATGCAAGGGTAATTGCGCGTGTTTGTGCATGGGTGTTTGTGTGTTTGTGCTTGAGTGTTTGTGTGTATTAGTGCATAGGTATTTGTATATTTGTGCACGTGTGTTTTTGTGTATTTGTGCATGCTTGTTTGTGCATTTGTGCATGGGTGTTTGTTAGTATTTGTGCGTGTTTGTGTGTTTGTGCATGCATGTTAGTCTGTTTGCGCAAGGGTAGTTGTATGTATTTGTGCATGCGTATTTGTGTGTTTGTGCATGAGTGTTTGTGTATTAGTGCATAGGTGTTTGTGTATTTGTTTGTGTAAGTGACACAAACACATACAAACATCTATACACAAATACACACCATACACAAACACGTGTATGGTGTGTATTTGTGTATAGATGTTTGTTTGTGTTTGTGCATGGGTATTTGTGTGTTTGTACATGCGTGTTTGTGCGTGTTTTTGCATGGGTATTTGTGCGTGTTTGTGTTTGTGCATGCATGTTAGTCTTTTTGCGCAAGGGTATTTGTGTAAATTTGTGCATGCGTATTTGTGTGTTTGTTCATGAGTGTTTGTGTATTTGTGCATAGGTGCTTTAGTGTGTTTATGCATGTGTTTGTGTGTGTTTGTGCATGGGTGTTTGTGTATTTGTGCATCGGTGTTTGTATGTATTTGTGCATGGGTGTTTGTGTATTTGTTTGTGTAAGTGTGTTTGTGTGTGGTGTGTATTTGTGCATGCTTGTTTGTGTGTTTGTGCATGGGTGATTGTGTGTATTTGTGCATAGGTGTTTTAGTGTGTTTATGCATGAGTGTTTGTATGTGTTTGGGCTTGGGTGTTTGTGTGTATTCGTGCATAGGTGTTTGTGTGTTTATGCATGGGTATTTGTGTGTATTTGTGCATGTGTTTATGTGTATTTGTGCATGCTTGTTCGTGTGTTTGTATATGCGGGTTTGTGCGTGTTTTTGCATGGGTACTTGTGCGTGTTTGTATGTTTGTGCATGCATGTTAGTCTGTTTGCGCAAGAGTATTTGTGTGTATTTGTGCATGAGTATTTGTGTGTATTTGTGCATGTGTGTTTGTGTGTATTTGTGCATGCGTGTTTGTGCGTGATTTTGCATGGGTATTTGTGCGTGTTTGTGTGTTTGTGTATGTACACAAATGTATAATGTGTAATGTTTGTAATGTTTGCATGGGTATTTGTGCGTGTTTGTGTCTTTGTGCATGCATGTTAGTCTGTTTGCGCAAGGGTATTTGTGTGTATTTGTGCATGCGTATTAGTGTGTTTGTACATAAGTGTTTGTGTATTTGTGCATAGGTGTTTGTGTATTTGTTTGTGTAAGTGTGTGTTTGTGTATGGTGTGTATTTGTGCATAGATGTTAGGGTGTGTTTGTGCATGGGTGATTGTGTGTATTTGTGGATGCTTGTTTGTGTGTTTGTGCATGGGTATTTGTGTGTATTTGTGCTCGTGTGTTTATGTGTATTTGTGCATGCTTGTTCGTGTGTTTGTGCATGCGTGTTTGTGCGTGTTTTTGCATGGGTATTTGTGCGTGTTTGTGTGTTTGTGCATGCATGTTAGTCTGTTTGCGCAAGGGTATTTGGGTGTATTTGTGCACGAGTATTTGTGTGTATTTGTGCATGCGTGTTTGTGCGTGATTTTGCATGGGTATTTGTGCGTGTTTGTGTGTTTGTGCATGTATGGTTGTCTGTTTGCGCAAGGTTGTTTGTGTTTATTTGAGCATAGGTGTTTTAGTGTGTTTACGCATGAGTGTTTGTGTGTGTTTGTGCATGGGTGTTTGTGTGTGTTTGTGTATGGGTGTTTGTGTATTTGTGCATCGGTGTTTGTATGTATTTGTTCATGGGTGTTTGTGTGTGCTTATGCATGGGTATTTGTGTATTTATGCAAGGCAAATTGTGCGTGTTTGTGCATGCTTGTGTGTGGGTTTGTGCTTGGGTGTTTGTGTATTTGTGCATAGGTGTTTTAGTGTGTCTATGCATGAATGTTTGTGTGTTTGTGCTTGGGTATTTGTGTGTATTTGTGCATGCTTGTTTGTGTGTTGGCCCAAGAGTGATTGTGTGTATTTGTGCATAGGTGTTTTAGTGTGTTTATGCATGAGTGTTTGTGTGTGTTTGTGCATGGGTGTTTGTGTGTATTCGTGCATAGGTGTTTGTGTGTTTATGCATGGGTGTTTGTGCGTGTTTGTGCATGAGTGTTTGTGTGTTTGTGCTTGGGTGTTTGTGAGTATTTGTGCATGGGTGTTTGTGTATTTGTTTGTTTATGTAAGTGTGTGTTTGTGTATTTACGCAAATGTGTAATATATAATGTGTAATGTTTGTAGTGTATGTTTGTGTATGGTGTGTGTTTGTGCATGGGTGTTTTTGTGTATTTGTGCATGGGTTTTGTATTTCTGCATGGGTGTTTGTGTATTTATTTGTGTAAGTGTGTGTTTGTGTATGGTGTGTCCGCCCAGATCGAGAGAAATTATTTGATAGTTTCAAAAAAAAAAAACTAAGTAATTATAGCGTTCAGTGACGATGACACGAGTTCCATGATTTTTGTTCACTCAAAAAGTACACATGTATACACAGTATACATATAGCTCACGAGCTTTTGCCCGCGGCTCCGCCCGCGTGTATGTCGGTTATCGCGTAAAAAAGTAGCGTTTGTCCTTCTCCATATCCCAGGCTATATCTCTGCTAAATTTCATGACGATCGGTTCAGCGGTTTAGGCGTGAAAACGTAACATACAGACAGATAGAGTTACTTTCACATTTATAATATTAGTATGGATGTATTAAAAGTGGAGATACGGGACTTAGTAACAGCGCCTGGTCCTATCAAACTCAGAGATGGACCCTACTTGGCACACAGTTGCGCACGGGATATCGTTGATCAAACAGCTCCATAATTACAGTTTTTTTTTTTTGTAATTAATACGCATCAAAATGACTGCTTGTGCAGCTAAACAGTGTTTTAATAATACAAGAAAGAAAAATAAGAAACACGGGAATACTTACCACTCGTAAGTACAGCCAAAAATGCTAATTTGTTGAAAGTAATAATAATTTTGTTTTAATGTTTGCCTCGCCATGTTTGTTCCCCCACATGCAATGTCATTCATAATCGTAATATTCGGCCAACATACGGCAGCTAACGCGATTTCGCTCGCACGACAGCGATGTCTCATAACTCTGTTCTTGTCTATCGGTAACGCCCGCGAATGTTGACCATCTAGCTATTGAAAAAACTTTCACAGAGTCTCAGCAATGGTTAAACGAACATAATTTAGAAATAAACTTAGCTAAAACTAAAATATGCCAATTCAGAACTTACCAGAGAACCCCTCTAAATCTAAATATATTACGCAAAAACTAAAGTTAGAAGAAACAAGCGAATTTACACTTTTAGGCCTAACATTAGACTCAAATCTAAATTGGAAGAAACATATAGAAAGTACAAGAGCAAAATTGTCCCAATTTATTTATGCACTAAGCATACTGAAGCGTAATACAGACTATAGAACCGCCTTATCTGCCTATTATGCGTACGCCTACTCCTGGCTTAATTATGGTAGTATTCTGTGGGGAGAAAGTACTGACTTTTTAGACCTCTTCATTCAGCAAAAGAAATGTATCAGAATATTAATGAACATACACCAACGAGAGAGTTGTAGGCCACACTTTAAAAAACAACAAATTCTCACATTACCAGCAATATATATACTGCAAAGTTGTATTTTCGTTAGGAAAAATAGGCACCTATTCAAATCTAATATCGAGCTAAATGAAAACTATAACCGACGTAACAAGAATAGACTAATATTACCCATCACAAACTTAAAAGTTATCGGGAAGAGCCCATATTCAAGAGTAGCTAATATATTTAATAAATTACCGGAAAGTTTCAAATCCTTACCAAATGACTCAATTTTCTCGAAACCTGTTAATAAAGAAAGGCTACTATACCGTTGAAGAATTTAAAGCTGACAAATTGTGAATAAATTGACTTTGTAATAATGCATGACGTAAATGTGAAATAAACTACTAATAAACTGAAATGAAAATAATGCTTAATCTTAAATAAATGATTGATTAATATTTAGTATAATATAATGTAATGAATAATTTTAATAATTAGAACCAGTAACATATTATGTAATACAATAATTTGATAGGAAACATTTGCAGTGCCCTTACAGGGTGCATGTCTTAACACTGCGTCATGAAATTTCAATGCATGCCTACTAACCAGTGTTTAACATGTAAGCAAATAAATAAATAAATAACTGTAGGTTTGCGACTGTGAGCACACTGATCACAGATGTGTGAGTTTTGGTGCATGTAGTCGTGCATAGCATGATAATAAATATGTACATAATATATCATTTCATGTAGTTAGTTTAAACTAATATAGAAACATACATAACATCACGCCTGTATTCCCCGAAGGGTAAGGCAGAGGTGTACCTATAGAATACCGCACCTTTCGCCAGTTATGTTTTAAATCCCATGTAATAGGGGGTAAGCCTATTGCCATCAACCGGGCACAAATCCAGACTCCGGGCTGCAACTAAGAAATTCCAGATGAAATGGTCTTTGCCCGACCCGGGAATCGAACCCAGGACCTCATGCTCAGCAGTAGCGCTTGTGACCACTAGACCAACGAGGCGAGGCGATAGATACATACGTAAATAGGATACCTTTCTACCTATTATATTTTAAAAACATGCCTTCGTACTTATGATAACTTACTCCTGGTTTTTGATGGTTTAACGGTTTTATATTTTGCAATAGATTTTGGAAAATACAGTGAAAATGGTGATATGATAACGCATGTCGGTCAGTCTGAATCGGAACTGAGCGGGAAGGCCGGCCGTCCGGCCGGCTTGACATCGATGACATTTGACAGCGTCAACTTGGGCCGCTTTCCGAATTGGCTACAATCGCTCACAGCGCTCACATCGTCTCACATGCGTTCCGATTTAGATATTACGATTATGACAGCCGAGGGCTGTCAACAACTCGGAACGCTCGTGAACGCGCTCTCGGTGCTCACGCAACGTCAAAACGATATTAGAGTATTTCTCTGTGTATACACCTAAAATTTGTTCTTCTTAGGTTAGGTAGCAACTGTAGCCAGAAGAACAATTTTGAAAATGCCACGATACGATAAGATGCGACTCAAAACAAAACAGTACACTGTCATTTTTGACAGCGCTCACGGCGGTATTAGTAAAAGGCATGGTCGGTGTTATCGCAAGATGGCGAATGTCATGACGTTTCACGGGACATCGTTATCGCGCTCACGCTAATTCGTTACGGGTTTTACCACGCGAATATCGATATTATCGCAACTCGGAACGCAGGGTTGGTGTGCAGTGGCGTTGTAATCATGGTCACCCTACTCTAATACATTTTCATCCATACTTACTAATATCATAAATGTGAAAGTAACTCTGTCTGTCTGTCTGTCGGTATGTTATGTTTTCACGCATAAACCACTGAACCGATCATCATGAAATTTGGCAGAGATATTGCCGGGGATATGGAGAAGGACATTGGTGCCGATTCCCTTGTTCACAAACTAAACTAAATTTAAGTTCAGTGCATCTTTTTCTTTCTATTTCATTAAGAAAAGGACAGAAGATAAATTTTAGTTTAGTCCTGTCAAATTAATCAGCGCTTGACGTAAATTGACGTAATTTTAGTCGGCAAGTTTTTAATCTCGTCTAAACTTGTAGTAGTGACAGGCGCTGATTAATTTGACAGGACTAAACTAAAATTTATCGTCTGTCCTTTTCTTAATGAAATAGAAAGAAAAAGATGCACTGAACTTAAATTTAGTTTAGTTTGTGAACAAGGGAATCGGCACCATATGCTACTTTTTTACGCGATAACCGACATCCACGCGGGCGAAGCCGCGGGCAAAAGCTAGTAATATTATAAATGTGAAAGTAAGTGTGTAAGTCTGTAAGTCTGTCTGTCTGCTTGTTACGTTTTCACCCCTAAGGCGCTGAACCGATCGTCATGAAATTTAGCAGAGATTTAGCCTGGGATATGGAAGACAGAGGCTACTTTTTTATGCGATAAACGATATCTATGCTGGCGGAGCCGCGGGCAAAAGCTAGTACTATTATATTTCAGTGAATATTACCTAAAATATGAATTTCACCGTTATTTTCGCCACATTTATCCAAACTAGGTTACGTTACCTGTCGATTAGTACTTTAACTAAGCTTGAACCTATTTTTAATAACGAAATAAACGCCATTGTATTTTAGGCATATTGCCGTCCGAGTGGCCAACTAAAATCGACTCTTATTTCGAAATTCGAATATCGAAATTATGGAACCTATTTTCTAGTGATTTTTCTTGTTTATTCGCTACAACAAATTAACAACTAATTGTCCATACACATAAGCCTCTATTAATTTGATATCTATGGTGAGATACATACCTACCTATAACCTGGAAACTAAATATAGCATAACTTTTTGTATATATGCGTTTTGATGTTTTTTATTTTTGCAACAATTACAACAAATTAAGACCTTTCTTTTGATGCATCATTCGCCCATCTGCGTTATTTAGTTTCTGCGTAATCCCAGGCGATGACTACGGTAAGTGGAGGGGATAGCGGCTAACTATTTTTGGTCATAGCGTCTTAATTATTTTTTGCAACAAATTCAGGAAAAGAGGGGTGTATAGTAACAAATTACCACTAATTCCTGGCAAAGTTACATAAAATTTTATGAGTTGGCCGCGTGGTTGAAATGGACATCTTTGGTTTGATTTTGATTGAATTCACGAATTTGAGAAGACCAGAGTTAGGTATAGTATAGCCACATTTTTCATACTAAATTAACCACACAACGCATCGCCCGCCAGCGTTATTATCTACTTTGTTTTCGCTATGCGTTATTTCTGACTGTTTTAGTTATTTATTTAATACTTTAACTGCACACAAAATCTACAGAGGCGGAATTAAAGCCATAGGCATTTTCTACCAGTCAACCGTTGCTTAATGCAAAGACAACCAGTAGTAGGTGCAACAGCGAGAATTGAGGAATAAATATTCATTTAAATATAAAGAAACCTATTAAAAACTATAAATTCATATAAATCTAAATATATAAATCTTATTATAAATAAATATAAGCACAAATAAATACACATAAATATGTAGGTATACTAAAACAAATAAGCCTTTATTCGGTTAAGGACAGATTCTGGTTACGGCAGATTCGTTTTACGGCAAAAATACAATCATTAAGAAAACTATAAAGAGTAGGTACTAGCTTTTTTGGTGATTACAGACTCAGTAACTTTACTACAAATTTTATCACCACTGCTCTCATACGGTGAAGGAAAAGATCGTGAGGAAACCGGCATATTCTAGAACGAAAACTGCGAAGACATAGATGACGTCTACCTACCACTAGGCCCGCGTGGTGGATTAGGGCCCACTCCCTCTTACCGAGAGGCCTATGTCCCAGCAGTGGGAATATTATAGACTGATTATGCTATGCTAAATGAAAACAAGAAAGCAATGAATTGTACTTTTGTGTCTGTGTACTTATTATAAAAGTATGCGTATCTATAGAATAGAATAGAATTTGTTTTATTGGAGTAACCAAGACTCAACAAGAATGTTAGTAAAACTTACGGCTATGTTAGTAAGGACAGACACTAATCAAAAAGAAGGAAAACAATACGAATAGCAAACCAAAATGTTAGGTCACCGTTGTGATATCCTATGAGAGACGGCACAACAGTGACCCACGTAAATACAGTCCAGGCGACTCGCAACCAAGTTCAAGACACTGTTGGAGCTGCCCTCCACCCTGCGCACGAGGGAAGCGCACCTTTTACGCATTGTCAAAGACGTTTATGCTCAAAACATGATCACAAAATTGAAGTGGTTGATTTATTACATAGATTACCTTTCATTTAAGTTCAGATGACTTATTAAGTATTACAGATTTTGGTCGCGACTGCCCAATTTCTGCCGTAAGACGAATCTGCCATAAAAAGAATCTGCCGTAACTAGAATCTGCCGTAACAAGAATCTGTCCTTATCCGAACAAAGGCAAATAAGACAAACAAAACTTTTTTCTTTTTGTTCGGCTCCTAACCCAGATAGCAGTGTAAACTTGTTTCAGACTTGCAGCAAGTTAGAAATATCAAATGTGCAAACTTGCATCAAGTTTGACGAGGCAAGGGACAAACTTGTGGCAAGTTTGTATCAAACTTGTATCAAATGTCTAGTTTCCCTCTTTCAAACTTTGCATAATGTTTGCCAATGCAAACTTGACAAACTTGTGGCAATTTTGTATCAAACTTGTGGCAAGTTTCTATCAAACTTGTGGCAAGTTTGTATCAAACTTGTATCAAATGTCTAGTTTCCGCCCATGAAACTTGTATAATGTTTGTTTATCAGGAGGCTTACTCGCGAACGCAAACCACTACGACAAAAATTAAAAATTGTGTCGTCGTTTGCGAGTAGGCCTCATGAAGAAACAAAAAACTTGACGACATTTAAAGTATGAAATGAAATCCATTGAAATTAAAATTGAATGGGTTTATTAAAAAAAATATTATTGTATTAAAAAAAAAGTAGGAACTATAAAGGACTAAACTAAACTCGCATCATAGTTGATTTTGTTTTTGTCTCTCGGCCCTGAAACAATGAAATAAAATGGCTGTTAGTCAATAAACACCTGCGAAACTAACTTTTAAATTAATGTACCATTGAAATACAACACAATTACAGTCACCCTGAACGAGCTGTCTTGTTATGAAATAAATAAATGTATGCAACTACCTATACAACTTTCAGTCATTGGTGTCAGCGCCGGGGTTCGAACCCAGTACCAAAGGCCCCACTAGACTATCTACACCCGCTCTACAGAGTATTATTATAAGAAGAGAGTAATTTACCTTCTTGACAATCTCACTTTGCGTTGGTTTAGCCAGTCACTGATTATCTCTTTCTGCTTATCGTCAGTAGCAGTTCCATGCACTTTCTTACACATTTCTGAAAATATAAATAAAACGGCTATAGTAATGATAGTTGACAATAAGCAGCATGTTTCGTAATGTGACTGTTGGTTATGTAGGAATTAAAACAATAATAAAAATAAACAGATCTACCGAAATAGGTAGGTACTTACGAAATATTAATTTGCAAGTTTCTGTGTCAAGAAATGATTTCTTTTGAGTTCTTCATTTGTTTTCCCATCAGAGAATATTGCTCAACTACTGCATCCAGCAGTATTTTTCTCAGCATGTTTGTGGTGAAAGGACGGAGGTTTTTACTGCCAATACCTGTCAAGAGAAAAATTTTGGTAATGGCATATATATGGTACCTATAAATACATGTTGGGTGCATCATAAATATAAATATATATATATTTTTTTTTGTTAAATAAGGTTTATACATACAAAGTCAATAGTTAGTTGTGCAATTACTCAAGTAAAAGCCAGATAAAATGGCATGGAATTGAATTGACCCTTAATATTAAACATTATTATAAGTGTATTTAATAAAATGTCACCCTTACCATTGCCTGTTGATTGTCACTATTTTTAATTGTCCATTTAAATGACAGAAACTGTCATCGTCATTTACTGGCAGGTTTGTTAAAAACTGTGGCAGTGAAAAGGGATCATGCCTTCGTGAAGTTAATGGCTCTTCCGGCCGCACTAAAATCAGGTCCATTTTTTTTTTTGTTAGTTTCTGACACTTGTTTTGACAGGTCAGTCACCATCTGTATGAGATGACTTTGCTGGATTGCCAATTGTTTGCTTGTAGCACAGTCTGTAACAAAAATATTAAAATTAAAATATCATTAACATCCTCTGAATACTGCATACATCACACTAATATTATAAAGGCGAAAGTTTATGTGTGTGTGTGTGTGTGAGGGTATTTGCGTATGTGCTTCATACTCAAACAGCTGGACCAATATTGATAAAATTTTGTATGGAGGTAGCTGACACTGTAGGTAGCTGTCATGTTATTTTTGTAGCTGAGTATGATATTTCTTCTTCTGATTGGTTGTCACCTCTAGTTGCTGAAGCAAATGTCATATTTTCTCTTTTAATGCTCTTTAACAGGCCTTGTCTCGACATTTGTACAAACGGTTTTTGAGACATTTTTGCCGAGTACTAACCTACAAAATTAAGAGCTGTATGATTCCAAAAACGAATTTTATACAAATTAGGGGTAATTGGAGCAGTTTTACATGGGAATTGTTAACAACATTGTTAGCATCAGCTTGCTAAAAATGAAGAAAATTTTGAGGAAACATTAGGAAACCCGAGTACCTGAGGTGTTTATACAGGCAGCTGTGGGCATACAGTAATTTCCCTCTCTCTGAGAGGCCCGTGCCCTACATTGGGATGTATGTTGGCTGGTATTATAATTAGGGAATCGTACCACATTGCGAGATAGTTAGCAGCCATCTGTGACAAAAACTGTTATCAGATTATGGTAAGTTGGGATTTTTTTGAGGTTATGTGACTATACAAAGTTCTCAGGGGGTCTGCATTAGCTCTAATTGATTAAAATGATCACCACACTGTAAAGCCGTGTCCGCTGAGGTATGTTTTAGTGTTTTTCTAACACATAACGTGTTATCCATTCGACTCTGCAAACAAACTGCGAACGAATAATGTGTTATTATCGAAAGTCGTGTTATTTTGTTAGCATTATACGAAAACATGCCGCAGCGGACCCGGCTACTACTAACCAAACCAAACTTACCATCAGTCAGTAGGGATGTTTTATCAAGACGATACTTAGTCCAATAAAATGCAATTTTCTTTTCATACACTTTTTGGAGGCTTCTTCAACAAACTCCTGGTTTTTCAATTTACAAAACCGTTTCAGGCATATTTATAGCAATTGTGCTAGATAAAATTTTGTTCATCATTAGGGTTGTAATGATCCTCACACCTCTTTAGCCAATCTGTATTTATGTTTTCACAAGCTTTAAAGAATTTAATTTAAAGTTTTCATGTCAATTTCGCACTGTAGAGTTTATCTCGTAATGATTATGGCAACAGGTTTGAAAACACAACACTATAGGGTCAATTTCGCACTGTAGAGTCTATATCTCAGAGTGGTTAAGACAACAATTATTCACAAACAATGTAAAACCGGCAGAAAATACGATTTGGAAAAACGGGAACAATTACAACAAAAAGTATCAGAAACAAATCCGCCATGCCATGTTAGAAATGAGTGTGGCCACTTCATAAAAAAAAATCGCCATACAATCATTATTTGGTTCTAAGTTTTTTCTTTTAGTCTGCATTGTACGACAAATTGAAACACAAAATAAGGATTTTAACTGTTTTAAATAATTGCTTTACAATATTCGAATGCACATTAAAATTATCACAGCTCTTTATCTCGAATCTGCATTTACCGAAATGGTGGGTATCTGTTCAACCGGGCATGTGACATCACTGATCTTGTTATCACTTTCTATTGTAGAGCAGTATTTCGTTTTTGCAAATAATGCCAGTGTTGGCATTGGCAGATACGAAAGCTGACTCCCTGTGGTTGTTGGCTTAAGGGTCCGTGCACGAAAAAAACTCGTTTTTATCAATTTCTTATCTAATTGTCAGAAAACTTGAAATAATCGAAACATTAAGTCTGTGTAACTATAAAAGTACAGTTTTCATGGTGCTAAACCATTCGTGTCAGTCACAGCAGCTTTTAATAGTTTCATCATTTTTGTGCTCTCCAAAGTATAGTTTATTTCGCCATTGATTTACTTAATGAAGATATTGTTTAATCATTAAATAAAATTTCGATTATATTTCAAGGATAGCTGAAGACTAATTTGTGATTTTTAAATTTCTTGATATGATTTGCTAAATAATAGGAAAAATATATATTACTGACGAGGTTTAAAACAAAAAAAGGTTTTTTCAATATAATTTTTCTGCTATATTTTGTATGGAAGTTAAAAAAAGTGGTTACGCCACATGCAAGTAGACCATATAATGATGTTAATGATAATTTTTAATGTTCAAAATCAAAAGTAGTTTCTTGTAGAATGATGATCAAATGTCAGTCTCGCGTCATTTTTCGGAAAACTTGTTGCAAATATTAGTGATTTACCGTGAGTACTTAATTTATTTGAAAAATCCCTTTCAGCCACATGAAAAACAAAGAACACGACTTTTCAAATCTCAAATAATTTTGTTTAAATTATGTTTCCCTTTCTCACAAACAATGAACAAAATTGATCAAAATCAGTCGATTTCGTGCACGGCCTCTTAACAAGAAACAAAAAAGCTCGTAACTCGGAAACGGTGCGTCGTAGGGCCTTGCTTTTCAGAACCGAAATGGTTTTATGGTCAAGGTCAACCTGGTACTGTAATAAGATTGCAAATTATCATTAAAAAAAAAAAAAAACGAAATTTTACTAAGTCCCAAAATAATTTTTTACGAAAATTTTTTTTTTTTGGATTTATTTGCTGCCCATAGTAGGGTTGCCAACCATACTTTATAATAACGTATCCTACTTTATTTTTGGTAATTATACTTTATACTTTTACATACAAATAAAGTATGCAAAAATACTTTATTGTCAACCTTTACTGTGGTGCGTAAAACAAAATACTCATTATGGGTACTTAACGATTCATAATTGCTGAACGAAATATTTAAAACGGATAATGGAAACAATTTTTAATTACTGAACGAAATGTTAGATGTCAGTTGTGACATTTGTCACAGATGTCTTTCATTATCGACGAAATTGTACAAAACTGGTCCGTTAGTTTTGTTTATAAGTGAAGAATGCATTTTAAAGTAAATATTAATGCTGAAAATGACGAGTAAATATTAATGCTGAAAATGACGAGTAATTCTGATAGCGACACACCAGTGACTCCTAAAAAAGCTAAAATATATAGAGAGATAGAGATTACAAAAAATTCAAAAGTCATCACCCGAAACATTCAATACAGTTGTCAGTAACTTTTCGCTTTTTATTGATATGAGCTTAAAATATATGATAAAATGGTTTGAGTTTAGCGAAGATAACTGGCTTTCAATACTTCCTAACATGTCTTTGAAAAATGAGGTAAAATTTGAACATTTTGAAATGGTTATTACAAAGGCCAAATTACAAGACAGATTAAATATTAAGATGGACGATATGTATTCCGAATCTATAAGACTTAGAGAAATCCAAAGAAAAGTCACTAATGATGATCAAGAATTTTTAGTGAAAAGTACAGTAGAAAAATGGCAATATATACTTAAAAATGCATCTCATAGCTTACCAAATATAAAAAAAAATATTTCTTACCTACTCTCCGTTCCTGCAACTTCAGCTTTTACTGAAAGAGTTTTTCTGTAATGAATCTGAAGTGGCGAGAAGAGAGAAATAGAGCATCAATAAATTTAATTAAAAACGAATTGTTTATCTATTTAAATTTAAATATTGATTGTCAAACAAGCTTTGTAACATTTAAAGATAACCAGAAATTGTTATCATGTGCTAAAAGCACACAAAAATACGTTTTTAAAGCAAAAAAAACATAAAATTTGAAATATACTTTTTTTTCTTCCTAATACTTTATTTTTTTCCTATCCAAACCACTTTTATACGTTTTATTTGTCAAAAAAAGTTGGCAACCCTAGCCCATAGTGCCCCTAACCGTATACTCCAACTCCTAAAACTCCGCCCCTAAGATGACCCACTGACTCGGAACTGATGGATGATGATTATGGTACAGGCCGAACCCTTGATGAGCTAGTCCAACTATCACTTGGCCGGATTTTATGGTTGTTATATTGATGACTGTAACGTTTAACGTGACAAGTTTATAGTAATAATGAATCAAACTTGACAGATCATACTTACATTAATAAGATTGCCACAGTATTAAAACAAACTTGCCGTATCTTTTTTACATTTGGAAGTATACAGCAAATTTGAAACAAATTTGCCACGACAAATTTGACGTAACAACTCAATATCAAATAAAAAACAACCTTGCAGCAAACTTGAATGCTATCTGGGAAGGCTCGTAGCATTATGTTAATTAGCCTGTAACCTTCCTCAAGAATTGGAATATCAAATGCAAAGCGCGTTCAAACAAAAAAACAGCAGCAAATATGTACCTACCTACCTATTATACTAGCTTCTGCTCGCGTAAAATTTCGGTACCCGACACACTCCGTCGCATCGCTCGCCTGCGCTGTTTGAATATCCCCCACATTCAAATAGCGCACGCGAGCGATGCGATGCACTCACATTATGGATTAAAAAAAAAAAAAAAAAAAAAAATACTTTTGCACCCTTTACCGTGGACATAAGAAATTAAAGGTCTTACTGTGGGGGTCTCAATTATAGTTTTTATAATTTTTAAATAATTAGATTTAAAGTTAGTAACGAAAATTAATGAAAATTGACCATGTCCGAAATTGCCGATTGCCGAGGATAAAAGTATGAAAAAAATACAGAGGATACCTACTACACAATATATTACTAGCTCACAGGAAAACCAATAAGAAACAACATATTAGTAATCTGTGATAAGAAGTCTATGGTCTTAATATAACATGGTAAATCACTCAACATTGGGCATACACATTAACATTTGCAGTTGGAATGTATGGGAGAACTTGTTTTCCAACTGCAATGTGAACTTTGTTCTTCGGATAGCTTCATCCCAACTAAGGAACCATTCATTGTGTGTGGTTCGACACGAACTTGGCCAGTTTTTTTTTTAATATTAAATTTTCTTTAAATGTGTTATGCCACCTGTCTCATGCAACTAAGGAAGTCTTTAATGTATAATCAGCCATATTAATTCAATCTGAAATTATAAGACGTATTTTCCCTACAGTAGGATAATAATAATAGACTGGTATTATTGATTAATTATATCATTTACTACTTATGATTTCACATACCTACAGAAATTAAGGTGATGACTTAATTCGGAAACAATTATGTAAAATAAATTGTCTTTTCTTAAGTACACACTAAGTTTTGTCTTGAAAAACAGTTGCATTCAATTTCAAAACAATTCAGTGCACAGCAAAGCAAACATTGCCAGGCAGTATCACTGAATTTATAGCTTATTATTATACATTAACCTGTTTCATGAAATCATTCACAAGCCTAGACTGGTTAACTCCTAGGAACCACATAGCTGTCAGGATGGGTCATCATCGGAGTCCAGCTCATCTGAAGAATCATCGCTGCTATCAGATGAATCTGATTCATCATCACTCTCATCATTAATGTAGACTTGATTAGTTCTATGTAACCCTGTTAATAATGACATGGAAGCCATTCTAACCGCCACTTCATTCTCCATTATGCTATCAACCTCTTCTTGCTTCACTAATTCTGCAGCTGCCTCTAATTCTTCAAGGTCCAATTCTAAATCATTTTTTGAGATTTCAATATTCGCAATATTATTGTACAATTCGTCCAGCTCCTCATTTCTACATTTCTGCAGGAAAACTAAATAATCCTTGATATATAACTGATTCAGAATATATCTTGCATCATTACTCGCATTAAACATTTGATATATTTCAATCATACATTTTACTACAAATTTCTTTCCTTTTCTAAACAAAGCTACCAGATCATTTTTTACTTTAATGCACAGTTTAAAGTTTCTGAATATCGGATAAATTAGGGCACGTCTATAGGAGGCGATGAGAACCTGTGCCATATCATTAAATGTGCAGAACCAACTCAAGGTTGATGATAGCTTATTTATAGTCCATCCTGATTCCACAGTACTTTCATTTAAAGTAGTTCGTTTATCATAACAATATCCATAAAGGATATCAACCAATCCATATAGAACTTGCTTGTACTCAGTCTTACTAAGTAAATAGTGTTTGTTTGGTAGTTCTTTTAGTATACCCACTTCTTCTTCAGAAAATTCAATCTCTTTATTAGAATTTTGATTACACCAAGGTGGTATAGCTGTCAGGAATGGCTCAAGTAGTTCATCATCATAAAAGTCAGCCAAGTAATGGTCTGTGGAAAATTTATCATCTTCATATTGTTCCCTCTTTGTTTGACGCTCTTCAACTGACACTGTTTCAGGAACTCTCAATTCAAAAATCTGCGGGAATTCAACACCAATGTTGCTGAATTCAGTTGTGAGTTTGTTTGCAAATCCATAGGTATACTTATTAGAATAATCGTTGTCTTCATTGTTACCATTTTCTACAGTGATTCCATCTTCTAACATTTCAACTAAATCTGGATTCATGTCAGGGATATCAGCTGGAGCCAGTAAACTTGTGATCATGTCTAGATTTTCAAAATGTTCACCTGTGGTCTCCTTGTCAAAGGTTAAATTGAAGTCTCCTGAATCACATAAGTATGATCCTTTGGAGCTGTCATTGTCGACGATTCTTCCTGGCAGACGTAACCGCAGGAAGTACGGACTGGATACAAATAGAAAATTTTCTCCATCTACGTCAATTTCTGTATCACCAATGTTTGTGTAAGGTGCGTGAACGTTTATAAAGACGTGAATATCGTCCTGAGTTAACTTAAAACGTGGAGTTAACATTTTGCTTTCACTTTAACCAAACACCATATAGGTATATAAATGCACGTAGGATTGTAATGACTTTCAAAATAAAGCATACGTTCAGTAAATTATAAGCAGGCGTGCAGGCGTGCACATGGTATTGCAGACTCGGACAGACGAGCACGGCACAGAACAATATAATTATAAACCGCAGCAGACACTACAGTTACAGTAGTAGACGACTAGACGACACATCAATCCTCAGTCTGAGTCAGAGCATCAAAAGCACGCTCAATATCGCTTTCGATTTGCTTTGGCATTATCACCTAGCGGTTTGGCTTGCTCGGTGGCTTTCGCGCTGGCTGCAGGCTGGATGGACAATTTGACATTAACGTTTGACAAGTTGTCATTGACAAAATTAACAAAAGTTAGGCTGCGTTCCGAATTGTACTGTAATCAATTTGAGCGTTCTTATACGCGTACCGAATTGGCATGAGCGCAATAACGATGTCCCATAAATCGTCATAGATGACGTCATGACATGCGCCATCTTGCGATAGCGCCGACCATAATTATCATAAAGGCCGCCTTCCGAATTGGCTATAATCGCTCACAGCGCTCACATCGTCTCACATGCGTTCTGATTTAGATGTTACGATTATGACAGCCGAGGGCTGTCAACAAATCGGAACGCTCGTGAACGCGCTCTCGGTGCTCACACAATGTCAAAACGATATTAGAGTATTTCTCTGTTCATACACCAAAAATTTGTTCTTCTTAGGTTAGGTAGCCACTGTAGCCAGAAGAACAATTTTGAAAATGCCACGATACGTTAAGATGCGACTCAAAACAAAACAGCACACTGTCATTTTTGACAGCGCTCACGGCGATATTAGTAAAAGGCATGGTCGGCGTTATCGCAAGATGGCGAATGTCATGATGTCATCACGCGATAACGATGTCCCGTGAAACGTCATAACGTTTCACGGGACATCGTTATCGCGCTCACGCTAATTCGGTACGGGTTTTAGCACGCGAATATCGATATTATCGCAACTCGGAACGCAGGGCAAATAAGGCCATAATAGGTAGCTCTTATCGCTCACATCAATAATAGTTTCGTTCTGATCTTAGGTTCCGATTAGCCCTGCGTTCCGAGTTGCGATAATATCGATACTCGCGTGCTAAAACTCTTTCCGAATTAGCGTGAGCGTTTCGAGTTGTTGACAGCCCTCGGCTGTCATAATCGTAATATCTAAGGCCGCTTTCCGAATTGGTTATAATCGCTCACAGCGCTCACATCGTCTCACATGCGTTCCGATTTAGATATTACTATTATGACAGCTGACGGCTGCCAACAACTCGGAACGCTCGTGAACGCGCTCACGGTGCTCACGCAATGTCAAAACGATATTAGAGTATTTCTCTGTGTATACACCAAACATTTGTTCTTCTTAGGTTAGGTAGCAACTGTAGCCAGAAGAACAATTTTGAAAATGCCACGATACGATATGATGCGACTCAAAACAAAACAGCACACTGTCATTTTTGACAGCACTCACGGCGATATTAGTATAAGGCATGGTCGGCGTTATCGCAAGATGGCGAATGTCATGACGTCATCTATGACGTTTCACGGGACATCGTTATCGCGCTCACGCTAATTCGGTACGGGTTTTAGCACGCGAATATCGATATTATCGCAACTCGGAACGCAGGGTAAATCGGAACGCATGTGAGACGATGTGAGCGCTGTGAGCGATTATAGCCACAGACCATATAGTATATTATAGCCAATTCGGAAAGCGGCCTTGGAATACAGGGTCAGTCAACACCAAGGGCTGCCAACATTAAAAAAAATCCCTGCATTTGAGGGACCTAAAAACTTTGCACTGTTAACATACGATGACAAAAATTAAAGGATGAATTCGTATAATACTCTTTGCGTATAATATTGGCGCCAAGCGAGGGCACGTTTTATGCACGTTTTTGCTTTTTTGACGTGGTGGTCAAAAGGTTAATCTATCTTAGATCTATATAATACACTATGTAAAATATTTATACTATCTAACTTCATTAAAAACAAAATAAAGTACTAAAAAAAACTTGGTGAAACATAAAATAAATTAGTTTTCCAACGAGTACGACTCAATCGCATTATTATTCAAACTTACTGAAACAATATAGATAACTTTATAGAATACCCCACTTTTGAATTTTTTATGTTGAGTCTAGTCTATTTGGATCTTCACAGGAAACCCTTTTAGAAACCATCCTATTTTAGGAAACTGATCGTTTTTTGTGTGGGTGGAACATGTAGGCGGACGCTGTGAGTTGTCACCTATGATCGGATTGGTGCCTACTTCATCTTCATTTACGTTTATAGTTTTACCATACTGATATTTCTCAATGTTATCGTGGCAGTTAAATTTATCTATTCTCTAACTAAACAGGTAGTTTTAAATAAAAAGTCACATTTCGTTTCTGTGTGTGTGTGCTCTTAGTTCTTCTAAACTACACAATGGATTTTGATACAGTTTTCACCATCCTTTAGAAAATGTATTCCAGAAGTTTTATTTGTATAATACATTATTTATTAACTTATATAAAGCATAGAAAGTGCATAAAAATCTAGTTTTTTTTACATTTCGCCACATGAGTAGATCGAACTCGTGCGAAACGGAAGTAATCCGTTTTTATATTATTGCATTATTGTGTTTTTTAATAAGTACTATTAAAAATTTGCAATATTGCTTTTTTGTTGTCACTGTCAAGCAATCATTATTGACATTGACATATTGACAAATCAGAAGGAAGAAAATTATATTTTTTATTGTCTGTAAAATAATCAAAACATAAAGTCGATGAAGACCTACCTTTTAGGCTATTAGTTTTAATCAAATTCCTAATTATTTTCTTACAGTTTACCGTGTTTGAAAATAATTATTTATGTACGGATATCGATTTTATATTTATTGAGTGATGCCAGTCGGTCGGAAACGTTGGAATCTACATGGTAAGTATAATAATTACTGCTTTTGTTTGATCCATTTCTGCTTCTGTATTTTGATGCTATTGCCTTAATTCTACACATACATAATGTTATGTTTCTGCTGGAAGTTTTGTAGAATAAAGGTGTGCCATATGTTTTGAACTTCTTAATTTTTTTTATTGTATTCGTTGGCATAATTGCGATAGCCAATGCCGGTATGACATATGCATCTATCCTGGAATGGTTCCAAATTTTGGTTTGAACAAATCAAAAAGAAACAAACCTACCATTGTAGGTACCTACCTTATTACCAAATAAAGTTGCTGCCAATTAAGAATGTAAAATTAAAAAAAAGAGATAAAGATATATTTATTTTGTAAAACATGAGTACAATATTTAGGTCTTATATGTAAGTTAGGTAGGTACATGGTGTTAATAGCTGTAATTGACCTTTCCCTTAAACTTCTTATAAATCTGAACAACAAACTATGTGTTGGTTTTCAATTGTGAAAAATGTTGATTACAAAAATTGGTGTTGATTCATTTACATAATTAAACTCACATAAGGGAAGGCAGAAACTACAGAACGCTACCTGCTATTACTAACTGTTGACTAGGCAGCATGGTCTCAGACCTTAGCCTGTTCCGTCAGGAACCAATTAAAAAAAAAATCTACCTGCTACGATCCTTTTGCTTTATTTACGTTCATACATCTTGTCATTCACACATGCCAGTTGCAAGTAATATGCACCTGACCTTTCTTAAAAACTGATTAGTTTTTGTTCTTGAAATGAAGAATGCTAAATCTATTATTAAATGTAGGTCAATGACCACTATTGACACCTTATTTGGCACCAACTTATTATTTACACCTTTACAACATAACACTGCATTGTAACAGCATGAAATAGGCTCCCGGAAAATGTTGTGACGAGTCCCACACTAAACTGCTTCAAGAATCAATTGGACAGATTAAATATCTCCAAGCTATTTGAAACACATGTCAGCTAATTAGCTGCTAGCGTGTTTTACCAAATAATAATAATAACCTCCACAGATGTTTGTACAACTGCTATACTTTTTTGATGGAACATCCAATGCTCCTTATAAGTTTGCGAGGGTTCAGAGGCTAACGATTTTAACCTATTTATAAAAATAAACAGTATTTAATTATTATTATTATTATTTTTTGTATTTTTTGTTTTTCGGTAAGCCAACAATTGTTTACACAATACATTAAAAATAATTTCCGTAATTATGTTTATAAGTGCAACAATTAAAGGCTAACACAACATGCACCATTTATGGTTTTACATAATATTACAATTTACAAAGCCAAAAAGGATATTTACAAATTAAAGTTATTCAATAATTTTTGGTAATTCATGCGTACCAATAACATATACCATTCTAAATAAAAAAATAAAAAACGGATTAAATACATATTAACAAATAAAAATTATAAAAATCTCATCATTTAATACAAATACATAGAATCTTAAAATTAAAATTATCATTCAGTAGCGAGATCATTGATTGTGATTATTTCTATCAATTTCACACCATAGTATTGTTTGTGTATGTGAGTTTAAATGTTTGTAAACGCATCCACAATACAGGAAAAATTCCTAGTGTGTGGTAACGTTTCAAATGAATCTGCCTAGCCTTTTCCCAACTATGTTGGGGTCGGCTTCCAGTCTAACCGAATGCAGCTGAATACCAGTATTTTACATGGAGCGACAAAAAAAAACGTTTTAAAATAAATAAAATAAAATAGTATAATATAACTATTGATGTTTTAGTATACTTTCTGAGGTTTATCTTGCTCCAGATGGACCACAAGGATCTCTGAAAAGATTGCGCAACCAACTGGCTGAGGATGGCTGTGCTGAGTCACAAGTGGTTCTTGCTAAACAACTTTTGGAAGAGAAATGTGGTAAGTATCTGTTAAATTTGGTATGTACTATCGCGGCCTTTTGCGCATGATCACTTAATTATTTTTTCGCTTAAATTCTTCGGAGGCGCCGAGCCACGTCCCCTTTAAGTTTTAGCCTATTAGGAAAGCAATAAAGCAATTAGTTGCAATCTGCACTGCGCAGGATAGTGACGTATCACGTGTAGGTACTCCTTTTGTGAATTTTACGGACGAAGTATTATTATATTACGGGCTAGAGAGTGCTTCTATTTTTTAAGTGCAAGCAAAAATTTGCTTAGTGGTGGTCAGGCGGGAGTATCCGCGATAGTACTTGTACACACAGTAAAATACAAAGGAAAACGACATATTACTTTTGGGTACAAAGGCACTGCTTATCAAATAAATAAAACCGATATGTCAAAACCACAACTTGTACAAAATGCATATGAAAGTATAAACAGTACATATAACAAAAAAAAAAACCTTTTAACATTTTTGTCTGTCTGTCTTTCTGTCTGGCTGTCGGTCTGTTTGTTGCAGTTAATCTCCGAAACGGCTGCACCGATTTCGACGGGATTTTCACAGGCAGTTAGTTGATGATATAAGGAGTAACTTAGGCTACTTTTATTTTAGAAAAAGCTACGCGGGCGAAGCCGCCGGAAGCAGCTAGTATATATATAAAAAATTGACAGACTGTATTTCCTTTTTATTAAATTAATGAGTATTTGTTACAGAGTTAGAAGCAGATAAAATATGTAACTTCAAACAAGCCCTGGAATGGTTGATCTGTGCAACTGAACAAGCGCATCCAGAAGCCAGGAGAATGTTGAGAAGGTACTTAAATATTTCTAATGGGGATAGATAGCTATACATTAAATAAAAATAAAAAAAATTGGCCAAGTGCGTGTCGGATCACGAACAATAAAGGGTTCCGTAGTTGGGATGAATTTATCCCAAGAACAAACTTAACTTTGTAGTTGAAAAAATGTTTTCCCATACATGTAAGGTACACACTGTATAACAAGCTATACAAAACTAGTTTACGCTGGTCTCGCATTGTATAGGATTTCCGTATAATGAGAGATCAGCTTATACTGGAAATGTATAGCTTGATATGTAGCCGTGTGTACGTCACGGTCAATTCTCCAACTGCAAATGTATAAAGTTTGTAATCGCAAAAAAAAAACTTTTAATGATATAAAACTACAAATTAACGATTTTCGGACATTTTTCTTTACTTGTGCTGTGAGACCTTGCTTCTTGCCAAATTTTCTGATTCTAGGTCAGCGGGTAGTACCCGGGTTTTGAATTAGTTGCGAGTGTTAAAATATGTCACATAATGGCCGTATTTTTTATTGTGTTTAATGAAATAACAGCTTGATTTTTTGAGTTCCAAGGGACCGTAGACCTAAGTATTTGATATTAATTTCAACTTGATACCTCCTCGCGTTCCTGAGAAAAAGTGTCTTAAGGCGAGGTTCTTCGAGCGTGCATTTTTGTTGTAGAGGCTGTAATAGTAAATTGTGCCGTGATTTTCGTTAACTTTGGGTTGAAAATTGTATGTTTTACGATATTAACAATGTTAAACCCGACGGACATTACATCATCATAGACGTTTATTTTGATGTGATTTTCAATACATAATGTAGTATAATATTGAAATAAAATGATTTTAATCTACAAAATAAGGGTATGTTTGGATTTTTTTTTCTATCGAGCGAACTTTATCCAATTATGTAACGAGGACCCGAAGTACCTACAGAAAGGTCTCAAGAGCAACATATAATTTTATCACGTGTTTAATCATTACCGTTTCTAAATAAAATGACATTAAAATTACATTTTCTAGAGGTTAACTTGAAGAACCTCGCCTTAAAACAGACAGACAGACAGACGGGTGGACAAAGAAGTGTTCTACCCTATAAGGGTTCCTTTTCTTCTTTTTGGGGTACGGAACCCTAAAAGCAAGGGATTAAAAAAACAGTAAATACAAAGAATTCGTTGAAAACAATAATACAATAAAAGTGGCGATTTATATTTATGCTGTAAAGTTTTTGACTTTACATGAAATAATAATAGTATTAATTAAATGCCGTTTCTTCATCCTCCTATCTCCGAAGTGAGCAAAGCCCAAGGCGTCAAGTTCCGTTTGAATACATTTGAGTATACCATTACCTCAGTACATCAAAACCGACATAGCCCAATCGTTAGAAAACCGAAAATGTGGAATAAAAAGTATTTTCTCACTGATTGATATAAAACCTCTATTCCGATTAAATAAAGTAGACGTCAGTGGGCGGTCAAAAATATGAAAAAAATAATAAAAAATGTTGTTCTTAACGTCATTATGTCATAAAATATTTTAACAAAACGTGTATAAGCAATTGTTCCATTATCCTATATTCCGCGAAAGGCAATAGCATCAGATTCCCGATAATGATATGAGGTAACACCGTAAATATGCTATTGTCACGAATTATTGACATCCTACAGTGTTCACGTAAAGAAACACCAGTTCAATCTAACCTGCAGTATGTCTAAGGACGCGCAAAGAGACAGTTTTTCTGACTTGTATTTTTTAAAGTTTTTTTTTTAATGTAAGCGTTTATCAATGCATGGTAATTTAAATGATTTCGCACTTTGGAAGATCAGATGGGATAGAGTTCGCGATGAGTTGCAGCGTTCTATGTAAGAAAGTTTAGTTTTTAAACGGCGGCATTTCTTGTAGACTATCTTCTTCTTTTGGTGCCCATCCAATTCCTGAAGGTTGGCCTTCAACTCTGAATATTTCTACTTGTCCTTTGCGACGTGGAACAGCTCAACAACACTCGGAACTCCGGTCCATTTGCGAAGATTTCTCAGCCAAGACACTGCGTTTCCCATCTTAAACTATAAATCTTCAACACCCTGCTAAATCTGATCTCAGTGTCATTATCCCAAAAATTGGTAGGGAATCTTACTAATGTCCGTAACAGATCCTCACTCAAGACACAAGCATTACTTGAAACTCAAATGAAATGGCTTTAAACTAGTTTTAAGTACCTAATGCTCGAGTCTTGATTGAGGCTTTATAATACGGGCATTAGAATTTCTATTTACTTTACCTGTGGTGAGGTTTTTATTTTTTTTATTTTACTATGGGTTTGCTCTTGACTCTAGTCTAGGTCTGGGTGACAGAGACAAAGTCTACGTTGGAGTGAGCTTACCCAGAAGAAGCCTTTTCACTCTCACTTTGAATAGATTAGGGTTGTATGCGTTCGGAAACACAGCCGCAGGCCGAGAGTTCCACTCCTTTGCTGTGCGCATTATAAAAGACGTTTGAAAAAGCTTAGTGCGAGTTGGTGGAATATCAACTAGGTAGGGGTGGTAACTTGCAGTGCGTCTAGATGTCCGATGATAGAAGGGGGCCGGTGGAATGAGGTCGTGGAGTTCTTGGGCACACTCGCCGAAGTACAATCTGTAGAAGAGCGACAAGCAGGCAACCTTGCGGCGATGAGCCAAGCTGTGAAGCTTGGCATCCACCAGTTTTACGTCGCCAATGAGCCTCTTAGCTCTGCGTTCCACCGAGTCCAGCGCAGCAAGTTGGTACTTAGGTGAGCCATCCCAAAGGTGGCTGCAATACTCCATGCAGAATCGGACTTGTGCTTTGTACAGGGTTAAAAGCTGTCCAGGGGTAAAGTATCGCTTCACCCTATTTAGGACGCTCAGACATTTTTTTCTTAAAATAATAGGAACTGCCTCAGACGAGTAATGTTTTTGGCAAAGGTTTGATATAAATGTTTTTGTGTTGGTCAGGTGTATCCGCAGCGGAGTGGTAGACGAAGACAGCGCGGCTATCATTCGGGCGAAGTCGTGCCTCGCCGCCAGCCGACAGGAGACAGTTGCCAGAAAAGCTGCCAGAGATCTGTTCGCCAGGTAAGAACTTTCCCATCATTGTTTCCCTACGCTTTTGCCCATCTACGTTGAAGTCGGGGTGAAATCTGACCGGAATCAGCTGAATACCAGTAATTTACATGCATCGATTGTCTATCTGACCTCCACAACCCAGTAACTGGTAATACGATAACCGTTGGTTATACTGGTTGTTAGTCTTTTCAGCTTCTGAATAACGAATGTCAAACATCTACAAATGACAGCCGGGATCAACGGCTTAACGTGCATTCCGAAGCATGGCGGAGTCTTGATGTGTGATGGGTGGTCACCCATCTAACTTGTCTCTTTAAGAATTTGTCTAAACTTGATAATTACGAACAAATGGATGTTTGTGGGTTTAAAATGTAGTTTAGTAATTTTGTATAAAAAACTTTACCGGCAGTGCGAAGTACGAAACCCGATCTGCAGCCCTCCTGATCAGAAGGTCTAAGTAGCTAAATGTCCAACTGCGCGAAACGTCTAATGAGCAGTAAGTCTAATTAGCAAAATGTCCAAGCAGCAAAACGTCCCAACTATCAGATGGTCTATATAGCAGAACATCTTTTTAGGAATAAGTCATTTTTATTATGTGTACACTCATGATAGAAAATAAAAGTAATTCGTAAATTACATTAAATTTATTTAATAAAAAAATTGGGTTAAAAAGCTAGTAGCCTTTTAAATATTATTAGGATATTAGACGCACAAATAATTCCCCTACATTTATTCACCTAATATCCTTTTGATATGTATAGATGTTCTGCTATACAAGACCATCTGATAGTTGGACGTTTTGCTACATGGACGTTTTGCTAATTAGACTACTGCTCATTAGACGTTTCGCGCAGTTGGACATTTAGCTACTTAGACCTTCTGATCAGGAGGGATCTGCAGACTTATTGATAACCGTTCGATTCGTTCGGTGCATGAGATACAGCCTGGTGACAGACGGACAGACAGACAGACGGACAGAGGAGTCTTAGTAATAGGGTCCCGTTTTAACCTTTGGGTACGGAACCCAAAAATTTTTTGCTCAATGTTAATGTACAGAATGCCCAGATAACGGCTATGTCATGGGTTTTTTTACACCCTATATGTATGGTTGTAAACCGTATTTCAATATGATTTCCCTCACTCAGTCTGTCGAACGGCGAGCAGTATATCACTACGGCGCAGTTGGAGAGACGCATCCGTGAGATATGCAGCACCACGCTACGGAAGGAGCCCAACGATAGCGACTCGCCGGACGATGACTCCCCAGGTAAGAAAAGAAAAAGAATAACAGCTATTTAAGCACACTCGATCTTTTTTTTTATCTAGGGCATCTCAGAGTTGATCATTAGAGATCGCCACTCTTTAACCGGTCTTTCCTGTGGTTGCCTTATGCCCATTTTTACCAACTTCCCCTAAACTATACCATTGGTAAGAATCCCTTAGGCTAAGGTATTCCTTAAATGCATCCCGTACCATAATTAATTTCCACCACGCTAAGGGACATTAAATAGGGACTACTTAGTTAAGTTACATTTTTACAATAATTCTGAACAAAATTAAAATATTTTACATTAGGAACATGTTTTAACAACAACTACGTTATAAAACATTATGTCAACATTGATAAACCAACATTGTTGTGGGGTAGGTACCATAACTAAAAAGTGAAAAAACTTTTTAACAAAAAAAAAAAAATAACCGAGTTAAAAAAAACACTAAAAAGTGAAAAATTACTTTATTTTCCGAAGTCGGTGACCTTGTTCTGTATTTTCGGTTATTGCCAGCGAGTTAAAAGTTTTTTCACTTTTTAGTTATGGTAAAAATAAAATTCCTTTTATAATGGCTGAGAAAAGAAAAAGTGGTCAGAATTTTACTGCTGAGGACAAGGAAAAGCTGGTAAAATTGCTTTTGGACCACAGAGACATCATTTTAAATTTAAAAAAACGGACCGAAGCACTAACGAGGCGAAATTCACCTAATAGATCTATTAGGTAAATTTCGCCTCGTTCCATTATAACAAATATTCAAGAACACGCAACCTGTCAAACAACTTGAAACTAACCCTTAGGCTAGGGATCGGTTAGGGGCTGAACATTCTGGCCCTTAAATATAAAGGATCCCTTAAGAGTTTAGGTGTCCCTTAAACGTCGGTGAAAATAAAACTTGCGTTAAGTGTTACCTAAATTTGCTTAAGGGTTACTTAAATTTTAGGGTTCGTTGGTGAAAATGGGCATTAAGCTCCTAAAAACTTAAAGCCTCCAGCTAGGGCGTAAAACTTTAAATTAAACGACTGCGCGCTAAGGGCACCCCCTGTAGGGTACGAACCTCGGCTTAGGGTAGAGTCGGAGGGAGGACGGCAAGGGACCGACGTTGGCTGGATAAAATCAGGGTTATAATTATTATCGGGGGAATTTAAAGCTACAGGGTCAGCTACGGCGCGGGATGGCGCTTCGTCGAGCAAGGGTCGGAGAAACACTCGATCTCGGTTCACTCGATATTTATAGAAATGAGAACGTTCATCCCCTCCTTTTATTTCATTTTTCGATCGGTAGGCGAGTGAAAGATGTCGAGCGCCGAAATCTAATATCGTTGCTATAAATTTTTCACTTTTGATTCATTCTGTGTTCAGACGTATCACTTAGAGTGAACGATGCCGAATGAAAGGCAAAAATGGACACACAACATATTCTGCAAAATAAATGCTCCAAAAAGGCCCATTTCAGCAAAAATGCCAATAAACTAGTGCTGTATTTTTTTTTTTTTTTTTTTGGGAAGTTATCAATATACTTCTTCCGCTCTGGGCTGAGCTGAGGGCGTGTCAGACTTTTACTGACAAAACCAACCCGTGTTCTTTTCGTTGCCTGTGTGCCAGGGCCACGGTATCCCTTTCGGTTTTTATAAACACTTTTACACGTCGATCATATTTTAAAACTAGATGAGGTCGGCGTTTCGTATCTGACTACTCTGAGAAGAAAGGCCGAATCAAACTCAGAGGTCACAGTCTCTTTTAAAGTCCAGACAATCTTGGTCAAGTCATGTGAAGACCATGTAGATTGGTGTCTGAAATGTGTTTTGAAGAAAGAACCACGCAGATTTAGTGGACCTGTCCATTCAGTGCACGCATTTGTCACGGTATGCGTATATGTCTGGTGTTTTGAAAGATAAATTATGCAAGGGAGTCCTAGTTAGTTGCTGACCTACATGCATAGGGTAGTTGCTGTTCCATGTTAGTTTTTATTAAATGATATACAAAAATTGACAATAATTAATATTTTTTGTTTCTATTTTAATTAATGTAGTTGGTGTTGTACCGTTTTAAGGCCCGTACAGACTAGTGCTATATCGCGGGCGCGACGCGATACACACACAATTTCTCTGTTGCAGCCTGTCGCGCCCGCGATATCGCGCCAGTCTGTACGAGCCTTTAATCCTAACTAATGTTATAAATGCGAAAGTATGTTTATTTGTTTTATTGTTACCTTTTCACGCGTAAACCACTGAACCGATCATCCTGAAATTTTGCATATACGTTGTCAGGTGTACAGAAACGGACATAGGGTAGCTTTCATCCCGGAAAAAGTACTGTTCCCGAGGAAAACAATAATAACGTTCTTATGATAATAGATGGCGCCACGTGTGGTTCACATTATAACTGAAATATATAATTATAGAAATTTTTGTAGTGTGTTTTTAACCCGAATTGATTGTCAAATTCTAATTTAACGCGAGCGAAGCCGCGGGCAAAAGCTAGTTAACTATAAATAAATAAATAATGTATTTTCACATCACACACCGTATCCTCTTCTCCTTCAAACACTATGACCTTTGTCTTATTCACATTTTATAGTTATAAAATACTGTGTTCATAAAATTTGCAGAAGAGGCGCGTGCTCTCGACGACGGTCAGGCTCTGCAGCCGTCGCAGCTCCACGCTGGTGACCAGGTACACAGCAATGGTACCATGCGCACTGCCGACACGCCAGATGAAGGTAATTTCGATATAACATTAACCGATGACCGCTAGCAACGCGGACCCGGATAAAAGACCAGGATTTTCGTGGTCCTATAATTCGTGCTCTCGTTGTTTGTGACCAAGCATTTAGTTATTAGTTTGTGAATATATTTTTCATCAGACAATGGTGCCGATTCTCTTGTCACAAAATTCTCTAAACTAGACTAAAAATTCCTGTCAAATGACGATTTCCTATTCTGAAATTGACTAAAGTGACACAACTAAACTATATTTTAGTTTGACAGCACTAAGATGGTACTGAGTTTTTAATTTAGTGAAAATGGCAATTTTGCTATCTGGATTTGACGTTTTTAAATTAAAATTTTCTAACTAAATCCGACTATTTTTAATCGCGATTAAAAAGGTGTGGAATAAAATTAGTTGTCATGAACTAAAATTCACACCAACACCTCGACTTCTGGTGCAAAAACATTACTGGGGAGTGACGTCACGGACGGATTACGGTACATATCAGCTGTTCGTGTCAGCACTGATATAAATTAAACAAAATCCTTTATCCGCGTAAAATTCGTGTACACATTAGCACTGTAGTGCAACTTACGTGCGTGCTCGTTTGCAAAACATTTAAACAGCAGTTAGGTAGTGTAAATCCACTAAAAACAATTTTATGTTTTATTAACTTTTTCAACTTTGAAGTTACTTGGCAGTTTTTTGTGCAACCGGTACCTCCAAAAAGTGTCACTTAAAAAAAAAAACAAAATAAAGTTGACAAGTGTCCATAGACTGTTTAAGTAGATCAATAATTTATTGCGTAGCAGGCGCCATCTAGTGCCACCGAAATAGTGTGAGAAAGGTGCGCGCCATCTAGCTTCTCCAAGCCATACTATTATGGTGAAGTGTGCAGCCTGCGGAAGATTTCTGTCGGCAAAAGGGGGCGCCAAGTGTGGCAACTCTGCGTGCCACAATAGATATCACCTCGCGTGCCTGTTGTTGCCTGATCCAGCGCCGATAAGCAGTGACTGGCTGTGCCCTGAGTGCACAAGAAACCTGCCCAGAGGAGATAACAGCGCGACACCCGTCAAAGACCTGGGCAGTGGTCCCCGTGTTATTCCAGCAGCGGCGTCGACAGTGTCAGCAGCCGCTGTTGGGGTAGCGTCGGGATCCACAGCGGCTCCTGTTACGGCAGCGTCGCCAGCGGCAGCAGCTCCGGTTGCTGTACCAGTCAAAGGCGCAATGATTAGGTCACCTGTCGCGGTGACTCAGGTTCAGGGCACTCTGACCGGGCACCCCGTTGCGGGGGCAAAGACTTTGACTCGGGCTGGGAGCGATCAGGAGGTTGATGTGGAGCCCTCCCCGGACACACAGCTGACCCTCCGTGAGGAAATTCGGCTCTTCCGATCCGAGCTGCGGGAGGTTCGGGACGAAATGCGGGAGTTTCGTCGTGAGATGGCTGGTCTGCACTCGTCGATGGGAATCTGTACCGAGCGAGTTGACAACCTGGAGGCCAGAATCGAGGCTCTTGAAAGTAGGCAGACTGTTTCAGTACCAGACGGCAAGGTAAGCCGCCTCGAGCAAACAGTACTGCAGTTGCAGCATGATCTCAATGACCGCGAGCAGGACTTGCTTGGCTCAGACCTTGAGATCGCCAACATCCCGGAGACTCCTGGTGAGAATGTATTGCACACTATCGGGCTGGTGGCGGCAAAGCTTGGGGTGACTCTCGACGAACGGGACATAGTGTTCGCGCAAAGGGTGGGCCTGCGAGCTGAACGAGAGGCGCAGACGAGCTTTGCGGGCGGCGCGAGTCCGGTCGGCGGAGCGAGTCCAGTGGGAGCAGAAGCAGCGGCGGCGACAGCGCGCGGGCGGCGCATCGTGGTGCGCCTGACGCGGCGCGCACTGCGCGACGACCTGCTGCAGAGCGCGCGCGTGCGGCGCGGAGCCACTACCGCGGATCTAGGGCTCCCCGCACCCCCGCGTCGCTTCTTTTTGAACGAGAGGCTCACCAAGACGAACAAGCACTTGTTTTATCGGGTGCGTGAAGCTGGTAGCCGTCTCGGGTGGAGGTACACGTGGACGAAATTCGGCCGCATTCTGGCTAAGCAGGGTGATGGCAAGCCTACCCACTGCATCCGGTCAGAGGAGGACCTTGCGCGTGTTTTTGGTTGTGAGGTTTCTACTCCAAAGGATGTTTAATTACTTGGCGCCTGGCAATCTCTATACTGTGTGTAACAGTGTAACTTCAAAACTTCACTTTTTTTTATATTTTTTGTTTTCACTTAGATTTTTAAGTTTGTCTTGTGCGAGGCCTCTTTTTTTCTTGTCTCAGTATACTTTGGTTTCTTATGGTGGCCCAGCTGCTCGATCGATGACTATCTGTGTACATTTTATTAGTATCACACTTCTGCTCACTATCTTCACGTCTTCAATATTTATTATGACATATTTATTTTTACGGACTTTATATATTATTATATTTTGGTTGACTATGTACATTCCTGCAATATTTACAATACTTCACTTTATTATTTTACGTATTTCACCACACACTACTTATTTCAGTACATTTACATCTCGTATTATTATGCAAAACTCTACACTACATAACACTTTTTATACTAATTGCAATCAACATAATTATAACTATATACTACACTATTTACAAAAATGCTTAAAACAAGAAATCTAAAAGTTGGATTATTTAATGCGGGGTCGCTAGGTTCGCGCCATGATGAGTTTCTAGTTGCCATGGAGAACCTCTCGGTAGACATCATGGCGATAAATGAGACCTGGCTCCGGCAGGGAGAGGAGGGTCGCGCGCCGACAGTGCCGGGCTACCGGCTGCGCCACGTGCCGCGGCCGCGCGGCGTGCGCGGCGGCCGCGGGGGCGGCGTGGGCTTCTACGTGCGCCAAGGGGTGCACGTGCGTGCCGCGCCGCACCCGCCGGCGCCGCAGGTCGAGCAAATGTGGCTCAGGCTTAACATCAACTCGCATTCAGTCATCATTGGTACTGCATACAGGCCTCCGTGGCTTGATGTGAATGTTTTCCTGGATGCGGTTACCGATTCTCTCTCCTCCTTTGCTAGCGCGGACAAGGTTGTCTTGCTTGGCGACTTCAATATTAATGTTTTAAACCAAACTGATAACAAATCAAAGCTACTGAACAATTTTATACATTGCTGCAAACTAACACAAATTGTTACTGAACCAACCCATTTCACAGATCATAGTGAAACTCTAATTGATGTTGTGTGCACTGATGCCCGTGTATGTGGGGTCTCTGTATCACACATACCGGAGCTCGGTCACCACGCAATTATATCTGTTGAAATCAATTTTAAATTAGAGAAGCCTTCCCCTCACTGGGTTACATACAGGCCGCTTAAAGACATCCTCCCCGATTTTTTTAGTGACGACCTCAATAAAATGGACTGGGAACATATTGAAAGTCTGGAAGATGTGAACTCCATGGTTGCAATGTTTAATCAATACCTTTTGACACTTTTTGATTTGCATGCTCCCCTTAAAAAAATCTTAATTAAAGAGAAATCTTATCCCTGGATAACAGACACTGTTAGGGAAATGATGAGGCTGCGTGACAAATGTCATCTGAAGTCCAAAACCACAAAATCCGAACATCATATTAAATCCTACAAAGAGTTAAAATACCTTGTTAGAGCTGCTTTTGATAGTGAGAAGTGTGCATATTTTAAAACATATATTAATAATAATATTAAACAACCTAAAAAGTTATGGAGTCATATTAAATCAACTATAGCCACCTCAAAAAAACCAGAGCATAGTCTGCCACATTTCTATAACAACCCTGAATCTATCAATCAACACTTTTTGGATGTACCAGGCAGTGGTAAGGTCACTACTGCTGATTTGAGTTATTTTGAACACCATAGACACAATAACAGTCATTTCCGTCTTGAGCCTGTCCAGCAGGATGTGGTGCTGAAGATTTTGCGTGGTCTTAAGTCCAATGCGCAGGGCTCAGACCATATTTCTCTGGAGATGCTGATGTTGACACTTCCTCGTACACTCGCAGTTATCACAGCTATCATCAATCGATCCATAGTCACCTCTTCTTTCCCTGATCTGTGGAAAATGGCAATAGTTAGACCAATCCCAAAAGTACCTAACCCCACTAGCGTGAAAGACCTCCGTCCGATAAGCCTTCTACCATGTCTGTCTAAGATTTTAGAAAGGGTTGTCTCCGACCAGCTTAGGGCATACCTCGAACTCCATAGTATTTTGCCTCTGGCACAATCTGGATTTCGCAGGGGCCACAGTACAGCGACAGCACTGCTGGATGTAGTCGGTAACATTCTTGAAGCTAGAGACCGGGGCATGGGAACCCTGCTTGTCCTACTAGATTTTTCACGTGCTTTCGACTCTATTAATACTTCACTTCTTCTTTCCAAGCTGTCTTACTATGGGTGTGATGTCGAATCAGTTAAATGGTTTGAGAGTTACCTTAGCAATCGATCACAGTTTGTCCAGGTGACATGTGACAGTGGAGATACTATGTCCTCTGGTCCAAAGCGCGTAGACAGGGGCGTACCGCAGGGATCGATCTTAGGCCCGCTTCTTTTCATCCTGTACAGTGCTGACATCGTCAACTGTCTGATTAACACCAGGTTTCACCTTTACGCTGATGATTTGCAGTTGTACCTCTCCTTTCGCTCACAGGATTCTGCTGAAACTATAAAAAGAATAAATGAGGATTTGGAAAGGATCTCTGCTTGGTCCAGAAGAAACTCCTTGGTCCTGAACCCAAATAAGTCCAAGTATCTTGTGATGGGATCTAGAGATTTCCTGAACAAAATGCTTGCTTGCAACCTGGACCTCCGGATTGATGGTTGTGGTGTGGAAAGGGTTCTGGAAGCTCGTAATCTTGGGGTAGTATTTGATGGGCAGCTGCATTTCGAAACTCATATACTGGAGGCGGTGCGAAACTGCTTCTACCGACTCAAGCTTTTGTATCGTGTCCGTCCCTACATAAGTGTGGATATGCGTGTCATGCTGTGTGAGTCACTTGTCCTATCCAAGCTGAACTATGCTGACACTGTGTATGGGGCTTGCATTCTCGGTAGAAGCGAAAAACTCATCCAGCGGGTTCAGAATGCTTGTGCAAGATTCTGCTACAATGTCCCACCACGATCCCACATCACTCCGTTTTTAAACAAAGGTAATTTGATGAGAATGTCAGCACGCAGAAGGCTTCACTTGGCTACGCTACTCTTTGGCACTATTCTCACAAAGAAACCAGATTATTTATATAAGAAACTGTCTTGGTCGCGCGATGTTAACAAGATTAAAACTAGAGCATCTTCATACCTCATGTTAGCGTCTTCGCACAGAACTGCTGCATTCCGTGGTTGTTTCAAATTCGCTGCCTCTCGATGCTGGAATGACTTGCCACCTCCTTTTCGTGCTATAAAGACAGTTGGTACATTCAGTATAAAATTTAAACAGCACTTACTAAAGCTTCAAAAAGATACCACACTGTGAACGTACCCTTGATCTGCACGCAGCTGTCGATGGTGGCGTTCGTTTGGCAGCGATTGCTCACACACACGATCACTGAACACTGAACATCAGAACAAGCACAACAGTTTTGTATTTTTCGATTCATTGGTGAAACTTGAATATTTCATACCACTCATATCTTTGCTGTTAACTGACTACCACAGACACAGAACATAAATATACTCAGAGACCACAGAGCACCTTTTATGGCGTTATTCACTGATAGTGATAAACTGTAGAATTAAACAGTCGTAAAGTTTTTTATTTTATACATTTTAGCCGGAGACGCGCAATGCCAGCGCCTGCGTCTCTTTACTTGTCAAAGCAATGCCACAGACACTAAAAGCATAGATAAGTAACTGTTGTTACGTCGGGTGCTGACGCGGATTACAATGATTTTTATTTTAAATATATATATATATACTTTAATAATTTTTTTAAATGTTATTTTACACATCTATTTTTTATTTTACTTTTATTTCTGTATCTGTCCGTGACATCACAGCGGGCCCTATCGGAATACCAGCGCTGCGACACTTATTTTTAAATGTCGCAGCATCATGCTGAGATAGGAGCCTTTTGGCCTCGTACAGGTTTTGTTTTCATTTTACTTTTGTTTTTATTTGTGTTACTATGAGTGTGTTTAGTTTAAAATGTGAACTTCCTGTATGAGTCCCAATAAATACTTTTTCTTTCTTTCTTTCTTTCTTTCTTTCTTTCTTTACTGTATATATTTTTTCTTTTCTTTTGCTTATATCTCGAAAATAGCGTCCTATCGCAAAAATAATGAATTTATCGACCCCCTTTGCAATTCGTAATCCCCTAAAACTCAACATGTAGGTAATATATTTTTTTTTTCCATACAAAAAGTGAAAAATTCCATATAAAACACGAGGCTGTGCCCACGGCCCCTGCGCGCCTCCGGCTCTACAAAAAATCATGAGGTAGGGAAAACAAGTACAACGTTGCGAAATCAAAAGAAAAAGAAAATCCATGTGGAGTCGTGATTGTCAAATTCGATTTTAGTTGTGTCAAAGTTATTTTTAAATTTAGACAATTTTGTTTGCAGAATAGCTTTAAGATTCTCATAGCCAAAAGTAAAGAATTTTAGTGATAATTTGGTTAGTTTAGTTCGGTGTACAAGAGAATCTGCACCAATGGCTACTTATTTACCAACGACTATTATACAGTTACGAGATCTATTCTTAGCTAAATACATGGTAAATATCAATATTATTATACGGTATGTTGACATCGATAGAAATATACAACGTAAAGACGATCGCATTCTCAGATGCATTATGAATGATCCTATCATTGAATGCTATTCCAATAAAAATAAATCTAACATATACAGGATAAGTTTTTAAACAGTGCGCAAATATTTTTTGGTGGTTCGGTATCAGTAATAGAACACAATTCCATTATTTGTTCAATACTTTATTTTTGGTCCTACTAGAAACCAGCAAAATATGGATACAATCTATTTGTAATAATATCAATGGGCGAGCGCACAGCTGATAGGTATCTACTACTGCGTTCCGCTTCACTGACCGCGCTGCCGGCGCGTTGTGCGACGAGTATCCATTATACCAGTTTCAAAATATACATCTTTCGTTAACGATAACTTCATTTTTTTGTACTAAGACATCAAAATAAGAAATAGGTGTATAATAAAACACGTGTAAGTATAATATGTCAAAATTTGCGCACTGATTATAAACTTTTCCTGTATGAATACCCTGCAGAAATAAAGACGTTAGTTATATTAAAAACGATTGTTAGTAAAATAAACAAAGTACTTAACTGAAATGGAGTAGCAACAAGTCAGTTCTTTGAAGATTGGTAGCAATCCTTTAAAAGTTTAAAGCCTTCTGTGTTGCAAAGGATAAGAGATAAAATTCGGTGTGGCGCATTGATATTCCACTTTCAATGTTGTTTTATTCAGATTTATCCTAAGTATATTACTCTGATGAAACGCGATACTTAGGCCGCGTTCTAACCGAAGGCGATTATCGCGCGAGTACGCGGTCGTCGCGTTCGGTTCCGCGTTTGAACGCCAGAATTCAGATTACATAACCTTGTTAAGACGCCGATATATATGCCAGTGACCTAGAGTGGTTAGCTTGCGTGTTCTGCACTTAGCTCACGCAACGCGTCGTACGTCCAGCCAGTAATAGGACTAGCCCATCCAAGAGCGCTGTCCCAAAATAAGATGCATTATTAATTTCATAAATACATAAGACAAAAGGTATTTTAATAAAACACGTATACTAAAAGATCAATCATTAAATTATCTTTAAAAAGGTTCTGGCATTACGGTTTTTTTTTACAATAAAAATATTTTATGAAGCCGCTTCCATACTTGCACAGCTAAATATTGCCACTGTTACATATAAGATTTTGTCCCCCTAGTTGTAATGGAACAAAAGCCCAGATGCAAGGTGGTTATGTATCGAAATACAAGGAAACAATAAACTGTTTGAAATAACATATATTTATTAAAATACTCCTCCTTAAAACAACATACGGTAGCCTTTAGGGGTCTACCGCAATAATAATTTATTACATCCAACACTTATATTTAAGTAAACCTTCATAATGGGTAGGTGACTATAACTGTCACTTATTAATGCACTTTAGGTGTAGGTAATATTAACTTTAGGTGAATATGTACGAGTATCCGTATATACGATCTCTAGTGATAACCTATAATATTGTAGCGGAAATTCTAAGGGATCAGCAGTAGATCGTTTGCTTGGCAATCAATTTTATTTTTTATATTTTATTATTATTATTATTTTTATAAGATCCTTAGTATAGAATACACAAACAAGAGTTTTGTTTTGTTACTTTTAGTTTCTTGTCATTATAATTAATTTTGCCCAGACTACAGTTACGTTTGCCTTCAGTTTGTAAATATCTAAGTTGTAGTCTGTGGAAAATGTAGTGGGTAGTTTGCGAAGTTTATTGTTAAGTTATTTCTGTTTCTTTTTAATATACTACTGTTTGTTTTCCCTTAAAATAAATAAAACAATAAATAAATAAACCTAATCCCCACTCTGGTTATTTTCTTGAATAAAAACAGTCTTGAGGCAAACCATTCTTTCATTGCATAAGTATAACAAAACCTTTTTTATTTTTCCAGAATACCCAGAAAGATGTGGTCCCAACGAGGAAATACGGAACCTTACCCTCGATAACTTAGTATCTGCCGCCGTAGATTATTGTCAAGGAGAACTTCCCCTAGTCAGCTACGAACTGACCCTAACAGACCCTAGTGTTAAGGCTCTAGATCATATACCCTTATTACACCAAGCGTTTCTACATCCCATTGTCTTCTTACAAGTGTTATACCTAAAATTACTATATCATTTCGGTACTTTTACTTTCCGACTATCAAATGTTGAGCTATCTCTTCTCCTGATAGCCTATTTGTCAGTCAGTGCAGAAAGTCTGTATCACTTAGTCCCTCTCGCCATATATTATGTGAGTTTCGTAGCAATGGTTATTTGTACGTTCAAAATGTTGCATGCCAAAAGACAGTTCATCGACTTCAGGAAGTGGTCGGGATTATTTCTTAGATACAGCGATGGGAATTTACAGCCAGACGAATCTGAGAATCTGTTTGTTCGAAACAATCTTGGTCCTTTTGTACAATTCTTTGCCGCTCTGTTTATAAATCTTTTCTTGTATCCGTTCATAGCGATTCAATGGGTTCCTTTTTCGGAGTTCTGTGTGTTATCATTCTTTTTAATGTTCCTCACGTTGCTTTCGTTTGGAAGTAACGGGAGGTCGTATCCCGATCTGCTCGCTCTCTTGTCTTTTGGCATCAATGTGCTAGCTAAATACCCTTACGAAAAAGATACAGTCGTGCACCAAGGCTGGCGATTTCTCGATTTGCAAGTGTCGAATTATCCGTCTTATATACTGGGTAATAGCATTGAGTTTTGCTTGAACGCGCGCGTGTTCTTTTCTTTGCTGGTTCCTTTTATATTGGTGGGTATGGCTAGACGGAGTAGTTGGCATGGTGTCTTCAAATACGCGTTGCCTCACTGTGTGACGTTAAGTTGGCTACAGATTTTTATCACTTGTTCTCACGGGTGTACCACGTACGGGTTGATAAGAGGCACGTTGGCTCTCGTTTGCTCTTTTCTCTTCCTGCCTCTCGTCGGCGTAGTAACAGTGACCTTGCCTATATTAGCCTTCCTCCAATACATTACGATGTCCCGTGTCTTCTACACTGTGTCTGTTCTGGTCGGCTTCGGGCTGAGTTTTGGCGCGACCTGCGTTCTGGCGAAGTCAGAGGCCACGAAGAAGTTTGTTACCCCGTTTCAGGTTTGTGTATTTTTTTTAAACATGCTTTTATTAGTATTACACCTGTAGGTTTGTAACGGAATCTTTGAACGCGATTTTCATCTACATCAAAACTTCAGATTGAACTGAAACTTCACACATATCAAGGACCGATGACAAAACAACACTAAACAAAAAAAAAATGTTTTATTAATATTATATAAAAATAGATTAAAAACAAACAAAAAAAAAAAAAAGCTTTAACGATGAACCGGTACTAAAAATCACAAAAATAAATTATAGTTTAAAAAACTAAAAACACGCTTTAATGGTTAAGTGAACTAAACAACTACGAGTAAGAACTAAAAAAAAAAATTTTTAGAATAATATAATTAACGAAAAAAATAATGTTATTGTAAAAAAGCGGGGTGCTTGATATCAGTTGTTCTAGATATTTCATTTGAACGTTTAAACAATTTAGAGTTAGTATGAAAATAAGGTACAAAGCATATATAAATAACTCTCTGCCTGCGTCTGTGTTTCCGAACGCATACAACCCTAATCTATTCAAAGTGAGAGTGAACAGGCTTCTTCTGGGTAAGCTCACTCCATCGTAGACTTTGTCTCTGTCATCCAGACCTAGACTAAAGTCAAGAGCAAACTCATAGTAGAATAATAATAATACATATAAATAAATAAATGAAGCACCCCACGCTTTTTTACAATAAAATTAATTTTCTCGTTAGTAATTTTATTCTTTTACTAACAATTATTTTTTACTTTACGCACTGCGATCGCCAACCCGCCTGCCAAGCGTAGCGATTATGGCAAACCCCCCCAATTGGGGGAGGCTCATGTCTAGCAGTGGACGTCTTTCGGCGGAAATGATGATGATTATTTACTTTTTAGTTAAGTTTATCATTATAGCGTGTTTTTAGTTTGTTAAACTACAATTGAATAATATTGTATTATTTGTGTTGTTCACAGCTCACAATCGGCCTAATAACACTGGTTTACTTAGGCAACCAGTTCGTAATGAACCTACAAGACGACGGCCTCCCCTCCGGTCTCATAGAATTAATAGGCGACGATAAATCCAGCATCAAAAACCTGTTGAAAAACGAATTCATAACTGACTATGAAGACAACACATACCATATTAACTGGGACGATTACTACAACCAATGCAACACTCCATCTTGGTCGGATTATAACACGGCGGCCACACAAATTAAATGTTCCATACTTGATGGCGCCAACGTAAATTGGGAGGGTTACGTCAAAGACGTTCAACTCAAAAACGTGAGGAATCGGTGGAGGGACTTTGTGGCTTGGTTGCCAAGCTTCCTTCAAGAATACTTCAGGTGCTACTACGGTGAAGAATATTCGACCTTATGTCAAAGGGACGAGAGTTTGCAGTCCGTTAAAGAATGCGAATTTGTCAGGAGCGTCGCGCGCCAAAGTGGAAAGAGCTGCCATTTAAATAATTTGAATGAGTAAGTTTATTTTTGTTGAGTTGTATTTTTTTGTGAGAGGAAGTTTGAAAGTGGCAGTAACTGAGAAGTTGTGTGGAAATCAATAAATCAATCAATACCAGCGCTGCGGTACTTATTTTTAAATGTCGCAGCATCATGCTGAGATAGGAGCCTTTTGGCCTCGGTAAAGGACTCTGTTTTTGAAGTGAATACTTTAGCCGCGTTGAGCGATTTTTGGTAGGGGAAAAACTTATGGGTTCGTCATCGTCACCGAACGCTTTCCATGAGCTATATGAATACTGTGTATATAATTATGTGTACTTTTTGGGTGAACAAAAATCATGGAACTCGCGTCATCGTCACCGAACGCTTTCCATGAGCTATATGTATACTGTGTATATACATGTACTTTTTGGGTGAACAAAAATCATGGAACTCGCGTCATCGTCACCGAACGCTTTCCATGAGCTATATGTATACTGTGTATATACATGTACTTTTTGGGTGAACAAAAATCATGGAACTCGCGTCATCGTCACCGAAAACTTTCCATGAGCTATATGTATACTGTGTATATACATGTACTTTTTGTGTGAACAAAAATCATGGAACTCGCGTCATCTTCACCGAACGCTTTCCATGAGCTATATGTATACTGTGTATATATGTACTTAGTTTTCACTTCTATCGGCAGCCCCCAAAGACTGCCCCGATTTTTATTTAGTTTGTGATGTTCCTGTGCGAGTCCCAATAAATACTTTTTCTTTCTTAGAAATCGGTTGTCGAGGTATGGGCATGTGATGCAGAGGAACGAGGAAAGTTTTGAGTACGAATGTGGATGGCTATAAGAGTAAGAGAAGAACTAAGAAACGATGAATGGAGTGTGTGGAAGGATATGCCTACAAAGGAGGTGCAACTCAAACTCAAAGCATTTATTTCAAATAAACCAATTACAGGCACTTTTGAATTGTAAAGGGGTCGGTCAGTCGTTTCGTATTGTATTGACGTTTCATATTGAGACACGAAGCAACAAAATTCGATCTAGAGAAAAGCGGCCACATTCCTTTATATCTGATTTTGTTTGCTTCGTGTCTCAATATGAAACTTTATAAAAGGAATCAGAAAATTCTAGACACATTTACCGAGGTTTTTGTTGCTTCGTGTCTCAATATGAAACTTTATAAAAGGAATCAGAAATTTCTAGACACATTTACCGAGGTTCTTTATTGAGCCGTTTTCCATAATTCCTTCTCAGTCACAACATAATATTTTTTTATTGGAGTGGCCCTAGTGGACCGTTGTGTACGCTCTTAATGTTTATAGGGAAAAAAATTAGTACAGTACAGCTCTGTCTAATCCTCTGAGGAATACTGTCGTGATGATAAGGTATATTTATAATTTAACCTTTTATTTTTCAGATACACGTATGAAATTAAACTTGTAATGGAAGCGAGCGGTGGTTTGCTAAAACGCCATTCGGAAATATCTATAGTCTTCGACCACTGCTTCTCTAACTTCACCAGAATGTTACGCGCCGATGACAAGATACGATTCAAAGGCGTGCTGTCAAACGAAAATGTACCTTATAATATTGGCACTAAGGACCTAAATATTAAAGGATATGAAATAAATTGCCTAGAATGTAAGGAGGCTCAAGGTACAGTCAGGTCGAAAGCGCCCTCTGTATCTAAATTCTCAGAACTATGTAAAACTATTGTAAATGATTGTGTTGTGTCTACAAAGTATATTTTAAATTTCCTGTTGAATCCTGTGGTTGTTTTTAAATAAATGATATATTATGTCGTGTTTTAATGTGTTTAATTTATTTTCTGCGTTTAATGTTTTTATGCATGGAGAGAGTTTTTATTTTTACGACCTGACGCGATTTTTGGGTCTACGGTGACTGGCCTACCTCGTATATGGCGGCGGCGGTGGGGTGGGGGGGGGGGGGGCGTGCCCAGCCCATAATGGACTGGTGCCCAGCCCAGTTGGTTACCTGTTTGGTTCTAGGCGGCCAGCCAAAATTTTTTTAGTATACATAAATAATAATTCTTATCACAAAAAAAAGTTCATTAAAAAAAAAACAACCGAGAAAGAAACTAGTAGAAAAAAAAAAGAAAGTTAGAAGTAGTAGAAAATTATAGACACTTAAGGTACTGTATCTGGTACGCCAAGGATTTCCTTGGACGTCGACTCGGCTTCATCGGCTATCGCATCTCAGAGGCCATGCCGCCCCAGTTTTCCTATTTGTGACAACAGTGGGCCTAGCATGAACGTGCGAAATAAACGTAGGTAACGTTAATTCAAAGGATTTGAAAATTGAAAATCATCATCATCAATCATCGAGCATAATATAGTATTAACTTGTTTTAAGACAATTCATATGCAGTTTGGCTTTAGGCCGGCGCGGCGTTGTCCACTGAAAGCGCTATATTGTGTCTAAAGTAGACTGTGCAGTACTCCAAGGATAGAAAAATGCCTGTCTGCCTGTTTTTTGGACCTATCGAAGGCATTCGATCTTGTCAGTTATGACGTGTTGTGGGATAAGTTGCTATCTGAAACTTCTTTACCTACTGAAGTTATGTCCATATTTAAGTTTTGGTGTAGCAACCTTAGTAGCATTTTTTGTTGGCATTTAGTTGGGCCACTTACAGAGGTAATGTGGCCCAACTAAATGCCAACAAAAAATGCTACTAGGGAATCAAATAAGGCATAGAATTCAAGGTCGCTCAGCGAGCTATGGAACAGTCTATGCTTGGAGATTCTCTGAGGGATCGAATCCGGAACGAGGTGATCCGGCAGAGAACCAAAGTTGTCGACATAGCTCACTGAATAAGCAAGCTGAAGTGGCAATAGGCCGGCCATATTAGCCGTAGAATCGATGACCGTTGGAGTAGACGTCTTCTAGAGTGGAGACAGCGAAACGTTAGGTCCTCAGGCTAAATGGAGCGACGATCTTTGCAGGGTGGCTGGTAGCAGCTGGATGAGAGTTGCCGAGAATCGAGCTGAATGGCGTGCAATTGGAGAGGCCTATGTCCAGCAGTGGACTGCTGATGATGATGATAGGAATCAATGCAATTGTGTGAGGTGGAACGGTTCTCTGTCGAGTGTGTACCGGTTGCGGAGTGAGGCAGGGATTTAGCTCCCCTCGCTTGTTCAACCTGTACATAAACCGTTGATTGCTGATCTCAGCATCACTATGGTCGGATGTCATTGACGGAGTGTGTACCAATAACCTTAGTTACGCAGACGACATGGTGTTGTTGAGTCCATCAATTAGTGCCATGAGGCGGCTAGTGTCTACAAGTGAATCATATGCATTTAAGTTATCACTTAAATCCCCGCGCTTAAATGCGTTCCCTTTCTATGTCCACATTCTCATGTGGAAACAGAAAGGGAACGCAGACGACATGGTGTTGTTGAGTCCATCAATTAGTGCCATGAGGCGGCTATAGTGTCTTATAAGTGAATCATATGCGGTGATTCATCGGCTCAAGTATAATGTTGGAAAGAGTGAACTAATGCTCTTCAAAGCAAGTGGTTTTTCTTACCCAGCATTTCCGAATGTGTCACTTTATGACACTCCACTGTGCAGGGTGTCTAAATTTAAATATTTGGGTCACTGAGTCACCGATGATTTAAGTGATAATGTGGACATAGAAAGGGAACGCAGGTCACTGGCTGTCCGTTATAACATGCTGGCCTACAGGTTTTCACGCTGTATGAATGCGGTTAATATCACGATTTTTAAAGCATATTCCCAATCTTTTTACACCTGCCTGACGTGCGGCTACATGTCGCAATTTAATCTGTTTTGTGTTTGTGAATACTAACATTAGTTTTTTAAGTATATTGTTACTAATAAGAATACGGACCTGGTCTGAAAGATATATATATATTTATTTTTCAAAATTTATTTCGACTTATATCGGGATCTTGGGGTCCCGGTTCTTTGGAAGGCGTACAAGGGGCCGAAGCCAACTCGCAGAAGCCCGTTAGACGCTTTTAATGAAATGAGGTACTAACCGACGATTACCCCTGTACTCACTATGCAAGCGCACCCAAAAACAACCCCCGGTTGGTGTAGGACTATTGCAGGATATGGAAACAAAGATATTGGACTATGGGTTTGGGTGGTTAAAATGGACTGGTTACCTAAAACTATGGAAGGACTATGGCCCCTGCCTGATCATTGTTTTATTGTACACCAATAAAATGGCATAGAGTGACTTGCATTCTCAATAATGGGCTCCCAGGAACGGTCGCTAGCACATAGTGTCGTAGCGACAAGGAGGCAACATGTCCTGAGGTGCTTATGAGGAGTGGAGCGGTATTTCACGGCTATCAGGACAATCCCGGAAGTACGGTCAAGATCCCTACCAGCACCTTAGTCCAGTAAGGTGCTGGTAGGGATCTTGACCTTCTCTTGAAAAGCAAACGTGCTCGGAGGAAGAAAGTATTCCAATACTTTCTTTTCCAATGCTTTTTTGAGCATGTAAAGTATATGAGTTGGCATGTGTAGGGTGTCAAGCCTCGCGCAGGCTGGCGCGATATCGCGAGCGCGACGGGCAGCGCGACCCTTGTTGCGTTCGCGATATCGCGTCAGTGTGTGGAGGCCTTTAAGGCTTTGTGTGAGAGATTTTGGTATTACACCAGTAGATAGATGAAATTATTATTATATCTGTGTGGTGATACTAGTAAGTGCTCGTCACAAAAGATTTACCCAAAATGCTATGCGGTAGTTGTAAGTATGTATTAATGTATTTTCGATTCAAATATCATTCGAATTTACTTTACATTCGTAAAAGTAACGTAGGGTACATTGTGGAATGCAATAAAGTATTGAGTATTGCCGTGGCCTCTCGTACCTACTCTATGCGTTGTCGGTCATCGACCGAATTTAAGATTTTTACTGAGTAGATTCTGGGGACAGGAATCGATGAGCTCTTTAAAGGCGTTTTTCTCCGACTCACAACCTGTTCTACCCACCGTAGGTAGGTATATTAAACTACATCGCACGGGCACAGTACCCCCGACCCGGTTGCCCAGTCAACTGGCTAAGCCGCGGCGACCCACAGCCACTATATTTAGCTTTACGCAACCCGCGGCCTGCCTATCGTGACATATTATTAACATCAATAGACGGCGAGCTTCTTTAGAACGTATTTTTGCCAGTAATGTCCCGGGTATCGGGCTCAGGAAAGAAAAGAATCGAAATAATAACATTCATTTGGCAAAAGGCCACTTCTCGTACAGAATAGTACCTATAATGGGCTTGATCACCACACTCCCTCATTGGATTGGTAATTTCAGACCGAAGTTCTGCTGGGTTTCCTCACGATTTTTCCGTTCACCGTCAGTAAGTCTTTTGACCGCCACGTCCAAGAAGCAAAAACGTGCCCTCGGCGCCAAGCTACGAATTCATCATAGTATTCATCATACCTAATACCTACAAAATAGTAGTGAATTCGGAATTATATCGATAAAGCACATGTAGGTAAAACTATTTATTTTTTAACATCTGTTTTTAATAAAAGTTCATGATTTCTCAGTCATAAAACTTCAATATCTAAAGTTTATTTATTTATTGTAGAATAATGTAAAGAAATTAAATATTTAAACGTAGTTTACCGTCGAGGTCGATACTCTTTTCGTACCTGTTGATTGCTACCTACATCACTCACTACGTGTCATGATATTATGGTAGCTGTGGCAATGAGGGCACTATGTTTTTCGAAGTTTTTCGAATTTTATAATTGGTATTCGTTTTTGTCATCTTATGTTAATAAAGATGAAATATAAAGGAAGAAGTTCTACTAATAATTATAAATTAGGATGAGTCAAGGAACATAATAAGCAAAATAAAAAAATTAACGTTTTTTTATGAACTTTATTTCCGATCAAAATCTGTCATGTAGTCGTGACCGATTTTGGTTTGTCATCTACTGATGACTGTGACGGTCAAAAGGTTAAGGGTATAAGCAACTTAGAAAGTACTTATAACTTTGAAAAAGCCATATTGATATTTGCTGGGTCACTCGCAACTTGAGGCGTAAGGAAAGGATCAGATAATGACGGGCCACCATGACGAACCGTATTTTATTTATTTAGTTTGAAACATATTTTATGGAGTAGGTATCACAAGGAGCATCGATGACCTGGTGAATGAAGGTGGTGGAATTCCGCTGGATGGGAAAAGTATAGGACCGGTCGATGTGGTGACGCTTGGGAGATATGCAGCAGTGGCCGTCTTCGAGCCTAAATTATATTTTATGGTACTCAGTTGACATAAAGTTTATCATCTGAGCCACGGCTGCCCACGAGACTCAATGTGTTTACTCTCAACGAGACTTTTGCATTGGAAAAGATGTAGACTTTTATTCAATTTGATTTTGTGCCAATGATCATTTGAATCATTCAGATAGTACTTAAAGTTTATCTCAATGTTGGGACCATAAAATATTCATAGTTTGGACTGGTGTTTCCGTATTGTAAAATAAATGAAAAAAGAAAATTGCCAATGATACTAATGACTAAATCAGAAAAAAGTTAATGACTTTCCTTCATTTCCTGCTCGAAAGAAAACGGTTTAGAAGCTAAGGAAATGAGAAGCGATTTTATCATTTTAAAATTATTATGATTTATATTACAGACGAGATGGTTTATGTGGTAAGTATATCAGCCATGGCAGTTGGATGAGAGTAGCCTAGGATGGAGTTAAATAATGTGCTATGTCCAGGAGTGGACTGCTATAGGACTGATGATGATTATTATTAGCTGTAGGTAGGTTCCCTAGCTAAAGATTTTTACGAAGTTTTTTCTCCATTTAAAATAAGATTTGACATTTAAATAAACCTTTTTACAGTCCGTCAAATCACTTTAATAATGTGAAAAAAGTTCAGTTATCTATCTAAATTGGGTTATTCTTTACGAGCCGTAGGTATTTCGACACGCCCTATCAACAACGTAGGATCGGAATTTTGACATTTTTTTTTTCCATGAATGAATGCACTTGAGAGCGCACGCTACGGTCCACTAGCGGTCCTTTAAAAAAATATTATCTCGTGACTGAGAAGGAATTATGAAAAACGGCTCAATCAGCGACCTCGGTAAAGGACACAGCAGATATTATGGACGACGCCACCCAGAGCGTCGCGTCGAGCCGGACGGCTCTGTGTGTCGTCGTCCGTAATATCTAGTACATTACAACTGCTCAGCGTCGCGTCGGCGTCCCGTCTCGCCGCGCCGTGCCCGCTGTGTGCAGAGACCTTTAGTGTGTCTAGAATTTTCTAATACCTTTTATAAAGTTTCAAATTGAGACACGAAGCAACAAAATATAATCTAGATTCTAGAGGAATGTGGCCGCTTTTCTTTAGATCGATTTTTTGTGGACCGTAGTATGGCCCTCTTAAAATAGTGTAACAAACAATCTTATCTATTAATTCATAATCTTATCCCATATGATGACAATTGAATTGTACTTTTAAACTTTAAACTGCTCTGCTGGAAAGTTGCGTATTTGCAGATCAGATGCTACATTGTTGATACTTATAGGGCGTGTCGATTCTTTAATATCTAGTAGGCACAAATCTTAGAATTAATTCATTCTCTGTGAACATAAAACCATTAATATGTGAACAGTCTACGTAGGTGACCCTTGTTTGTACTCGTATCAAAGTATTAATTGGACTAATAAGGGATTTCGATTTAATTATCGTGAGGGCTTTTAATTAAGCAGATCCCGACGAGATTATCTGTTGTAAGATGTCGAAGAGATCCTTACAAGGATTCCCTTTGACATCTAGATAAATTCATTGTTTGTAAAAAAAGATGGTGTTTAAGAGCGTTGTCACCGGTCAACTAGTGCCATTCCTTTAAAAACATATTTTCTCGTGACTGAGAAGGAATTATGAAAAACAGCTCAATCAACTATATCGGTAAGTGTGTCTCTTTTATAAAGTTTCATATTGAGACACGAAGCAACAAAATACGATCTAGAGGAATGTGGCCGTTTTTATTTAGATCGAATTTTTTTGCTTCGTGTCTCAATATGAAACTTTAAAAAAGGGATTAGAAATTTCTAGACACACTTACCGATATAGTTGATTGAGCCATTTTTCGTAATTCCTTCTCAGTCACGAGATAATATGTTTTTAAGGGAGTGGTACGGTGGGCTGCATCAATTGGTTACCCCATTTGTATTCAAATTTGCTTTCAAGGGTACCCACATCGTGACGCTGACTGTACTAGTGGACCGGTGACAACCCTCTTAACTCGTTAGGGTGAAAAAACTGTTTAGATAAAGTTCATGGAAGTAACTAAATAAAAAGAAGAAATTATTTAATGTAGTATGGTAGTAGGAAATTTAATATTTAAATCAAGGAAGTGCTAGTCATTCGAACTTTTGCTTTTCACATAAAACAAAGTTAATTTTGTGCTAGGAACACGAGATAAATACCTACTCTAGCGTTTAATGTCACGTCAACACATTAAACAAATCAAAGAGTTCATAAATAAGACTCTTATACACCGTGGCATTTTAGTCGTCTTACAAAGACAGCCCACTTCATGTATCCAATGACCATTCATGTAATTTTTTTCTTACATTTTTTTATTATTTTATTAATTATGACGCATGAAATAGTTTAAAACACCCTGTTACGAGTGCAGTCCGAGCCCTGTGTTACAAGGGCGCCGCGGAATGGAGCGGCGACATCTTTATCAGAGTTCATTCACCCTAACGCAAAAATGTGTTTCTTACTGTTGCAACTTAAATCTAATCTAAATCCATTCTGCGGCGCCCTTGTATCACAAGGCTCGGTTTGAACTCGTAACAGGGTCTTTTAAACTATGTCATGCATCATAACTAATTAAAAAAAAAACATGTTCAAAAAAAAAATTTTTTTTTACATGAATGATTAGTAGTCATTGGATACATGAAGTGGGCTGTCTTTGTAAGACGACTAAAATGCCACGGTGTATATACCTAAGGTAAGTTGACGTGTGACGACGGTCATTAATTGTTTAAAAAGTTCATTTGATAAACTACCTACCTAAAAGCTGGAAGCATTTAAAAGACGTAGCGTTCAAAAATAAAGTTATAAATTTGCTAGCAGATAAGCTTATTATAATTTGAATGAGTTTTTAAATGAGAGATTTTGATCATGTATTACAAATTTATTATTTTTAATGATCCATAATACCATGACATTCATTTTATTAATAATTAGACTCGGAGTAACATTGTACTTTGTTTTATTAATATTTGCATGCCATTGTTTAAGGTAAACGTGATTAGGTATCTGTTTTTATCTCTACTTTTAACATCTCTTGCATGCTGACAATTTGTGTTGTATGTATTGTACCTACTCATGTTTGAGCAAATAAATGATTATCTTATCTTATTGTTGGGTACAATACTTGCAACCGAACAGCGCAGCACTTTTGCCTGCGTGCATTTCCATAAATGCACGTATCACAACAATTACCATTTAGTACGTATTCGACTACCAATCGCGTAACTCAAACCAAACCAAATCAAACCATCTTAGTGCTAATATAGTTAAATTTACCATGATAATTATAACCAATATATTCAATATAGCATTTAAACCATTTATATATTTCGTTTTATTAAACCAGTTGCATTAAACCAATAACCAAACCATATCCAGTCTAGTATTACACCAAATCAACCAGATCAACTAAACATATATCAACCAACCCGGAAGTTAGTGCTAAACCAAGTAGGCACTAAATTCTACACTTATCTTTGATTATAGTGGTGTGAAAATATAATTAAAAAATATCTATGAAAATCTAGTGTGTATGTAAGTATGGGCCTATTTGAAGGATTAAAAAAAAAAAGACGTGTGGCACTCGGGGACTGCCGCGGTAAAGCTATTGCATAGCATTTTGTATCAACTTATGCAATTATAATTATTTATTTATTTTATTTATGCAGTATTTCTTTTTCTTTGATATTAATTCAAGTTACACTTTTTGAGCGTGGTGACCGATAAGAAAACAAATTTTTCTTTTATTAAATAAACAAAGAGTATATAATATTAAGAGACGGGAGTCCCATAGATAAAAATGAAAAACGTCGCTTGTATGAAACGTGAGCTAATAATGAATACCAACATAACAGAAATGACACGGACTGCAGACATGACATAAAGCTGCCAACATAATAACAAGATAGGGATGTACTACTACTCACTCGTAATTTTTATCGATATGTTGCTGTAAAAAATTTCGGGTTTTAGGATCCTGACATTTTTACGGTTTCATTCTTAATAAATTTAAGGCAAAGGTCACTTAGGCCAACGGTAACTTTCGATTTGAACTAAGGTTATGTGGTAATTTTCTTATAAAAAGAAACCAGCTACGGCTGTGATTCCACGTTGGCGTAAGCGGGGTTCAGAGACAAATCCCATTGTATAGTCTAGATCTAATCCGAGGTAAACTTGACTATAAGATGAGATTTGCTGTGATGATAATAAAATAAAACAAAACTTTGGACTTAAGTTTTTTTATAATAATTAGAACACCTTTTCCTTTCTATTGATCATTCAATTGGCAATGGTTCAGCAGTTGATGTTGAAGGTACTGAAATGTAGAAAACACGTTGCTTATTAACTGACAAATGAACAAGTGAATTCAAATTTAATTCTAATCTTGAATAGTTACTTGGGCTTAGTCTCATTCTTTTTATCACATTTTCATTTGAAAAAGGGTCTGTAATAGACAAAAAAGTATCTGTAATATTTACAATTGATACATTCAATACAGTTAATCAAATAGTAAAGTGAATTTAATAAGTTTAAAATAAACATAAACCTTACCCGCAATAGAACATATTTTCCTGTCTTTTGAACATTCTACTGGCAATGGTTCAGCAGTTGATGTTGAAGGTACTGCAATAAAAACAAAATGTAGTCATTCACTTCTAATTCCAAAAACAATGAAGGGTATCGTAGTTGGGATGAATTAATCCCAAGAACCGAATTAACATTGTAGTTGAAAAACATGTTTCCCCATACTTTCCAACTGCATAATAATAATGTAAGTACACACAATATTGAGTAATTTACCATGTTATTTTAAGACCATAGACTTCTTAAAGGTTTTGCTGTAATCTTTAAGTATAGAACTGTACACTGTATTTTTTTTAATGTTAGGATCAGCAGTTTCGGAGATAAGGGGGGAAATGGTAAATTTTCATCTATTTTCTTTAATAATTTTCATTAAAAATGGAAAATGAAATGAAAGGACTTGTCAAGAGGATTTTTTTTTTAATAATTTAAAAAAAAGTTCTCTTGTCAAGTCCTTTCATTTCATATGTCACATGATACATTTTGCATGTGTACCAAAATGCAACTTAATCGGTCCAGTAGATGAAGGTACATAAGGGTTCCGTTTTTTCATTCGGACGTACAGAACCCAAAAAAAAAAAAACTTACTAGATGTACCAGTCCAAGAATCGCAGTAGTCGAAGTAGAAGATAACTCTGCAAAATATAATTGAACATGAGTTACTAAAGTAATCGGAAAGGTTGAGTTAGGATGAATTACGACTGGAAAATAAAGTCTTACCTGTTTGCTCACTTTTGAAGATGTGTAGTGGAAATCCAACGAACAGCTCATCTGCTATTGGTTCTGCAGTAAGTTCTACAGACGGAGTAGCATTTTTTCTTAGTTGTGTCTTCTTTTTATTGAAATCCTTTGGTAGAAAATGACTGCCACAAATATGTTCCAATTGATGTAGCTTTTCAATGGGTACATACACCAAGTCTTCTTTCCCGTAACTTTAACCCATTTTTTACATCTAGCTGGAACATTTTATTACATTATTATGATTATAAACGTAGTGTATTTAAACTTATATCTTTGTTATTTTGGTTTTGCAGTATTAATAGAATAACAGAGAAAATTAAATGAAATAGGAATATTATAATAATAAAAATATCGACAGTCGATAAAAAAGTAACATGCGTCATCACTAGCATATTGATAGGTTACTTTGTAATTTTGTAAATTTTGGACTTTAAATCAAGTAATTTATTTTCTGTAAGAGCTTATCAATGTTTTTTAACATAACAATTGAAAATATATGCTTACCTATCTTCATTCAAAGGAAATTTGGCTATGAAGATTCGCATTTGACCATCTGACCGGCCGGATCTTATAACACATATTTCACACGTTTTGTAATGCATTGCAACTTAAATTACGTCACACGTACATACATAAATACAACAATAACTCTAATTTACGATAAATATCCACAAAACACAGAATAAAAACAAAAACAGCGCTTTGTTGACAAAGTTCTTGACAACAAACAAGACAAGAATATGGCGGCCGGTAGCTATGGCGGCTGAGTAGCGTAGTGCGATAGAGTCGAATAGATGTTAAAGCGAGACAGCGATAGCGTGAGGTTTTTTCGTTACGGAATTTCTGGATTCGGTCCCCGCGCTCAAGGCCCGCGATAGAAGCTATGCAATAGCTTAAAAATGGATGTAGATTGTTTACGCTATAGAGCGGCTGCTGAGTATTAAATCATGGGTTCGATTCCCAGGTTGGGCAATGTGTTATTGAGTATCTCCGTCAGGAATATCTCAGTCTGAATTTGTGCTCGATATATGGATACGGTCACCCCTATAAAATGAGTCTTAAACATAAATGGCGAAATGTGGTTGTACTATTCAACCCTGCCTAGCTCTTCGGGGAATACAGGCGTGATGTTTTGTTGTATTGGGACCCTATCCTCCATCCATATCCTATAGCTTTACAAACAGTGGAGTATCGACGCCTGCTCTGGTCCTCGGAGATAGACGCACAATGACGCATTGTTCCCGCCGCGTCTATTGTGAGACGTGAAAATAGCTGCGAGTCTGTGGTACGGGCGAGCGATCGCGATTCTGTCGATGCGATTTGTCGTGTGCTTCGAATCTGTCATACGAGAATACTGATGAAATTTCCTTTTTTATTATTTTACTAGCTTTTTCCCGCGGCTTCGCCCGCGTTGATATCGTAAAATATCCCACGGGAACGTAGGTACTTCCGGGATTAAAAGTACCTTATGTGTAATTCATGCTATAGATTATCTATGTGCCAAATTTAATTCAAATTCGTTCAGCCGTTTTTGGACCAGTCCGGAACATACATCCAGACAAACAAACAGACAAACATTTAAAAGCTATATTTTCGGCACCATACTCGATCCCACACCTTGTAGCAATTCCTTTTTTTTTGTGGTTCCGTACACCTGCCAGGAATGTGGGTTTGTCCGAAAGGGATATCGTGGCCATGGCACACAGGCAACTGAAGGAACACGGGTGGGTTTTAGTCAGTAAAAGTCTGACACGCCCTTCCGCTCCGCCCAGAGCGGGAGAAGTTATTTGATAATTTCCCACCCAAAAAAAGGGTTCCGTACCAATATGGTGAAACCTTATGGTGCGATTCAGTCTGTCCGTCTGTCACAGCTGGATATCTCAAGAACTACTAATGTAATTTTTTTTTTTTTTTTTTTTAATGATTTTTGATGGTACGAAACCCACGCCACGGTGCGCGAGTCCGACTCGCTCTTGACGGGTTTTTGTATTATTCAATGTACAGTTTTGTCTTCTTTATAGATTTGCTTCACAAAAGATGGACTGCTTACTGCTGGGGGCACACGATGCGTTGCGGCGCCGCACCGCAAAGATTGCGCCGTATCAGTGGGCACACAAGCGGTGCGGCGCCGCGACGTGGTTATGTCGCAGCAGCGCCGTAGCAGCGTTGGACAGTCTGTTAATAATAAAAATGGATCGTAAAAGACGTCTGCTGTTGGTCCTACTATTACGCCACCGCCGAAATCAACGTAAAAGCGTACGACGATACTGGATCAGTCCCTTTATTGCACTAAGGAACAGTGATGGACAGTTTTTTCTCCAAGAATATAAAGAGTTGCTGTTTTACAATTTCTTTCGAATGAGTGTGTTAAGTTTCGAATGTTTATTGAAATCTTTAGAACCACATATACAACTGAGCGGTGCCGCTCCGACGTCGCAACGCATTCACCCCTCCCCGCCTCTTCTTGGTGGTTGCAAGTCCGGTGCAGCGCCGGAGCGCATCGTGTGACATGCCACAGATATTTCTATGTAAGACGACGCAGCGACACCGCTCCGGCGCGCCGCCGCAACGCATCGTGTGCCCCCTCTTACGAAGATTCTTTAGATTTTATCATATTATAGGAACGTGACATTTGTGATACCACTTTGTTTTTTTCTGATCATTAAATCGTCAGTTATCCTTATCTGTTATACATAACTGAACTTCAGATAAAATTTATTTGAAGATCGCATTCATTTATTTTGCGGACTTTGAAGAGTAAATTATTTGACATATTTTCTAAACAAAACCAGTCAATTGTATTCCTCAGCCACCAGCCCAGAGAGAGAAGGGGTTGCCTATGGAAGGCGCAAATAATGTTTCGTGGAAAGCTTGAGGCCGATCTTAAAACAGTAATGGTTAACTGATAATAAATATTTTGGGGATGAATTATTCAGTACCTATCTACAGCATATGTATAACGCAGCTCAACTTAAAGCCTCGTATTTCGCAGTATTGTTGCAGCAACATGTTTTTTGTTGTGAGCTAGGTAGGTAGCTGTTTAAATACCTAACCGGTGGTTTGAATGTTGGTGAACACAGGCCTTAAAGGCACACTTTAAACATAGGTTATTAATGTTAACCATGATGTTATAAGTAATAAGAGGTAGATACATTATACATGCTCCGCAAGTGGCAGGTCAAAACTTGGCTAATTAGCCAAGTTACGTATCGTTTTGTCTCTTTCTCACTCCCGATAATTACGACATATATCCGGCTCCTACTTCCACGTGTCGTTTAATAGCATGACATTGTGTCGTTTTTGAAGAGCGAATGTTAAATAGGTCAAACTCTCAAACTCAAATCATTTATTTCAATTAAAACATTTACAGGCACTTTTGAATTGTCAAGGAGTCGGTCAGTATGAAAAATGAAGCTACATGCCCATTCCAAAGCGTAGTAGGTGCCTATGGAGAATAACGGGCAAGAAACTTCATGGACACTCTTTTAAATTAAATAACAACAAACAACAACAACAACAAAACAACAATAAACAAACAACAACAACAACAACAATAACAACAACAACAATTGTAACAATTTAATTTTACATTTTATCTATAATGCTGAATTTATAACTAAATGTGAGAACGATGTAAAAATAAAAACGTACACGTTAAAAGCGTCCAGAGTAGGTACAACAAATAGAAACAAAAAAAAAAATAACAAAAAAAGAATTCATAAATAAAATAACCTTAAATTAAGGTAACCTATCTACCTGTTTTTACTTACAATAAAATTGATGTAAACTACAGTAATAACGTATATAAGGTGTATCTATTCATACACGAAATATTTAAAGAGGACCATCTATAGGTAGTAAAAAAGCCATAGCAGCAAATTTTTTTTTGTTATCTAAGAGTTTTATATTTTTACATAATTATTATAACTTTAAAATTGCTTGAGACATTTTGCAAAGGAGTTGCATTTTCCAAAATTTTACTTATTCTATGAATGACCCGCCCGGTCGCGGTGACGGTGGAGGCCATGAGCGTGGTGAATTTTGATAATTAATCATCATGTCAAGTAATTTTTTTTTTTAATAATATAATCTTATTTAAAAAAAAATTCGTTTCCATGGCTTCTTTACCACCTAAAGGTGTATCTCTTAAAATATTTCGTGTTTGAATGGATAGGCTTATTCCACTAATCCCCCCTGAGAGAATCCCCCTCAGTGGAAAAAACTGAACCCTAATTTAAAAAAATCACTTTCAGGGGGATCTTGGAATAAGTAATTTTTTTTTCAATTCTAGTTTTCCCTCCTTAGCAGGATTCTCAGGGGTGAATTCTAGACTGTTTTCAGATTCCACTTTTCCTCCTATATACAAAGTGTAACAGATTAGCATGTCCAACTAGCAATTAACATACATACATAGATTCACGCCTTCTTTTCATGGGTGTAGGCAGAGTCTATAGAACGCCTCCTGTTACGCTCGTTAGATACTCCTTTTGCTTATACACATCTAGTCATACACGCACGCCGGTTGCCAGTACTACGCACCTGACCTTTCTCAAGAACATTACCAATTAAGTCACTATATGTCCTCCTGGGGCGTTTTCCGGCGTTTTCACTCACATCTGCCTTGTAGATCCCTTTTGTTAGTCGCCTTTCAATAAATTACCAAACGCTTTCAAAGAACTACCTTTGCTTATGTTTAAAAAAAAATCTGATTCAGTGGCTAAAAGAAAAATGTTTTTACACTGTTAATGAATTTGTGTCACATGTCGAAGAAAGAAAGTTATGACATTATATTTGGTTTATTAAAATTTTATTTGTTTTTAATTTGTGTTTTTATTTTGACATTTTAACAATATTTATTTATTTATTTAAACTTCATGTACAATAGTGGTATACATAGGCGGACTTAATGCCACAAGGCATTCTCTACCAGTCAACCTTTGGGTTAAATATAAAAACAGTGATAGGGTACAAAAATAATGTCTAACTTCTAGATTACGAGAATTTATATAATTTTATTGATACTAAGGCCTGTGTTCACCAACATTCAAACCACCTGCACCGGTTAGGTATTTAAACAGTTGGTTTATGTCAAATTTCTTATGAAATTTTGAGTAAACAACTGATTAAATATCTAAACAGTTGATTTAAATGTTGGTGAACACAGGCCTAATACACATATACAAATAAAATAAACTAATAGATATTTTAACAAATACCACCTAATAATAGTTACTATGACTAGATTATCATTTGAGAGTTATTTAGTCTGACTTAAGTAGTGGTTACGAACTTTTCTTTTAAAAGTAAATTTGTTTTCAGCTTTTTTAATGCCAAAAGGTAGCGCGTTCCAGAGCTTTATAGTAGAGATAGCGTAAGAATTTGACATAAAACCGGTACGGTGTGAAGGAATTTGGAGAAGTAGATTCTTGGAAGCTCGTAGGTTACGACTATGAGAACTGCCCAACACTTTGAAATAATTCTTTAGATAATCGGGAGCACATGGATCGTTCATAACCGTGAAGAGCAAGCAGAGAGATCTGAGGGACCTTCTGAGTCGGATAGGCAACCATTTAAGCTGAGAACGGGAGGAAGAAATGTGATCGTATTTACGAAGGCCAAAAAAAAACCGAATACAATACAATATTCATGGACATTATCATTTCAATCCATACTAATACTATAAATGTGAAAGTAACTCTGTCTGTCTGTCTATCTGTCTGTCTGTCTGTCTGTATGTTACGTTTTCACGCCTAAACCGCTGAACCGATCGTCATGAAATTTGGCAGAGATATAGCCTGGGATATAATAATAAAATTTATTCAAAAATAAAAATTGGAAATATACAGTATAAATCTTAGAAATAATGTAGGTATTACAAAGTATGATGCCTGTACTAGGTTAAACCTGTATCACAGGCGACATGAGTTCTTACAATTACTATTAGGACAACTGATTTCTTAACAAATATTTGACATAAGTTTTATGAATAGTGCAATAGTTAGTTAATTATGTTAATATATACTTAAATACTAATAATTAAGGTCTTAAACATGTAGTTAATTTCTATATTATTTACGGAAAAAGTTGTTAGCACTTAGTTACACGATTATGATTGCGTCTGCAGTATTAATAATTATAATAGGTTGAAACAAATATTGCATAAATCACTTTAAAGGCATTTTTTGAAGCGATCAGCTAATTTGATTAGCCAGCAACAAATCGATGGTAAGTAGGACATCGCAGTGGTCAGGTATATTGTTGAGTCAGCAACAAGCAAAACGGAAATCTGGCCTCGAGTATGACGCACTAGGTGCCCTCATAATCGATGGAGTTAATATACCTGTACTCTGCTATTTTCCTTGCAGGGCATTCAGCGTCTCCCGTTTTGTGATCACTGGGCTTTTTAAAGCGTGAGCAACTTGCACATTTTGGGATATCGGCTTTCTTCGCACATTCGGACACCGAATGGCCTGCGTCACCACAGTGACCACACGTAGAAATGACCTCTCGGCAAGTTTTTGCTGCATGGCCATATTGCTGGCATTTATAACACCTTGTTACTAATGTAAAGTCCCTGACAGGACAGGACGTCCAATTAACAAAAAGCCTTGATTGAGGGATAAGGGCTTTACGTATATTGGCTGAAACTTCAACAACGTAGTTGCAGGTCGTAGCATCTCTCTTCCCCGATTTGTGGCTAAGTTTTATCAAGGTCAAGAAGGATTCCAAGGACATCGCTGGTAACTTGTCGGCTACGTTTTGTTCGAAAATGCACCTGAAATATGAATATGGAGAAGGACATAGGCTACTTTTTTGCGCGATAACCGACATCCACGCGGGCGGAGCCGCGGGCAAAAGCTAGTTAATATATAAAATCTGACACTTTATAAAGATCATATTGGTAACTAATATGACATTTTTTAATTATATAATGTACACTCACCTGCAAAATTGCATGGATACCTTAGTGTCTATTTTCCAGTGAACGTTTGAGTTCAAATTTTCGAAAATAGAACTAGCTTTCGCTTTTCGCTTCACACGATTTTGTTTCTGTATTGTCCATGGATTTTTGCAGTCGACCGTACCTATTGTGAAATTAAATATTTGCAATTAATTAATTTAATCTGACTGTTTGTAACGTTTATAGTGATAACTGAAGGAATATTATGATATTTTTAATAATTTAATGTATTCTGAAATTAAATATTTGCACATCTAATGGTAGAATGTAAAGGGGCCACATTTAGAATAACATCATACTACTTTGTACGTACACCTACATTTTGGCAAATAAAGTTTTTATTATTATTTCAGTCGTCCTCTCAACAGGACCAAACCATCTAAGCATACTCTTTTCAATTTTTGTTACTACATTTTCTTTTAAGCCACATCTTTGCCTTATCACATCATTTTTCAGCCTATCATTCATAGTTACGCCACACATGCTTTGCAAGGAACGCATTTCCACAACATTTATTCTACTCTTTAGCAAATAATATATCAACAACTAATATAGCTTTGTGTAACGTCCTGCGTCTATATCTACATATACCCCATATGAAATAACTCTAATGACTGCCCTAAGCCGAGGTTCGTACCCCACAGGGGGTGCCCTTAGCACGCAGTCGTTTAGTTTATAAGTTTTTACGCCCTGGCTGGAGGCATTAAGTTTCGTTAGGAACTTAAGGCTGCAGTCTTGCAAAATTCACTCGCGGTGAGTTATTTGCGCAACATTGTATTTTTTTTTTTAAACAAATTAAAGAAATAACATGAAATATTATTATTGCACAGAAATAAACATAATACAAGTAATAGCTAGTAATTTTTTTTAGTACATCGGGGTGGATTATGTTAGGTAAATCAAGCGTTGAATACAACGCTTTCTGCCCAACAACATTTCGAGGTATGTTTGTGCTCCTACTTTAGGGTAATTAAGAATTATTTTCAAAATCTGTTCAGCACATAATTAGCTGAACATTCTCGTCTTCAAAAAGCGCTGATTAGTTTTTTCTATTTATCTTTCATTTTCTTATTTTGAAGGTCACAAAGTCCACAAAATTCTCTGTTTTTATCTCTTAATAAACGGTTTGTTTCTTATATAAAATTTAATCGTATGTATGTAATAATTAAATTATTTTAATGCCAAGAGTACAACGAAAGAAATACTAAAAAAAAATGTACCCAAATCACCTTATTCTAACAATAATAACAATATCAAAATATTTGCCTTAAGTCAATCACAGGAAAGTCCGGTTAAAGAGTCTCAACCTCTCAAGGTTAACTCTGAGATATCTTAGTTAAATAAATAATGAAATAAGAATTTTTACAGTTCGTTCAACCGATTTTGACTTCTATTGCGTTAGTGGTATGACAAATGGCAGCTGCAGTAAACAGTTGGTGTTGTAATTGTAACCACTTTTTTGCTTTTAATGACATCCTCATGCCTACGGAATAGAAATCAAAATCGATTGAACGGGCTGTAAAAAAGGTGTTTTTAAATGTCTAATGTTATTTCAAATTGAGTATAGGTATCACTAAAACTACACTAATTTCACAACTCGATAAAAAAACCTCTCAAACCGAACTTACTACACCAATTTGTTATAAATTACTACAATGCAAGTGAGTGGGGTCGGCCAAAAGTTAAATTGAGGGCCTGATGTGATTTTCAAGCACTCATTATTTCGAAGTAGGAGTTTCGGAAAATTTTGATTTGGATTCCTTTTGGTCTTTTTCCCCGAAGTCCTTCGTAATTGATGTAGAAAGGATGGCTGTAACGACATCAAGTAATTTAATGTGTACTTGGTATAGGTACCTACTTATTTATTAAGACTAGTTGTTGCCCGCGACTTCGTCTGCGTGTGTTTTGTATATCCGACCTACAGATTTTTTTCACCAATTATCTAGGTTGAAAAGTAGCCTAACCTTAGGCTAGTAACGTTCACGTTAACGTTCGGTTCAGTGGTTTGGGCGTGAAAGGGAAACAAAGAGTCAGTGTTACTTTCACATTCATAATATTCAGTATTAGTATGGCTTAGTATGGCTTAGTATGACTTAGTATGGCTTAGTATGGCTTAGTATAGCTTAGTATGGCTAAGTATGGCTAAGTATGGCTTAGTATGGCTTAGTATGGCTTAGTATGGAAAGTATGCAGGGACGTAGCTACCACTGGATCAGTCGTATTATATACGGAGCGCCCCACGTATGTAAGCAAAAATTCGGAAACTATTAAATAATGACAATATTTCCATGCATGTTTGAGAAAAATGGTTTTTTAGAAAGGAACTTCAGTATTTTAACACCCAGCGCTTTTTTAAAGTAGTAATTTTTTGGGTAGATTAGAAAGCTTTTTAGTGTATTTTTGAAAGCTCTAATGCGCAAAAGGATGGGACAAAAAAAAAAAAAAAAACACCAAAGTTTATTTCGGGATCGGTGGGGAAGATCACTCGGCGGGTCTAAATTTGTTGAATAATAAGGCGTAACTCTATGGCAATATTTTTTATTATTTACTTTTACTTGTAGTATATTTTCGAATATTTAGCAGGGAAGGTAAATGAAGCATTAAATTCAATCCAAATATCGAACACTCTCCACACTTCGCGAGTTTGCGACAAAAATATTGGCAAATGATTCGGAACGATCGTCTGAAAATTGTTTCATCAATCAAATTGCGATTAGAAAGTTCCCGTAAGAAATTATTTGCCAGTTTGTTAGTTTTACCTGCCTACGTAAATTAGATTCGAAGAACTTGGATCTGTTTTATTTTCACGATACTGTGTGTTTTTTTATTAAAGTCCTTGTAAAGAATGTTTTGATACCCATCCATTATCCATTCCATATTCTGAAAATAAAAACGTGAATGTTCCTAGAAAACTCTAGGCTCAATAAAAATTACCTTTTTCAAAATGTATGTTAAGATCGATATCTGAAAGAAGTTTCTTCGAAATTAGTAATAAAAAGTACCTCACAGTGTTTTTCTTGAGTTTCCAGTTCTCTCTATTATAAAAAGAACGTTTCTATTTTTAAAGGTAGAAAGTCTATTCAAACTGCTATTATGTGATAGTAATCACTATATCAGAACTGCAGGAGTTTGACATGTTTGATTGTTTGAATGTGGGAATCGGGTGGTCTCATCTCGGCTTAAGCTTTTGTTGGTGAGAAGCTTCTTTACGTGAAAGTAATTGTTTGCGTCTTAATAATGTTTATTTTGTATGGGTCGTATTTGGATTTCTTTGTAAATGGCCTTCAATTTCATAATGTTAAGAACGATTGAAACGAAGAAGATTATAAATAAAATCTAACACGTCATGTTTCCAAGATATTTATTATTTTTGATATTTTTTTACAAAAAATAATGCTTACAAAAATATCAAACAAAAAATTAAAAGTGAATTGTCTTAGCTTTTTTCTTGTATTTATTCGTATCTGTATCTCTAATAACAGACCAGCAATAATCACCAGTATCCTTGATAATTTTGCTCAAAAAATTTCAAATCCTGATGAAAACACTCTCCATGTTCATCGCTGACTTGTCCGAGACCAGCCCAAGAGCTTAGAGTTTTTCTGCATCTTTCACAAAAAACGTGAGGAGCCCATTTTTTGTCCTGGTGACAGACCAAAATTTTGAAATAACCGATATATGCATCTTAAAGTGATTCCGTTATGGGATATCCTTTTTTAGATATTATAAATTCACCACAAACATAACAAAAACGATCAGAATGTACTTTACACAACCTTTTTGACATTTTTAAAACAAGTATTTATTTAACTGAACACTGCACAGCATCAAAATTTTAAAATTAATCGAAACCAACTTATGAGTAGTTTGAAAATAAGATGTTATAAGAACTTGATTTATAGACGTGATAGAAATAAAACAAATATATGTTTGCGTTTAGTTATTACTACTAAATACATCGATATGGAATTCATTGAAAGGACATGACTTTTATTTTAATTTGTAAACTAGTGTAATCAGTGTATTTTATAATAATTATTTCTTTATAAATACTGAAAATTATTAAAAATAAACATGATTTCTATAAAACAGACAGACTGACAGACAGACTAGTAGACACACAGACAACAATTTTGCAAATAGTTTTTTTTTTAATGAGTACCTTATATACTTCCATATGCATTTAGTAAGAAGCTGTAATTTTGACATTACAAACAGACACTTAAATTTTATCTATTTGTATAGATTTCTTTGTTAATATATCACGCGTAATATCAGAGACCAGTTTAAAAAAAAAAAAACGGGTTTGATTAGCGTTAAAAAGCTTTATTAAGTCTAAAACCGTGTAAGTTTCTAGTTAATTGTAATATCGCGTGATTTACTTAAAAACAGTCAACTCAAAGCATTTATTTCAAATAAACCAATTACAGGCCCTTTTGAATTGTCAAGGGGTCGGTCAGTCAGAAAGATGAAGCTAGTTGCCCATTCCAAAGCGTAGTAGGTTCCTATGGAGAAGAACGGATAAGAAACTCCATGGACACTCTTTTAAAACAAAATATTGTTACAAAATATGGGTTACATCATTCATGTTGAAGTTATACATGTGAGAACAATGTAGAAAGACGTGCACGTTAGAAGCGTCCGTAATAGAAACAATTCAAAAATTAAAATAAGCCGTGGCAGCTAAGAGATGACCAGTCCCAACTGACGGCGCCCGTTCACGAACATGACGCATGGATCAGCACCATTTAGCTCAACCATTTTGAAGGGAACTTAATGATCCAACACACACGCCACCACCAGCGAGACATTTGAGTGAGCATGACATACTCTCAGCCGCCAGGGCACATTCAAGTCAATAAAAGACATATTACCCGGTAAATGGTAGCTCTATAGTACATAGTACTCACACCTGTGCTATGCAATTATATAATTCAAGGACATTGAGTTTATACAATGCAAAAATAGTTTACAATCTTCAGCAGCTCCAACATGATTGTCAAATGTTAATTAACTAGCTGAGGTTGTGGAGCAGGACCAGCATTCAGCCAAGCATTTTTATCAGCGATGTAATCCCCCAACTTATAATATGCCTGCCTGCATAGTGTGCGTTTTATACAAGATTTAAATTTAGTCTCATTCAGTTGAAGTATGTGGGGAGGAATTTTATTGTAACATTTTAAACAGTACCCCATGAAAGATGAGTCTACTTTAGCCAGTCTGAAACCTGGTTGAGCTAATAGGTCCCTATTTCTAGTACTATAATCATGTCTTTCACCTCTTTTTCTAAAAAGATGTAAATTTTTCCTTACGTACATGATGTTTTCGTAGATATATTGACAAGGTACCGTCATGATGTTAATATCCTTAAACAGTGCAACACGTATAGTTTTATTAAAGGTTTTTTTTAAAGGATTTAAGACATACACTTTTACCACAGGCTAACTTTGAAATTACGGAGAAAAGTAGTTGATTTCGTGGGTCAAATCTAATGAGCTGGCAAAACTTCACAGACTAGGGCACCTGTCCCAATAAAACCAATAATTTTCTCGCTCAAGAAACGTACCTACAAAAGATTGTAGGTCCAGTTTATGAGATCACCTTTGTACATATTTTTCTGTTCCTTTCTTCTTGTCTATTTATATGTGTGTACATAAATTGTTAAATAAATAAATATATTTTAAGAGAAACATCTGTAGGTGGTAAAAAAGCCATAACAATGTTTTTGTTTTTTAATCTCATTGTTTTTATTTTTACGTAATTATTATAATTTTAAAATTGCTTGAGACGTTTTGCAAAAAAACCTTTACTTACTTTTTATAGGAATGACCCGCAACGACGCGGTGACGGCGACGCTGACGGTGGCGGCACGAGCGCGGTGCCTTTTGGTAATTAATCATCATAACAAGTTATTTTTTTTTTTTTTTTTTTAATAATATACTCAGATTTAAAAAAAATCGTTTCCATGGTTTCTTTACCACCTATAGGTACCTACCATACATTTTGTATGAGAAAATTAATATTATTCAAAAAAAGCCATTCCGATGGCTTTTGAGATGATATCTCGATAACAGATTGGGGAACGGTGTAACAAGAAATTTCACGCGGATGAAGTCGCGGGCAGAAGCTAGTATACAGGGTGTTTGGCAGAACGTTGAACATACGAAAATGGTGGATAGGTGGGGTCATCTGCTACTTACTCAGCCCTAATTTATTTGGCCCTGGCCCCCTGAATATAAAAAAAAAAATTTGTTTGCTTTCTTTTAGTTTCACCACTTTCTTAACTTTAAAGTGTATTTTTTTATTAAAAATGGGTAAAACAGGCAATATTTTAGTTTATTTTTTTATCTTTAATATTGGCAGATTCTTATAAAATTATTGCTTTATTCAGATGTTAGCTAGAAAAAAAGTTATGACTCCTCAAACTTACAGAAAGATGTAATAAATAAAAATATTGCCTGTTTTACCCATTTTTAATACAAATTACACTTTAAAGTTAAGAAAGTGGTGAAACTAGAAGAAAGCAAAAAATTTTTTTTTTTAATATCCAGGGGGCCAGGGCCAAATAAATTAGGCCTGAGTAAGTAGCAGATGACCCCACCTATCCACCATTTTCGTATGTTCAACGTTCTGCCAAAAAAAAAAAAAAAAAAAAAAAAAAAAAAAAAAAAAAAAAAAAAAAAAAAAAAAAAAAAAAAAAAACACCCTGTATATCATCATGATTTAAATCAACAAACAAATCTTACTAAACTCACCAGTACTCGTTTCTGAGAAAAAGGATTTTGACGGCAAAATGATTCTATTATGATATTTTTAGGGTTCCGTAGGTACCTAAAATAAAATTTTGCTGCATCACTACAGTTTCATAAGTAACGAAAATGCATTTCATTCAAGCCTCGTAGTATCTTTTGTGCATTCGTGGCCACATGATTAAATGTACGGAGACAACAGTGTTAAGGTTTCCTTCATCCGGTGTGGGATCAGTTCACTGTACCGTAGTATAGTCGACCTCGTTATTACATTACCACTTTTGACAACAATTTAGTTGTACAAGGATTTTTTGGTGTGAGGTTAAACTCGGAATTAATTTGTTTTTTCCGTCATCGCCGCCTTGTATTTTCAGTACATTTACAAAAACAACCATTGCACAAATGTATACCAACAGCGCCCCGCAGTCAACGTCATTCGAGCGCCAAAAGATCCTTGTAGTTCATCATCAGCCCATAGCAGTCCACTGCTGGACATAGGCCTCTCCAATTGCACGCCATTCAACTGTTCTCGGCAACTCTCATCCAGCTGCTACCAGCCACCCTGCGAAGATCGTCGCTCCACCTAGCCTGAGGGCGTCCTACCTTACGTTTGCCGATTCGCGGTTTCCACTCACGTCTACCCCAACGATCATCGGTTCTACGTCTAATATGGCCGGCCCATTACCACTTCAGCTTACTTATTCTGTGAGCTATGTCGACAAAGGTTCTCTGCCGGATCACCTCGTTCCGGATTCGATACCTCAGAGAAACTCCAAGCAGAGCCCGTTCCATAACTCGCTGAGCGACCTTGGATTCATGGGCCAGCCGTACCGTGAGTGTCCACGTTTCGGCTCCATAATTCATAACAGGCAGGACGCACTGATTGAAGACCTTCGTCTTTAGGCTCAGTGGAATATTTGAAGAGAAGACTCGCCAAAGCTTCCCAACTGCTGCCCAGGCTAGCTGAATTCTTCTGTTAATTTCCCTCTCAAAGTTGTTTTTAACATACTGCATTCTTGTCCGAGGTAGTTGACAGCAATGAGATCCTTATAGTAGTGTAGATAAATAGAAATTGTTGTTTTATGACGTGCAAGTTATAATCAACCTTAGGGTGGTAAAGTAATAACGAGGTTGACTTTACCTGACTTCTCTAAATAAAGACACACAAGGCTTTCTACGGCAGTATCTTTTGGACTTTATTCTTCGAAGTATGGTAGACTGAACTGAATTATATGGTGAGCAAAGAATTGAAAGAGAGAAATTGGAAGGATTTGATGTTTTTAGAAATAATTTAGTAGTTAACAGTTGAATTACTGGTTATGAGGTAACGACCTTAAGGAGAGAAAGAGGGAGATAAAAGAGATTTATGGGTAACTTCTGTACATGTAATTATATTATTGTCTAAAAATAAAAAATTGTTTGAAGGAAATTATCTCTGGAAGTTATGATCCGTTTGCAAAATCTCTTTCACCGATAAAAAGTACATACGTATATAACTAGTTAACTAGTTCTAGTATTCTTTTATTGCCGAGTGCTTGCTGGATGTATTTTATAGACTTTGATGCGGACGAAGATTAAGGCGCAGATCCACCACCGCGCACGAAGTGGCGCACGTGTGTTACGCGTCGCTTTGCAAGGAAATGTATGTGATTGCGTCCACTGCAACCCACGGACGCGCTAAAAGCATCAATTGACGTCATTGATACATGTGTGACTTGCTCAAATAGGCGCTTACATTGCTCAACGCTGTCAATGCCATGTACGCTGTGCATGTGCTACACGGTTTGTGTATTTCATCACTGCGCATGCTGTGCACGAGCACGCAGCGCATTTTAGCTACGTGGATTAATTCGTTTGACCACGTGGGTCTACGTTTCCACTGCGGTACACACAACACACGAATATTAACCCACGACTATGTACAGCTGTATCGCAGCGCAGTTTTAAAGAAGGAAGTATTTTTTAAGTTTTTTGAACCTACGCACGTGTACAGCGTGTATGGCGTTGAGCTACGTAGCCAACATATTCGAGCAAGCCACGTGACGTCAATTCATGCATAACGTGTCCATGGACTGCAGAAAACACGGGCGTAGCCTCTCCGTGTGCCGTGGAGGGCCACGCTACAGTCGTGGGTTAATATTCGGGTATAGTGTGTACTGTAGTGGAAACGTGGACCCACATGGTCAAACAAATTAATCCTCTCAGCTAAAATGCGCCGCGTGCTCGTGCACTGAATGCGCCGCGGTAGATCTGCGCCTTATGCGTAGGTTTGCGTAGTGTACAGATACGGTAAAAATCATGCTGTTTAAAGCATACAGCACATCCCTGTGCTCGAGCGCTCTATGGATCAGCTGTACTAAACGTGCCATAAATCTATTGCGTATTCAATACAACAACGTTTTGAGGACGCTGTTGCGACTTCCATGTTATTATAGTGCATCTAAAATATTTGCTCGAGTCAGAGTAGATAGCTTGCTAAAAGAGATGCATTCTTTTTCCGCACTACAGCTGAGACTGTACCTGTAGTGCAGAAAAAGAATGCATCTCGTTTCACAAGATTGCGGGACAGTAGCAACAGCTTTCTGAAAGCTATTGCTGATGGGCCTGACGAAAGCCGTATAAAGAGGCATCTTAAAAAAAAAAAAAACACCCTGTCGGTAGTAGTATATGTATAAGTACTAACATAGCAAATAAGTTAAATTGTTTACTAACATTTAAGTATTTTTTATTATTTTATGTTTTTTTATTGAATTTTATGTATTTTTGTAGTCAGATCTAGTAATATTGTAAATTATATTATTATTGAAATAAAATCGTTTATTCTGTAAATAGGATATCGGAATCACTTTTACACGTCATAGAAAAAAATAAAATAAGCTAGATGGAGTCGACATTTCCTATCTGACTACCCCTGAGAAGAAATGGCGAAACAAACTCAGGGGTCAAAGTCTCTTTTAAAGTCCAGACATAATTTTGGTCAGATCATGTAAGGACCATGTAGATCCGTGTCTGAAATGGTCTTTTGATGAAAGAACCACACAATTTTGAGTGGACCTGTCCAGTCAGTGCAAGCATTTGTCGGTAATCGTGTAGCTCAACTTAAGATTTAAGGAGAACAACGACTCGACGAATAATATCAAAGAAAGGAAATTGAATTGAATTGAATTGAATTTCATTTCATTTGGGTAGGCCGCATAAAGTCAAAATACCAGACCATCATTAAAACTAAGTGAGAAAGACCAAAAAAAAGGAAACAAATGACTCACATAGTGCATTACAAAAAAATATATATATTATGAGACGGTACCTTGCCATTTCATTTATGGAAATATTATGTACTTATGTAAGAAAACATCTCAATCTTTTAAATAAAATAAGTGGTAGACATAATTGTATTACTAGAAATAAAGATAAAAATGATCAACCATTTTTCAGATTATCTAAAGTACAGTCGTCAGCACATCAAGTTACCACAAACTGTCAAAGTTTCTCATTCGATTTTGAACTTAACCAACATCATTTTAAGATTTATAATCGTTTGGAGAAATTTTACAGTTCCGTATAACCTGATGTGGTGGCGACACACATCTTTTATGGGGTACTGTGATAAATATTACAAAAAAGATATACTTTGTGATATCATCATCATCATTTCAGCCGAAAGACGTCCACTGCTGGACATAGGCCTCCCCCAATTGGGGGCGGTTTGCCATAATCGCCACGCTTGGCAGGCGGGTTGGCGATCGCAGTATGGTGTTAAAAATGCATAGAGAATGCTGCTGCCCATTCTGTAGTAAGTCCCTTAGTCTCCTTTTACGACACCCACGGGAAGAAATGGGATGGTGCTATTCTTTACGTCCGGCGCCACATGGAACATTCTTTGTGATATTTTGCATTTCAATTAAAGAAAATTTTAAACTTATGTTAAAAGTACACTTTGAAAACAAGCATATTACAAACTAGAGGATTATATCCAAGATAAGAATGCTTGGAAACATGTTGGTCCTGCTCCATAGGACAATCTAGAGTGTAGACCAAATAATATTTTTTGCAAATTTAATTGTATAATTTTTATTTATATTACTTTAACTCATACACTGGAAGAGATGGATAATGGTCCCATACAAACTTGGCCTAGAAATGAACACAAATAAAACAAAATGTATTATGAAGCTACAATAGAGCTTCATAGCCCTGTATATTTTTGTTCGTAGTAAAATTTTGTGAAGGGACATCCAAGACCCTTCTCAAATCTGATGACTTCAAAAAATTAATTAAAACCTGTCGATCGTGGAGTAATCCACTGTCTTCCAGCATATTGAATTTCACTCAAATCTAACGACTGTATCCCAAATGATTCATTTGCTATGCTTCAATTTATAGAACGTTGGAACTTTTTTTTAATTTTTTTATTCTTCTATGAGTTTGCTCTTGACTTTAGTCTAGGTCTGGATGACAGAGACAAAGTCTACGATGGAGTGAGCTTACCCAGAAGAAGCCTGTTCACTCTGAATAGATTAGGGTTGTATGCGTTCGGAAACACAGACGCAGGCAGAGAGTTCTCAGATCTCCGATGGAAACCAGGCAAAATCAGAGTGGTTCAAGATGTATTTTTCTTTGTTTATTATTATTATTTATTGAATTCAAAGCCAACATGGACCAATTATAAAAACAAACTAATACAAATACAATTAAATAGTTACATACAATTTAAATACAAAAATACAATATACAATACAATTACAAGTCAACACAATTAAAACAATATTTCCACATTAGCCCGTACAAGTGGTACATGTACTGGCAGTCGAAACGCTGGGCGAAGGCACTCAGGATACTGTTCGGGCTGACCCGCACCCTGTTTGACATACATAAATTATTTGACTTTGAATTTGACGAAGTAGCGGCCAGAAGCTAGTTTGGTATATTATATAATATCCTCCTTCCAAGCAAGCGTTAGTGTGGTATCCACCACCTCAAGACTTCGTAAAGCCCCAAAAACACCTGCCTCCCGGTTGTGAACTGCAGTGGCCTATTTGGAAAGCTCTGAATCGATTGCGTGATTGGCGAGGTGAGGCTTAATCGATTCACCTAACATTCAATGCGACTGCGGTGCTCCTGAACAGACTATGTCCCATTTACTAGAATGTCCCGATTCTCCGTTTACCTGTACCCTTGACGATCTGAACAACGCCTCTGATGCCGCAATAAATGTGGCCACCTACTGGGCCCAAACAATAGATGTACCGTCTAAACGAAAATAAGAAGAAGCAAGCGTTGCTATGTTTCTGTTGGTTGGGTATGAGAATAAGGGACTAACCACACTTATTCAGCTCTGTTCATCTTTTGTCCATAGAAAACAACGATTTTGTACGCATCCGTTCAGCTTTCCGCGTCTATCAGATTTTTCTGATTATACAGTTTTTTTTTATTATTCACACAAAGTTCATAGACGTTGGTGGCAAACTGCTGCTTTTGAATTGCAGTAAAATCTTGTTTTTTCGTTGCCCTTTATATTTTGAAACATCGTATAGTCGCAGGCCTAACGTGAGCTATTTTAATTAATTATTTTGCTAAAATAAACTATGAAATGCGCAGCTATTCCTGCAAAAGTGAAAAATAAGTAAAAAATATCGCATGACGATATCGGTTAAAAATAGCTCGAGCATGTTCGGGTTTCTGTTGCGTTTAGAGATAAATCGCACGCGATTAATCGTAGCTTGTATGCTCGTAGCGTGTCGCAAAACTTTGGATTTTTGTTGCTGAATCTATGTTCAGTTTTTGCTGAAATGTTGATTCTTTAGAAGTTTCGTGTTATTAGGGTAGGTAAAATCGAGAGGCGCGCATCCTCAAATACCTCGGACACGTCTCGAGATGTGAGGTGTGAGGTGTGTGGTGTCTGTTGTGTGTCTATAAAGCGCCTTGTCGTGCAGAGTAGAGTGGGGGGCACTAGACCATACAGACGCTCATCCATGAGATGGACTGACCAAATTAAAACCACAGTGGGCGATCCCTTGTGCACTAAAAACACAAAAAATCGGAGTAGATAGCGAAAAATTGTGAGGCGAATAATATCAGCCCCTAGACAAGAAACTAAATTAAGACGCAAGACTGCTCTGACAAGATTGCTACGAAGTAGAAGAAAATCGAAGATTATTATTATTACTGACTTTTAACTGAAGAATAAATATGGCGATTTGACGTATGTTAATACAAAACCTGTCGAACCGTATTATGTATTCCTCAGATAAAAGTTATTTGTAGATTGAAAAATCGGCCCTAACTGAATTAAAATAAGGTCACAAGTCTTACATAACTCTGTCTGTAATGCTACTGTGGTGGCATCTACAACGCCATATGCGAACTACGCATCAAAGACCTGATGTTTACAAATCTTGCATCGCGCAATCAGAGTTTACCGCGCGACTAGCATTTATATTATATGTCGGAGACAGATTGTATCCGGTCCGCTAGCGCCATCTAGTGGCGTTCGATGGAGTTATTGGAGTTCGCGCCATCGATTCTTGACAATTCGGGACGCAAGTGCTGCCTAGCGGCGCATGACGGAGTCGACAACATAACGTTCGACCGGTGGCAAGTGGTCGCTGCACATTCGACAAGTGAAGTTCATCGGTGGCGGTCAAGCAGCGAATACGTCTAGAAACTGTTGCGCGTTCGGTATAGTTGTGTCGTGTTCCTACATTAATTTCTTTGCATACCCATTACTGTATAGAATCAAGTTCTTCTCACTGAACAGGCAGATGGGCTGCTGGGGAGTTTGTTCCACTACTTCTTCTTCCCAGCTAAAGCACTAGGATGCGACGAAGGGCGGGCGTTTTGGGGGAATGTCTTATGTAAACTTTAAAGTGCTGATTCTCAGGTTGAGTAATGACTTTTGAGTTAAATAACGGTTTTTCTATTGCGCAATAACAAACACTACCCACAGTACGCCCACAGTAGTTAAAATATAGCTGATGATAACGAAAGAAATCTACCGTTCTCCGAAATATACAACATCCCGACATCAACCGTCGGGCAGTTGCCCACCAGACACAACACCTGTCTGGTCGGGTATCCCTTTTCCATAGAGTATGAGTGAACTTTACACCCTGTTCCTTCATACCTCTATACCACGCTAAGTATTCGGATTACTTAAGGCAAGGTTCTTCGAGCGTGCATTTTTGTTCTTGAGGTGGGAGCTGAGCGCGAGTAAATTTGTGCCGTGAATTTCGTTAATTTTGGGTTGTAAATTATATGTTTTACGATATTAACAATGTTAAACCCGACGGACATTACATCATAATAGACGTTTATTTTTATGTGATTTTCAATACATAATGTGGTATAATATTGAAATAAAATGATTTTAATCTACAAAATAAAGGTATGTTTGGTTTTTTTTTCTATAGAGTGAACTTTATTCAATTATGTAACGAGTACCCGACGTACCTACAGAAAGATCTTAAAAGCAACATATAATTTTTTCACGTGTTTAATTATTACCGATTCTAAATAAAATGACATTAAAATTACATTTCCTAGAGGTTAACTTGAAGAACCTCGCCTTAAAGATAGATTTAAAAGTTATTCTTTGTGTTGTATGATGAGATTCTGAGTTCGTGGCTAAGTAATAACAGCCGCTCGGGTCGATCCACCAGGTTAAGCTACACTTGCCGGGTGGTCCGTGGATGGGTGACCATCTTTACAAACCGAGACTTCTCCGTGCCTTGAAAAGCACGTTAAGCCGTTGGCACCGGCTGTCATTCGTGGATCTTTGACAGTCGTTACGGGTCGTCAGAAACCCGAAAGTCTTACAATCAGTCTTATCAAGGGTATTGTATTACCCAGTTACTGGGTTATGGAGGTCAGATAGGCAGTTGCTCCATGTGAGATACATGGTATTCAGCTGCTTCTGGTTAGACTGAGTTGCTGATAGTTGAGGAAAGGTTTTTTATTAATGAGATTATCTCCGAAACATTACCTTTTCACTACCCAAGCCAAGTTGTGGGTATGAATTTACTTAACAATTAATTTCTCTGACAGTACAACATAACAACACATTGGCGCGGCGTAGCGCGGCTTGTTGTGGTCTGCGGTTTCTCGCTGACGGCTCATGTCGCCGGGGTGTGGTTGCAGCCTTATGTCGGTGTTTGTGTTTTAGGTTGCGAGCACATTGGCGTGTCCTAAGAGGCCACTTCGTTTGTCGTACGTCGCATTATGGTAGCGTATAATGTGCGTATAGGGCTGATACTGAGAAAGAAAGAAAGAATAGATATACAGAACCGGATTTAGGGCAGGGCAACAGGGGCTGTAGTTTCGAGGCTCCACAAAAAAGGAGCCTCCATGATTTGATTTTTTAAGATAAGAAAAAAAAAATGCATCCTTTGTACCCATCAAAAAAAAAAAACACATTCAAGAAGTATTTTTTTAGTCGGTTTAAAAAAAAAACCGGGGCCTCCACTTCTTGGTTGCTCCAGGGCCTCCACACTTTTGTTTGTCATTGCACCCGAGGTGGAATTGCAGCACGAGCTGAAGGTGGAGCTGAGAATGCAATGAAAAATTATATAAATTGTACGTATATCAAACGACAGTTTTCAATACTTATGTATTTGTTTGACTGAAAAAGAGACAAATGATATCTAAACTTAGATCATGTTCAGTATTATGATAGAATAAAGGATAACGATTATGTACGTAATCTAGACCGAATATCCAGAAAACTGCCAGCTCAAAGTAAAATTGGTTTTGAAAAACAAGATATTACGAAATAAAACTTTACTAATTTTGGTTTGTGTATCGTTGCGAATTATTGCAGGAAGCACTGGACAAAAAGTTTGAAGAAAAAATAAAAAAGTTAATTGATGCTTGTATTTGAATAAAATATCAATATTTATTTACCATTTGTGGTTAATAAGTAAGGTTTATGTATATTTTATATCATAACACGTTTTCGCGTAGGTAATTATTTATGTATGTGGCGTGTTGCGGTTTTGGTTGCGGCGCTGACAGGTTGACCAAATGTCGTTTGAGGATGTGCGCTTACTAATGTGTTAACTATTATTCCCAGGGCATCACACTACATCACACTAATTACACTATACACTGTTATTATATATGTAATATATTTATTATTAATCACACTATCACATCACATCACACTATCACACTTCACACTAATTAAAACGGCGAAAGTTTGTGAGTGTGTGTGTATGTTTGTCTCTTATTCACGCTCAAACGGCTGGACCAATTTTGATAAAATTTGGTAAGGACGTAGCTGACACCCTGGATTTACACAAAGGCTACTTTTAATCCCGAAAGAATGTATTGTTCGCGGGTAACACCGCGAGGCACAGCTAGTAATATATTTAAAAAAGTCTGTCTGTTTCGGCTAATATCCAAAACGGCTGAACCGATTTTGACGGGACTTTCATTGGCATATAGCTGACGTTATATGGAGTAATTTGGGGTACTTTTATTTTAGAAAAAGCCACGCGGACGGTGCTGCGGGCTTCGGCTAGTTGTTCAATAAATACATAACGAAACAAATAATTACTAGACATTTTTCTTCAATATTCTACAAGTCAATCTACAGATTGGCATCACCGGCGAAGTATTAATTGCTCGCAAGTCACGTTACTGCAAGCGACTGATGTTCATTAAACGGCTTAATTGAGTCTGATACACCTCGACGACAGTTCGATCGGTAGCGAAGGGCGTTCGCAATTACCGCTGACCTCCATAACATACGTCAAGTGCGATGGCTTGATATTTTCTTGTTTATCTCTTTTGTGTGGCTAAGTAATAACTAGAGATTGGATATTCGGATACATACACACATCAAAAATGGTTTGCGATCACTTTGAAAAATTGAAATCTTTTTTGTTAGGTACGGTAGATTATATTACGAGTATGATTCGGCTCGCCTGACTTAAACCCAATAGAGCACGCGTGGGATGCTCTTAAGCGAGCTGTTTGGAACCGTCAGCCACGTCCCCAGACAGTGCCAGAGCTCAGCGAAGCCGCTATTTAAGAATGGGACAGGTTAGCCCAAGAAATGCTGGATAACTTGATTCTCAGCATGCCCAGGAGGATCACCGCATGTGTTCGAGCCAGGGGAGGAGTTATATTATATTGAATATAAACCTTTTATTAATAAATTGTTGTTTAAGTTTGGTTAAACAGTCTTTTTCTTCCTATCAAATTTCTGTTACAATTACATTGTTTAATTACTCAATTTTTTTTTAAATAAAAAATCGTATTATTTTTTAATTTCAAACAAGTTATTTTTATTTAAAGAAAACAATGAATTTTTCTTGAAAAAATTCTATTTCAAAAATTATATCTGCTTATGCTAGTGATCACAAACTTTTTTTGATGTGTGTATTCACCTAAAGTAATTTTTTGTGTATGAAAATATGGAAGCGGCTTCTAAAATATATTTCTTGTTAATATAAATCCCGGGATTCCAGAAAATCCGGGAATGCACAACTAATCGGATACGTGGTCCATACCACGTATCCGATTAGTTAGTATCAAAGCGATACAAAAGTAGAAAAATCATTTATTTGTAACAGATTTTTAGTAATCAAGAGATATTTAAGTTGAGTACTCATAGGTAAAGTTGCTCATGCAAAGTAAAGATGCCACAGTTGACGGTATTTAAAGATTTTCGAAAGTCCACCGTACATATGGCAATTTATCTACAGTTGGTGAACTATGCTTATAATAACATCCAACCTTCACAATGAAACAATGTTTGAACAAGCCTGAGCCCTGCAGTGTCGTTAGGCAAACAAATTTTTCTTAGCATCGTTTTGAGCCCAATTCCATTAATATTAATTTGGCGCCATCTCCCTTGCGACGGACTGGGTAATTCAAAATTTGGTTATAATGTATGGGCATGCTCGGTTGCGGCATTTCGATGAGTTGGGCGATTTTTTTCACTTTAAAGGAATTTGGAAAGGTTAAATAAGGAATGAAAAATGTGACGCCAATCCAAGCGATCAATTTATGTTCGCCATGTCTGATATTAACTTATTATTATCCAAATAACACCTAAATATATTCTCAATTAAAATTACCTAGTATTTTTATGAAGTTGCTAGTTAATATTTATTTATTTATTTGCTCTCATGCACATCACACATTTTACGGATTATTATCGGTTTTTGTACATGAACCCTGTCAGGGCGCTGCAAAACATAAATGCTGGCTTGCTGTTGAGTTCATAGAATTAACATAAATTGAGTCAAAACTTATAAAACTACAATAAAATAAGTTTCAAAAGAATAAAAATAAAAATTAGAAATTATATGATGTCAGTAAACAGTAATGAACACTACAATAACACAAAAGCACAGATACAGTCATATGTCAGATATTATTACTAGATAGGTAGTCAAATAAGAGATAGGTAGTAAATACAATCATGTCTTGTCAAGTAATAATTAGTTGCAATTATGGTATGTCAATTATTACATTATACAATAGAAAATAAAATCAAATTAATATCACTATAATAAACAGTATTATGTGTCTGATCAGACCGGATCTTACAATTAAGAACTTAACCACACCTATAAAGTTTTATCCGTCATGAATTGTTCTACTGTGTAGTAACATTTTTTCTATTAGAAGTGATCTTAGTTTAGGAAAAAAAAAATATTCTCGTCATCTTTAACTTAATTTGGTAATTTGTTATAAATTGTGGCGATTCTATAGTTGGGGCTGTTTTACATTATTTAAAATTTTGGTGTCGGTGTAATTAACTTGTTTTTGTTTAATAATCAAATTGAATTGACATGAATCATATAGTTTTGCAATATCCAAGTATAAATACGTATATGTACTGCTAACTTTGTAGTTTAACAGTTTCTAAAAACCGTCAAAGAAGAGAATCCTTGCATATAATCCAATTTTCACTAGACAAAATAATGTTCTTAACTCACTGTTCAAAAGTGTATGTCTAATGAAAATTAAATTATCTTCGGGGTAAAGGGAGTTATTACGAAGCGAGAACAATACGGGATGTATGAATTTAAATTAGAACCGGGTACGGTATGATGGTGTTAATTTAAGATAGGGCTGCCATGTACCTAAAATCAGGGAAAAATTACTATAAAATTAAATTGTACGTAAATTCAAATCACAATTTACTGGCATTCTTTATTTGGCATGAAAATACGAAATGACATGTCAATCTGTTATAATTTATAATTTGTATGATATTAATTTTATTTTCTGTGATTAATATTTTAACTCACACACTGACTTATTATATGTTGTTTTTATTTTTTATTTTTTTGGGAAATCATATACAATGTTTGTAAATATGTGAGCACCATGTACCTATCGCATTTATTAATTTTTCTGTTATTACTTCACTTTTCATTCTTTTTACCAATTGTGGTAAGTAATTTTGATGATTTTTTTTATATTTTTTATTTTTTTATTCTAGGTACATAGTCTTCACCTATAAATATTAATTAATGTATACAAACTATTGTTAACATTTTAAAAGAGTAAGTATGGAGTTTCTTGCCCATTCTTCTCCATACATAACTACATTTTGGAAGGCGCAACTAGAATCAATTAACTATTCATGTAATTTTTGACGTTCAAAATTGCATCTTCGTGCCTATTTGAAATAAATTATTTGACTTTGACTTTGACTTTGACTTTGTTATCTTCGATGTATGGTGGCCAGCACATCAGGATAAACGCAACACAAATTAAAACGTACACTGAAAATCAGAAACCAATAACCACGCAAAACGAACACTAAACACACGTAAGTTAAGTGATTTGATATTATACCTTAATTATTGCTTATTATGATTGTTGTTGTGTAAAGTATATTATTGCCAATATTGGTAATTTGTTAGATTGTTTAAATGGAATACTCATGTTCCTACCTTTATATTATTATAATAATAATGTTGCTATTAATCTGAGTAAAGGTCCAATAGATAGAATTATCTGTTTTGAGATAACGGTAATTTATGGAAATGTAAGAAATATGATGATAGAATACTTAATGCTGTTCCCGTGGAGTTTCTTATCCGTTCTTCTTCACGAAGACCTAGTTTTGGAACGGACAACTACTTTCTCAGTAACGTTACCTTGACAAGCCTAATTGAAATAAATGCCTAGTCTTGTCTTTCTGTGCTTTTCTTTATAAAACCCTTTCCCTACACACCATATTCTTAGGGACTTTCATACATAGTAAACTACTAGTTACCATTCTGATACACAAAGCTTGCTAATAAAGTGGCTATCAATACCTATAAATGTAGTTTACATTTACTCACTCACTTTACCAAGTTGGGAATACGTTTTGTTTTTTTACACAAACATTGCAATAGTTTTGTCAAGTTAGTGTCGGTGCAAGGAAAAAACGCAACGCGAGGTTGCCATTCTAACATGCCGTGAACTGTTTTCGTAAACGCGATCAATGATCGTGGCGTTTAGCTCTGTGAAATGAAATCGATGTTAAACGAGATCAAATCTCGATATAAAACGCAATTAGTGTAAACGGAGTTTTACTGAACGCAGTTTTGGAAGCGATCGGTGAAATTGGCCCTAAATGTTTGTAGGTGAGAGAAAGCTGGGCTCTGTCTGCTCTAAAGTTTAGCATAGCTTATAGTATTGTGTTCCTTTCAACGGCCAACCCTATGCAAGCCGCGGCACAGGTATAGTCGGTTGTAGGTAGGTACCTGACTCTAATCGTATTTACTGAGCCGATACGATGGGCCCTTCCCTAATTATTCGTATAATGATGGAGTAAGGGCGCCCACACAAAACCGCGATGCGATGCGATACGATAATTCTTGCTGTGCATTCGTGCTCTAGCTCGCACGCAGATATTTGCGATGCGTTGCGAATTCGCAGTTATGTGTGGGAGCCCTAAGACGATGAATAGACAAAATCAAACTGGTTGCTAATTTAATTGTATAATTTATAATTTTTATGATATTAATTTTATTTTCTGTGATTATTATACTTTAACTCACACATTGACTTAGATAGATAGATAGATAGATAGAATACTCTTTATTACTCGTATGTACGCCATAAAAATTACAGATATAAATGTAGAACTATTACATAGGGTGTCACAATGGGCGGTCTTAGCGCTAAAAGCGATCTTTTACAGACAACCTTTGGATGGATCAAAAAGTAGAAGGACAATACTGCAGGTATTGTACCATTTACATATACAATAAATACATACATACATAAAGCATATAGACATTTATCCATACAAATATATATATGCAATACAATATATATATATATATATATATACATACAATAATAAACATGATACAAGAGCAAGGAACTTCAAGTAATGATGATAACTTATGTTAATAAATGTAAAAGTTTTAGGGAAATCATCTACTTTTACAAAGTTTGTAAATATGTGAGTACCATTTACCTATCGTATAATTAATTTGTCTGTCATTTGTTTATAATATGTGTATAATATTAGTATGGATATTGTGGTATAATCCATACTAATATTATAAATGTGAAAGTAACTCTGTCTGTCTGTGTGTCTGTATGTTACGTTTTTAGGCCTAAACCACTAAACCGATCGTCGTGAAATAGGTACATACAGCTCATGGAAAGCGGTCGGTGACGATGACGCGAGTTCCATGATTTTTGTTCACCTTAAAGGTTATAGCACACATATCAACTCGGAAACGGATCGTAACCGTATTAACTCAAGCCGTTTAGTATTATTTTCATGAAACTCCCTACTGAAAAGCACACTAATCGGAATCGTAACGTAAACGATTCGCCTCGGGGCAAGCTCACGTACCGCGGTGTGGCACGTGGTCAACCAGCGGTCCCCGTGCTTACGGCTCGTCGTCCCCGCGCTTACGCCTCTCCGTTGCCGCGCTTGTGTCTCTTCGTCCACCCTTGTCCCTCTCACCCCACCCGCGTTCGGATTCAAACTGATCTGGTGCCAGCCAGGTCAACCAGTAGCGGTCAGCTAGCCGTAAGCGCGGCGTCGCCTAGCTGTAGCCGTCGTCGACGTATCGGAGCTGCTGGTCCGCTTTGGTTACGTGCTTACGTTAGGTTGACGCCTGTTTGACGGCGAGGCGAAAGGCGATACGGTGACGATCCCTTTCCGAATTGATATGTGTGCTACGACCTTAAAAGTGCTCAACGCGCCGTAAGAAGTTTTCACTTCAAAAAAGAAAATCCCTACATATTAAAAAACACAATGTTAGCGCTCATAACTCGAGAATCGTCTAAACTAATACTCTTGTAATGTCTTCCGCCTATAGCAGTTCACGACTGGACATATGCCTCTCCAATTGGACGCCATTCAGCTCGATTCTCTGGAACTCTCATCCAGCTGCTACCAGCTAAGGGGTGTAAGGGGCACATTTCTGGTTAATGACATTTAATTCTCATACAGAAATTTACATTTCACTTACATGAGAACACATTATTTTGTACATAGAATACAAAAACTAATCATAATCCTTTTACACACACTTTGATATTTACCACCTCAGTGCCCCACAATTCAACCTCACCTGCTCGTGGTGCACCCTGCTGAATAGCAAACGAGGCTCTGACAACCGACAAATGGCGGCTTAACCATTCTAAACAAAAACTTTGCAGATAAATGGCGCTGAAACTAGAGATCTATGGGATTAGAAACACAGCTCTTGATTTAATAAGATCATACCTGACAGATAGGATGGTATGATTAAATTAAGATAAATAATTAATTTTAATAATTATTTAATTAATTATTACGTTAAACGACGTAAACTCATTAGGGTCTGATATGACAATAGGTGTTCCTCAAGGTTCGATATTGGGTCCATTCCTCGTTTTAGTTTACGTTAATGATTTACCCCAATTACTTCAAATCAACCGAAGATCGTTTTGTTTGCAGATGACACATCATCGATTTTTTAAATCGACCGACGGTCACAAAATCTTGACGACGTGAATAATGCTATTCTTTAGGTCCAAGATTGGTTTACGGTAAATAATTTAATACTAAATGAAAAAAAATAAAAAAAAATAATAACAAATGCATTACATTTAGATTACCTTATCGTCGTTGCGACTTTAAGATCTCTTATGTATAAAATTCAACTGGCTTATTCCACAAATCCCCCCTGAAAATCCCCCTTAGGAGGAAAAGTGGAATCTATAAGAAAACAGTCTAGAATTCGTCCCTGATAATCCCGCTTAGGGGGGAAAAATTGAATTGAAAACAAAAAGAACTTATTCCAAGACAGGGGGGGTCTTGGAATAAGTTCTTTTTGTTTTCGAAAGTGATTTTTTTTACATTAGTGTTCAGTTTTTCCCACTGAGGGGGATTCTCTGGGGGGATTCGTGAAATAAGCCGGATTATCAGGGGTGAATTCTAGATTGGTTTTTATATATTCCACTTTTCCTCCTAAGAGGGATTTTTCAGGGGGGATTTGTGGAATAAGCCAATTCAACTTTATGAGAAAATCGATATTTTAAGCACCAACATTTTATTAGGAAACACAGATTGTAGATCTTGAAATTGGTAAAGAAATGATGATCAAATCGTCGTATACACATGAGAGCTTTTGCATTCGATAGAGCTTCAAAATGTGAAAAAGGCTGGCGTAAAAAAGTGATTTTGCCAATAGTGACACATAAGAGGTCTTAAAGTCGCAATGACGTTATGTTAGACGTAGCGAATGTGACATCATATTGAATGGAGAGAGGAATTTAATGGCTTTCCTAGGAATCACGCTAGACGAGAAATTACAATGGGGACCTCATATAACATCTCTTCTATATTCTTCTCCATGCGAAACTACGTTTTGGAAGGAGCAACTAGAATTGAGAGAATGTTATGTTATATGAATGGTGGTTATTGTTGTATGAATGGAATGTTATGTTGTCTTGTTATGTTATGTACAAAATCTTGACTTTCCATCAATGGAAGGAATATAGTGTTTGGCATGTCGGGACACCCTCCAGTCACAAAAGTTTTTGTCTTTTTATTGGGTCCATCGTATCTTTCACATTTACTCACAAACGCACTAAAGCACTGACACAAAAATTGCATAATAGTCACACATTACATCATTGGCCATTTTGTAATTTCTTACATCATAACTTCTTTGGTGCATTCACATTCACAGACTTTCAAAAGGACGCTCTGAAATGTTGTCACTTCATAAAACGCATAGATAAATTAGGTACTAAAGTTATAGCGTAAAACGTTTTGTTGAGGATGATATTCTCATAGCAAATAATAATATAATAATAATTCCTTTGTTTTTAATTTTTAATTTTATATTCTTGTTTTATATTCTACCACATTTTAAATTAAATTATATATATATTTTTTTTAAGTACGCTGTGCTGGTACAGCGTCTTAATAATTGTTTGCTGCACCGGACGACGTCATTACGTCAACGCCGGCTGTCGCTGAAACCCAGCGCTGGGGCTCTGTCTTGCATAGGGTCGCAGCATAAGAGCGATAGCCGTTTTGCGTGGATGTGACGCATTTTCCCCAATATTTTTTTTATTTCTTTTGTGTTTATGTTATTTTTTTTGCGTCATGTTTACCGCAAATAAACGTATTTTCTTTCTTTCTAATTAAATTTATTTCCGTGTAAATTTTGACATTCAAAAGTGCCATTTATATGCCTATTTGAAATAAATGCGTTGACTTTGAGTTTGACTTTTTCAGACTAGTGTCGGGCAGCAGTGTCACTAGTGCGAGAAGTAGTGATTTGCGATCGCCAACCCGCATGCCCAGCGTGGCGATTATGGGCAAACCCTCCGAATTGCAAATTAATATTATAAATAGGTAAAATTGTTTGTATCTACGGAAGTACAGACCGAATCACAAAAAAAAACTGTTTATTGTTCCAGTAGATTCGGAGCAAATTTGCTGTGATAGACGGACAGACAGATCGACAGACAGACAACTGATCCTATAAGGGCTCCACTTTTTCCTTTTGAGGTACGGAACCCTAAAATGGCTTCCACTTCGCATAAAAGGTGACTTAGCATTGTACATCAAGTCATCAATCATTAGATAAATGATCAGCACTGTTATCAGGCATCGCCCTTCACCTTCAACAAGATGGCTGCCTACCGATAACGCTACCTCATTCATTTTCATCACAGAACAGAAAGTAGGAACTTTACGGGTAGTTTGAAATATTTATTATTTCTTAATTTATATATACTTTATTGTATCACATTACACATTACAAAATAAAAGGAAAACTTATACATTATAAAATATACAATGGGCGGCCTTATCGCATACTGCGATCTCTTCCAGGCAACCTTGGCATGGATAGTGAATTTCTGAACATAAAATGGGGTTGTCATTGGTGCAAATAAAAAGTATAACAGTACAATATCCTATAATAGATACACAGATATATGCTATATAATCTAAATATATAAAAGAAGAAACTGACTGACTGACTGACTGACATATCAACGCACAGCCCAAACCGCTGGGTCTATAGATTCCAAATTTGGCACGTGGGTTCCTTATGAGGTCTAGGGGTGCACTAAGAAAGGATTTTTGGAAATTCCACCCCTAAGGGGATAAAATAGGGGATGAAAGTTTGTATGAAAGTCCGTCAGTTTTGAAGTTAGGATCTTCAAATTTTGTGTTCAGGCTGATGATTGAAAATTAATTTATACGTGTCTCAGCGTTTTTGATAATTCCACCCCCAAAGGGTTAAAAAGGGGGATGAAGTTAAGTTCCTTAATTTTAGAAAGAAAAATCACAAATTTTTACTATCTAGGCTTATGGTTGGAAGCCAAAGCGTGTTGTCGGATTTCAAACCCTTAAGGGGATGAAAAGGGGGATGAAATTTTGTTTTTAATTAATTTTCTTTATTTTTTAAGTTAAAATCACTAAAATTTCGGCTTATGTTTAGGAACTAACACAACCAACGTAAATAGTTGTTTTTTTTAACCGACTTTTCAAAAAGGAGGAGCTTCTCAATTCGGTTGTATTTTATTTTATTTTATTTTTAATGTTTGTTACCTCAGAACTCCGTCGTTTGTGAACCGATATGGCAAATTATTTTTTATTTGAAAGGATATACTTCCAAATTGGTCCCAAAATCCAGTTCTGATGATGGGATCCATGAGGAATTGAGGGATATAGCGATTTTTGTATTTTCATCAAAAACTCAAGTATTTGCATTCAGTAAGTATCATTTGATGAAGTGGAACTGATGAAGAAGACCACAAATGTTCCTCAATGATAAGTATTTCACGGGTGGCGATAAGATATTTCGATTAAGATAGATAAGCGACTATGAAGAAAATTTAAATAAATGATTCTGATGAAAATGGTATCATCGAACTGATCTGAAGATGAAGCCGGAAGGTATGCACCGGAACTCCGTAATTAAACTATGTATCATAGCCGTGTTTGGGCTTATTGGAATTATCATGAGAAGCACTCGGGCTATAAATGATTATTAACCGATTTTTATTAACTTTGCTTGGGTAGTTTTTGAGTTAGCTTCGATAATATGTATTTAATCCACTTCGTATATCTTGTGTCACTGTTGTTTGTGCGGTGTAGCAAGTAGTGGTAATCGAATTGTTGTGGGGTAGGTAACATAACTAAAAAGTGAAAAATAAAAACTTTTAAACAAAAAACAACCGACTTCCAAAAAAAACACTATAAAGTGAAAAATAACTTTAATTTCGGAAGTCGGTGGCAAAAAACGAAAATGCAGAACCAAGGTCACCGACTTCCGAAATTAAAGTTATTTTTCAATTTATAGTTTTTTTTTTTGGAAGTCGGTTGTTTTTTTGTTAAAAAGTTTTTTTAATTTCAACCCACAAGGATCTGAAAAGGGTGATGAAGTTTTTTTTATTGAAGTTGTTCATTCGCAAAATTTTGTATTTAAGTAAAAATAATTAATTTAACTACACGTGTACTGTTTCTAACTTTACAATATTTTACATGGAGCGACTGCCTATCTAACCTCCACAACGCAGTTAGCGTGTAGTTAAATTAATTATTAACAGTATTTTACATGCAGCGACTGTCTTTCTGACCTCCACAACGCAGTTACTGGGTAATACGATACCCCTTGGTAAGAATGGTTGTCAGACTTTCGGGCTTCTGACTTCCCGTAACGACTATCAAAGATCCATGAATGACAGCCGGGACCAACAGCTTAACGTGCTTTCCGAGGCACGGACGGGTCTCTGTATGCAAAGATGGTCATCCATCCACAGACCAACCGCGGCAATTAAGTGTAGCTTAACCTGATCGATTGACGTGTGCGGCTGTTACTATTTAGCCACGGGCCCCTCCCCCGGAGAACCCTCCATCCCCTTCTCCGGGAGAATCGATATAGATTAGGATAGATTAGGTTAGATTAGATTAGGATATGTAGAGTACACGTCAGCTAAGAAAGGATGTTTGAAAATTTAACCTTTAAGAGGGATTTCGTTTGTTTGAAAAATCTTATTCCTTGAGTTTATAAAGTTGAAACTTGGCACGAATGCGTATCTTATTAAATAATAAAGTTTGATTATTTCAGTTTTTTTTTTAAACTACCCCATAAAGGGGGTGTCAAAGTTTGTATGGAAAAACTGGTGACTATCAACACATATAGCTCAAACCACTGAACGGATTTCGCTGAAATTTGGCAAACAGATATTTATTGTGACGCAGGCATCCGCTAAGAACGGATTTTTGAAAATTCAACCCGTAAAGTGGTAAAAAGGGGTGATTTTTATTTGTTTGAAAAATCTTATTCCTTAAGTTATCAATAAACATTAAACTTGGCACAAGAGGGGATTGGGGGATGTCAAAGATTGTATGGAAAAAAAAACCTTAACGGACTGATCTATTTCAGAATAAATTTCCATTCCATACATTGTAGAATCTACGAAGGGCTTTAAAGGGGTGGAATGGGGGAGATTTAGATTGTATGAAAAATCTATATTTTTTATTTTTTATTCATAAACTTGAACCTCAACACAAATACGTTCTTAATACATAAAACACAAATTTGTCATAATTCGTTTTTCAAAACATGGTCATGGGTCTTAAGGTGCTTATACTTAAAAAAAAAAGAAGGAATTCGAGTATATGGGGTTTTTGAGAATTGATCCCAAACAGGGGAATGAGGGGTAATTAAGTTTTTAGGGGAGTATTTAACTGCGTGCCTTGAATAACTCAAAAGTTTTTATTTTTAAGTTTTTGAATTACTCAAAAGTATTTTTAATCCCGGTCATAGGGTACTTTCATTCGCGGTAGTACGTTCCCGTCGGATTTTTTTCGATATCCACGCGGGTGAAGCCGCGGGCAAAAGCTATCTCTATATCTATATATATAAAATTCAAAGTCCTGACTGACTGACTGACTGATATATCAACGCACAGCCCAAACCGCTGGGTCTAGAGATTCCAAATTTGGCACGTACATAGGTTCCTTATGAGGTCTAAAGGTACACTAAGAAAGGATTTTATATGCGGATGGAAGTTTATATGAAAGTCCGTCAGTTTTGAAGTTAGGATCTTAAAATTTTGTGATTAGGCTGACGATTATCTATATACTATAATGGTAAACTGACTGACTGACTGACTGGCTGATATATCATAGATATATAAAATTTTAAGTCCTGACTGACTGACTGATATATCAACGCACAGCCCAAACCGCTGGGTCTAGAGATTCCAAATTTAGCACATAGGTTCGTTAGGAGGTCTAGGAGTGCACAAAGAAAAGATTTTTGGAAATTCCACCCCTAAGGGGATAAAGTAGGGGATGAAAGTTTGTATGAAAGTCCGTCAGTTTTGAAGTTAGGATCTTCAAATTTTGTGATTAGGCTGACGATTTAAAATAAATGTATAAGTGTTTCAGCGTTTTTGACAATTCTACCCTCGAAGGGTTAAAGAGGGGGATGAAGTCGAAAAGTCCTTAATTTTCGAAGAAAAATCACTCAATTTACTATCTAGGCTTATGATAGGAAGCTAACGCAACGGTGTTGTTAGAATTTCAACCCTTAAGGGATAAAAGGGGGATGAAATTTGGTTATTAATTCAAGTTCTTTATTTTTTAAGTTAAAATCACTAATACGAGTATTTCGGCTTATGGTTGGAAACTAACACAACGTAAATCGTTGTTTTATTGTTTAATTTCAACCCAAAAGGGTCTGAAAAGGGGGATGAAGTTTTGTATTGAAGCAGTTCATTCGCTAAATTTTGTATTCAAGTAAAAATAATATAAGTACCTACACGTGTACTGTTTCTAACTTTACAGTATTTTACATGCAGCGACTGTCTATCTGACCTCCACAACGCAGTTACTGGATAATACGATACCCCTTGGTAAAAATGGTTGTCAGAGTTTCGGGCTTGTGATTTCACGTAACGACTGTTAAAGATCCATAATGACATCCGGGATCAACAGCTTAACGTGTTTCCGAGGTGCGGACGGGTCTCTGTATGTAAAGATGGTCACCCATCTACAGACCAACTGCGGCAAGTGTAGCTTAACCAGGTGGATACTTGTCCTTTACAGTAGGTATTTCTTTACAGTATTCCTCAAATATCACACGTAGTGGAGGACAATTAGCCATGAACAAAGCTCTATACTGTTATTGTTCTAATAATTCATAATTATCTAGAAAAAAGAATTTATACCCTACGCAGACGGATTAAAATAAAATAGTAACGAAGTCAAACCTTTCATTGAATATTCGAATTTGATGCTGAAAATATAGTTTTTTAGAATTTTGGTCTGTTTGTTTGTATGTATGTTCCGGTTTACACAAAAACGGATGGACGGATTTAGAGGATATTTGGTACACAGATAGTTTATAACCTGGATTAACATATAGGTTATTTTTTAATCCCGGTAGTACGTTCGGCTTATTCCACAAATCCCCCCTGAAAATCCCCCTTAGGAGGAAAAGTGGAATCTATAAAAAACAGTCTAGAACCCCTGATAATCCCGCTTAGGGGGGAAAACTAGAATTGAAAAAAAAAAAAACTTATTCCAAGATCCCCTGAAAGTGATTTTTTTTACATTACGGTTCAGTTTTCCCCACTGAGGGGGATTCTCTGGGGGGATTAGTGAAATAAGCCGGATTATCAGTGGTGAATGCTAGACTGGTTTTTATATATTCCACTTTTCCTCCTAAGGGGGATTTATCAGGGGGGATTTGTGGAATAAGCCGTACGTTCCTATCGGCTATTTTTCGACATCCACGCGGGCGAAGCCGCGGGCAGAAGCTAGTAGACACATAGATACATACATACTAACTATATAAGCAAAGAAAATAAATGAAGTGTATAGATTATCACAGCTAACAACGACGGCCGCCATGGCCCACGCACAATGGTCCATCTTAAGGACTAAGTGCGGAAACCATACCCTGTAACATAGAACGTACGGTTTGGCATCAACATCAATGGCGAGTACATCACTCACCTTCGGTTTGCCGACGATATAGTTGTCATGGCTGAGACTATGGAAGACCTCAGTACAATGCTCGATGACCTCAGTTGAGCTTCCGAAAGAGTGGGTCTTAGAATGAACATAAACAAGACAAAGGTCATGTCAAATGCCTATGTAACACCCACTCTCATGAATATCGGACACGCTACACTCGAAGTTGTGGACGAGTATATTTACCTAGGACAGACTGTCCAGTTAGGTAGGTCCAAATTCGAGAAAGAGGTCAATCGTCGAATCCGACTCGGATGGCTAGCGTTCGGGAAGCTACGCAATATCTCTTCGTCCCACATACCGCAGTGTCTCAAGACGAAAGTCTATGACCAGTGCGTGTTGCCAGTGATGACATATGGCACTGAAACGTGGTGGCTCACAATGGGCCTTATTAGAAGGCTAAAAGTCACCCAAAGGGCAATGAAGAGGTCTATGCTTGGAGTTTCCCTACGTGATCGAATCAGAAATGAAGAGATCCGCAAGAGAACCACGGTAACCGACATAGCTCGAGGAATTGCCAAACTTAAGTGGCAATGTGCAGGTCACATTGCACGCAGAACAGATGGCCGTTGGGGCCGAAAGGTTCTGGAGTGGCGACCGCGTACCGGAAGACGTAGCGTTGGAATGCCTCCCACAAGGTGGACCGATGACCTTATGAAAGCCGCAGGAATCCGCTGGATGCGGGAAGCACAGAACCGGTTGAACTGGCGGTACTTGGGGGAGGCCTATGTCCAGCAGTGGACGTCTTTCGGCTGAAATGATGATGATGATCCCAAATAAAATATTTTTCTTTCTTTGCTTTATTTTTGTATGAACGGCCTGCCCCAAATAGGTTTCGGTACAGCTGGCGCGCCCAGCTCTAACACATTTCAACACAATCACACCGCATATCGTTGTACAAATCGTGCTACGCGTCATGCTACGACGTAGCTCTGTGCTACGGCGTAGCTCTGTGCTACGACATAGCTCTGTGCTACGGCGTAGCTATATGCTACGGCGTAGCACTGTGCTACGGCGTAGCACTGTGCTACGGCGTAGCTCTGTGCTATGACGTAGCGTTCTACTACGATCTCTACAAATCGTTTGAAAACTTACGAAACGTGCAGAAACACTTGAAGTACGAAAATCACAATTACTGCTACAAAATAAAGGCGTTACCAAACTTAAATTGACTAATTGATTGAACTTGAATTGATTGATTCGAGCGGTTTACGACTTGCATAATAATATCAAGATCAAAAACGTTTTAGTAAAAAAATACATTTAGATACCTATATTTTCTAAGAATATTAATGACGCTATAAAAGTGTTTGATCTTGAGGGATATAGCCGAACCGATTGCCGTTTTTTCATGTCAGCGTTTTTATAAATTAGGGGCGGACCATCACGCAATTGGATTTTTATTTGATGTTAACGGGGCCTTCTCCAGATGCCAGCCAAATATTGGAAACCAATATTCATTAGGAGCACGTCTAAACGACCGCAAATTCAGTAAAATGCGTTAAAAGTTCATTTATATTTGAGTGATGAGATATCATTATTTTGGTAATTTTTTGGGTTTCGTATCTCAAAAAGAAAAAACGGAACCCTCACTCGTATGTCTGTCTGTCTGTCCGTCTGTCACAGCTGATTTGCTCCGAATCTACTGGACCAATTAATTTGAAATTTGGTACACATATGAATTTCTGTGACCCAAACACGAACGTGTAACGTAAATAAGTGAATTTTGAATATGGGGTTCATTTTTGGGGGACAAAAATAAAAGTTTTGCAAACTGTATCATGTGACATATTAAAGGAAAGGACCTGAAACGACTTGTACTTGGACTTGGGTTTGGCTTTGTTTTGAAATATTCCTTTTTTAGGGTTCCGTACCTCAAAAGGAAAAAACGGAACCCTTATAGGATCACTCGTGTGTCTGTCTGTCTGTCTGTCCGTCTGTCACAGCCAATTTGCTCCGAATGTAATGGACCAATTAAGTTGAAATTTGGTATACATATCAATTTGAGCGACCCAAACACGAACGTGAACCGTTAATAAATGAATTTAGAATATTGGGGTCAGTTTTGGGGGGCAAACAAGAAAATTAAAATAAAAAGTTTTGCAAACTGTACCGTGTGACATATCAAATGAAAGGGCTTACTGTGAAGGTCTCAAATGTATTTTTTTTATAACTTTAAAATAAATTGTTTTGAAGTTATAAGTGAAAATAGACGAAAATTGACCATCCCCCCCTTATCTCCGAAACTACTGAACCTAAAATTAAAAAAAAAATACAGAAAATAGTTTTATACTTATAGATTACAGGAAAATATATAAGAAGTCTATGGTCTTAAAATAACATGGTAAATCTCTCGATATTGTGCGTAAAAACTTACATTTGCAGTTGGAATGTATGGGAGATTATGTTTACCAACTACAATGTTAAGTTTGGTCTTAGGATAAATTCTTTCCAAGTACGAAACCCTTCATTGTGCGTGTTCCGACACGCACAATGAAGGAGAATACACATTATTATTATTATTTTAAGAACTTTAACTTTGTACCATGTGGTGCCGGACGTAAAGAATAGCACCAGCCTATTTCCTCCCATGGGTGTCGTAAAAGGCGACTAAGGGACTTAATAGAGAATGGGCAGCAGCGTTCTCTATGCATTTTTAACACCATACTGCGATCGCCAACCCGCCTGCCAAGCGTGGCGATTATGGCAAAACCCCCCAATTGGGGAGGCTTATGTCCAGCAGTGGACGTCTTTCGGCTGAAATGATGATGATTATTACCATTAACTTTTTAAATTATGTAAAATTAATATTATATTACCAACTTATGAAGGAATGACGGCTCAACGGACGGACGAACGAACGAAACAGGTTGTCGGCAGAGACCATTGAATCCATATTGATTTGTCTTTATAATTTTAAAATGACAGGCGCCCAGGGCCTCAAGTCTGCTATTACAATAGTGTCAGAATGGTCTCTTCATTGTGAGTTTTTGACAGATTTGCCATACAAACACTGTCAAATACTCACAATGGCGAGACCATTCTGACACTATTGTAATAGCAGACTTGAGGCCCTGTTCTATGAATATATTAAAAAAGAAAACGAGACCATTACAAAAGTAAAATTAAGCTTAAAATATGACTATATATTGTGTTATGGGCCAAAAAATATACGTATTTATTTATGTTACATGTTTTTTTTTTGCATTTTTTATTCGAATAAAAACTTTGATTAAGAATTTTATAATTGATTTGTTTGAAACGTCCCGTATTGGTCCCTGAAAGTTATGACAAGCCTAGCTATACACGATACCATAATACACGATGAATTTATATGAGGAACATTTATAATGTAAAGCCTCTTCAGACAAGCTCGTAACAAAGACTTGATGTCCTGAATTTGTTTGCGGTAGGTACGTACATGATAAATATAAGGAATTTTCACGCATGTATTATCGTAACTTCAGCCTTAGAAGATTTTGTTCTCCTTTGTGTCTTTGATCTTCACTTGTACATATGTAGGAACGAGTTATTCTGTGCGTGTCATTGCTTGTTGAGATGTTGTCTGACGTAAATTTTATGTTTCACTTTATTTTGTTATTTATTTGAGGGTTTAACATAACATAATATCACGCTTGTATTTTCCTAAAGGTTAGGTAGAAAAAAGATAAATAAAAAAGGAAAGATAAAAAAAAGATAAGGATAAATAAAAGATAAATGGTTTTAAAATAGTCTTTTTTTTTCATTGTGCCGATAGTCTTGATGGCCAATGGCATAATAGCCAAGAGCCTCGACCATCATCTGAAGAGGCTCTCGTTAGGTGGCTGGATCAAGGGCTTGATACAGAAAACGGTACTTCTGGACACGGCGCGTATCGTAAGGAGGTTCCTCTCTCAGGAGCCCTGACCGCCGGTAGCATGGACCCTGTTCCCGATACCAGTGGGCTACTATTTTTTAAAGTTTCGCCAGTTATCTTTAAGTCCCATGTAATAGGGGGCGACCCTATTGCCACTAACCGCGCACAAATCCAGACTCCGGGCTGCTACTGGGAAATTCCAGATAGAAAAACCTAATAACACTTTGCCCGACTCGGGAATCGAACTCAGGACCTCATGCTCAGCAGTATAGCTTGCAACTACTAGACCAAAGAGGCAGTCGTGGTTTACTTTGTGTTAATTGTATTTAAACTAATGTTGTGTAATATGTTTTTCAAATAGAGCCGTAGATTAATTTGAAACAAAACAAAAACACAAACATTCTATCAGCGTTAACGACGAAGGAAGACTCAAAAATGTTTGGGAGCGACATAAGCTACCAAACTAAAAACCGAGCTGACCTGAGCTAAAACTCGAGTGTATAGAAAATTATGAAAAACTTTTTGTTTGTATGTCAGGTGATTCCCGTGCATGAGAAGGTGTACTTAATAGTTCTAGAGCAGTCAGTGTTTTGCACATGTACTTTGAATTGGTCGTTATAACGACCAATTCAAAGTACATGTGCAAAACACTTATGAAAGTAGGGAAAATAATCATAGGATTCAGAAAATTTGTCCGCATTGCTGTCAACAGGAAAAGTGTCCAAAAGGCTGGCAGCATTGCCACGTTGTATAACAATACTGATTCTTTGGCCAAAAAATAGGCCAACCCTCTGGTCACGTGAAGAGTCGAATAGTCACTTCCAGTACTAAAAGTGTTAGAGATCGTAAATTACGTACATACCAAGGTAATAAATACAATGAGGAACTAAACAATCGTGTAAATTGAAACATGAACAAATAAAAAATATTGATATCTTGCTACTATTAACAATGTATAATTGCGATTGACTTGCCATCAAGAAACGATATGTAATGGCACAATCACTTTTTCTTGTTACCCACAGAACTGTTAAAAATTGTGCATCAACTACTTACTAGATATTAATTTACGAGTACCTACCGTTCTTCATAAGTTCTTATTTAGAATTAAGATTAACTTGTATTTCTCATGTTAAGTGAATTATATTTTTTTTGAGAAATAAATGTCTAAAACCGTAAAAAAATAATGCAAGCATTGGTAAAAAAATATTATGACAAAAGAACCAATACGAGTAAGAATTTGACCCCTACACTCTTCAATTGTATCGACTGGTTAAGAAGAGATAATGATGTAATTAGCCGCCGAACACTTGGGCGAGTAAATTAGAGGCTGAAAGAAATGGTCGCGACACGTGACAATAATAAATCACTTGAGGGACACTGGAGTCAACTATTGAACTGAAATATTCTTACCGTCCATTTAAACCATCTATATCTACCAGTGTTTGGTCCAAAATAAATGATTTCATGATTTATTTTATATCACAAAAATACGAATCGCTTTGAAAGCTATTGTTACTTGTATCCGTGCTAACACGCATGCGTGCAAGTACCAACAGCATCCTGTGCGTATTGTCGGACCGGTGGGATTCTCCGATGCTCGAGCGCTGGATACGACTGCACGCAGTCAAGTAAACATACGCTCGAGGAGATTATCCGATTATCCGCTATTGTTATTTTTAAGTGTGTCATGTCATTACTAACATTAGTTTCTCATAAGCATTTCTGTGTTACTAACAATTTAATGGATGTACCAATTTGGAAATCTGAAATAAATTAATATAATAATAATAATAATAATAGGCCGTATGGTAACATCTCATCATTTCAGCCGAAAGACGTCCACTGTTGGACAGAGATTTTCCCCAAGCACCGCTACTTTGACCGGTTCTGCACTCCTCACATCCAGCGGAGTCCTGCGGTCTTCACAAGGTAACATAATATATTAATCCTTCATATTCACGATAAACAAAAGTTTCGTAACAGTGTTTCCAGCAACATTTAACGTTGCGAGTTTTTTTAGGAACTGTGTCAATCAAAATCAAAATATTTCATTTCACATAAACCTACATGGGCACTTATGAAACGTCAGAAGCTAGGTGCCCGGTTCCAATTAGTCGTTTCCTATGGAGAAGAGCCGGCAAGAAACTCCACGGTTACTCTTTTAAAAATAATTGGCTTTTCAATATTATTAAATAACATTGTTAATAGGTATGGGAGGACAGTGTAGGCCTTTCAACAATTACCAGGTACTTAACAAAATAGAAAAGTGCCAACAAATCTACACTCTACTAGGCCTACAACGTTCTCACATTCACAAAATATAAAATAATCTAAGTATATAAAATATTAATGACATGATTGCAATTACAACTACAGTAACATATCTGAATAAATATCATGTCCACAAAAGCCACTAATAAAGAATTGGAATTAGATTTGTAGGTAGGTAAATAATGTCAAATAAAGATTATGTCAAAGAAGTATGTAAAAAAAATAACAATTCTAAATAAACATTGTTATTTGGGAGCAATTAATAGACATTTACATATTTATGTCGTTTATGAGGTACCAGGGAAGCCACATGTGCAGAAGGAATTATTGCCAAACTTCCTTGCCTTCAACCTAGTCTTTTATCTTTTAATATGTTTTTTTGATAAGGACACGTTTGATGTGGGTTTTGAACTTTCCGTCGCTAAGTTCTGTAACCGACTTTGGCAACTTGTTATAAAAGCGGATACTGTTTATAAGAAATGACTTGCTAGTTTTAGTTAATCTGAATTTGGGTATCACAATTTCATGTTTACTACGTGTAGTATGAAAATCGCTTCTTCTGTCTTAGCTTATGTTTATTTATACGAGGCTTCTATTCAATTCATCAGTACACATAACAAAATATGTGTACATAAACTCACGGTATGAGCGAAGTGCCCCCAAATTTTACGACGCACATAAAATTCCAGTAGAGGCGTATTCTCAGGCGGAAGGTGACACATGAAAGAATTGACATGATGGTAAAAGTTCTAATATTTTACCAAAGATATGGGACTTTCTGCTGTACTCTGAGGCGTCACTACAAATAATGATAGATGGGAGTAGTGGAGGGAGGTCCCAGGAGTGGGAGAGAACTGGCTTAAAAAAATACCGTCTATGTGTGTGTCGGACCACACAAAATGAAGGTAACATTGTAGTTAAAAAACTACTTCTCCCATATATTCCAACTGCAAATGTAATGTGTAGCTTGTACGCACAATATTGAAAGATTTACCATGTTAAATTAAGACTATAGACTTCTTATATGTTTTCCTGTAATCTATAAGTAAAGAAATATTTTCGGTAATTACTAGACAAAATCAAACTGGTTGCTAATTTAACTATATAATTTATAATTTTTATGATATTAATATTTATTTTCTGTGATTAATATAAATTTAACTCACACACTTATTATACGTAAATTTTTTTTTTTGGAAAATAATATACAATGTTTGTAAATATGTGAGCACCATGTACCTATCGCATTTATTAATTTTTCTGTCATTACTTCACTTTTCATTCTTTTTACCAATTGTGGTAAGTAATTTTTATTTTTATTCTAGGTACATCGTCTTCACCTATAATTATTAATTAATGTGTACAAACTATTGTTAACATTTTAAAAGAGTAAGTATGGAGTTTCTTGCCCATTCTTCTCCATACATAACTACCTTTTGGAAGGCGCAACTAGAATCAATTAACTATTCATGTAATTTTTGACGTTCAAAAGTGCATCTTCGTGCCTATTTGAAATAAATGATTAAAAAAAAAATGATCAGTAGTTTCGGAAATAGGGGGGGAGGTAAATTTTCATTAAATTTCTTAAATAACTTTAAAATTATTTGTTTTACAATTATAAAAAATATATATCTGCAATCCTTACAGTAAGCCCTTTCATTTATGTCACAGAGTACAGTAAGCAAAACTTTTGTTTTTAATTTTCCAATTTGCCCCCCAAAAGTGACCCCCATACTAAAATTCATTCAGACACGTCCATGTTTTGGTTCCGTTTTTCCTTTTGAGGTACGGAACCCTAAAAACAGACTTTAATTGAACGAATGTCATAACATTCGCTCAATTAAGGTTAGTTTTAGGGAAAACATTTCAATTATGTTGACCTGTGTGTAGGTCAACATAGTGTAAATGTTTTCCATTTGTCATTTATTGTTTACTGACAGCGTCTCTATAAATATCTACTTGTTAATGGTTTAGGTACTTTAATTAACGACTCTAAAGGGGTCAGAATGGAACCATTAGGTTAACCTCTGGTCGATATTTGGTATGTCTGTCATTACCTAGTTTATTTTTTTAGGGTCCGCATAATTTGAGCTTAAGGCAACGTTATACGAATTTTAATGATTTTATACTGAAGATTACGTCTAAACGAGTAGTATTAATAATTTGGAAAAAATATATGTTAAATTAGAGCATTTTCTTAATTACTTAATATATGAATATTTTAGATTTTGTTTATATTACGTAGTGAAATTAATTTGTAAAGTTATGTCTAACGCGGATAAAAAACTGAGAATCACACAAAATCTATAAAGAGTACTTTTCTGAAACCTTCACCTTTTTAAAGATAATATAATTATTGATCTTTTAATATACGTGTTTTATTAAAATACCTTTTGTTTTATTTATAATAAATTAATAATGCGTCTTATTTGGGACAGCGCTCCTGGATGGGCGAGTCCTGTTACTGGCTGGACGTACGACGCATTGCGTGAGCTCTTCTGAGCTCACGCAATGCGTCGTAGCTTGCGTGTTCTAAGAACAGAACACGCAAGCTAACCACTCAAGGTCACTGGCATATATCTGGGCCTTAAGTGACACTTCAATGTTTGTTTTTTGGTAGGCAGATGTGTTTTTGTGCAACCAAGTTTCTCCAGATGGATTAATCTATTTATAGTAAGGGATTTAAACTTAAATAAAACTTTGTAGCATTCAAATTAAGTTATTCAATTAACAGTAAAACGAAGGGATTAGGAATTAATCTATTTAAGGATTAAAGAATAAATAGAATAGATAATTCTATCTATTCTTTAATCCAGTATTATAACTTATGTAGAATCGTTATTAGTATTTAAGGACTGCTCTTTTGTATAACGAAGCAACTCTTGACATAGATATGATGATTACGTATTTTGGTGAAACACAAGTATGAACGGTGGCCAGCACAGCAAGTTACTACAAACTGTACAATTTTCTCGTTCGATTTTGAACTTAATCATCAACATTTTAAAGTTTAAAATGTATTGAGCATTTGTACTTTTGCTTTTTTGGGCAGCAGCATTCTCTATGCACTAGAGGTGGGTCATTGACGGTTTTTTGGTTAATGTAATTTAACTGTTAATCATCAATGGTCAACAGGTTAAAAAAGCTGTTAAATTATTAACAGGTTTTGTATTGTGAAAATGTATCGTTCGGAAATATTCGTTTCGCATACTAGTTGATTCTCAGAAATTCATAAAATTATAGTGAGTTGAGCCGTTGACGTATTTATTAGCAGCTTTAGAAGCATTTTATTATCAACTGTTTTTTGGAACTGAGTAAAATAAACCAATCGGTAGCGTTTAGCGTCAATTTATAATATTCGGTGATTGATGTTCGGTATCGTTCGGAAGTATTCGTTTGCGTTTCGTTTTTGATTCTAAGGAATTAATAAAATTATAGTGAAATAATCCGTTGAGCTGTTTAGCAGCATTTTATTTTGAACTGTTTTTTTTTTCTTACTATTGAACCAATTCGTCTTGTGCGTTGACGTAAATTAACAACTAATATTTTCAACATGTTTTTTCATTGACGATTAACAGTTATTTCGTTGACGAATGAAAAGTTCTTAAAAAAACCTGTTTATTGATTCAACGACCACCTCTACTATGCACTTTTAACACCATACTGCGATCGCCAACCCGCTTGCCAAGCGTGGCGATTATTGCAAACCCAATTCGGGGAGGTTTATGTCCAACAGTGGACGTCTTTCGGCTGAAATGATGTGCATTTGTACTAAATTTTTACATGCCTAATTTAAGGTAGTAAGTACGATATTGTCTTTTATTTTTATTTTTTTCTTCTTCTGTTCCTACATTATGTGCAAATATATAATATTCTATTATATTGTGTTGATGTATCATTGACTGCTTAAAATGCGATTATCCCATTTGACATTTTTTTATTACTGTAACGTTGTTGACATTTGATATTTTGAATTTTTACGACATTTTTATTGTACTTATTTCAAACTATTTGTATTTTGTATTACATTTTCAAAATTGTTATTTAAAATTACTATTGTTAATTTTGAGTGAATTGAATAATAATAAGATTTACATGCCCATGTGACGGTCGAGCATGGAGGACTATTTATGATAAAAACGACACGGTTGGCGCAGTTCAGCGATTGACTGCTGCTGCGTGTCGCGGGTTCGATTCCCGCACGGCACAAATATTTGTATGACCTACAAGTAGTTGTTCCGGGTCTGGCTGTTTGTATATGTGAGTTTAAATGTTTGTTAACACACCCACAATACAGGAGAAATTCCTAGTGTGGTGCAACGTTTAAAAAAAAAAAGAGGAGGTCTCGTTTAGTGCGCTTCAACCAGCCAATCAGCGTTCTTATTTCATAATAGCTAACGTTTCGTTTCGCAATATTACTAGACCGACTCGTGTTTTTGAACCCTTTCTTTTTAACCGACTTTCCAAAAACGGAGGTTCTCAATTCGGTTGTTTTTTTTTTTTTTAATGTTTGTTACCTCAGAACTCCATCCATACTAATATTATAAATGTAACAGTAACTCTGTCTGTCTGTATGTCTGTCTGTCTGTATGTCTGTCTGTCTGTATGTTACCTTTTCACGCCTAAAAAAAAAGTTTTAATTACCCATGTTTGCAAACCAATAAATGATTTGATTGAAGAAATTTGACAGTTTCGTATAGCTTGCTGTACTGGCCGCTGTACATATGTCAAGCTCATATAAAGCAATGTAAGGGTTCCCGCACATTGAACATTTTGTTGCGTGGAGAACTTTATGGGTCATCCTCTCATGAATGTCTTGAAACAACATTGTAAGTTAATGTTCAGTGATGCCAGCAAAGTTGATATGTGCTTGAATATAACGGTAAATGTTGTGACAAGGCTTTATAAAATTGTGCTGCTCTCCATAACATTTTATTTGACCCTCGAACATCCTCGCAGCTCAGCGGTGTAATAACATTTGGAGAGCTTAGTTTGTCCAACGTGATGCGTCACAGCTCTGATGTCATAAAACCCTCCGTTCAAGTAACACTCAAACGGATTTTATTGCCATCGGTGCTAACCCCTGGCCACGAACTACGCGCCCAAGCGACACGCGTGTTGCGACAGCGACTGCGAAGAAAATATAATATTTTTTTAAGGAAGTGGACCTGTGAGCGCCCTTTTAAGCCGATATCAGACGCTTCATTCGAAAGAATGGTTCACTGGAGTGAAGGTTCGTTTTTGTTTCATTACACGTTTAGATGACACTGACAAAACTATATGTGAATGAACGTTCATCTGACCCTCCTTTGATTTAATTTTTCGATCATTCGGTAGGCGAGTGCTTTCACTCGCCTACCGAATGATCGAAAAATTAAATCAACCCAACAAAAAAAAAAAAAAAAATACACCAGGGTTGCCTCTGATAGGTTGATTCTCATCGTCAGAATGAATTCGTTAGTGAACCAATTCGTCTATATTGAATTTCGGCACTCGGTATCTTTATACCGAGTGCCGAAATTCAATATAGACGAATCGAAAAGTTAAATCAACCCAAAAAAAAAAAATACCAGGGTTGCCTCTGATAGGTTGATTCTCATCGTCAGAATGAATTAATTAGATCAACCCAAAAAAAAAAAATACCAGGGTTGCCTCTGATAGGTTGATTCTCATCGTCAGAATGAATTCATTAGTGAACCGATTCGTCTATGTTGAATTTCGGCACTCGGTATCTTTATACCGTGGGCATGACTGTATACCGGAGGGCGTGTCAGACTTTTACTGACTAAAACCCACCCATGTTCCTTCAGTTGCCTGTGTGCCAGGGCCACGGTATCCCTTTCGGACAAACCCGCAACCCTGGCAGATCCCTGGTATCAAGGAGTGTGCCTCACCTTTTGTGTACTTAAGTACTCGTAAATATAATAGGTAGCTATTGCACATTATCTAACTTGTTGCTATTTTCTATGACAGTTCAATGAACACTTGATATTTATGGAGGTATTTTCTGTCGATCACTGGAATTTCAATATCTGGCAGTTTCCGCTTCGTACTGTGTGGTGCCGGACGTAAAGAATAGCACCACCCCATTTCCTCCCGTGGGTGTCGTAAAAGGCGACTAATGGACTATACTAGAGAATGGGCAGCGGCGTTCTCTTTACATTTTTAACACCGTACTGCGATCGCCAACCCGCCTGCCAAGCGTGGCGATTATGGCAAATCCCCTCTTTTTGGAGTAGGCCTATGTCCAGCAGTGGACGTTTTTTGGCTGTAATTATGAACGATGATCTGTGGAGGTATCGACACGTTGTGGAGTATGCTGCTACAATGTTTCGAGGTTGGCTAGGATTGATACATCTGTCTTCCAGCCTCGTTCTCTAATTTATTTTCGTCCAAGGTCATCTCCAGCATGTACAACTGTAGCTCCAGATCGGTTACGGTTTCTAATGTTTTTTCCACTTGTTGTATCCTTGTTGAGATAGCGAACGTGTTTCTAACAGTTGCGTATTTTAATAATAATACGGACAACTTGCACCATTACTCCCACTCAAATACAGTTTTAGTTACCATTCAGTCTGCTTCGGAAAACGAAACAGTACCCAATATTACTCCCACATTGAACCCCACTAATGGACATTTGGCTTAGGCCCGTGCCATCAATTACCCGGCTAGGCCGAGAAAAACAAATGAAGAAAGAAAAAAAAAATCTTTATTTGCAGACCTTGAAGTCCATAGTGTAAAAAAAAAAAGAAAAAAAAAGTGTTAGTAATGACATGAAATATACTTATTTAACTATGATTACTATTTATATTGAAAGCCTCGTTGAGATATCTCGGGACCCTGGGGCCCCGGGCCTTTGGAAGGCATACGAGGGGCCGAAGCCTACTCGCAGAGGCCCGTTAGACGCTTTTTAAATTAAGTGAGGCACCAACCGACGATTATCCCTGTACGCACTATGCAAGTGCACCCAAGGACAACCCCCGGTTGGTGTAGGACTATTGCAGGATATGGAAACAAAGATATTGGATAATGGGTTTGGGTGGTTAAAATGGACTGGTTACCTAAAACTATGGAAGGACTATGGCCCCTGCCTGATCAATGTTTTATTATACACAGATAAAATGGCAGGGGGTGACTTGCACACTCAATAATGGGCCCCCGAAAACGGTCGCTAGCACATAGTGACGTAGCGACAAGGGGGTAACATATCCTGAGGTGCTCGAGGAGTGGAGAGGTATTCCACGGCTCTCAGAACAATCCCAGAGCCCGGAAGATGGTCAAGATCCCTACAAGCACTTACTGGAATACTTCCTTCCTCCGAGCACGTTTGCTCTTGCGAATCTCCACTCAAGCCGGCCAATAAAGGCAAGAATGAGGTGGGAGCTCAGTTCCTCGGCAGTGTTCACTCCAGCCGGCCAATAAAGGCAAGCCAGAGATGAGGAACATGACTTCTCCCGGGAGATAGGGTCCGTGGGGTCGCAACTGCCCAACAGCTCGCCATATGCTTCCCTGGGGGTCTATTTATATTATTATTATTACTTATTTGTATTATTATTTTGGTTGTTCGTAAAAAAAATCAGCTTTGGTGAGTGATTCTTTGCATTGTGCTAGTCGTGCTTTGACTTTCTTCTTTTGTTCTTTAGTTCTTTTCGAGTGAAAGATACCTAATGACAACCAAAAACGAACAAACAGTGAAGAGTCTGATATCGGCTTTATATATCATGCCACGAGTCACCGCCAAGACGACGCGATGTGTGGAGCGACGTACGGAAACGGCTAACTCGCTCGTGTCGCTTGACAGGCGCATCGCTCGAGGTCGTGAACGGGGGCTTAAGCGTACTATTTGTATGAGTGCACTGTTGGGACAATTTGACTCCTGAGTTGCTGACGTGTTACTTATTGATTTTTGGATGTCGGTCAATGTTATAATTTATGTTGACTTGAAAGAACATGGCAGTTGAGAGGATGTCATGCTCACTTAAATGTCTCACTGATGGTGGCGCGTGTGTTGGATCATTCGGTTCCCTACAAAATGGTTGAGCTGGATGGTGCTGATCCATGCGTCATGTTCGTGAACGGGCGCCGTCAGTTGGGACTTGTCATCTCTTGACTGCCAGGGCTTATTTTTAATTTTTAATTTTGAATTGTTTTATTAGTTTTTACATTGTCTCACATATAGAAGCAATAAGAATAATGTACCCAGGATTTTGTAATATCTTGATTTAAAAGAGTGTCCTTGGGGTTTCTTGCCCGTTCTTCACCATAGTGGTCTACGTGGGAATGGGCATCTAGCTTCAACTTTCTGACTAACTGACCGTCTCTTTGACAATTAAAAAGTGGCTGTAAATGGTTTAATTCAAATAAATGCTTTGGGTTTGAGTTATTATGATATTTTTGTATGATAAGAATTGAGGCCGGACAAAAACAGTTATGTTTGTAGGTTTCTTTTCCATAAAATACTTTTTGAAAGGCACAAAAAGAGAGGAATGATTGTCTTCTTTATTGTTATTATTTGCGGATAAATCTGATTTTTGTATTTACCTCACAATGCTTGAAACTAGTCTTTCAAGGAGTCAGTAATGCTTTTATCAGATTTTGAATTGTATCCATAGAGATATTACAAGGTACTACTGCAGTGAATCTCTGTCAATCACTTGTTTTTAATGTTGAAATATGTATATTAGTAGTATTTTATGTATATATTATATAGATATATGTATTTATATTTTGTAGCTTTATTTAAGTATATGTTATATTTAATATTTTAGTTTAAGACTTCGCATATTCATATTATTCTCTTCATGTTCTCACACACTATTGTCTACATTTCTTTTTCATTTCTCCTTTCGCAGGTCTGCTGGAAGAAATTTCTTAAGAAATAAGCAGTACCTTTGTACTGAAATTATAATTATGTCGTATCTCTATGTATTTAACTGTGTGTACATAAATAATAAAATAAATAAATACATTAAAACCTCGACCTCTTTTGAGTTTCAAAGTGGAGTTCGCAGAATGGCACTACTGATTTAATTCTGTTATTATTACATGTGTGCTTTAAAATCCATACTAATATTATAAAAGTGAAAGTAACTCTGTCTGTCTGTCTTTATGTTACGTTTTCACGCCTAAACCGCTGAACCGATCATCATGAAATTTGGCAGATATAGCCTGGGATATGGAGAAAGACATAGGCTACTTTTTTACGCGATAACCGAAATCCACGCGGGCGGAGCCGCGGGCAAAAGCTAGTAATATTATAAATGCGAAAGTAAGTTTGTTTGTTACCTTTTCAAGTCTAAATCACTGAACCGATCATCCTAAAATTTTGCATAAACGTTGTCAGTTGTACAGAAACGGACATAAGGTACCTTTCATCCCGAAAAAAAGTACTGTTCCCGAGAAATACAACAATAACGTTCTTATGATAATAGATGGCGCCACGTGTCTTTCGAATCATGATTGAATTATAAATTATAATAGGAAATTTAGTAGTGTGTTGAGAGTCAAATTCTAGATTAACGCGAGCGAAGCCGCGGGAAAAAGCTAGTATACAATAAATTGCCAGAAATTGTTAACTCCAACATTTTACTATATAGTTATTTGATTATACTTGCCTGTGTTCTGAGAAACTGAGAAGATTTTCGTACGTAGTTAAAACATACAATCTAGGTAGAAATGGCTCATTATTAATTCTTGGATAAGAAAAGTGAAGCCCTGGAGATTTGTGTTGAATTTCGTCTCAAACCTTTTTGTTATATTATATAGTAGTTTTTTTTTTCACAGTTAAATTAGTTTTCGATTGACTGCTATGTTTGACGATACAAAACCGATTCTGAAACAGTTTTATGACATTCTTTTCTCCGATGAGCTGTGTTCACTGACAAACGATTTACTTATAAATGTTTCGCCGATACAACTTTTCAAATTGTCGACATAATGATTAATAATAGTATTCCAGTAAGTGCTGGTAGGGATCTTGACCATCTTCCGGGCTCTGGGATTGTTCTGATAGTCGTGGAATACCTCTCCACTCCTCGAGCACCTCAGGATATGATGCCGCCTTGTCGCTACGTCACTATGTGCTAGCGACCGTTTTCGGGGGCCCATTATTTAGTGTGCAAGTTACCCCCTGCCATTTTATCCGTGTATAATAAAACATTGATCAGGCAGGGACCATAGTCCTTCCATAGTTTTAGGTAACCAGTCCTTTTTAACCACCCAAACCCATAGTCCAATATCTTTGTTTTCATATCCTGCAATAGTCCTACATCAACCGGGGGTTGTCCTTGGGTGCACTTGCATAGTATGTACAGGGATAATCGTCGGTTGGTGCCTCATTTAATTAAAAAGCGTCTAACGGGCCTCTGCGAGTTGGCTTCGGCCCCTCGTACGCCTTCCAAAGGTCCGGGACCCCAGGGTCCCGAGATATTTAAACGTATAAAATTAAAATAATAATAATAATCATAATATATGATTGTACAAAATTATAAACAGTAATACTCAGTACTAGCTGCTGCCCGCGGCTTCACCTGCGTGGCTTTTTCTATATATACAAATAAATAAAATTGAAGTGTTTGTTTGTATCTTTTTTTTACTCACGCGGGTGAACCCGCGGGCAGCAGCTAGTCGACAATTAAAGAAGCCTAAGTTACTCTTTATAACATCAGCTATCTCTGCCAGTGAAAGTCCCTTAAAAATCGGCCAGCCGTTTCGGAGGTTAGCTGGAATAAACAGACAGACAGACAAAAATTATAAAAACAGTATTTTTTTTACTCTGTACTAAATGCATATAACAGTAGAAACTTCTTTCATGTATGCATTTAGTAAAAAGCTGTTATTTAGACATTACATACAGACGCTTCAATTTTATTTATTTGTATGTATGATGTATGTATGCATGTATGTATAGATTTATTTATTTGCGCAATGTACACACAGTTACAGGCTATGCCTAGGCTAAAACTTAGGAGTACATGACCCTGTTAGGGCGCATGAAGTATTACTATATTTAACTTATAGCTAGATTACCAACGAACTTCAGTTTAAAAGTTTAACTATCAAAGCAGAGACTAAAAGCCTAACTAACTAAAAGTACTTAAACCGAGAAAGATTAAAACCTTTTGCGAATGCCCTTTTGGTCACAGATTGATAAATTACAGGGACTTAGTTTAATTATATAATTATAAAGTTTCTTATTGAGACAAGAAGCAACAAATTACTGAGGAATGTGACCGTTTTTCTTCAGATCGTATTTTGTTGTTTCGTGTCTCAATATGAAACTTTATAAAATGTATTAGAAAATTCTAGACACACTTATGGAGGTTCCTGATTGAGCCGTTTTTACACAGATTTTTTTTTTTACTTTTACAAAAGGCTGTTTTGTATTTTATAGACAAATCACTTTTATTATTAAGTCAAGTTAACTTTTATAAAGTCTTGTCAAACTTTGATTATTCGTGAAATAGCAGAGTTAGGGCTAACTGTCCACGGACGCGTCATTTGACGAATGCATGCAACCTACAAATGACGATAGGCGTATTTCGCATATTTGCTATGTCCACGCTGCGTCATGCAATCGTCAATCACGCTACAAAACATCTCAGTTTTCTTTCAACTAGCATCGAAATAGCACGTCTTTTCGTTGTGAAAATGTCAAGTGTGCGTCTCGCGATTCGGTCGAGTAGTGACATGCTGCCGCGCGCACCGCATGACGAACGCATGACGAGAGGCTGACGCGACGTTGCCGCTCCGTGGACACAGTTTTGATTGTTTCTACACAAGATGCAAGCATTTGTCTTGCAATCATCAATTGACGAAAGCGTGCGCAAGACGTGCGGTTTACGTGGACAATAGGCCTTAATATTTCTTGCAGTGTAATAATTCCTTCTCAGTCACGAGATAATATTTTTTTAAGGGAGTGGCCCTGGTGGACCTGTGAGGACCCTGTTAAGGCGAAAGCTTCAGGGTAGACCGTGAAATTAAAATTTTCTGAATCACCAATACTACTCCTTTAGTAAGTATTGTCCTCAAATGTCATGATTTCATGAAATGGTCAGTCAATAGGATTTTATAAACTTATTGTTAGTTTGTATTGAGTTATATTTACGATTTTTATCATTATTTGTTTATTTAATACTTTAAGTAGACAAAATGTACAGAGCAGGACGTAATTCCAGAGGCATTTTTTACCAGTCAACCTTTGGGAGATGCAGAGACAAACAGTAGTAGGTGCAATAGCGAGAATAGGGATGATTCCCGAGTAAAAAAAAAGAAAAACTGTTTAGTCCGTCAATCAAATAATAAAAAAAAAATTAAAGTCAAAGTCAAAGTCAAAGTCAAATAATTTATTTCAAATAGGCACGAAGATGCACTTTTGAACGTCAAAAATTACATGAATAGTTAATTGATTCTAGTTGCGCCTTCCAAAATGTAGTTATGTATGGAGAAGAATGGGCAAGAAACTCCATACTTACTCTTTTAAAATGTTAACAATAGTTTGTATACATTAATTAATATTTATAGGTGAAGACTATGTACCTAGAATAAAAAATAAAAAAAATAAAAAAAAATCATCAAAATTACTTACCACACACAATTAGACACGTATTTCTTGCTTTATCATATTAATAAAAAATAAAAAAAATAAATAAAAAGAAAGAAAAATTGTTTATTCTGCACAAACAAAACGCACTTAATAAAAAATAAAATTATAAAATACATACATTGAAGTAGCCAAAAGCCTCTTATTCAAGCAATAAAAGATTGACAATTTAGTCCATTGCTTGATGTCAGGACCAGGGACCAAAGACAATTTATATTGTTACACTGTGTTGCGTCACTGACAAAAATGTCAACAAACAAACGATTTAGACAAAAACATTATGCCGATCACAGAGTGGAAAATGACTACTTTTGTAACAAACAAACAACAGTAACAAGAACAATTAAGCCGTGCGTCGCAACTGTGCAAGAATAGGTCGTTGCTCAGCAAAATGCTGTGACTTCGGACGAACCTACCATCAAAGCGCTGATTTAATGACTTAGATAAAACACATTAAACTTGGGAGTGGGGGCTCGTTACGTCACAGCTCAGTATAAAATCTACTGAGAAGTGACGTCATGACGGACAAAAAATTTTTTTTGTCGTCATCCCTATTGAGGAATAAATATTCATTTAAATATAAAGATATACATAAACCTATTAAAAACTATAAATTCAATATATAAATCTTATTGTATATAAATATAAGCACAAATAAATACACATAAATATATATACTAAAACAAGACACACAATGGGAAAACATTACCGTTGTGATGATTCTGCCAACTTCTTGCGAATGTGCTCGCGAACTTTTACTTTAAAAGATAATCGGTTGGTTGCCATCCTGATTTCCTGGGGGAAATTCCATTATAATTCTGTATAGTCATATTTGTCGTATCGCGAATCATATTTTAATCAACATACAACCTGTCATTGACCGGCACATTGCGAAAAGCGTACGAAAATTTGAATTTCGCGGGCTACCTTATCGCATCCCCTTAAATTGTTTTACTTAGGTAATTTAAAAAATAGTTGTGCCCTAAATGTTAATAACTACGTCCTAGATTATTCCATACATATTATAATAGCCTATTATTCTCTTTATCTAATACTAGCTTTTGACCGCGGCTCCGCCCGCGTGGATGTCGGTTATAGCGTAAAAAGTAGCCTATGTCTTTCTCCATATCCCAGGCTATATCTCTGCCAAATTTCATGAAAATCGGTTTAGCGGATTAGGCGTGGAAATGTAACAGACAGATGGACAGACAGAGTTACTTTCACATTTATAATATTGAATAGTATGGATTTACCATATACCAGAAGTACTGCAGGGTATCATCCGTACTTTGTTGATATCCCGTCCAGTCGTACTCAGCGCTTCTTCTCCTCATTTATTATGCGCACAGCCAAAATATGGGACTCTCTGCCAGCGTCTGTGTTCCCTTCCACATATGTATAACCCGTCTGCCTTTAAAGCAAGAGTGAACAGGCATCTTCTGGGCACGCTTGTTCCATCATAGACCTCATCCATTGCTTTCCATAAGGCGAGATCGAGTACAAGAGCAGGCCCAATCAGTATAAATAAAAAAATAAAAATAAAACATTATCAGCACAAAGACTGAGATGAATATAGTTGGGCAGTAACTTCTAATCTCGTTATTTAATTCAAACTGTTATTAGTTTCAGTTTTAAAGCCTCAATGGCCCAAAAGCTTATCTGTAAGCAAACTTTGTTATTAATAATGAAACTCCCATTTACTTCTTTATTACGTAGGTACAGTAAGGGAAATTAATTTTTAAGCAAATTCATACCTTACTTCATTTTTTTCATACAACAGACTTTTTCGAAGAATGACAGTTGTAAATCGATTTTGGTTTAGTCATATCTCTTGCCCTTCCAATCTCTTCCCCTATGTGTTTATAACTACAAAATTTTCCCATCTCTTCTATAAACGGATAGGGGAAGAGATGGGACTAAACCGTGATTTTAATATACGGACAATGAAAGTTGGTACTTATACCCAAAGTCTCAAATTCAGATAATTTATGTAAATAAAGTAATGTCAAGAAATGTCACTGTCAAAATGACAGGACAGTGGTGCAAAACATATTATCGTAATTTTTTTTATAATGATCATCTATAACATTAAAGTGAATTAATTATAATAAATATGCAAACTAAATACCGTTGCCAGACAATGTTTTGTGTAGTGTGTCGGAGACACGGCATATGATTGTCATAATCAGCCCTTTTAAGTCGACTGATAGACGTAGCCCTCCCAAAATCGATTTCCACTCGAATCAGTTTACATCCGTTTTCATCCAACATTTGGCTAGATTGCTACTTACAATATGAATCTATGAATGAGAGTTGTAATATTTGTGTTGTTGAAGATGTAAAAAATTTGAAAATTTATGGATCTCCTGCATTGTTACATATTATCATAAAATATTTTAAACCAGCAAAATTTCCTTTTTTTAATAACTTTGTTTAAAACCGAAATTTTTTAAAAATCACTATGGTATGATTATTTTTTAATTATTATTTCATAAATTAGTACTTAAAAGAAAATGGAACCTTTTTTTTTGCCATTTTATGTGAATTACCATTGGATGGTATTTAAAAGTACTTAAATTTTATTTAAAAGTACTCCCATTTCATTTACCTAATTTTGCCTGTGTTCCACCAAATATACTGAATGTGCACCAAAATATAACCTAACCTAACCTAACCTTTAATATTTGGTGCACGATCAGTATTTTTCGGGGAAGAATAAAATTTTAGAAATGCATACATAGATGTACCTTAAGATTTTTGGTGAACACAAAAATATTATCCATTACCATTACGAAGATATTTTTTGATATGTCCCCTTTGTTTACATAAATTATCTGAATTTGAGACTTTGGGTATAGTCAATTTGTTTCACAATTAATATCCCAGACTTAACTTTATTTTAAACCACGTATCCTATCTTACAATAAGACAAAATTCAGCAAAGACATCATGGAGAACCCCGTTTAAGTTCGAAAGTCGGTCAAACCCGAAATGAATCGTAGGGAAACATATGAAAAAAAAAAACAAAAGACCTATTAGATTCAAAGATGGCGTCTCATAAATTGATTGCAGCAGTGATTAGCCTAGTGGTATGACCGTTAGACTGATAAGTCTCGAGTTCGAACCAAAGGCACGCACCTCTGATTCGGAGATAGCACGCACTGACGGGGTCCGTTAGGACCGATGCCTGCCAGGGTTGCGGGTTTGTCCGAAAGGGATACCGTGGCCCTGGCATAGAGGCAACTGAAGGAACACTGGTGGGTTTTAGTCAGTAAAAGTCTCACACGCGTGAGCCTTTACTACTTCCCGCTCCGCCCAGAGCGGGAGAAGTTATTTGATAATTTTTACGCAGCAAAAAAAAAAGGTGCGTTTTGTGTAATTATCACTTGCATAAAAATGGTTTAGGAAAACATCGTGAGAAATTCGGAATGTCTGAGAGATATTTCTCAACGGAATGTGAAGCCATTTCAGAGGCCAATTGGTGGCACAAAAACTCTGACACCAGATCAGTCCTAACCACACGAAAAGAAGAATATTATGAATTGATTCAGAAAAAACGCTTGAAAAACTCTCTACTTGGAAAAGCTTTCTTCGCCAAAGGTTTTGAAGTAAATCTGTTGAACAAAGTATAAATCCTTGTATCGCACGCCAAAGAATGCGGTACAATGGTACTACCTAGTTAACTTTGTTGTAAAAATTCTTTAGGAAACTGTTCATGCAGGAATGTTCTTTCGCTGATCGATAGCATTTTATAGCTTCTACATTTTGAATTGTTTAAAGCCCCGTTTTAATTGGATCAATGTTCCGCAACATTGTTGCGATCAACATTTGATGTAGCAAGATATTCTTTTGTTTACCTTTAAGGCGACGATAACCGTCTTTTAATAATAATAATAACCCCACCGCCGTATTTCTACGTTGACGTCGTGGTGGGGCTTGCGTGCTCTGATCTCTAGATCTGTGCCGGTAAAGTTTACTTTGCCGGAACATGTCTAGGGTGAGGAGCCAGACCAAGAGAGATACAGAAACCTGCAGGGCAGCATGTGGCGAGCTGTTGGGCAGTGGCGACCCCGCGGACCCTATCTCCCGGGAGAAGTCATGTTCCTCATCTCTGGCTTGCCTTTATTGGCCGGCTGGAGTGAACACTGACGAGGACCTGAGCTCCCACTTCATTATTGTCTTAATTGGCCGGCTTGAGTGGAGAATCGCAAGAGCAAACATGCTCGGAGGAAGGAAGTATTTCAGTAAGTGCTGGTAGGGATCTTGACCATCTTCCGGGTTCTGGGATTGTTCTGATAGTCGTGGAATACCTTTCCAGTCCTGAAGCACCTCAGGATATGTTGCCCCCTTGTTGCTACAGCACTAAGTGCTAGCGACCGTTTCCGAGGGCCCATTATTGAGTGTGCAAGTCACCCCCTGCCATTTTATCCGTGTACAATAAAACATTGATCAGGCAGGGACCATAGTCCTTCCATAGTTTTAGGTAACCAGTCCATTTTAACCACCCAAACCCATAGCCCAATATCTTGGTTTCCAAATCCTGCAATAGTCTTACGCCAACCGGGGGTTGTCCTTGGGTGCACTTGCATAGTGCGTACAGGGATAATTGTCGGTTGGTGCCTCACTTAATTAAAAAGCGTCTAACGGGCCTCTGCGAGTTGGCTTCGGCCCCTCGTATGCCTTCCAAAGGTCCGGGATCCCAAGGTCCCGAGATTTGTAAACATATAAAAATAAAATAATAATAATAGATTGTTATAAACATAGAGACAAGAATTATAGCGTTTTCAAAAATGCATAATAGTAGATTTTACATTAAGTGCATAAAACGCACCATTTTACGCGAGACGTTTTTTGAAATGAAATGAAATCGTTTATTCTGTAAATAGGATATCGGAATCATTTTTACACGTCATATAAAAAATATAAAAACAAGCTTGAGGAAGTCGACATTTCCTATCTGACTATCCCTGAGAAGAAATGGCGAAACAAACTCAGGGGTCAGTCTCTTTTAAAGTCCAGACATAATCTTTGACGTTTATGGATATAAAGAAGAGTGTAAAATGGGTTTTATGGACGAGTTGTACACTCTACTTTTCACTTCGATTGCGAGGAAATGAAAGAGCAATATGTAAATATTGACAATTTTATTAAAATTGATAAATAATTATGGTTCCCGACAATTAACTTTTTTTTTTTTTTTCATTAGGAACGTGACATAACACCGACTTAGGTCATTACATACTGCTCAGTTATATAAGCATTTTGTTTTTATATCTATGATAACTTAGTTATGGTTTAAATATATTGATTAACTAATAAAAAAAGGACGAAATAAAAAATATAAGTTTATTTCATGAAGTTTTATTGTGTACTTTGGTTGTTGGTATCCTTGCCTTGTTCTTAGAATACTAACGAAACGAATTAAAATGAAGAGGTTATTTTATGAAGTTGAAGTTGTTCGTGTGGCTGTTGGACCGATTGCCTTGGTCTTCGATGAAGATTTTACTTTATGCTCTAGAGCATGAAAAGCGATTTTATGTCGCCTACGCACGACATAAAGACGAACTTTTAGAACATGAGAAGTGAAAATATAATTTTGATCCTTTGTGAGAGACTGGTGTCCATACTAGGATGCCCTCTGTGACGGACAGTAATGATTTTATACTGAAGATCTCGTCTATACGAGTGGTGTAAATGATTTGGAAGAAATATATGTTAAATAAGAGTATTTTCTTAATAACTTAATGTATGAATATTTAAGATTATTTTTATATTACATAGTGAAATTAATTTGTAAATTTATGTCTAACGCGGATAAAAAACTGAAAATCACGCAAATTCTATGAAGCGTATTTTTCTGAAACTTTCACCTTTTTAAAGTATAATTAAAAATTATTGATCTTTTATTATACGTGTTTAATTAAAATACCTTTTGTTTTATGTATAATAAATTAAATTAATTGAAATTCAATTAATACCTATAAGTATGTCAAAGTTATTCACACGCAATTTGACAACCACGAATACTAAACGATATTCAGTATTTGGTTCTTCATTTCATCGACGACCCAGTTACCGAATTTCGATATCATTCCTCTATTGGTATTCCACAAGTATTTGCGATCCAATAGCTATTTAGGTACCATTACTGCTTAGGCGAGGTTCTGTTCGAGTGTATGACAATAGTATTATGTGGTATCTGGGTATTATTATTATCCGTAGTCTCTAAACCAGCTATCTTGTTATGTTCTGGGTTCTGTGTTATGTCGTGAAGTTCTAAATGTGGTGAGAACTAAATATCTTTTTATTGTTTTGGAGTGAGAGCCGCGGACCAAATTTGAGTTGATTTTATTATGTTATTGTTATCCGTAAATAACAAAGGGAAAATATTGAATTGATTGATCCTCTAAAAAACTTAATGATGTACACTTTTTTAAATTAATAAACATTTTTAACTTTTGGGCTTCTAATGATTCACACTGTTTTGAATAACGGAGACTCTTTTTAAGTTTCTGGCCTGGTTAGATTCGGTAAGAGTTGTGACCGCGACCGCGACCTGAGTTGGTCGCAGTAACTAAGCTAGGGTTTCTCGACCAAATGGGTTATGTTAGGGTAGAACTGTGACCATCCACGCGCGAGCCGAGCGAGCGGAGCGAGCGGTGCCGTGGCAGCAGCCGGCGAGCGCTACATTCAAGTTGGTCATAGTTATTTCGTATTTTAGGACCCCTAAAGGTAGGAATTATTAGAGGTTCACAAAAATAAGAGCAATCATTATATTAGAATGTTCAGTAATATTTTTTTGAAAACAAAATGGGAAATACATATGTATTTGAGGTTCGATTAAATACAAGCCAATAACCAAAACCTGCAGGTACTTTTATTTAAGCAAAAAGCAAAAAAGCATCTTTTACCTGCCTTTTAGGTTTCTTGCCTATAAGGCTGACAGTTGGATGGCAAATTGGAAAAGTAGATTCCTAAAAAATGTTTAGGTTTCGTGAAAAGTCATGAATTATAATAATATATTAACATAATCGAAAAGTTGGCAAAATTTGCAAAGATAAATCTAGATAAATTAATCTCTGGCTAACCACGACTCAAATGAAAATAAAGTGCTACTACTAAATGCTACTCCTCTGTGTAGGGTGTCTAAATTTAAATATTTGGGTCACTGGGTCACCGATGACTTAAGTGATAATGTGGACATAGAAAGGGAACCCAGGTCGCTGGCTGTCCGTTGTAACATGCTGGCCCGCAGGTTTGCACGGTGTACGAATTCAGTTAAAATCACGATTTTTAAAGCGTATTGCCAATCTTTTTATACCTGCAGCCTGTGGGTCAGTTATTCGCAGCGGGCATACAGCGACCTGCGTGTCCAATATAATAATGCACTAAGGGTACTGTTGGGGCTGCCATGGCGTTGCAGTGCGTCAGGGATGTTTGCCGAGTCGCGGGTTGATGGCTTTGCCGCTATCGTTAGGAAAAGATGCGCCTCCCTACTCGCTCGCGTTCGTGGTAGTACCAACACTATTCTGGGTGTTTTTGCTAATCGGTGGGAGTCCCCCATGCTGCAAAGGTGGGTGCGGCTTCATGTCGTAATTTAATTGTGTTGCCTATACTAACATTAGTTATTTTTAAGTACATTTTTACTAACAAAATATGGACCTGGTCTGAAATAAATGTTTATTATTATTATTATTAAATACGTGGAAACCACCAGTGGTGGTACACAACCAAAAAATATTACTTGTAGGCCTACAGACTAGCCTACTTACTTTAGTAGGTAGGTACATGAAACGTAGGTATAAGTAGGTATAACCCAACTTAGAAGTTCCTTGGTCAAAATTCTTTAAAACACTCCACATGAAACATTCAATCTGGAATTTGGCAGTGTCAATAACCATGAGTCGTGACTTCATGAGTGGACATACTAGTTTTGGTCGTTTAATTAGGTATGTCAATGTAACTTTTGAGTTGTACCTTACAATTCCTTTGACCTTTTAGTTCGCGTGTCGTCGGCGCCTAAAGTAGGTAAACAAGGAAAAGTTTAAGTGTACGGGCTGAGTGAAAGGGCGTGCGGCGGGGCGTTTTGCGTCGCGTGCAAGCGGCCAAAGATTGTTCGCCGCGCCGCTCGCCGCCACTGAGGACACTCGCGAGGGATTGTGTGTGTTTAACATGAACGCCGCACGCGCCGCCCCGCCGGACGCTTGAGTCGAGCGTGCATTCAGTTCGTACCCTAAGGCTACGGACACGTAGTCAGCGGGCGTGGGGCGACGGCGACAGCGGCTCGGAGAGCGGCGCGTTTCAATGCATGGATTTATATGGAACTGGCTTCGAAAGCAGCGGCCTGGGGAGCGGTGGGCACCAGTCTGGCGGGGCCCGCACATCTGCATTGACGTAGTGTTGTACAACACATTTTTGATACAAATTTCTTCGTAACGTTAACGTTACGAAGAAATTTGTATCAAAAATATGTTGTCGTCGATGTTTAGACATTTCGTTCGCGAACAAAGATACTTATTTCTCATAACACAACACTACGTCGCTCTAGCGCCGCGCGATCTGCACCCTGGCTTCGAGACCGGGTCTGTGTTGCCGCGCCGCTTCACGCGCCGCCGCACAGTGAATCAACTCCATACAAACCGGCGAAAATTGGACTGAAATTCCGTTTGTTAAGTATGAGGTACAAACATTTCAGGATAGGTACAAAATAGTACTATATGGGTACTAAATATACGTGGTAGAATCTTTCAATTACTAGAGTTGGTCCCGCCATTATTAAGTTTATAATATCTTGCATGCTCTTGTATGTATATAATATTTAAGCAAATAAAGAAATCTTATCTTATCTTATCTGTCTACGGGGCTTGAGGGGACGGTAACTGCTGGTGCTTTTGTGCAACTGGGAGGTGCGTTTCACTAAACCCGCGCGGTCAAATATAATAACCACCAATATATGTTTTTAGTAACGAAAACATGAATATTTCAAATAAATCACAAAGGAATAAATTACACATAATTTATTCTTTAAAAATTAAAAAAAAAAACATGAAAATATCTTAAGTAGTTTGAAAGTAATATCGTTTTTATGTTTTGGCTACCCAAAACATAAAAAAGATATTACTTTCAAACTACGATGTTTTGGGTAGATATTGCTTCCTGAATTTTTTTCATTAAGTATTTTACTACAATACTTAAATATTCACGTATAGAATTGATGTATACGAGATCTAGTTTAACATATTTTTTTTGCAAAACTTACTTGCATTTGTTGAAGGCGTAATAAATAATAGATTTAATAGTCACTAAAATCATATATCTGCGTCTTAAGTTCCTTCCCGGTCCGTCTATCGTCAACGCGAGCATGTTGAGCATTTGTTTCATCCAGCGCAGTGTTAATGGCTAACAGGCAAGTGAGAGCGCGATAATATAGAACGAAAAATTGTGTGCGGAAATTTCATAAAACTTGTTCCAGGAAATACGCGTTTTTGAGAAAGGCTTACAAGTTTATGAAATAAATGTGTGTCATTTAGAATCTCCATTACATGTGCGAGGCTTCTATGAAAAGGTTTTCTTTATTTTTTCAATTTATGAGTACATTATGAACGGCCAAAGTTCAGGTAAAATTTGTGCAGAAAAGGCAGATTTTTGGAGGCTTATAGTGAATTTGTTTCTCCAAATTTTAGTTTTTGGCTTTGATACCAATCGGTTAAAATTCAAAGAAAGATGTGTATCAACGCCATAATCACGTACGAGCGTTTGTATGAAAAGTATGACGGGTTGGCCGCTTTCATGATTTTATACTGTAGATCACGTCTAAACGAGTAGTGGTAATAATTTGGACAAAATATATTTGTTAAATTAGAGCATTTTTGTAATAACTTAATATGTGAATATTTAAGATTATGTTTATATTACATAGTGAAATTAATTTGTAAGGTTATGTCTAACGCGGATAAAAAACTGCGGATCACGCAAAATTTATCAAGCGTATTTTTCTGAAACCTTCACATTTTTAAAGATAATTTAATTATTGATCTTTTAGTATACGTGTTTTATTAAAATACCTTTTGTTTATGCAATAATAATGCGTCTTATTTGGGACAGCGTTCCTGGATGGGCAAGTCCTATTATTGGCTGGACGTACGACGCATTGCGTGAGCTCAGTACAGAACGCGCAAGCTAACCACTCAAGGTCAAAGGCATATATTTGGGCCTTAATGGCGTGTTCACGGTCTAGCTAGAGCGATGCGACATGCGTCAAGCGACACGCTCGCGCGTCGCGTCGTCTGATTCCGTCCGGCGTCCGGTGACTCGTGGCATGCTCTAAAAATCTTTTTTGGGTAATAGGCCTTCTGCGCCTAAACCCTTCTTTCATTTGTTTACTCCCCAGTCGCTGTCGCAAGACGCATGCCACTTGAGTGTGTAGCTCGTGGCCACGGGGGGCTAAGGCTGGGTCATTGGTCAGCCGTAGACCTAACAATAGAATATTGACCTACTACTTAGTGTTATAGTTTTTGCATGACATCAGTCAGTTAATACTGGCCTGTTACTACACCATTTCAGGGCAAAGACCTCTTCTATTTCTCATACGGTTCTCCGATCGAGCATTCATCAACACGCTTGGTCAATGCATTTTAGCGATTTCCGAATGTTATAGGACCAAATTTTCTTACAATTAGACTTGACATTACCGTTCACGACAAAATCAATAAAACAGATTATCTGATAGACATAGCAACACCTAACTCACAATATACAAACCACCATATCCGAAAAGCTCAATAAGTATCAAGATCTCGCCATAGAAATTAAAACCCAATGGAAAGCACAAACCGTTCATATTGTCTCCATTGTTCTTTCATCTATTGGTATAATACCAAAATCTCTCCACCCTACAGATGCTTATTCACACACTTTACATGCTCCAAGAAGCCACGATTTTTTTCGAATTTCCTTAACACCTGTCGCACCGCCGAAAATTCCTGACTTCAACATTACACCGTTTCTATCTAAATTTCGCCTTACATACTTGGTCTGACCCGTGTGTAAGGTTTCTTAACCTCTCTTATATGAGAAGAAACGTAGACCTACGTACGCACGTGGGTTAGACTTAATATTCTGAATACGTACTCCGTAATTTATTTTGTCGTAAAAATTCATTTCTATCAATGATATTTTAAGTGGTAAGTAGGTATTTCTTTTTCGATTAGTCTGTTGTTGACAAGACATAACCTCTAGAACTTCAAACTGGAATGACTTTAATTCCTAACATCCTATAAAAGTATAACTGAAGATTAAATTGTTCAGGAATTCAAAATCTATACTTTAACATATTTTTTATAAGCAGACGCAAAAGAAAATGTCAACAAAAATTTGTTCGGGAGTTCGCCATTGTTCTTTATTTATTTATTTATCTTTATTTGTTCAGACTGCAATGGTCTAGTGTTAGTAACAAAATGGCTTAGCCTATGTTAGTACTTAATAACTAAAACAGAACGGGTCCGGTTTGCAAGCGCTCACACTAGCGGGCTGTCTGGCCGGGCGGCTATTGATTGCAGGATAGTGTTAGGACTGCCACGCAGCCTGCGGAGTAGCAAGGCAGATTTCTTACGCCACAGTGCATCAAAACCATCAGTACGTGCATCTGCAAATATTGCCGAGGCACTGCAAAACCGCGGCCATCGCAACAATACCTTGAATGCGTTATTGTATTGGATACGCAGAGCATTGTAAGCCTTTTGCGTATATGTGAACCACAGGGCTCCCGAGTACAGTGCTGTGCAGTATGCCTTAAAAAGGGTTATTTTAATTGCGTCTGTACATCGAGAAAATCTGCGGGCCAGTATATTCGCCCTAACTGACAATGCTCTGCGCTCTCTCTCTAGATCCATGTCGTCTTTTAAGGTTATCAGTAACCAGATGACCCAAGTATTTAAACTTATATACTGCCGCGCGTGCAATAACGGCAGTAAGTGTGGTTTTTGTCCAAATTGAGTTGTTGTTGTTGTTGTTGCTGTATTTGACTCAATTTGAACAAAAAATATACTTACTGCTGTTATTGCACGCGCGGCAGTATACCCTGCTAATCAGGTGACCTTTCATTAGGAAGAACCGAAAATAATAATAATACCTAATATTTTACAAGGCATAAAAATTATATTCCTAAGACTTTACGTGTCTGAACTAGGTAATTCTGTGTTTCAAGCGAAAAGTGTAAAAATTCTTATAAAATTAATAAATAATCTAAAAGTTGACATATTATAATTATGTTGAGTGGCTTAACTCTTGGTTTCTAAATTTGATAAATACTTATCGTAGGTGAGTATACATAATATATTTACTTTAACACAATTAATAGATTCTCTGTATCTTCAGAAGACATACTTTGGAGAGCCTCCTTGAGAATTCTCTTAGAATTTGTGTAGTTGAGGGTAAATGTTTGCTTTCAAGTTTAGTCTATTATAGAGGAGAGGACCGAGGTACAGGTAAAATTGGGACATAAAAGCATTTTTGTTGTATTTTGTGGGCCGACTATATCTTTACGTCTTTTATTAGAATATTTAGTACTGTAGGGTAGAGCTGTGTGTTGTTTTAATACATTACCCATTATAAATAGTTGGCAAATTTTTATTATAATAGAAACTGTATGAAGCAATCTCCACACGGCGATATCATCGCGGGGAGAATTTTATGGCACGGTGTACTGTGGGCTGAAAATTGACTTTCATAGACTTAGGGATTTCAATTTGCAAGTTGCCGGGCTTTTTGCCGGATATCGCTTTTATTAGTTATTTCTATATACAAAAATGACACCCGAGTTAATTCTGCACTAAAACGAAGGATTTATAATTTTTTACGAAAAATTTGTATGAAGCATGTAATATCGAATTATCTCTTAAACGGCAAAAAAAAAAACCACAATATCCTTACAGGTGCTAATTTATTTAAGATTTTTGTAATTTATTTATTTTTACTTGAAACGGTTCCTTTTAGTGTCTAAGTTAATTAAGAACATCGATATGAAGTAGGTTATTGATCCAAATATTAAGCATATATAAAAAAATAAAAATATTTAGAGTATGGTGGCAATGGTGGCACTGTGAGCTGCCTCAGTGCGGCGAGATTATTACCACCATTCTCTCGCCCGTGGAGATGGGGTCTTAGCTAGGTCGTAATTATTTGACAGATGGCATGATCGGAGGCTGCATGAGCGGATATGGGATCGGCGTTATGGTTGCGCGTTCGTTTTCTGAAAGTAACCGATTTTTTGTATTAATTGTTGTTCTAGGTCTAGGGTGTTTAGGTTCTTGTTCAGGATAATGTGGGAGGAAACGCCCGGGTGTTACCACTTTGTGGATCGCCTGGAGGACACGGTGGAGCATACGGTAGAGGTCTGCCATAGGGCACCGCCATGTTCTCACGGAAGCGAACGGCGGCGGCGATCTCTCGCGTCCGGCCCTGGTCCAGGCCATGGTATGGAGCGAGAGTTTATGGAAGGCAGTCACCTCCTTCTGCGAAGCAGTAATGATCGCGAAAGAGGAGGCGGAATGCGTGAGGGAGAGGCAGTCTGTGCGCTGCGGGAATCGATAGCCGATTCCCGGCTACCGTAGGCGCGGGCTTGCAGACGACGAGCTATGTGCAACTCGCCGTCCGGTATGGACCAGGCTCGGGTCGACGGCGCGTTGTGTTTCACGCGCGCCTTAAAGAGATGTCAGCACGCACTGACGGAGCCCATTAGGATCAATGTCTGCCAGGGTTACGGGTTTGTCCGAAAGGGATACCGTTGCCCTGGCACACAGGCAACTGAAGGAATACGGGTGGGTTTCAGTCAGTAAAAGTCTGACACGCCCTCCCGCTCCGCTCAGAGTGGGAGAACTTATTTGATAACTTTACTTTACTTTTTTTGAGTTTCTTGCCCATTCTTCTCCATACATAACTACATTTTGGAAGGCGCAACTAGAATCAATTAACTATTCATGTAATTTTTGACGTTCAAAAGTGCATCTTCGTGCCTATTTGAAATAAATTATTTGACTTTGACTTTGACTTTGATAATTACCGATCCAAATAAAATAAAATAAATTATGAGTGTTTTTTATTAAAAAAAAAAAATATCTCTCAAGAAAGACAAGAATACTTATACATATTTCATTCTTGTCTACCTAATATCTACTCAATATTAGTATCATGTCGGAAAACATCGATAAATCTAAAATGGAGACAGCGCCAATCGCACAAAATGTGGCCATTCATCATGCTCTCTTTAATCCCCTCGTCAGGTATTTGACGAATGTGTATAAACCACTGTGTGTATAAAAATAAGGAAAATAAGGCAAGGCACACAGGTTTTCATTTAGGAAAAAAAAAAAATTGACACATTATTCTTATTTTGTAAGGAACACATAACATGTTCAAACCCTTTACAAAGTCACCTACCTATTAAAAGTCCATCATATATCCCTCCGGTAACGCTGTGCGGTTCACTTTTACAGAGAGTAAACCAGTTCTTAAATATCTGGGCCACATTATTACCGAAAACCTCAAAGACGACACAGATATGGAAAAGGAGCGCAGGGCATTGACTGTGAGCGAAAATATGGTAGCTCGAAGGTTTTCTGGTTGCTCAGTAACAGTAAAAATGACTACTCCTGGCTTACTGCTAAAAAATTTACACCAGCAGCCTTTGGGCTAATCATCTCCAAAAAGCAAACACTGCCCTGCGAATACAATATAATAATACATTTAGGGTGCTGTTGAGGCTTCCATCCTATTGTAGTGCGTCAGGTATGTTCGCCGATACGCACACTGACGACTATTTCGCAATAATGCGTAAGATGGTGGCGTCGATGACACGCAGAGTGGGAGTAAGCACCAACAGCATCTTGAGGGTGTTTGCTGAAAGGCTGGATGGGCTTACCATGGGTAGATTTATCAAGCTTCATGTATTACATGGGGCATGATGAAACTATCTATGGTCGATTTTATCACCTTTTTTTTTCTTTTTGTTTCTAATTATATTCTAACATAGTTTGTATACTCCATTTATTATAACATTAGACAAATAACTGTTCTCACCCTTTCGTTATTTCGATTTAAACGTTTAATAAACTCCGTTATTTCACGATATATACAAAGCACTATAATCTATTTACCATTTACATTAACTCTTGAAATGTCAAGTGCACCTATGCGGTGCATAAGAACAAACGCTCGAAATGTCTAATGCACCGCATAGGTGCATAACTTTCAATCAAAATAAATGTCAAATACATCGACCAATAGCGAAGGTGACCTTGATTGAAAGTTATGCGATTAGACATTTCAAGCGTTTGCTCTTATGCACCGCATAGATGCACTTGACATTTCAAGAGTTTAAAAAAATAACTCTAAAGTGCAGTAATTTCAACAAGATTACACAATAACTGTCGTTATTTAGCCGTTATTTGTCTAATGCTATAGTAAATGGAGTATAAGTTAATTTAGACTCTAACATAATGTGGGCCTATGTAGTCTGTAATAAAAGATTTTTATTTTATTTGTTTATTGTTTGTTAAATCTGTAACGCCATCATTGATTTTGACCACGAATTGAGATCAAGATTGAACGTGGAATGGGTTCCTTACAAAATGAGAATGTGGTGTGCAAACCAAAAATAAGATGGCTAACTCTTCAAAAATATGACGTATTTTAGATGAACGCATAAAAAACAAAAATATCAAACAGCATGTTTACTGTTATTTAATCGCTAAACAAATATAAATGTTAAAACATTCCTAGTGACGTATTATTTACCACATCTGTTCACTCAAATATCAATTTTGTTTTTGTATCTTTTTTCACCGACGACTATTTACCTACGTTCCATGCCCATTTATTTTCAGTGCACGTTTTAAAAAATATTTCAATTGAAATGTTGTCTGTTGAAAAATGGAGAGTCCTTGAATTTTTTCTAAAATGTATCGTTCAATTTATTTCATTTGGAATAGCATGAGCTTTTGCTTTCGAAATAATTTCGATATTTTTTTGTATTCGGCTTTGGAATGTTATTTTTTTAACATTTTATATCACTTTAGTAGGTATGACTAAAGTACTTCATTGATAATGAAATAAAAGGTCTGTTCTACAGTAGAAACGTAAACCAATCAAATAGCTAGTGAACAGTGTTTAAACATCAATACAAACAAATATAGGACATGTCTGGTGGAGCAATGGGCGATTGTCTATGTTTGAATGTGTTCTGGTGTGTTCGAACTGCTTGTTTAGCTATTACTTTTGGGCTTTCTAATGGGTGTTTTTTCCAATAACACACAAGTTATTGTTACAATGGTCGTTAGCGAATGTAATTTTATTTCCTAAGTATACAGCAATCGAGGGAAAAGGGACGGGAACAAACGGGCCAATCACAGCAAGCCATCACGTCATTTAGCTGTGCTGTGATTGGCTTACGATGACGCGACCGAATTACGTTTGGATATACATCCCAAACAGTCTAGGTAGCCAAAGAAAATGTTCAGTAATGATTGTTACATTATTATAATCCTCGTATTTTATAGTTTATCAGTTGATAAGTTTCAGGAGTCAGGATCTTGCGTAAATTGGTCAAAATAAGGTTTTTGCGTTGCGGATTTTCCTTAGTTTTTTTTAGTATAACGCTATCTGTGAGCGAATACAGGTACTAATTGGTGGTATGCCTTTGTGAGGTTAATAAAACATTTAATATTTTGTTGGTCTGACACCATATTCTGCAGTTTTTTTTTTGATATTTCTATTTGTATAACCAAAATGTAAAGCACCTATTGTTTATGTATTAAATACTTACTAATGCTACTAATTGCTTAATATTTTTTTATTTTTTTCATTTATTCACAAAGCATTAATAATCTTTATTGTACACATAATATGATATTGGTATCATCTTTAATTCCGTATATTGGTTTCTATCTTCAATACCCATAATATTATTTATTTTAGCTATGTCAATGTCATGTCAAAAAAGTAATAAATACTTACCTTCATATTATGAAGCGGGTATTCAAAGAAAAATGACGTTTGATGTGTAATATTTTAAAAATATTTTAGTAATACTGTCGTATTTTATACGCAAATACATTAATAGGATATTCCTTTAATCTAAAATAAGCGGCTTTATAGTTATTGTGCACACTCTTTAAAGGTAATTACGGAATAAAATGGAACGTCAAAAACATTTTTAGTACTTCCAGTTAAAAATGGCAAAACGGAAGCTACGATTGAATACTGTTTATTTGAGAATTATGTTACATTAGTACCTATACTCCATTTATTATAACATTAGACAAATAACTGTTCTCACTCTTTCGTTATTTCTATGTAAACGTTTATTAAACTCCGTTATTTCACGATAAATACAAAGCACTATAATCTATTTACCATTTACATTAAAAAAATAACTCTAAAGTGCAGTAATTTCAACAATATTACACAATAACTGTCGTTATTTAGCCGTTATTTGTCTAATGCTATAGTAAATGGAGTATACCTACCTAAGATTTATTAATAAAAACATTTATTTTTTCTCTTTTAATTCATTAAAGTTAAATACTTTAAAAAGTACATTAAAAAAAATTGCATATTAAAACTATAACACAAAACAATAAAATATTAAAGCTAACAAAGACATTTATACCTACTGTTTAGGATCAACCTGTACCAATTCAAAAACATTCCTCCACCACTTCTGTTTTAAGGACGGACCGGACGGTCAGATTGGTCACCGATGTTCGCTCGTTAGTAATAGATAACTGTTATTATTTCGCTTACACCCTCGTTATATTTTTGTTACCTGTTTTGTTGAACAAATACCTTCTTATGTTATTTAAATTATGTAGTCGATCTTTTTGGTGCTCGGTGAAACTCTAATGAGTAAAAGTAAAGTAAAAGTTTTTATTTTGGAACAACAACAAATTGACATAATTACAATAGAAACGGTGATAGCTACAAAAGTTAAAAACTGTGTCGCAGCTGAGTTTATGTTGGCACCAACTTAAATGTATACAATGTATGTAAACTACTAAATGAATAAATAAATAAATAAATAATAATAATAAGTAATACTGAATGAATAAATCCATAGCAATTTAGATCTAAATTTTTAAATCTTAAATCATGAACATTTATCGATACCAGAATTACCAGAGGGCAGAAACTGGAATGTCCTTTGAAGTTTCTGTTTGTAATGTCAAAATAAAAGCTTTTTACGTCACACCTGGCCATAATTTGAGTTTTACCGCACGCTACGCGTACAGTAAAGTACACGAATTGTGGCCAGGTGAAGACGTAAAATTGTGTACTCACCACGGGTAGTAAAAAAGAAAGCCCTTTATCGCATATTTACAACCCTCGCCTGCGGCTCGGGTCACAAATACCTGCGATTTCGGGCTTTCTTTCTTTTACAGCCCTTGGTAAGTAATGTACTATTACTAAATGCGTATAATAGTATAGTAACCTAATTGGTGATGTTCTTAAGAAAGGTCAGGTGCGTAGTACTGGCAGTCGGCGTGCGTGTATGACTAGATGTATGAACGTAAACGAAGCAAAAGGAGGAGGCGCGTAAGAGGAGGGTAAGGAGCGCAGCAGGAGGCGTTCTATAGTTTCTGCCTACCCCCATGGAAAGAAGGTGTGAATTTATGTGTGTATGTATGTTAATTGCTAGTTTGACATGCTAATCTATTACACTTTGTATATAGGGTGTATCTATTCAAACACGAAATATTTAACACGAGATTCACCTTTAGGTGGTAAAGAAGCCATGAAAACGATTTTTTTTTAAATCTGAGTATACAGTGCGATTCTTTATAATGTGCATATATCGAAATGAGGGAATCTATGCTTAATTTTATCTACGGCAAAAATATAAAAAATATAAATAATTTATTTTAATTTTTATGGAATTTAAAAAAAAAATTGTTTCCAGTGTAAACAAAACGGTGTAACTTTTAAATTAAATGATCTATCACGATGAAACGAACTCCATAATGATTGGAAGTAAAAATTGGAGAAAAACTACCTCTTCTTCTTCTTCCTGCCCTTGTCCCATGTTACTTGGGGTCGGCGCAACACGTTTTCTTTTTCCATTCCCCCCTGTCAACCGTCACTCTATCATTCACTCCCTTCTCTTTCATATCATTCTTCACACAATCCATCCATATTTTTTTGGGCCTTCCTCTCCCTCTCCATCCATCCACATTTATCTTCATCACTCTCCTCGTCACATGCATTTCCTCCCTCCTCATCACATGCCCATACCATGCCAAACGACGTCCTTTCCACTTTTTTGTCACCGGCGCCACTTTCAAACTTCCCCTTATATACTCATTTCTGACTTTATCCATTCTCGTCACTCCACACATCCATCTCAACATTCTCATCTCCGGAAAAAAAACTACCCTCAATTGAAAAGAAACATGTTTTTTTAGCAAAAATCTGTTTTATTTTTCATAATTTTTTACTATAATTGTATTTCTCAATAAGGGGGCGTCTTATTGAATATAATATATTGAAATATCAAATCTAGAGTTAATTTAAAACATATTAGTAGTACTCTAGATTTGATATTTCATGTTAGTTATGCCTAAATGTAAAAAAAAATTGCCTGTATTGTCCTGAGAAGCAAGTAAGTAAAGTTTTTTTTTTGCAAAATGTCTCAAGCAATTTTAAAATTATAATAATTATGTAAAAATAATTTTTTCGCCGCTATGGATTTTTTACCACATATAGAGATGTTTCTCTAAAAATATTTCGTGTATAAATAGATAGACCCTATAAAAAAAAAAATTGTCTGTCTGTTTGTTCTGGCGCATCGCAGATAGCTAATGTTATAAGGAGCAACTTAGGCTACTTTTATTTTAGACTAGCTGCTGCCTGTGGTTTCACCCGCGTGGCTTTTCCGTATATAAAGGACAGGTACACAAAAGATTTCTCAATAAAACCAGGTTAATAATTTCAATATAATATTTATTTTCTGACTAGAAATCCTTAATTTTACCAAATACCAGCTTTGGCCTCATCCCTTCAAGGGTGCCTATGACAAGCCGTCAGAAACATTAAGATCATAGAAAATATTATTTACATTATTGGATGAAAACTAACATTGCTTCTCTTATGTATAAATATTAACTAAGTATTGGAATTTACATTACAAAGATTTATTTTGATAAGCTCTTATATATTGCGTAGAGGTCAACCTTGAAAGTAATGGGTACAAAAGTACACCTTTTGATACACGTATACTTGAACAAACTTTCGGCCATGTTAGCCAATGATTGTGCCAATAAATAATTAATCGAAATCTATCCATCCATCCCGACATTATCTTATTTAGTAGATGGCCCAAACGTTGGCTAATCCCCGAAATAAGATATAGGTACTATCGCGGATATCCGAATCGAACCACCATAACATCGCCTTAGAGTGAAAACCTAACAAAACAATTTTGGTCATTTTTATTTTGTTACATTTTTGGAAAGAGAACCTCGCAACGAACGTCCTAGTTTCATACAAAAAAGTTTTGCAACCTGTAACGCCATCTATGATGAGTTTGAAAATTGCACACTAAAAGACACATTTGAAGATGTTGTGGTAATAAAATTTTACAGGGCGCGGTTATTTTGTCCTCCTGTAAAGTTGCCTTTTTCGCATATACGAGGATTTCACTCTAAGGCGACGATAAGGACTATTCTTGCTTGCAGCGTTCGGCCGCTATAGAAATGCTTACCTACACTCAATAAGCAATAGCAATGCAGCATCCGAATTTTGTTAAGACCCTTGTCAAAAAAAAAAAAGACCGTAGAAGACCAGCCGAGGTGATCAGACATCTGTGATCATACTGGTCATTGTAACAGAGCCTGAGAAATTTATTTAAACAAAATTTTTGTTTTATTGGCATTTTGTTTTGAAAGTGTCCTGATTCGGATGCCCGCGATTGTACAGTGGCCAGCACATCAAGCTACACGACACTGGGGCCGATTCTCTTGTTCACAAACTAAACTAAATTTAAGTTCAGTGCATCTTTTTCTTTCTATTTCATTAAGAAAAGGACAGAAGATAAATTTTAGTTTAGTCCTGTCAAATTAATCAGCGCCTGTCACTACTCCATACAAGTTTAGACGTGATTAAGAACTTGCCGACTAAAATTACGTCAAAATACGTCAAGCGCTGATTAATTTGACAGGACTAAACTAAAATTTTTCTTCTGTCCTTTTCTTAATGGAATAGAAAGAAAAAGATGCACTGAACTTAAATTTAGTTTAGTTTGTGAACAAGGGAATCGGCACCATTGTAAAATTTCTCCAAACGATTTTAAACTTTAAAATGTTGATGATTGAGTTCAAAATCGAACGAGAAAATTTGACAGTTTGTGGTGTCACTGTAATCTACAAGGTCAAATGAAAACTTCTAAATGCTTTTAACTTCTATTTTTGATAAACTGTAAGTAACAGTGACTTATTATAATTACTATTTATAATAATTGCGGTCTCAGCCAAAATTAAATACCTACCTAATGGAATAATATGTTTCTAAATTTCGGTAATGATATTATGTTGCAAGCTATCTACATTATTTGTGGCAAATCGATCGAACATTAGTAATTATTGCAGAGTTAATACTAACGACAACTTACAGATTATTATATTACAGTCCTCTAATTACCTAACGATAAAATTGAGTGAGTACCTACATTCTATTTTGCAACCAAATTTTATCCAGATTTCGAAATTTACACATTTATCTAAAATTAATATCTAATTCCTGATATACATTGCGTGTTGCCAGCATAACTTATAACTAGAGATCGGATATTCGGATTCATAAAAGTAAATTTTTAGTTATGAAAACATGGAAGCGGCTTATTAATTTTTTTCTTTTAATCCCGGTATGCCAGGAACACCGGGAATGCATAAGTAGTCAGGAATGTATGCTTAGTATGGAAGCGACTTCTAAAATATATTTATTAAAAAAAAAAATACTTCCCCGGGGTTCTTGAATTGCATGATTTTTTTTTTTTTTTTTTTTTATCTAGGGCATCTCAGAGTGTAACCACTAAGGTTCCGACTCTTTAACCGGGCTATCCTGTGGTTGCCTTAAGCTCCTATCGAAACTTAATGCCTCCAGCCAGGGCGTAAAAAACTACAAACTAAATGACTGCTGCTCGCTAAGGGCACCCCCTGTGGGGTACGAACCTCGGCTTAGGGCAGCTGAGTCGGAGGGAGGGTGGCAAGGGACCGACGGTGGCTGGATAAAATCAGTGTTTTGATTATTATCCTGGGGAGTTTGGATTACTTGCTGCTCAGCTAAAACGCGTGCTGGCGCTTCACTTACAGTCAAGGGTCGGGGAGGACTATTCGTTAGTCGGGGATTTCGCGCGGGGCCTCGGCGGCGAGGTCGGAATGACGATCGTGTATTGTGTGCTCTTATCTTGCGAACTGTACTAGTTTCCCTACGACTCTCCTGGAGAAGAGTAGTGGGGTCGTCTGGGTCGGTCAGTGCATGCCTTGGACGGCGGGTCGAACTGATTCTAGAGGGGACATAACTTGCGGCCTTCACAACTAGAGCGTTGCGATGAGTGGCTGCTGAATCGAAGAAGCGCTTCGAAGCGCGCTTCATGAATTGAGCTATCGTGGGGATTTTGAGTTCTACGTGGAGATTAGTGTTACGAACGAACCAGGGGGCTCCCGTGATTTTACGTAAGACCCGGTTCTGTAGGGTTTGCATCTTATGGATGAGATGGGGTTTTGCGTGTGCAAAGACTGGACTCGCATAGGTCATGATGGGGCGGATGCACGCGGTGTAAATGCGCAATTTGCACTTGAGTGACAATTTGCTTTTTGCATTTAGGATGGAGTGGAGCCTATAGAGAGCGAAGGCTGCGCGAGCGCGTACCTTCTTTAGGTGCTCAGAAAAGGAGAGATGGTGGTCGAGAATCACACCCAGATATTTAGCTCGCTTCTCCCAAGGGATAGGCTTGCCGAACATGGTGATCGGTCGGATACTAGGGGGGCGCTGGCGCGGTTTCGTATAGAGTACCGCTTGACTTTTGTCGGGATTAACCTCTATGCGCCACTTTCTAAACCACTCACCAAGCTTGTTGGCTGCGGTCTGGAGAGTGCTAGAGATCCTATCGTGACTGGTCCCTCTGCAATAGATGGCCGTATCGTCTGCGAACAGAGCCAACTGAGCCTGTCTTTGCTTCGGGATATCGCTGGTGAATAGCGTGAACGCGAGGGGAGAAATCACAGAGCCCTGAGGGACGCCTGCGCGTAATGGGTGGGGGGCGGAGAGAGTACCGTCTATGCGATAGCGAAAGGAGCGATTCGACAAAAAGTCTCGTAAGATGAGCACGAGACGTTCCGGCACACCGAGTTGGTACAGCTTGTATAATAAGCCGTTGTGCCAGACTTTGTCGAATGCCTTCGCTATGTCAAAGAAGATCACTCCTGTCTTAAGACCGCGCTGGAAACCAGCGCTGATGTCTTCTACGATACGGTGGACCTGATGGGTCGAGGCATGTTGGGTTCTAAAACCGAACTGCTCATCGGGGATGAGGCCCTTGGTCTCGGCGTACTCTCTGAGTCGCTTATAAATAAGCCTCTCGTAGAGTTTGCCTAGGACTTTGAGCAGACTGATGGGTCGGTAGCTCGCGGGCTCCGCCTTGGGTTTACCGGGTTTAGGGATGCCGATAACTATGGCCTCTTTCCACGCTTGTGGGAAGATATTATTGCTCATAGCTCCATTGAAGATGGTGGCCAGTAGCATTATGAGGTGGGCGGGGAACAATTGGAGTACCCTATTGGTGATTCCATCTGAGCCAGGGGCTTTACGAGGTCTCAGACCCTTGATGAGTTCCTGCACTTCGTCTGGTGTGACGGGAGCCAGGGGATACTCAGGGTCTTCAACGGGCGGGAGGGAGGCTCTACGTTCGACTTCAGCGTCGACCTCGTCGAGGTGAGCTTGGTCTACTGGTTGAGAGCTGGGCGTGCACTGGGCCTCTAGACTTTCGGCTAAGCATTCGGCTTTGTCGATGTCTTCGAAAGCGATAGACGCGTCTGGGCGGATCAGTGGGGGCATGGAGGCGGAACAACCTCGGGGGTTTAGTTTCCTTTGTAATTGCCAAAAGGCCTGGTGGTTCGGCTCTAGATCGCTCAGCATCTTGTCCCATTCGGTGTCACGAAATTCCTTCACGCGGTTACTTACAGCACGCTGTAAGTAGCGCATGTGGATTTTGTTAGCCGTACAGGGGAAGGTGCTGTATGCACGGGTGGCCGCGTTCTTCTCATTAATCAGTGCACGTACATCGTCCGGCAACTTTCCGCGACGGTTATCCGTCGCCGAAACTTCCCTTGAACAATCGTTCAGGACAGATTGTACGTGTTCTGTGAATGAGTCGATCGCGGCCGTCGTGTCAGCGATAGAGTCGAAGAGGTCGGGGATAGAGTCCAATTGGGGGGACGTTTTGGCTTTCAAGCTTTCGCCTACTCGCCTCCAGTCCGTTACCCTTATGGTGCGCGTGGGGGCATTGGGGTCGTAAAAACCTATGCGAGGGGCCATCTCTACGACAACAGGTCGGTGGTCAGAGTCAAGCTCGTGCAGCGCCTCTATGGAAACCAACCGTAGGTTGATGTTCTTTAGAAGCGCCACGTCGAGCACGTCAGGGGTGGAGGTGGGAATATGGGGGTAGTGGGTGGGGTTCATCGGGGCGATGACGTCAAAGTTAAGGAGGGGGCAGAGGTCATGCAAGTGCTGGCCTCTGGGGGAGATCTTGGTGCTATTCCAGGCTGGATGCTTGGCGTTGAGATCACCCGCTATTAGTACGGAGTCACTCAGGCTCAGGAGGGTACGGAGGTCGTCAGTCAGTAGTTGATGGTCATTTCCTGCTGAGTTCGCGGGGGGGAGATAGGCCGAAACTATCGTGATCGGCTGGTGACCGGTCATGCCGAGGCGGCACATCGATACTTCGAGGGATTTGAGGGGGGGAGGGTCTAAGGGCATGCAATAGAGCTCGGTTCTAAAGTAAATGAGAGTACCTCCACCGTGACAGCGCGACCTGTCGTTACGAACTACGCGATAGTTCGCTATTGACGGGTTACGGTGCCGGGGTTTTAGGAAGGTCTCTTGGATAAGGAGTACGTCAATTTTATGATCGCCGAGAAATTCGACGATCTCTTCGCGTTGGCCTTCGAGGCTGTTAGCGTTGAAATAACCTAACTTGAGGGATCGGGGTTTGAGTCTAGCGGGGGACCTATTATCCATTAAGTGGGTTAGGGTTGTTCGCGAATCTAGTGAGAGCCTGCGTAATCTCCGGATACGCATTATAAATCGCCTGTATTTGGTATAAGTCACCGGCGTTAGTCGCGGCGACTATTTCGTTGGCCATCCTCCTCGCGCGGGGGGTGAGGAAGACCATATATGTGGATGCGATCACATGGAAGGGATCCATTGGGTTTTGAGGGGGGGCGCGCGCATTCGGAGCGGCGGCGGCGGCGGTGGGCGCGGGCGCGGCGGCGGCGGGCGCGGGATTGGTGAGGGGCGCGGTGGGCGCGGGCGTCGGTTGCGTGTTACGGATGCGCGGATCCATAAGTCGGGGGATACCCTGAGGGGGGTTGGTGGCCTGCGGGGCGATTGCCTGAGGGGCGATTGCCTGAGGGGCGGGTCTAGCCTGGAGGCTCGGGAATGCCTGCTGGTGATGCAGGTAGTTCCAGGGACTGGGTCTCTGAGGACTCAGTCTTTCTGGCATTTGCGCGGAGGGGATCCTAAACGAAGGACATTCACGATTTAGGCGAGTGCCGTCACGCTTTGTCAGTCGAGAGGAGGTGGGTTTGGGGGCTTTTGCGCAACCACGGTAGTTGGCAGGGTGGCCGACCTCACCGCATAGCACGCAGCTAGGAGGCTCGGTACAGAGGGTGCGATCTTTGGGGCGAGCGCATTCCGCAGTGCTATGCGAACCCAGGCACTTTACGCACCTGGGCGTTGCATAGCAGTGCTTCTGCGTGTGCCCGTAAAGTTGGCAGCGATGGCACTGCGCAATGATACCGGACTTTCGGGGCTTTTCTATCTCTATACCGGAGAGATTGCAAATCGATTTGACTTGAAATATGGGGTTATGCCCCTCAAAAGGTGAACAGATCACGAGGATCATGTCATAGGCCTCACCGCGCCGCGCGCGATGCATACGGTGGACCTCTTTGGCGGGGACGTTCTGGGACTGAAGGTCAGCCAGGATTTCGGAGCAAGGGATCTCTTTCGGGATCCTACGGACCACTACTCGAGCCTCTTTCTCCTCAGGGAGGGAATAGGTGTGGAACGACACACCTTTCGATCGGAGCAACTTTGTTAGGTTCCTATAGTCTGTCGACGTAGGGACCGATACTTTAATACCCGTTTGCGTTGACTTCGCATGGGTGTAACCGATATGGAGCTCGACACACCACTTGGAGATGTCGGTCCACTTCGCCTTGTCCTGAATGAACACGGGCGGTGGGAGGGGAGTTTTCTTGACAGGGTGACTGTCAAGGAAAGCCTGGATGAGGGGAGGGGGAACCTGCGACGCGGAGGGCGCGGACGCGGTGAACGGAGCGGGGGAGGGGGCATTGGAGCGGGGAGGGGGGGTAACCGAGCCCTCTGCTTTGCCCTTTTTGGTCGTCTGGGTGGACGGGGTCTTGGTCTTCTTCCTCTTTCCCCCCTTTCCCGAGACTAGGCTGAAGCCGTCGTCGTCTGAGCCAGAGGAGGAAGAGGCCGATGGGATGACCGTACTGTCGGATGTCTCCCCACCGTCAGAGGGTGCGGGAGTGTCAGCTCTGTCGCTGACCGGCTCATCTGTGTCCATGGAGGTCACGGACGGGCCGGCCGTTCTTAGTGGCGAGCGAGAGCGGGAGCGGGAGCGCGAGCGGGAGCGAGCGCGAACGGATGCGGAGAGGGTGGCCTGCGTCAGGGCCCCGAACTTTTTGCCGTATTTGGCAAAAACAACGGGGTCCTTCATGACCACTTCCTTGAGGAACGCCAAAATGGCGTCCTCCATGATTGGTGGTGGGGGGAGACGATTTGACGGGGAATGGTGGGGGAATTTAATCCTAACAAACCTATTCCTAACTCCCCGGGTGGATTGGCCCGGGGATGAGTGAAGCCTCCCTGCCGGGAATAGGCAGGGAGATGAGTACTTATGGCGTGCCCTAAGCTTGTAAACCCGTCGCCAGTCTTAATGTGCGAACGGGGCCCTACTAGTCCAGCGCGAAAGGTGTAGACACACCTTAAAGACACTGGGTGAGTAGCTGTGAAGGAATTGCATGACTATTCAGATGCATATTTATTTAAAACTAATATTTAACCCCCGATGCAAATATGTGTATGTAGGGTGTAAGAGGAGGGGTGTGAAAAAAAAAAAAATTTTTTTTTTTTTTTTATTGAATTTAGTACTATCCTAATTGGGCGTAAATATTATTTCAGCTACTTAGGTACGTAGGTCTTTGCATCTGATTCTATAGTAAAAAAAAAAACACAAAATTTATTGATTCCGGAATCGCGGGATTTTTAAGATCGATACAAAACTGCATTCCATATAAGCCAATATTTGAAAGTAAGTAAATGCAGTGTGATAAAATTAAGCATAGATTCCCTCATTTCGATATGTGCACATTATAAAGACTCACACTGTATATATCCGATTCTATAATCAGAAACCTAAAGTTGTTGATTCCGGCTCTGCGGGATATTTTCGATACAAAAGCGCATTCCATATTAGCCAACGCCTCAACTTTAGGTGAATATGCATCCGAATATCCGATCTCTAGTTATAACTTATCTCATTATTTATTTGCACATTATTCCTGATAGCTTAGCGTCTACTAAAACTTGTTATACTGACGGATTAGTTTTAAAGAACGCATACATTTTTAGTAGTAGTTACAATAATTTACCTAGTCGAAAAAAAAAAAAAACTTTTCTGTGTAGTAAGCACTTGCACGATCACTAAATACATTTAGCACTAAAATGATTTAAAACATCATTCTGTCTGTGTCAACTTTAAACAACGTGACAGGGATGCAGTTAGGTATGTTCTAAATACGTTTAGCGGTAAGTACAATTAGCCATTTGTGGTGCAAACGACCTTTGGTACCTACTTATCTACAAAAATTAAATGTTGTGTTCTTTAAAATTTCCGCCAACTTTCTATTCACATTGTAGAAAACTAAGTACCGTAGCACAACATCGAACAGTACTTGAAATATATTATATACATCTGTGTTCTTAACGGACTTTCTACTGCAATGTCTGGCTGCCATATTTTCTAAATGACTCAGCCACTCTTGCCAAATATTGCAAGTATTACTGCAACATTTCATAAGTTTCGTCAGACGATCGCTCCGCTATTGCAAATATTGATGTAATTGCCCAATTGTAATTTTGGTATCGCTGTTTCACTTTATGGTATATGCACATCTCTTTCTAGCGTCCCTAGGGAGACGATAAGATCCGTTGTTGACAACCCAATCTTGACCTAACTGTAGCTCTTCAGAAAAGTAATTTAAAACATAAAGCAGACAAGATTATCGGCCATACTCTGCAATAGTAATGTGCCCGCGATGGCCGGGCAATAAAAATAATGGCAGCCATGTTTTGCCGTAAAAGTATGGCCCATCTAGAATCCTCTTGCGAATTCCGCCTTAAATACTATGTATGACTCCGTTTTGGACCTGGTCGCATCACAAATCTCTTAATACGTTCGGCGGTAAACGAATTTAGATCATCGTTCTATTTCTGTCAATCTTTTGAAGATGACAGAGCCGGAGACATGTTTTAAATACGTTTAGCGCTAAACGCATTTAGTGATTGGTAATTCAAGCGGGCCTTAAACATAAAATATTATTTACACTATATATAACGATAAATTCATTTAACGTGATATGTTCTAAGATATAATACTGCCATTCATGACTATTATACACATTTGTACCTAACTAATAAAGTTCATTAGCGCTTTTCCCCATTTAGTATTACTTTATCGTAATACTGCTTAAATGTATAATTTCAGTGGAAGGGAAAGTACTAAAATAGGTCGACTTTGATAGACGTTTTTGGGTTTTTCAATTATGTAGTTAGTTATACAGAGTTTTGGGATACTTTTGAGCTAAATATTTCTGGTTGAGTGACGGTTATGAAAAGCTATTAAGTTTTTGAATGACCTAAACTTTCATGTATTAGAACACGAATGAATGGAAAATGTTTCGATTTTTAGTTAGGTAGTTTAAAGGATAATGAGTACCAAATTTTAGCTTCAGTGCAAACTAAAGAATCTAGTTCCAGAGTTATAGTACATTTCTCGATATATTTATAGGTACTATTTTGCCGTTTTTTACGGTGGCTGCACTTTACAATCTCTTTGATTATTATGTAATGGAAAATCATGTAGTGTATTTTCGTCACACTCTTTCCCTTTCAGTCTTAAGTCAAGTGGGATTCCGAGAAATATTAACTTAAACCGCCTCACTTGATGTAATGCATATCAATAAGGTGTCCTGTTTCCTTTTTATTTGAGATTCCCCCAAAAACGTATTACCTCAAAGCCGGCCAATATAAAAATATTACAATGAGGCCGCCATCTTTAATTTGAATGTGATTACGAAATGTCACACAAAACATTCTTAGTATTTTTATTTTATTTATTAATGTAATTTTTTATGAAATACTCTGATATTTTTTACCTACAGTTCATTTTGGGACTAGAGACCATAAAAACATTTCAATATGAAATGATGAAATGGAATTCTCATTTTGACGAGTCAATTTGAAGTATAAAGAGAGAAATTAATGATAGTTCTTTCAGTAAAAAGTTCAATAATGATTTTAATTATTTGTAGACAGTTTATAGATTATCGCAAAAAAATATAATTACCATTGTAAAATAAGAATTATGCAATATTAAACTGACTTACATCCATTTTGGTAAAAAAAAAAAACTACCATTTGTCGTAGGTAGTAGTAGATTTCCAGCAACACAGCAATAACGTCACATTCGATAAAAAATTATATCAAATATTCATACGATGCATCTTAGGTTACACTGGAAGCCGATCCCAACAAGGTTGGGAAAAGGTGAGGCAGAATATGATGATAATGCTATTTATATTCCATTTGAAATAAGATTATACCCAAAGTCTCAAATTCAGATAATTTATGTAAATAAAGGGGATAAGTTATCAAAAAAATATCTTCGTAGTGGTAATTCACATAAAATGGCGAAAAAAGGGTTACATTTACTGATTTAAGATATAATAATTTTAAATTAATCATACCATAGTTATTTTTGTAAATTTTCGGTTTTAAACAAAGTTATTAAAAGAAAGGAGATTTTCTGGTACTTATCAAATATTTTATGATATTGGTAACAATGCAGGAGACCCAAACATTTTCATTTTTTTTTACATTCTACACCACAAATATGACAACTCTCATTCATAGATTCATATTGTAAGTGTCATATCTAGCCACATGCTGGATGAACACGGCTGTAAATTGTTGAAACCGAGTGGAAATCGATTTTAGGAGACCTACGACTAACAGTGGACTTAAAAGGGCTGATTATGACGATCATATGCCGTGTCTCCGACAAACTACATAAACAACGTTTGGAAACGTTATTTTGTTTGCATAGTTCTTATAATGAATTCACGTTAATTTCATAGTTGATAATTTACAAAAAATAAAAATAAAAATTGCACCACTGTCCTGTCATTTTGACAGTGAAATTTCTTGGCATTACTTTGTTTACATTAATTATCTGAATTAGAGACTTGGGATTGGGGTATAGACATTTAAATAAACCTTTTATACGGTCTGTTCAACTGATTTTGACTTCTAATCCATAGGCATAAGGATGGCATTAAAAGCATAAAAGTGGTTACAATACCAACTGTTTACTGCAGCTGCCATTTGTCATGCCACCAACGCAATAGAAGTCAAAATGAATTGAACGGACTATAAAAGAGGTTTATTTGAAATGTCTTATTTCTAACGGAGTATAGTGGGATTTTAATTGTCATGCAAATTCATTAGTATTATGTTTGGATAATGTCTAACGAATAAGGTAACAATACGATTTTCTGTTAGTGAACTCTTTGTAATATTTTCATACAAAAAACTGGAGAATGGTCGGTGAATTTAATTACTCAGTGCGAGGTTGACTATGAAAAATGATCTATAGCAAGTGTTTGAAAAATTATAGTTCTTTTTAAAGAGATCTACTTAAAATTTCTAAGCTCTACCATACGTGGTTTTTAACCGATTTCATTTATTTCAATATATTTTTGTATCTGTTAACCTATTTAGTTAATTTTAATAAATAAATTATCTTTCTCTGTTTATTTAGAAATGGAAATGAACGATGTATATTAAATAATAATTTAAAAAAAACATTATACACCTAAAATATAGGATTAAGGAAGTTAACATATGCGATTAGCAAAAATAAAATCATTTACTATTCTACGATTCAAAAGTAAAATAATTTCTAAGCGAATCCCTGAAAAATAAAAATGTAAAAAAATCTCTAAGCCTAAAAACTTTATGATATTTTACATTTATAATACGGAACAGGGGCCTTACTCCCGAAAACGATTCGAGTTTGATTTTGATTCCAATTCGATTTCGTTTCTGATCCGAACTCGATTTAAAACTTAAAACTGACCGAAGTTAGTTTCGCTTCGAACCACCGCACGATCGTGCGCTAGTGTCGGATTCAAGAGTATGGATCGGCATTTAATTCGAACCCAATTCGAATGATTCAGAACTCGATGCTGTCGGGAGTAAGGTCCCAGAAACGAGTTCGAATCGGAATCTAAATCAAACTCGAATCGTTTTCGGGCCTCAGGACTTGATTTTTTAAACAAGATCGTGTCTACATGCCTATAAATAATATTTTAATTATAATTTATATTATATTTTTTATACGTTCCTAAAGTTATATTTTACAAAACATTTTTACACTAACATTTATTTACAGAAGTATCACAGGAATTTGTAAATAAATAAATAAATATATTATGTAACCGGCGGGTTATGTCTTGTTTTGACAAACTTGACTAGACAAGTGGAGCATTTATATAACTAAGGGCTGATTTTTCAATAGTCAGATAATTTTTATGTTGCTTATATGTAAATATGACAGTTTGACTTATTTTGTACGCAAAATCTGTCAATCCTCCATATTTTTACCTCAGATAAAAGTAATCTGACTATCATAAAATCTGCCCTAAAATAATTAAAAAAAAAAAAACCTATTAGGTGTTTATTAAGTTGATGGATACTATTTAGTACTTTCACTATTTGCTTATAGTTATAAACAAAGTGATGATTCACATTACAGTATTATATCTTGTCAAATTCTAACCTATTTAAAAATAATAATAAAAAAAATAAGTGAGGAGAGTATCAGAAAACACAAACAGGATGGCAGAGCGTGGAAGTACAAATACATTTTGTAAAATGAAATAATTTTAAATTTTATTTTATTACGCTTGGCACTCACATTTCTTTGATAGACTACCGTGGAATGATTTGCTATTTTTGTATGTCAATGAATGCTTTGCTGTACTATGCCGTGCCGTCCCGTTGGTGAGCACCGGCCTTATAAAACATATTTGAAAGCAAAATTTGCAATTTCTTTCATTTCACTCCTACAACGGAACAAAAAGAAACAAAGAAAATAATGCGCCCTGATATAATTATTCAAATGTATTTTTCTTCCACGAAGATAATGAAATTGTATACTGCGTAGATAGCGTCTCTTTCTTTTAAAACAAACGAATTAAGAAAATAATGAGTAAATTCTTTGTTAGAAAATCTTAATACTTGTTAAGTAGTACTCCACCCATAAAATGTACATTTACAGTCATTATGGCTTAATTAGGGGAAAATCTACAAAGGATTTTAGTATTTTTGTTATATTCACCTATAATTCTATAGATAGGTATTAATGATTTTATACGACAATTTGAATTTTTGCTAATAATCTCGTAAATATATTTTCTTTTACAAATGTAAATATTTTTAACGATTTCACGACAGTGATATGAAGGTACATGTATTGAACTTATGAATGTATTGATGATAAAAATAATTGCTATGACACGTAATAATCTAATTCCTTGGCATCGAAGCTCAGGCGCTAATAAGCCTTAGTAAGGCTAATTTACATTTTCATTATATTTAATTTATATTTCTAATATCACAATTCACACAAAAGACGGCGCATAGTATTTTTTACACCACTTAAAAATTTTAGAATAATAATGAGCAAACGCTTTTCGCGTAGACCTTGCGGTACGTCTTTGCACACTGAGTAGCAATGCAAGACTGACAAGTCCGCTTACTTTTTCCCTCAATCGTGCAAAATAACTTGATCATTTAGCGCGTGTCGCTTACGTCATTCATACTGAGACTGCCTTTTGTATGCATTGTGTCAATACTGTTTGTATCCCATACCAGTCTTCGGGCGTTCAAACCACGTCACTCTTGTCTAGCAGCCCGTTATTGCTGTTGCCGTCTTCTTGTCAAATGTGATACTCTCGGAGCGGTCGTACTGACTCAGCTGATGACCTTGGAGTGGGATCCACTCCTGACAGGCCAAGAGAACCGCTCCGACGTACCACCAAGGTTTTAGTTCCGTAGTCAGTGACGAAGTTTTCGTTCCGTGTTGGTGTGTTCGCCCTGACGCTTTGGTACCCGCAGCAAGGAGGATACCTCGAAGTCAGGATCTTTTTAAAGGCTTCCCGAAACTCCGTGTTGAATATTGAATATATGATAGGGTTGAATGCCGAGTTTGAGTAGCCAAGCCACGTCAGGATTTTGAAAGCCAAATCTGTAACAAATTGATGATATCAAACTTTCTGCTTATGGTAATAAAACACGTTAGAACACCGCTTTGAAATTATATTTCAATGAGGACTTTTAAATGTTTCAGAAAGTCAATTAAAGTTGGTCTCAAAGTTCTATTTTCACAATTTTATTTCTTGTTTGGTAATATTGACATCTAAAAAGTCTACGGTATAGTCACAGTGAGTTTTAAAAGCATTAATGACTAAGTAGGTTCATATATTGGTATCGAACTTCGTTAAATTGAATCAGATACTTGGATTCAGTTTATTGTTAAGCCTGATTTACAAATACAACTTTATCAACACTGCATGTTAATGCCTGATACATTAACCAATACAACTATAAATTTAATTAAAATGTGAGCAGATTAAACACAATATATAATTCGTAGAATTCATTTAAATTTGAACTCAATACTTGTACGTAGAATTGCCATTAAAATTATTTTGCAACATTTCAGCTCAATCCCACTTGCAAACAACTGATTAAATCAAATAACAAATTCACTGAAAACGTGTGGTAAACATCATTAAATATTATATTATTATTATTATTATAGAACGTTATTCCAAATGCGTGTGCTATGTAGTTTTGTCTAATGTTACCTTATCATTAACATAGGGTAATTTTGAATCAGACCTATTTCTCTCGCACATTATTATTTATTTATATTTAAATCTTGTATTTCGAAATAATGAAACCAACATAATGAATAGATAATAATACAGGGTGGCAACATCGGCACAAATTGTAACCATGAATTCAATACATGATTCTAGACCCCTTAGCGTAGAAGTTTTTAGTCGTTTGACAAAAAAAAAATCTGCTGTTACATAGAAAAGTGCACACTTACGCGTTCAAAATATATGGAACAGACTTTTAATAACCGACGAAAATTTCAACGCAAGGGTTTCAAAAGGGAACACCCAAATACTCCGAAATATTTTATTCCGAATTACGATGTTCCGATGTTCATAATACCTAAGAATTATAATGTCTATTATTAAAAATCACGAAATTTATTTTACCGAAAGTCGTAAATGCGCTTTGTTTGTTTTCCGATTTTCATACGTTCGAAGAATCAAATGCTCGATGGGTTCTTGGTCCGAAAAACGACATTCCGATTATCAATACTCCGAATAAACTGCTAAAATGCTGCAGACCCCTCTGTTGTTGGTGAATCATTTGGGTTAGGTTAGATTAGAACTGACCAAGCGCGAAAGCGAGCGAGCGCAGCGAGTGTGCCGCGGCAGCGGCCGCCGAGCGTCAGATCCCCTCTATTGTTGGTGAATCACAAGGTTTTACAAGGCGTTTTTATTTCGGAATTCTAATTAATCGTTACTTTAATAATCGGAATTCGTATTTTTGATGTTTCGAATTATCATTAAGTCGGACTTATTGATATTTGATCTATTGAAACCCGGTATTTTGAGAATAGTAATTATAAACGTTAGGAATGTTGAAATTTTGGAATTATAAAAATAGGATGAATGATAAATCGGAGTTGTTATATTAGGAGTTTTGAACCATTCGGAATTATGAAAATCGGTATTTTGAAATTCGTATTCATATATATATAATACTGTCGGAATTAAGTTTTTCGTATTAATGTAGTGTACCCGTTTCAAAATCATCTGAATCTATGGTCCCTAACAGGTTGCGCGTCGATGTCCCTGCGTTGAGAAGGGTCAGTGTAGAAAAATCTGAAAGTTTTAGCCTCTGCCAAAATTCATATCATAATATTAAAATTAATCTGCTTATAAACTATTAACGAGCAAAAAGATAAATGCAATATAGTATCCGACATTTATAGTCCCCCCATTCCTTTAATAATGAACAGCGTTTAAAAGAAGCGTGTTATTAGATTAATATTTACTTTGAACCGAGAATGGCTAATTCTCCGTTCAGGGAATTATAATAAAAATGCAGGAGAAAATATGAGCTCCACCTCTATTCACGTAAATATTTTTATTTTCTAATAGTCTGTGAGGTTTATTATCTCGTTTAAAATATAGATTGCTGTTATATTGCTGTTACTTTTTTTTTTTGCTAGGGCTTCTCAGAGTTAACCATGAGAGGTTGAGACTCTTTAACCGGTCTTTTCTGTGGTTGCCTTAAGCTCCTAAAAACTTAAAGCCTTCAGCCAGGGCGTAAAACTTATAAACTAAACGACTGCGTGCTAAGGGCACTCCCTGTGGGGTACGAACCTCGGCTTAGGGCAGAGTCGGAGGGAGGATGGCAAGGGACTGACGGTAGCTGGATAAAGTCACGGTTATGATTATTATCGGGAGAATTTAAAGCTGCAGGCTCAGCTATAGCGCGTGCTGGCACTTCGCTTACGGGCAAGGATCGGGGAGGACTATTTAGTCGGGGATTAAGAATGCTGAATTTGGCATTGGTATACATTTTTAGTTGGACATTACTGACATCGGTGAAGGAAAAACATCGTGAGGAAACCTGGACATATAGTAATATAAGTCTGAAATCGCCAACCCGTCTTGAGCAAGCGTGGTGATCAATGCTCGTGCCTTCTCTGTATGAGAATAGGCCTTTGCCCAGCAGTGGGACAGTTATAGGCTGGTATTATTATACATTTTTAGTAAAGTCCGCTTGTCGCGCGTAATAATCATGAGTTTTAGAAAATGTTTTTTTTTTGTTTTTTTTTATTTTGTTATTAGTTACCCCGCGTTTACACCAAGGTATAAAACATACTTTGAATAAAGAATATTAAAATAGGTGACCATTTTCGTAGCGGATTTAAACAAACTTTGTAGATCTTCCTGCTGGCGGCGTTTCAAAATTATTTAATTCAGCTACGTCGTTCTGAAATCCCTTAAAAGATTGTCGAAATCCATATTTACTTATGGCACGACTCGATATTAGGGACAAAATTACCTCGAACCGCACAATAATCCTTGATTCTAATAAAATCCGCCAGCTTGCCTCTTAGCAAGCTTTAAACAGTGCTCCGGTGGTGTTTAATTTTGACAGCTACTAATCAATTGCTGAGCGACTACTTAACGTAAAAAAAAAAAAAAAACTGTGGTCTACACTATCCGCGCACGGTGTGGACTGGCGCTTGGTACGGGCACTGAATTCTAGTGCAAGGATTCCAGTGCTTGTGTTAGGATAAATGGGACATACATAGACTGGTTCTGCATCTCAAGGGCTGTTAGACAGGGTTGTGTAGCGTCACCGTGTCGTTTCCACAACGTAACTCTCACCGGCTAAGAGTTACGCGCTTGTAGGTGAATACAACTGTAGGTAATAAGCATTGTGCGACCTGAATTGCACTTTATTGTGTCGTAGCAAGACTTTTATTTAAATTATTTTGCGAAGTGTCCCATCTATATTAATCTGTGATATGGGTTAAAACGCAAAGGACAGACAAACGTGAAGCAAAATGGAGGAGGGGGCCTCCACCCGTTGAGGCGTCCATATTGATATATATATAGGTATATATATATATATATATATATATATATATATATATATAATAAATAAAATGTAATGATATATAAATGAAATAGTAAATTGTTTTTTTTTGTTGAAAATTTAATTTATTTAATATTTTAGAAATCCATATAAAAGGAAATACATGATTTTATTAATTTAGAAATTATTTGATATGAGATTGTAACTTTATAATCATAAATTAATTGTAATAATTTTGTTATTTTATGCATGCACATTTATGTAATAGTAATCTTATGATATATTTGTTTTTATAAGTCATTCATGATGGAAATAAAGAGGCTATAATAATAATAATAAAGGGTTAAAACTAGGGATGCCTCGATACGCCCTTTTGCCGATACGATACCGATACATACGCTTATTGAATTCAAAAATGAAGGTAAAATAAATAAAATACAAGTCAGGTTATTTTTTTTATTAATATAAAAAAAACAAATAACAGGACAAACTAAATAAACCCGTTTAAACCTATAGACAGGTTGAGATTAGTTAATAGTTTTAGTAATTAAAAATAACATTAATGAGAAAAGTATCGTTGAATCGGCCGTAAAAATATCGCCGATGCCGATATATCGGCAAACTTCGAGTATCGCCGATATATCGGCATCGGTATCGGTATCGGATGCATCCCTTTAAAACGCGAGGTTAATTACACAGACACTACTTACCCGGTATACATGTTTTGCAAAACGCAGCGACGATGTTAACACAGAAGAACGGCACCCAGCACAATAGGAACACTCCCATAATGATGCCGACGGTGATGGCCGCCTTATGATCGGACACGTGGTACGGCGACGAGTGCACGTGGGTGTGCACGCGGGTTCGGACGGACTTTGTCCGGTTGTCCGGCATCTGAACCGTCCGGGTGACGGCCCGGATCGACTTCACGTGTTTTTGGGCGTAGCAGTATAGTCTGTGGAAGAAGGTTTTTATTATTATTTGTAATAATAACATAACATAATATCACGCCTTGTTTTCCCGAAAGGTTAGGTAGAGGTGTACCCATAGTAGGAACCCACATTTCGCCAGTTATGTTTAAGTCCCATGTAATAGGGGGCGAGGCAACGTCAACCGGGCACAAATCCAGACTCATATTCAGACGAAATTCCTAATGGAAAAACCCAATAACACTTTGCCCGACCCGGGAATCGAACCCAGGACCCCATGCTCAGCAGTCGCGCTTGCGACCACTAGAGCAACGAGGCAGGAGATAATAATAATAATTCATAGAATAGAGTGGCGCGCAATGATTATTGACGTAACAGTCCGGCATGACGAGAAATTCCGATCGGCAGTGATCGGGAGCCGAGAAAGATAAACCAATCAAGTATCTTGACTTGGCTCACGAGGTTGTCGACTTGTGGGATGTGGACTCAGCGATCATTGTGCCGATAGTTGTATCAGCCAATGGCTTAGTTGCCAAGAGCCTCGACCAACACCTAAGGAGGCTCTCGTTGGGCAGCTAGATCAAGATCTAGCTGCCCAACGAGACCCTCTGATTCTGAATTCTGAAAGCGGTACTTCTGGACACGGTACGCATTGTTAGGAAGTTCCTCTCTCTGGAGCCCTGATCGCCGATAGCTTGGACCCTGTTCCCGATACCGGTGGGCTATTATTTTTAATTTTTGTAATATATTTTATATTCTAATATTTAAAAATATAATTTATATCCCCGCTCCGGCTCGTTCTTGGTGCAAAGGTTAGCCATTGCCATCCAACGTGGCAATGCAGCAAGCGTTATCGGTACTTTTGCGCCGGGAACAGTTAGGGGCGGGTTATTTTAAAGTGTTTGACTGTAACTTTTAATATGATGTAAATAATGTATGACCTAATTTAATTTTTATATAATTAATGTGTTTCCTACTGTATTCTTTATATGTATTTATTGAAATAAAGGAAATAATATAATTATTATTTCCTTTATTAATTTTTTTTTATATATTAAATTAATTCATATATATTAAAAAAAAAAAAAAAAAAAAAAATAATCCCGTGTTTACACCAAGGTATAAAACATGTACTATTTTACCTGTTGTATCTACTGGTTTTGTTTATCGGTTACATCTAAAACAAGTTGTAAAGACTAGTTTTATTTATACGAAATTTATAGAAAACTTGTCAAAAAGGTGAACAAAATACATGTCTGAAACCACGTTAATACACGTTTTGTGTATCATATTTTTGACAAATCTTTTATAAAAATTGTCGAAAACAAGTATCACAGCTTGTTTATAAACAAATATTACTTATTAAATGAATATTTGTAAGCAAATATTACTTATTAAATAAATATTTGTAAACAAATATTACTTTCTATGAATGTCTCGTTAGTATTTATTTTTTCAAAAGAACCATGTGTAAATAATGTTATTTATTTTCGTAGTTTTCTCTTACGGTCAGACTAGTTTATAACTCCCTAGACGACGATAAAGATGTTATTTATGTACCTAATGTACAGTCACCAGCACATGAAGTTACCACAAACTTTCAGATTTTCTCATTCGATTTTGAACTTACCTATTAACATTATAAAGTTTAAAATCGTTTGGAGAAATTTGATAGTTTCGTGTAGCTTTATGTGCTAGCGACTGTACACACGGCTACATATAAGCTGGTCTCTTATTGTAGGGAAATCCTATGCAATGCGAGATCACCTTATACTGGTTTTGTATAGCTTGATATGTAGCCGTGTGTCGTGTATAGTGTGTGTGTGCGTGTTGTGTTGTGTGTCGTGTATATATTATCATGTTATGCTAAGACGTCTTCGGTGCTACGGTTTTAGTGCACTGGAAGATATATAATAAAATACGAAAAAAAAAAAAAAAAACTATGCACTAATACAAACGTTGACTTATAATTAATTTTAAAATAAATAAATACTAATTAATTAATTAAAAACTCACTTTAATTTTGAAAGACAATTTTAAAACATTTTATTGGATCGATTACCTCTACATAATATCTACCAACATTGAACTTATGTATCCTACGTTCTTTTCCAAAATACAAGCTGCATTTCTTTAAATTTTACGTCAAGAATAGCGGTACTCACTACAAAGGCGCATATTCGTACAAAAAAATATACAGATGAACACTTTCAATAAAATCTGTTTGTGTTATTTTACCGTAAACGAAATATACACTGTTTTAGTTCCAAGTAGACTAGACAATAGAATGAGGGAATCAATTAGTTACCTACTCATAATATAATACCTAAATATAACATCAGCCCACAATATTTAACCAAGTACCCAAACAAAATTATTACTACAAATAATTTTACCTCTAACACAAAATAATGAACTAAAATTTTGATTAAATCTCGTCAAAACCAGCTCATGAATAATCCTCTTTTATTATAAGGTAGGTAATTGAATGTAATATTATACATAAGGGGAGCTTTGGCTAAGTCATAACACTCATAACAGCCGCACGGGTCGATCGATCAGGTTAAGCTACGCTTGTCGCGGTTGATCTTGAACGGGCGCCGTCAGTTGGGACTGGTCATCTCTTAGCTGCCACGGCTTATTTTAATTTTTGAATTGTTTCTATTACGGACGCTTCTAACGTGCACGTCTTTCTACATTGTTCTCACATGTATAACTTCAACATGAATGATGTAACCCATATTTTGTAACAATATTTTGTTTTAAAAGAGTGTCCATGGAGTTTCTTGTCCGTTCTTCTCCATAGGAACCTACTACGCTTTGGAATGGGCAACTAGCTTCATCTTTCTGACTGACCGACCCCTTGACAATTCAAAAGTGCCTGTAATTGGTTTATTTGAATTAAATGCTTTGAGTTTGAGTTCTTTACATACTGAGGCGTCTCCGTGCCTCGAAAACCACGTTAAGGGGCGGTGCCCGCCCGGGTGTCACCACTGCGATGATCGCCCCGAGGACACGGTGGAGCATACAGGGGGGGTCTGCCCTGCTTGGGTGGAGCACCGCCGCGTCCTCGTAGAGGCGATCGGCAGCGGCGGCGACTGCTCGCGCCCGGCCCTGGTTCAAGCCATGGTCCGGGGCGAGACGGAATTGGAGGCAGTCACCTGCCCACGTCTTTCTGCGAAGCAGTCATGCTAGCGAAGGAGGTGGCGGGATGGGAGAGGGAGAGAGCCTCCCGTCCTAACCGCCGCGGTAGGCGCTCCGGGCGTCGGGAGCCGCGTGACGACTCCCGGCCACCATAGGCGCGGGCCTGCGAGCGGTGAGTAATGGGTAGCTCACCGTCCGATCAGAACCAGGCCCGTGCCGGACGGCGCGTACGGGTTCCACGCGCGCCTCAAAGAGATGTCAGCAACGACGAGGGGGCCCATTAGGGCCCAAGCCTGCCGAGTCAGCGGGATTGTCCGAAAGGGGTACCGCTGCCGGCTGCACGGGTGGGTTTTAGTCAGTAAGAGTCTGGCACTCCATTCCGCTCCACCCAGAGCGAAAAAAAAAATGGGGCGGTTCACGGAATTTACTGATTTTGATCAATTTTGTTCGTTGTTTGTGAGAAAAGGGAAAAATAATTTAAACAAAATTATTTGTGATTTGAAAAGATGTGTTCTTTTTTTTGCATGTGGCTGAAAGGGATTAAAAAAAAAAGTAAGTATTCAAAAAAAAAGGTAAATCACTAATATTAGCAAAAAGTTTTCCGAAAAATGACACGAGACTGACATTTGATCATCTTTCTACAAGAAACTACTTTTGAGTTTGAACATAAAAATATATCGTCAACATGATTATATGGTCTACTTGCATGTATGTGGCAGAACCGCTTTTTTCAACAGAAAAAAAAAATGTGAAAAAAGTGGTTCAAATCATATCAAGAAATTTAAAAATCACATATTAGTTTTCAGCTATCCTTGAAATATAATATTTTTTTAATTTAATGATTATATAATTACTTCATTATGTAAATTAACGGCGAAATAAACTATATTTTGGAGAGCACAAAAATGATGAAACTATTAACAGCTGCTGTGACTGACACGAATGGTTTAGCACCATAAAAACTATACTTTTATAGTTACACAGACTTAATGTTTCGATTATTTCTAGTTTTGTCACAATTCACTAAGAAACTGGCAAAAGAGAGTTTTTTCGTGACCGGAGCCTTAAGCCGTTGGTCCCGACTGTGGATCTTTGACAGTCGTTACGGGTAATCAGAAGCCCGAAAGTCTGACAACCAGTCTTACCAAGGGATATCGTATTACTACTGGGTAATACGATATCCCTTGGTAAGACTTGTTGTCAGACCCAGTTACTGAACTGGGTTGTGGAGGTCAGATAGGGTAGCTCCATGTAAAATACAGGTATTTAGTTGCATACGGTAAGACTGTAAGCCGATAGGAAAAAGCTAGGCAGATGAGGACTAGAATGTAATATTATAAGCTCAAGCTTGAGCTTATAATATTACACACATTCCATTACCAGATTTGGCAATCCTGATGGCAGACTATCTAGCTAGAATAGTAGACTTGTGTAAGTAATGCAATTGTTGCATTGCACGTCATATAACCCGACCGCGTACTGTAGCATTACACATGACTCGACCAAATCAAGCATGGCACATGACACTCAAACATGACGCGCGGCGCGCTGTTCGGTGTTCGTATTATCTCGGAAATGATACGCGTGATGTTTTGACAGGACTAAACTAAAATTTATCTTCTGTCCTTTTTTTAATGAAATAGAAAGAAAAAGATGCACTGAACTTAAATTTAGTTTAGTTTGTGAACAAGGGAATCGGCACCATTGGGTGATAATTTAAGAAAAAACTGTTAGGTATAAAAAAATAAAACCAATCAATCTTTATAAAAACGCCAATGTTCATAGTTTTGGTCATTATCAATATTGCAATCTATGTGTATACTCCTAAGCCTGGAATGCCCTTTTGATTGAATTATTCCGTAGATTGGGGTTAAGTATGAAGGAAAATCGACTTTAAGAATATGATAACAAAAGCAAGTGTACATTCTAGCGCAGCGAGGCCCATTACGTTTGGCGATTGTCACATCACATCATAATATACCGAGCATTTCATTACAATAGCCATGTCGTGTGGCGCGTCATTTCGCGTCATGTTTAGAGTCATGGTTTAATGCAACATTCCTCGGCAGACGCGGCGAATAGTGCTGAAAAACCAAACTAGTTTAGTTGTATTCGCCGCGAAATAATGAAAAGAATAAATGCGCGAAAAAATTAAGTCTATATTTCTTGTACTTTTTGTAAAATTCTCCGTCTGTTCCCAGATTCTTATTCAAATCATGTACTCAACATTTTCTTCCAAATACTAAGTCTTGAACCAAAAAAAAAAAAAAACTACATACTTCTCTCCAAGAAATATCGAGATAACTTTGGGAAATACATTTCGCTCTCGGTCTATACTATACTCCATTTGAAATAAGATTAGACATTTAAGTAAATCTTTATTACAGTCCGTTCAACCGATTCTGACTTCTATTGCGTTGGTGGCATTACAAATGGCAGCTGCAGTAAAACAGTTTGTATTGTAATCACTTTTTTGCTTTTAATGCCATCTTTATGCCTACGGAACAGAAGTCAAAATCGGTTGAACGGGCTATAAAAAAAGGTTTCTTTCAATGTTTAATGTTATTTCAAATGGAGTGTAGTCGAGGCGAACGCAACTGCCCGTGGCGTGCAAACGGTGCAGCATGGATTACCAACGCACCTGCTACACCGCACCAGCGTCGTTCGCGACGCCTGTTCCCGAGGCCAGGGTGTAAAAGTTTTTGGACAAGCCTCTTCTTTATATCACTCTTGTCAGAGCGATCATGGTCTTCATGTAATTTCTGGCTAAGCAGATTGCATGGCGACCGTGCTCTATTACATTGTACTTCTATGTTTACTGTCTTGGGATAATAGTTGTGGTGGTTTCCTCTTGCTTTCTGCACCAACCCTATTAGGGATTCAATCCAACGCTGTTGAGGCCTTACGAGTGTTTCGATTTTAAGGCGTCGAATATTTGCCTTTGGCCTTCTCCTGTCCGCTACTGCACCTACTAGGATTTAGTATGTTTGTGACACTTGTGGGGTTTACTCGTGGACGTAGGCAGATCGGACTGGCTCGTTGTGCTCTTTTGAAGCCTAGTCGCACAGGCTTAGCACAAGGCATTTATCAGCATTTCTAGAGAGCTGACTATCTTGTAGCCAGCCCCGCTGAGGCCAATATTCACCAACTTCGACTGTCCAATGATATTCTTGTACAGTGTCAGGTAAAACCTAACCATCTCTACAAACCACAACAAGCCAAGCCTACTTACAGAAATAAATCTTTTATCGTTTATCAATCAAATTCAATTCAATTAGGAATGTAATTATCCGGAAGAGAACCGGAGTTTTCGCCATAGTTTGCAGAGTAAGCAAGCTGAAGTGGCAGTGGGCTGGCCATGGTTGTCGAAGGACCGTTGGCCGATGGAGCAGACGAGTCCTGGAGTGGAGACCGCGTATCGGCAAGCGTAGTGTGGAACGCCCCCCAGCTAGATGGACCGACGACCTCAAAAAGGTGGCTGGGACAGATTGGTTGCAGAAGGCGGAGGACAGGGTGTTGTGGCGCAGTATGAGAGAGGCCTATGTTCAGCAGTGGACTGCAATAGGCTGAGTTGATTGAATCAAATTCGTGGCGCCTTGAGCGCACAAATTCTATCATCTTCGCCATTAGTTTAGCCGTTAGTTTCTATACGTCAATTGTGTCGAGTGCTAATAACCGGTGAAACGCTCGGTTTGTACGGATAGTATTGACAGTGTGCCGCTTCTAGCAGCGGCCGCCGAGACATCTCAGTGCTCTGTTTGTGGCTCCATAGCGGTACGGCAAATAGTTGTGGTGTCTGAAACCCCCTTTAATTAGGTTGTAGTCTGTGCCTTGTTTGAGTTTCGATGTTCTACATGCGCCTAATTTCGCTCCAAAGCCTGTAGGTAACATGTTGTCATTGTATTGAGAAGACGGTCTTGGAAAGGATGATGATTTGACGTTTGTTAATGAAGCCGATAAATTTCGCGATAGAAAGCAAAACAAATCTACTTATTTTATCATACTATAATGAGACAGTTAAAGCCAATTGCAAGCTTACTCAGTTTAATTCCAAGAAATTAATAATACCATCTTTTTATTTATTTAATTGAAAAGTATAGATATAATGTTTCATTTATTACTACCATAATAATATCTGCGGATAACAAATAGTTTGCAATTACAGTTATTATGAGATTATAATAAGATGACAAAGTAGAATGATAAATATATCGTTTGCTAAGTTTGGACATAGATATACAATACATACTCGTAGTTTGAACTGTAGCAGAGTTTAATTTTAAAGTTTTATCGAGTTCTCCTTAAAATTTTATGAAACTTAAGTAACAACAGCCGCATGGGTTGATCGATCAGGTTAAGCTACGCTTGTCGCGGTTGGTCCGTGGATGGATGACCGTCTCATACCAAGACCCCTCCGTCGTGCCTCGGAAAGCACGTAAAACCGTTGGTCTCGCCAGTGATTCGTGGATTTTTGACAGTCGTTACGGGTCGTCACCTTAAAAGTCTGACGACCAGTCTTATCAATGGGTATCGTAATAAAACCAGTAACTGGGTTGTGGAGGTAAGATAAGCGATCGCTTCATGTAAAATACTAGTATTCAGCTGCATCCGATTAGACTAGAAGCCGACCTCAACATATATAGGGTGTATCTATTTAAACACGAATTATATTAAGAGATACACCTATAGGTGGTAAAGAAGCCATGGAAACGATTTTTTTTTTAAATCTGATTATTTTATTTAAAAAAATTAAATTATTTAAAATTATTTGTCCGGCCGGACGCGGCGACGGTCATGATTGGGTCATTCATAGAATAAGTAAAATTTTGGAAAATGCAACACCTTTGCAAAATGCCTCAAGCAATTTTAAAATTATAATAATTATGTAAAAATTTAAAACATTAGGTTGCATTTGGCTACATTTTTTTGAATCTCCCTGCCCCCCCTTGGCGACGCCCTTGATAGTGATCCATACAGCACTGAAGACCACGGCTTATTCGCAGTGTGTACCGGCGAATAAACCGTAGTTTTTAACGGCAATAAAAACATGTGTGTACAAAGGGCCTAAGTAAAGGCCTATCTCAAAAGCTCTTGCATTTATTTTCATAACTTTAAAAGGTTACAAGAGTCCTCTTTCTAAAGCAATAGAACTCAATACAATGCCAATGTGCAAATGAGGGGCAAAACATAAAATTGTAAATGATGATAGATTGTATATAAACTGTGTCAGTCCGTTGGTCCCGTACCCTTGGGAATAAAACATTGATTGATGAGTTTCGGTATACAAAACTTTGGATACAAAAATGTTGCTTGTCATGTTCTTGTTTTTAATTTAGCTATGTTTAGTCTTTGTTTTTATGGCTTAGATTTTACTTTTAAACGTATTCATAGCAACCTAGTTTGAGGAGCCTGAGAATAAGAAAAATTTCGTGAGGAATGTTTTGAGTATGAATGTCGAAAGCTATGAGAGTAGGGGAAGACCAAAGATACGATGAATAAACTGTGTGAAAGATGTTATGTGGCTTGAGATGACGGAGAAGAAGAAATGTTGCGCCGAGCCCGAATACATTGGGATAAGGGCAAGAAAATTATGAGTTTAAGGAGCTTATTCACGTAAGAATTAATTAATGGTTTGCCAGCATGACAACTGCAAAAACTGGGTACAGAATTCACAAGCTGGCTGTTCTGGCGCAGCTGCTGAGACCCTCAAGCGGCACAAATACTGTAACCTTATGGGTAACTACAGTTTTGAGTCGTTTGGGGTCGAAACGCTCGGGTCAAGGGGTGCACGTCTCCTTTTTAAGGAAATTTCTCGCTGACTGGTCGACACTTCACGTGACCAGAGGGCTGGCTCGTTCTTTGGCCAAAGAATTAGCATTACCATTCAACGTGGCAATGCTGCCAGTCTTCTGGGCGGATGACAGCGATGTGGACGAGTACTCCGACGCCTAAGTGTACTTTCGTTTTTTTGTACTTTAGTTTGTTAGTCATTTAGTTTAGTACCTAGTGTAAATAGTTTGATAACTACTTAGAAAAGATGCCCTCCCATAAATAAATATCATCCGTCTCTTCACTATTCCTTTGCCTACTCAAGGATGCATATTGAGTACGGCTCTAATAATCCTTCCATATCGTATGGGCACTTCTTCCCTAACATTATCGTGCCCCCCAGTCTACTCCTTGATATGTAATGGTAACTGTAGCCCCATGAAACATATGGCTCCAGGGGCTATTGCGAATCTTTGGGATCATTCGAGTAATCGAGTCTGGATACGAGTAAAACACGCTGGGGTCGGTGCATTTCATTCATTCATTTATTCATTCATAGTTTAAATAGTTTGATAACTACTGAAAAATAAACTTTTAAGTGTGGACAATAAAAACTATAAAAATATAAATAATCATTAAAAAAAAAAAAAAAAAAAACGCCCATGTAATGATTTCGTATTTTTTTCATGTTACTTGGGTATGCTTTTATTTAATTTTTTTTAAGTTTTTTTGTTAAAACTAATACGCTATGGGCCTTCGATGCCTGAGAATAAAAGATTTATTTTTTATTTATTTAATGATAACTTTATTGTTTTCTTACCTCATTTTGTACTCGGGAATTATGTTCGGTACAATATTTGCAACCGAACAGACCACGGGCCTGTGTGAATTTACATAAATGCATGTATCGCAATTATTACCATTGTACTGACTGGTAATAATTGCGATACATGCATTTATGTAAATTCACACAGGCCAGTGTTCGAATACCAAATAACCAAACCAAACAAGATCAAACCGTCTTAGTGCTAATTTAGATTTACCATTTCATAAATTTTACCTAGTTTTCAATATACCTTTTAAACCATACTATTTCATATCATCAAATATAGTTTGATTTTTGGCTTACTACTACTGGGGTAGTAAGCCAAAAATCAAACCATAACCAGTCTAATATAATACCAAATCAACCAGATCAACCAACCCAGAAGTTAGTGCTCAACCACGCATGCGCTAAATTCTACACGTAACATGGGCCCCATAGAAACTGAATAATAGAGAAACAAAATGACAAATTGTTCTATGATTTTCTACAGATTTCTACGGCGTGATGTAAACATAAAGAATAGAAATATCACTTTGTCTTCGTAGATAGATAGATAGATTTATTTATTTGCATAGAATGTATATTTTGAATCCTTGTACATTCTGCCTCATGACATGCATACATTTGTATTAACTTATACTACAATTATTATCCTATTTACTTAAAGCTATTTAATTACTTAATAATTATAATATGAAAATTGTAAATTAAAGAGTCTTGTCATTTAAAAAAATGTTATACAGAGTAATAGCATTTTTGATTAGTATTTTTTTTAATAATTTTTAAATCATCTTAAACGTTGCTGTTTAATAATTGTTGGTACATGGTTATAAATAAGAGACATGCATATAACACTCTTTCTCAATAATATTGAGTAATATTCACCTACGCATAACTTGTCTTCGTATTGAGTTCTTAAACTTGTAGTCCTGGTTCTAGTATTTTTCAAAGTCGGGTAAGTGATATTTATGATCATTTATGTTAACTAAAATGGCTATTTCTAGTATAATAGGCGTAGAGAAAGAAGTGAACATATTAAGCGTACAGCTATGTAACTATACTGTACAATGTACAGTATGATATACAGACCTCTACGTACGAATAAGGAACACGGTTTCACCAGAACGCCTAGTTACTGACGATTTCAGAGATTCAAATTTCAACACGATAATTATATCCGCCCGGGTGCGTGTACAGCCAAGGTTTGTGAACCAAATTGACACCCTGCGTCAATATGCAGTGTTAAAGCTATTTTATATAACCGTCAAACAATGACAGTTCTGATTTTAATAAACAGACAGTTTTTCTTCACGATTAATTTTCTTGACTTTACCTTCCTATGTAATAATCAAACCATGATTTAATCATTATCTGCAAAGCCTACCTATTCCCAAGTATGTTTGGGTCAGCTTCCACCAGTATTTTACATGGAGTGACTGCCTATCTGACCTCCACAACCCAGTTACTGGGTAATACGATACCCCTTGGTAAGACTAGTTGTCAAACTTTCGTCTGACGACCCGTAAAGAATGTGAAAGATCCACGAATGACAGCCAGGACCAACGGATTAACGTACTTTCCGAGGCATGTAGGGTATTTTGTATGTAAAGATGGTCACCCATCCACAGACCAACCGCGGTAAGCGTAGTTTCACCTGATCGTTCGACCCGTGCGCCTGATATAACTTAACCACAAGCCCGCATCACCAACCATGATTGATACACTATGAACTTTAATTGTAATCTCTTACCAAATTTTCTCATCGGAGTCAATGAGAATAGACATTTTATTGGCTACACGAAATTAAATAACTATGTAAGAGCCTACATACCTACAGCCCGAATAGCTTTGAATTATCAAAGAGAAGCGGAAACGTAATGAAATTCTCGTTTATTTCGATGAAAATATATTACGAGTCTTATTGAAACTCGAGAAAACGTTCTATTTCCTGTCTTTTATTTTATTTAAACAAAGGAGGTGCTCGTTCGACTTTATTATTGCTAAATGAATTCATTTTACAGAACAAGTCATGTTTTCGGTCGAAGATACGCTCTGGGAAAGGTTTTCGTTGTTTATTGTAACCAATTGTTACCGAAACAGCATACAAATCGGGTTCGTAAATATGTTTATACGTAGGATGTTCCATAAGTCTTGCAAAAATCTAACTATTTATTAAACTTTTTCAAAATAAGAACCATCACTGTTAATACACTTATGCATGCGTTCAAACCACGTATTGAACATAATCTTCCACTGATCCTTTGTGACACTGGCACAGGCCTCATCCCATGCACTTATTAATTCATCATCAGTTGCAATCGTCCTTTCAACTTTCAACCTCTTTGAAATTCCTTATACCACCTGAACACAGTAGAAAGAGAAGGGCTCTCTTTACCGAAGGTATTACATATTTCTTCGTGGCACTCCTGGTAAGACAATCCACGTTTGAAATTGTAAAAGAAAATCACTTTGTACTCGCGGCTACCGAGACTAGCCATTTTCACAATTTTTTTAATTTATTTACCAAAGACTACTGATGCCAAGTTCAACAAACACTGCGTGCATGGACTTGTAATAAGTGGCAGATAACCATACGCTCAGTCATACATATCCAAACTTGTTACATTCTTTCTATTGCAAACACTTATGGAACAGTCTACGTATATCCCAAGTAGCCAATAGAGCCTCTAACTTATTTGGTTCGCTATGAGATTTTGGGTCCCAATTTTACATAATAGCTCCAATCATACGGAGAGAGTCTCCCCGACTCTTGCTCGTAAGCGAAGCGCCAGCTCGCGCTATAGCTGAGCCTGTAGCTTTAAATTCCCCTGATAATAATCATAACCCTGATTTTATCCAGCCACCGTCGGTCCCTTGCCATCCTCCCTCCGACTCTGCCCTAAGCCGAGGCTCGTACTCCACAGGGGGTGCCCTTAGCGCCCAGTCGTTTAGTTTATAAGTTTTACGCCCTGGCTGGAGAAAGTTTCGTTAGGAGCTTAAGGCAACCAAAGGAAAGACCGGTAAAAGAGTCTCACGCCCAAATACTCAAACGTTACTTAACTTTAAGACGTTCTTATAAGTGTTTCTGTCGCTACAAAACTGTTTAGGCCTGTGTTCACCAACATTCAAACCACCGGTTAGGCTTTTAAACAGTTGGTTTATGTCAAATTTCCTATGAAATTTTGAGTAAACAGCTGATTAAATATCTAAACAGTTGATTTAAATGTGGGTGAACACAGACCTTAAAGTGACAGAGACAGCATTATACTTAACGGCGACTTAAAATTGAATTGCGTTTGAGTATTCAGCAGTCAACCTCTTATGGTTAAACTAAGAGATGCCCTAGTTAAAAAAAAGGAGAGAGAGCAGTGGCCCAGTGGTATGGAACCCGATTTATGAGTTCGAGGTCGCATTACTTTGTGTAAATCAATTCATCACCACTGCTCTCAAAACGGTGAAGGAACACATCGTGAGGAAACCAGCATGTCCTAGAACCAAAAACTCGAAGACATGAGACATCTACCAACCAATATTGTAAATTTAATTAAAATTGAAAAATAATTATGGTTCCCGCCAATTAACTTTTTTTTTTTAAATTTCATGAGGTACGTGACATAACACCTGTAGAGCAATTCTGTAAAAATCTCACGGTGAGAACTTAGGTGAAGTGAGCTTGAAGTGACGTGTAATTCCACCTGATGCTAGGGATTGACACTATTGACAGCTCACTCCACGTTCACTTCACCTAAGATTTCACGGTGAGATGGTTACAGAATAGCACTGCTGACTTAGGTTGTAACGTACTGTTTAGTTATAAAACATTTTGTTTTTATATCTATGATAACTTAGATAAAGTTTAACCTCCTTACTAATAAACGTTGTATAGCGTCTGTATAGTTACACAAAGCTTTGTCTTCTTCTTTCGAAAGTCAAATTACTGACGAGTGAAAGAGAGAAATCGGTGTGTAACTATACAGACGCTATACAACGTTTATTAGTAAGGAGGTAAATATATTGATTAACTAATTTTTGATTATTACTGTAAAAAGCACTTATTAGATCTCAACTGGAATATGCCACTAGTGTATGGAACCCCATCTACAATAAATATAGTGACCAATTGAAATCAGTGCAACGTAAATATCTTAAGTTTCTTAACTATAAATTGTTTAGTAGGTGGTCATCATATCACACTCTTCTAGATAAATTTTCCCTATCAACTCTTAAAGTAAGGAGACTGTATCATCATGGCCCTTTATGGGGTACCGGTGTGGGCGAGGTTCCTATTCAGGATAAGGCGGGAGGAAACGCCCGGGTGTTACCGGTGTGTGGATCGCCCGGAGGACACGGTGGAGCATACAGTGGAGGTCTGCCCGGCTTGGGCAGAGCACCGCCGTGTCCTCATGGAAGCGATCGGCGGCGGCGATCTTTCGCGTCGGGTCCTGGTCCAGGCTATGGTCCGGAGCGAGAGTGCATGGGAGGCAGTCACCTCCTTCTGCGAAGCAGTAATGCTCGCGAAGGAGGAGGCGGAACGCATGAGGAAGCGGCAGTCTGTGCGCCCTTACGCCCCTAGTCGCCGCAGGAGACGCCCTGGGCAGCGTAGGCGCGGGCTTGCGGACGGTGAGCTATGGGCAGCTCGCCGTCCGATAAGGACCAGGCCCGGGTCGACGGCGCGTTGTGTTCCACGCGCGTCTCAAAGAGATGGCAGCACGCACTGACGGGGTCCGTTAGGACCGGTGCCTGCCAGGGTTTGTCCGAAAGGGATACCGTAGCCCTGGCACACAGGCAACTGAAGGAGCACGGGTGGGTTTTAGTCAGTAAAAGTCTGACACGGCCTCCCGCTCTGCCCACAGCGGGAGAAGTTATTTGATAATTTTCTAACCAAAAAAAAAAAGAAAAAAGGAGACTGTATCATGATCAAACGTTCCTTAACAAGATTTGTCACAATAAATTGGATTGTAATAACCTAATTAACCAAATATACCTTCGCATACCTAGTCGTTCCCGTCGTATTCGTGATACTTACACTCACAGTCTATTCGCACCGAAGCGGTGCAGAACCAACGCAGGAGAGCGAGCTCCTTTACGTCGACTAATGAAAAGTTACAATGATGATTTTGCTGATATTGATATATTTGCATTGTCACTTGCACAGTTTAAAAATAGTATTTATAAAAATTGCTTTAAATTCCGCATAGTTTTTAGTTGTTATATTTACACATCTAGTTTGTCACACGGTTTTTCACAAGACACAATAGTTGATCTATGATAGACAATTGTTTGCTAAGTTTGCTTGTAAGTTGCTTAAACTATTTCTTCTGTTGGATTAATGTGTGGATATTTCTGGTTGCGTCATTACTTAAGTGTTTTATAAAATATCTGTACCTAAATGTTAAGCATTATTGCGCAATTGTTTGTTATCCTGAAGAAGTAAAAAATCTAAGTTTATTTCATGAAGTTTTATTGTATACTTTGGCTGTTGGTATCCTTGCCTTGTCCTTAGAATACTAACGAAACGAATTAAAATAAATAGGTTATTTATTCTATGAAGTAGAAGTTGTTCGTGTGGCTGTTGGACCGATTGTCTTGGTCTTCGACGATGATTTTATTTTATGCTCTAAAGCATAAAAAGCAACTTTACTTCGACTACGCATGACATAAAGACGAACTTTTAGAGTATGAGAAGTGGAAAAACGTTTTAACAAACAAAGTTGGAAGTAGTTTTTTTCTGTTAAAAAGTTTTTATTTCACGCTTTTTAGTGGTTCTGTGGCGGTATCAACAACGCCACATGCGAACTACGCATCAAAAGACCTGACGTCACAAATCCTGCATCGCGCTATTAGAGTTTACCGCGCGACTAGCAATTATACAACATCCCGACATCAACCGTTGGGCAGTTGCCCACCAGACATAATACCCGTCTGGTCGGAGGATCCTCCCTTTACTATAGAGTATGAGTGAACTTTACATCCTGTTCCTCATACCTCTAAAGTTCTGTTCATAATTTATCTAAGTTACAATAGCCTAAATCAACTTGCTCATCGCTATTTACAAAATATAGCTTTTCCCGATGCTTACGTTAATTGTTGAGGAGTTCTCCTGGTAGTTTACCATCAGCTCCATTTCACCATTCGCATTGTGACGAGCATAAATTGCTTAGCAACCATATTAAAGTAATCGAATCGCAACCCGTTAAATACTTATTATTGAGTAGTTCCGTTGGCCATCTGTGGTCGTTATCATCATTTCCACTTCACCAAATGGTGCTTTCCAAGAGCAAATGCACGAATTACCATAAAAAATACCCAAATCACTATAGGTGTGCCTATAATATTTGAAGAGTTCCTTCGATTTCTCCAGGATCCCATCATCAGATCCTGACCTGATAACAATGGGACCACTTGGAAAATATACACTTTCAAAAAAAAAAAAAAAAATCAAATCGGTCTAGCCGTCTTTGAGTAATCGGGTAACATATATAAAAAATAAATTTAAAAAATCCGATGAACTGAGAACCTCCTCCTTTTTTTGAACTCCGTTAAAAAGAGGTAATAGGGTTCTTTTCACGTCAAAACTTGGCTAGTTATCGAAGTTTCTTAGTCATGTCTCTTTCGCTCCCGATAATTACGACATGCCATCCTACTTCTAAACGGCACAATGTCACATTATTTGATGACACATCCAATACATTGACATTGTGCCGTTTTTGAAGATCGAATTTTGAGTAGGTAACCTATCTACCACTTTTTAACCAATTTCAAAGAAAGGAGGAGGTTCTTACTTCTTCGGAATCTTTACTTATATAATGCTATTGACAAAAACAAATACATAAATAACAAAACTCACCTGCAGTATATACTTATCATAACAATACACGGTAGTATGAAGGATATACAACTGGAGACTACTGCATACGTCGGCGTCAGGACAAGCGCGCACGTGGGGTATCTCGGCGGCTTCTGAGTAGCTAGGGCTTCTTCGTCAGGCCTGTGGAGCCCTAGCGAGATGGGCAGGAAACTGACCAGGCCGGCTAGCAGCCAAATCATGGCGATTGTCACTACGGCGACCTTTCGAGTTACCCAGCGACCGTATCTGTGGAGAAAGAGGCTGGTACAGCATTGTTTTAAAGGTATAACTTTACTGAAACATTTTAAGCTTCGTTCTGTTATACGTAGGCTGTTCAATAAGTGTTGCAATAGAAATAATGTAACAAGTTTGGACATGTATGACTGAGCGTATGGTTATCTGCCACTTATTACAAGTCCATGCACGTAGTGTTTGTTGAGCTTGGCATCAGTAATCTTTGGTAAATAAATAAAAAAAAAAATTGAAAATGGCTAGTCTCGGTAACCGCGAGTACAGAGTGATTTTCTTTTACAATTTCAAACGTGGATTGTCTTACCAGGAGTGCCACGAGGAAATGTGTAATACCTTCGGTAAAGAGAGCCCTTCTCTTTCTATTGTGTTCAGGTGGTATAAGGAATTTCAAAGAGGTTGAAAGTTGAATGGACGACGATTTGCAACTGATGACGAATTAATAAGTGCATGGGATGAGACCTGTGCCAGTGTCACAAAGGATCAGTGGAAGATTATGTTTAATACGTGGTTTGAACGCATGCATAAGTGTATTAACAGTGATGGTTCTTATTTTGAAAAAGTTTAATAAATAGTTAGATTTTTGCAAGACTTATGGAACATCCTACGTACGAGGTCGTGAAAATCTCGTTTAAAAAAAAAATAACACTTTTTTACACACTAGAATAAATGGTTTTGTTTATGGTTTGACCTTGATACACTTTTCGATTTAACATTAAAATAGGAACTGGCAGATACAATGATATATGGAGATGGTAGAGGTTAAGTGGTCAGGACGAGACTGAGGTGCCCATGACAGCGGGGAGGCAGTGGTGCCCTTAGATGATGACATGACAAAATCCAGGAAATCTATGTAATCGATTATTATTGATCATTAAGGGTTTTTCTTAGCATTAGGAAACTATAACAGTTAACTGATATCGCCAGGCGATTTATCGTTAAGAAACAAAAATAGGTTTATATGTTACAGAAACACGCGCATACAAAAATAAAAATAACTCGAGTAGGTAGATAAACAAAAAAAATGTAACAAAGTAGATCTACATTACAATCACGAGCACAAAACCGAAAAAGTCGGCAGCTGCACGCCATGGCTTCCACTCAGCATGATGCTGTGCTATGGGGGAACCACAATACAGCGCTGATTTTCAGTGGTCACCCGAAAAATACGTACGAAAACCAAGGTAGGTTAATGTTAAAATAATTGTACATAAATAGGTAAAAAAATAATTAAACAGTACATAGAATATAATCCAACTATAAAACCAATTATATGAAAAAATATTATTAGATAACATAAAAAATTATCCGCTGGCGTCACCGCGCGTGCATAAATAAATAAAGTAGGTACCCAAAAATACTATTACACAAGAATATCACTATGTGTCACAGTTACACACATCGTAAATGATGCGTTAATACCAACGTGAATCTTCTATACCAACGGTATCTTCTTCTAAGGTACCCTTACTGCCCCGTCTAAAAAATCCACGCTGTATTATGATGTTGATGATATTCAAGAGAGAGTTTTGAGACCTTCAATAAATTCAGTCTTATAATATAACGAGGACAATGATTGTTTTTGTGATTATGAGTTTCTGTTTGGAAAATTAAAACTGGGTTTCCGTCTTCATTTATATTTATATCTGGCTCAGCAATCCTTTTCAAAATGATAAAAATAAGTGTACTTTTTACATAAAGCTCAATCCCAAAATTCATAATTATTAACTTGGAATTTCTTCAATTTTCTGCATAATATTTAAATAATTTAAAAGCTAATAAATAACCTTAAAATAATAATAATAATAATATGTACAAGTATATAAAAGAGGGAAGGAAAAATAATCAAAGTATATGAAAAAATTGTCCGCATTGCTGTCAATAGGAAATGTGCCCAAAATGCTGACAGCATTGCCACGTTGTACGTCGTATGTTCAACTTATTTTAACTTTTTGACTTTATTAAACGTAAATTGTATGACCGTAATAATTATGTATACATACCTAATAATGAATGTAAAATGAGGTTGACTATTAAGAGTGTAAATGTATTATTATTATTAATTATTTTTGACATTGCCAATAATATTGACAGACATTATAAATATTGTAAACCCAATGGGTATGTTATAGTGATACAAAAATGAATACTGCATAACCCGGGAGTGCTGCGACACCTACAGCTATACGTGCCCGACCGGTACGTGTGGAGGCGGCAACGTCCGCCCCTGCTCGCTGTACCTGCAGCCAGGACCAACCTGCTGGCGAGAACTCCTCCCACTAGAGCCATACGCGTGGTGAATGAGGTTCACGGGAGGGTTGATGTATTGTGGTGCAAATTGAGTGAATTCGCAAAAGTTACACTATATGTAATAAGTTATGTAGATTAAGATATTTTTTAACTAGGTATAAGGTGTAGATTTAGGATTTAGTTAGTAAGGCCACTCTGTCGCATTGGATCATAGATCTGTAATGATAGTGTAGGTAAGATTGTTATAAATAAATAAATAAACTATCTTTCACCTGTGACAAACAATAAACATATGAAATATGAATATGTATTGCAATGCTGATTCTAAAATTTTCTTGAATATAAATTTTAAGAAACGGATTCCTTTTCGAATTGACTACCAATTTAAAGTATCTGAATATATTATCAGAACTCAAAATTTTGACAGTCTTATTAAATGATTATAACGCAGCAATTGGATGAAGTGTGTCTGATTGGTCAACAATAAAATTCCCTGACTATATCACGAGAGGATAAAACTGTAAAAAAAAACATATACAAAACATCGTATCTGATATTATCATATAAAGTACGTACTTTATTTATGATATCTGGAACAAAAAATAATAAAAATAAAACAATTGGTGTTGTAGCAACATAAAACATTCCTGCGATTCTTAAGACAATACTTGAATTGTCAACGCATGTATACCCTCGAAACAAAAGAATTTATGTTATAACGTGGCCCGAAATTTTCACACAAGTTTCATTCTAGCTCCATTGTGACAGAGATCAAAGTTGCGTGGAAGTATTTGTCGAAAATTATGACAGAGTCGTTGTAAGCTTCAGAAAACTGGAGTTGACAGATAAGAAATGACAAAAGCACTTCAGTATCACTTTTGCGTTGCCTAAAGTTATTGAATAAGAGTATTATTAAGCTCAAGTTGGGAATATTATTTCAGGTTTCCAAGAAAGTACGTTCTTAATAATATTTTTTATTTTAATAACTTTGCTCGACTTATTTCTAAGGCGTCCTAATCACACAAGTATTTAGTTTGCCCTTGAATGTAGGCTCTTTAGATTCAGAAGTGGCTACTTATCTTTAAATAACTGTAAACCTACCACGTAGAATTTAGAAGGCCGACACTGTAAGGGATTTTTTTTTTCGGGAAATTAATTGGAGGGTCTCGTTCAAGCATAGTTGATAATAGGTATTTTAACAAAGTAAGAAAGAAAGAAACTAAACTAAACACAATGATAAAATATTAAAAAAAAAAATAAGAAAAAAAAAACAATGATACGAGGCCAAAAGGCTCCATATATTAGCATGATGCTGGGACATTTAAAAATAAATGTCGCAGCGCTGGTATTCTGATAGGGCCCGCTGTGATGTGCTGTGATATCATAACACACACACACCCAGTGTACCCTCCTAGACACACACACATCATAGCACATCACAATTCACATCGACTATGACTTTACAAAATAAATTGTCTACACTATATTGACATGAAGTAACTGAAATAATGCACATTATGAAAGTAGTTTGTTTAGAAGCGTTTACTGAATTGATTGAAGGTAATTTAATTTAAGGTATTTTTTATCCCAAAAATAATTAAAACTCCGTAAATTACTATCACACTTCCGCTGTACAGTCGAAACAAACCAAAATGGACCCTGATACGTTTGCGACTGTGTGCGTGCGTAGATTTGTGATATGACCACAATTTTCTCCCAAAATCAGTATAACTAATTTAATTAATAAACAATGTTGTATGCTTATTAGTAAAAATTCAGTGTATGTAGTATGATTACAACATAGTATTCTAATTGGGGTGTTTGGTGGTATGCTTTAATTCCGGGGCATGTTGTATATTGCTCTACTACCTCCAGGAACCGCTGCCAGCAATAATTGCTGAAAAAATTGCCCATGTAAGCGGAGCGTAAGAACAGATAACAATAAAAATTACCCAAGCCAGCTAAAATGGACTGATGGGTCGTCAATAAAATTATATGACCGTCACTTATTGGCACAGATAAATGGCCTTTTCTTGACCTCATAATATAAATTTATAACCATACCAGGTCCAGTAACTGTCACACCATTTAACATTTAACTTGGGTCAGTTTTATGTATCATAAACTTATTATCTTTTTACGGTTTTGTTCTAGAAGAATGGTCCGAAGCTCCGTAATGTATTGGTTTTTTTTTTCTTATACTTTTGTACACACGGCAACATCTCATTGCTAACTTCTCATTGTACAGAAATCCTATACAATGCGAGATCAGCTTAAACTGGAAATATATAGCTTGATTTGTGGCCGTGCGTACACGAATGTTTTATCGTTAATTATTAGAATGATCAACATCGGCACTAATTGCCATGAAGAAAAATAGAATGGAAACATAACATAATTTTCTAAAGCCCCGCATGCCTACTACGTGTTGGGGAATTCAGGCACTTAAAATGAAACTAGTCGATACTTTTTCCATACAAATTTCGGGCGGGGGGGGGGGGTATTACTTTACTGTTTGACTTTGTACATCCAAAGTTAAACATGATATCGTTTTGTCTTATTATTAATTTTGTCTGTACAGAAGCAGAATATTAAAATAAAAAGCCATTAAAAAGTTATGAGCCAACAAACATTCGTTTTTCCTGCTAATTTTAACGCAATTTTGGGCCTAAAAAAGTAATAAAAGAAGTATAAAATCTTCAAAACAAAGTCCGCTCCGACAAAGGTCAATTATCGAAGATTTCAATAAACTTTATTTGTAATTGATTTATCCAGTAGTTTTTTCATAAAACTCAACCTTCCGAAAGACTTTTCGTATTTTTTTACGCGCGCGGTCTTCTATGAATTATCGTGCATTTCACTCAACACACGATGACGGACACGATGCTAGGTGAGAAGGCGTCCCCCCGGTGGGTTCCCGCATTGTCGAGGCGGGGAGGCTCAGTAGCCGTGGCTTGGAGGGCCGCGGTGAAGCTAAGAGGAACCCGAGGAGGGGGCCGCTCGTCAGGGTCGGCCGTAGGTTACGGTGCCGCTTGGGCGACATCGCAACTGAGGCAGGCCGCGATGTTGTATGGGAGGCATCGCGGCTGAGGGCTGGAGGCCGCGGCGGGAGAGGAGTGCCGGTATTGCGGTGAGCCGTTCTCCCTATCTTCCACGGCCTTGACGGGGTCGCCACCGGTTGATGGCGGACGCGGTGGGGCCGCAGAGGAAGAGGAGTGTCGGCATTGCGTTGGCCGCTCTCCCTATCCTCTGCGGCCAAAAAGTGGTAGGCGGCGGGGCCGCTGATCTGACCCGTCGCAGGGGGACCAAGGGAGCCTAGACACGAGGTCGTATGGCACCCCCGTGCTGGTTTGGTCTCTGGGGTGGTCACGGCGCGTAGTGTATTCTGTTGCGCCGGTGATGGGGGTTACTCCTAGGTGGAGGCCAGCAGGCAACGGGTGCGGGGGCACCCTTGTCTATATTGCAAAGGCCTCCACCAGTGTCGGACGGGAATGGCCAGGTGTTCCCGGCCATTCCCGTAGCCCCCCAACTTGGGGGGCATGCGGGGCACGCCAGCTAGGCGGGCATGTGCCGGGAGGGTTGTGGATGTAAAGGCTAAGCCGGTTTCCCATGGCCCTCCCATCACGGCGATGTGAGAACACCGCTGAGTTTTAGTGGGTATTCTGACATTTTGGCAGGGAGTCCCACATACCCCGTCTCCCGACGAGCGGGTATGCGTAATGCATTTCTCAGCGACAAAATAAAAAAACAAAAAGTTGCGACAGCGTGCGAGCTCATACTATGAGATGATGAATACTTTAATGTTTGAAAGATTTGATTTTCCGTTTCAGCATAATTAAGCCCAAGCAGCCAATCCTGAACCAGTTCTTTGCACCCAAACTTTGTTAAGGGGAAGATTTGAAGTTTTTTGTTAACTTTTTCATACAGATATGGTCCAATACGAGAGAAAGCCTTATTGCCTATTGCTTTTATTATTATTATTTTTATTATTAATTGCTAATTATTATGAAGATTTTCCTATATTAAAAAAATATTTAAATTTTTTATTGTCACATAAATATCTGCATCTTTCAAGTTTATACACAAATTCTATCGAGTTAATAACTACTGTTTATTAATTCTATAGTATTTAGGTAAGTCAGGGAACGAATTGTTTAGCAACTTGACTTTCAACTATAATGTTCCCATTGCTGGGACACAGGCCTCCTCTCGATGAGAGGGAGTGGGCTGTAATGGATTACACTTACAATACACAATTACAACACTTACACTTAGTACATGTAAGTATTGTATTGTATGTGTAATTGTGTGTAATTGTATTTATTTATTGTATGTTTATAAGTATTTATATTATATAGCTATTGTATAGCTATTTTGATTTGATGTATATTTTTTCTCTTCTACTCTTACACACGTTGTCTACATCTCTTTATCTACTTTCCCATTGCAGGTATGTTAGAAGAGATTTCATTAGAAATAAGTATCACCTTTATACGTTTTTTTTCTGTTCCTTTCTTCTTGTCTGTTTATATGTGTGTACATAAATAGTTAAATAAATAATTAAGTTACCTAGTGAGTAATTTTGTTAAGCAATACATTTCTCTGACTGTACAAGACATACATACTTCGCCATTAATTAAGCTGTTCAATAAGATAAACATCTGTTATCTTCAACCAAAACCACTGAACTCAATAGCGGAACGTGATAGCTCTCACCTCAAAGGGTCTTTGATGTGTATGTATCTGTCGAGCGAAATGGCACACAAGTTGAGTATGGAGGCGGTTGAGCACATGACGTCACAGGCCACCCAGGTGTCGCAGAACTGCTCGCCAAACACCCAGTATCTGGGAATAGAAACTAGTATTAAGTATATGACGGAGAAGAAACAAAGAATTATGATGATGTGAGACCCAAAGTAGAAGTTTTGACAGGGCGGAAAATCTCGAAAAAGACAATGAAATTCAGATATAAGAGTATCTGAATTTCATTGTCTTTTTCGAGATTTAGACATAAAACCTATATACAACCACCAGCCTACCAATCTGCCACCAGTATTGTCTCTCGTTTTCCCTTAAATCCATCCAAAGGTTGTGTTTAATATAATATTGCTTTTAGCGATAAGTTCGCCCATTGTGACTATGTATCTGTAATTTATTTGGTGTACATAATAAAGAGTATTCTATTATCTATCTTTAAATCTTAAAGAATGCAATGATGGTTTTACATCGGGATGCAATGATGGTTTTACATCGGGATCACTTCATTTTAGGTCTCTATCGACAGCAGCGCTCGAGCTCGCAGGGAGAAAGATTTTACGCGACCGGAGTATAGAATATGTGCGAATTCATTGTAGTGTATAAGCGCACCGATGGTAGTAATGAACCAGCAGCAATGGTTCGATTTTTAAACAAACGCCTCGTGATCTTTTTAAATTCTGAATTCTGCAATTACGATTTTAAGTTAACTTTAGTTTTTTTTAATCACTTGCTCTGCCTGCAATTCTTTTATAAAACTGAAGTATGTATGGGATTGTACACACATCAAAAAAAGTTTGCGATCACTTTGAAAAATCTAAATCTTTTTTGTTAGGTACGGTAGATTATATTATGATTCGGCTCGCCTGACTTAAACCCAATAGAGCTCGCGTGGGATGCTCTTAAGTGAGCTGTTTGGAGCCGTCAGCCACGTCCCCAGACAGTTCCAGAGCTCAGGGAAGCCGCTATTCAAGAATGGGACAGGTTACCCCAAGAAATGCTGGATAACTTTATTCTCAGCATGCCCAGGAGGATCACCGCATGTGTTCGAGCCAGGGGAAGAGTTATATTGAATATAAACCTTTTATTAATAAATTGTTGTTTAAGTTTGGTTAAACAGTAGTTTTCTTTCTATCAGATTTCTATTACAATTACATTATGATTAATTACATTTTTTTTTTATAAAAAATAAAAATTTGTATATTTTTTTTTTTCAAACAGTGTATTTCTATTTAAAAAAAACACACAAAAAAGATTTTTTCTTGATAAAGTTCAATTTAAAAAATATCAGCTTATGCTAGTGATCTCAAACTTTTTTTTATGGTGTGTATGTACACACGGCTCCATGTCAAGCTATACATTTCCAGTATTAGCTGATCTCGCATTGTTTAGGATTTACGTACATTGAGAGGTCGGCTGGAAATAGAAATATAACTTGGTATGTAGCCGTGCGTACCACTGCCATTAATACAAGATATTTCATAACTTAGTAAGGGTGCTGGTTGCAACACCTACCAGTTTTGTGAAGTAGTATAAGTCAAGTGCACATACATATGATATTATTTAATGTTAACATTGTTATTTTGATTAAATAAATTATTATCATCCGGTAAATAAGTCTAGTTTTTTTTTTTCGAAATTATCAACACTTTTACACGGCAATATATTGAGTCAAGTCCGAATAGCAGCATTCAGTATAGTGTACAATCGGTCTAAAGGTACTTAAGGTACTTACCCGAGCAAGTCATTGACTCCTGCGAAGGTCATGACTGCTGCAGCCACCAGCATGTCCGCAATCGCCAGGGACGCTAGAAACAGGTTGCCGATACGTCGCAGCCCTCGGTCTGTGTATATTGCGATGCAGACCAGTATGTTCCCTGCTACGCTGAGGAAGATCAGCAGTGACAGGAAAATACCTGGTGACAAAAGGTTGGAATGTTTAGATATATATGACAGCTGGACAGCTTCTTTACAAAGCACAAGTCCGATCCTGAATGGAGTATTGCAGCCACCTTTGGGATGACTCAGCTAAGTACCAACGTGCTGCGCTTGAATTGGTGGAACGCAGAGCTAAGAGGCTCATTGGTGACGTAAAACTGGTGGATGCCAAGCTTCACAGCTTGGTTTATCGCCGCAAGGTTGCCTGCTGGTCGGTCTTCTAGAGATTGTACTTCGGCGAGTGTGCTCATGAACTCCACGACCTCATTCCACTCATTCTACCATCGCACATCTAGACGCACTGCAAGTTACCACTCCTACCTAGTTGATATTCCACCAACTCTCACTAAGCGTTTTCAAATGTCTTTTATAGTGCGCACACCAAAATAGTGGAACTCTCTACATGCGTCTGTGTTTCCGAATGCATATAACCCTAATCTATTCAAAGTGGGAGTGAACAGGCTTCTTCTGGGTAAGCTCACTCCATCGTAGACTTTGTCTCTGTCACCCAGACCTAGACTAGAGTCAAGAGACTTTACGCGGTTACCTTCACACACCAAATAGAAGATCAAAATATGTCAGTCCTGCAGGCTAAGCGCGAGCACCGTTTTGTCAATGGAAGAGTAGACAAAAATGACGTTCCGTGTAGACAGTACGACGGCAGTAAAGTAGAAAGAGTCAACTGCACTTTTTAATTAATTCACACTTTTACTCAGAGTATAGAATATTCAGAATACTCAGAGTTCTTTGTTTCGTCATAGAATTTTTTTGATTGAAAAAAGCCGTCCCGCCTGCGCTATCTCTAGACGGACTTTGTCGGCCACACAGTCGTCTCCGGAAGAGGTTATGAGCGGACTCGAGGAACGGGTCTCGCGTCCAGGCCCCAGACGCTCTTCTAGATCCTGGCGGCGAGAAGAATCTCTCAAGGTGCCTCACGGTTGATTTAGGGAGAAAGCACTCGACTGCAAGATCCTCGACCGGCCGGAAAGCAATCTGTGTAAGCGCAGCTTAGAATCCTTTTAAAACAGTGTTAATTATTTGCAGTGATTTCTCAAGCGTGTTCAAGGGCGAATAGAATGCAATTTTTTTTATTTTTATATGTCTATTAATTATCACAATCTTGCGTTCAAAACGCTCTCCTGTAAAATCATGATTTTGTATATAAGATAAGATAATTTTTTATTTGTCCGCGTTGTTACGTGTCACGAGTCACCGCGACGCGACATGCGGAGCGACAGTCGGAAACAGGCGTGTCGCTTGATGCAAGTCGCATTTCTCAAGGCCGTGAATGGGGGCCCAACACTCATTAATGACAATAATCTTGAGATTATGACACCTCTCCGTGACACTAGCTAATCTCTACCAGAATCTCTTATTGATATATTCTTACACCTTGGCCACGAACTACACGCTTATGCAACACGCGTCTTGTGATAGCGATTGCGAAAAAACACACAAAAGAAGTTGTTTAGAGCTTGCCACGAGTCCCAGCGATGCGACTTGCCGAGCTATGTACGGAAACAGGCGTGTTGCTTGATGCAAGTCGTGTCGCTCGAGGCTGTAAACGGGGCCCAGTACTAATTGTTGAGACAATAATCTTGAGATTATGACACCTCTCCGTGACTGGCGCTAATATCGCAATCTCTTGTTGACACGTTGATAAGCGAGCATACTTCTAGTGGCACTAGTACACTGTAGTGTGTTAACTATATCGATGGAACTACGCCTCTTCAATGACATGTGATATCTACCAACCCACAATGGGCCCACATGGTATGTACATTACAGTCCACACCGACTCGAAGAGCGGAGGCTTGAGTCCCATTAGTGGGAAAGTTAGCTTTTTTTTTATGTTGGTCTTGGTCTTGATTCTAGCCTAGGTCAGAGAATAGAATGACAATTACAAGGAAAACAACACAAGAAATGCCAACCTATTTAACACTTTATACTATGATTATAATCATATACCATAACTTATGGCTTATTTTTATGACTAGTTCTTTGCTCTTGTTTCATGATTACTATTGTATATATTTATATGTTAAATGTTAAAAATAAGTATAACAAAGATTATGATAAGTCATTTCCCACCTGTAAAATTATACCGATAGATAAAAAAGTGGATTATTTGGTAGGTCTGGAATATTATTATAATGAGGAATATAAAGTTAATGTTAAAAACAATTACAACATACGTAGGGTTAGAGAGAACAGACTGGTACAACCACAGATAACAAATTATTATGGTAAGAGAACATCGAAGTATTTGGTACCTAAAGTGTTCAACAAAATAGATTTATTAGGAGAAAAAGAAAAAAATTGTATAGGATCACTTAAAACAAAACTGAAAAACTTTATACAGGATAGCAAACAGAACTAAATACATTGTATAATATTAAACCATAACAGTATAATACCTATATAGGGTGTATCTATTCAAACACGAAATATTTTAAGAGATACACCTATAGGTGGTAAAGAAGCCATGGAAACTATTTTTTTTTAAATCTAAGAATGTTATTTAAAAAAATTAAATAATTTAAAATTACTTGATATGATGATTAATTATCAAAATTCACCGCGCTAGTGTCGCCACCGTCGTCGCCTCGTCCAGGCGAGTCGTTCATAGAATAAGTAAAAATTTGGAAAATGCAACTCCTTTGCAAAATTTCTCAAGCAATTTCAAAATTATAATAATTATGTAAAAATATAAAACACTTACATAAAAAAAAAATTCGCTGCTATGGCTATTTTACCACCTATAGATGGTCCTCTTAAAATATTTCGTGTGGTGTATGAATAGATACACCTTATATAAGTAGTGGCTATGTACATACGTAAAGTGGTTCATTGTTATTATAAAGAGCGCCTCTCGCCATCAAACGTAAAAGTTTGGCGAGTTCAGAATTAAGTAACATCTCTGTATTATAACTTCTTAAAAAAAAAATATATATATATATAATATATATAACATGTTTTATGTATGTATATATTTGTTGTATATACCGGTAGAATGGGGCTATTTGGATTTTCGGGGGTTATTTGAAATAAAGTACCTAATTGTAAGATTTGAGTTGACATAAATTCTACCAAAACACCACAGGCAGCTTTTATTTTATTGACTAAAAATAAAATAAAAGCTGCCTGTGGTGTTTTGGTAGAATTGTTTACTTTTTCAATTTTTCGAACGAAGATCGCAATTCGAATCTATGTCAACTCAAATCTTACAATTGCTTAGTTCCAAATAACCCCCGAAAATCCAAATAGCCCCTTTTACGGTATATAAATGGTACACCACAGACTGCCTGCAGTATTGTGTCTCCTTCCCCCTTAATCCATCCAAAGGTTGTCTTCATAAATCGCTTTTAGCGATAAGACCGTCCATTGTATCACCCTTTGTAAAATTTCTACATTTATGAATCTAATTTTCATGGTCTGCAATAAAGATTATTCTATTCTAATCTATTCTATGATTATGAGGGTTTCTTTACACTTCAGCAGATAATTTTGGAACAGACATTATACTTAAATTGTGAGAATGTGTTTGTAATTTTGTTTGGCATCACATCTCGGCACAGTTCAAAGTGCCGGTTATAAGATTACTTCTAGATATGTACCTCCTAGCTACAAAGCACATTATTTACATAAAAAGCGTGATCAAAATAATGACTTTTTAAATTCTTTTCGAACACTTTTATTTTTCATAAGTTTTTTTTGGTTCTATTTTTTTGTAGAGGGTTTAATCATAAATTGATTATGCCACCCTCATAGGTACAAACAATTACTCCTTATGATCTAAATCCTATCTTTGCTAGCTTATATCAAAGTCTTGCATCCTTTGACAATGGGGAATGGGGTTTGAGAATGCTATTACACCTTCCAACATCCAGTGACTTGGATAACAATGTGATTCTTTCGGCCTCGTTCCGGACGCACTCCATTAGTACATGGTAAATGTCTTTCACTATATTACACTTCAGACAATTTGGTGAAGCAACTTTACCCATGAGAAACATAAAACTTTTCATTGGAATGTGTCCCGATCGAAGCCGCAGAGTCATTACAATTTCCGGCCGAAACAGTAGATTGTACAGCTAGTGCATAAAAGAAGCCATTTTACCCCTCGACTTAACTATCCACCCTCGCCTGCGGCTCGGTTAGATATATACGTCTCGGGGTAAAATGGCCCGTTTATGCCCGAGTTATACACTGCTTTACACTTCGATTGCGAGAAAATGAAACAGGCATAAAGTAAATAACAGTATTTTTTAATTTTCAATATATGTCATTCGACTTGGGTGCTTTATACTGCCAAGTCATAAAAACGTTTCTTTGCGTTGTTACATAATAAAGACAACTTTTATCTGGTTTTATTAAATTTACGATAGAAAACACGGAAATGGTATAAATTAAAGCAAATTAAATATAATAACGACATTAATCTAAGACGTTTTATTGTGCGTGTGGCTGTTGGGCCTGATTATTTTAGTCTTAGAAAAAAGAAAACTTTATGCACTAGAGCATAAGAAACGACTTTATGTCGCCTACACACAACATAAAGACGAACTTGTAGAGCATGAGTAGTGAAAAAGTAGTTTTTGTGCTCTCTATAATATTACCGGAATAAAACTTTCGAAACAAAGACTAGATAAAGTAACGCCCTGGTAGTGCGAGCCCAACGGGCAGAAAAGTAGGATTTTCTTTTTTACATTATTGACATTAAAACTTCTTTCAAAAATACCTCTTTTCCTGTATACATCTTCCAGCAACGAACACCTATCATTGACACGTCTACACTTACGAAGATCAGCGCGATGCCAACATGGCGCCTCCACCAGTTTGTTACCATCAGGAAATTGAACCGCTTAGCGTCGAACGAGGCGCGAAATAGACTGAGCTCGGTTCCCACTGCAAGCGGAGGGAGATTCGTACGGACTCCGTTTAACTAGAAACTTGAAATTTTTCTTACTCATTACAAAAGGAGTTCCCACTTTAGTCCAAGCCCAACCTTCAAGTTCGGTATTGTATTATAAACTTTATTCAGAGAACGGTAAAGTTTTTAATACAAAATGCTAAATTTAGACTCGGGTTTGACGTTAGTTTTTGTAATAAGAACTTTAACTTTGCCGGAATAGAGTTCCAAATTCAAAAATGGCTCGATGTTTTAAACGATAAACCTTGTTTTGAACTACTTGAAACTCAAAATTAAAACATTTATTTTAACTAAACCATTCCAAATAGTAGGTTTCTGAGTTAGGCAAGTTAAAAGAGGTTCAGAGTATCCTTCCACCAGCAAAAAGTCTGGGTAAAAGGATTCTTAAGTTCTTAAGCAGTGGAAGGCAAATCATAATGAATATTTTGAAGAATGGAATGATGGACTTGTATTTCTCTAAATCTATGTGTATTTCTACAAAATCTCATGGATAAACAGAAAACTAAACTATGTATAAGAAATACGTAAAGGAGAAGAGGGAAGAGGTATCAATAATAGCGAAAATCTGGGACGATTTTTTTATTCATACAAAACGTTAAACCACTGACATCTTTTTGTCTCGTCAAAATTAATTTTTGTCATTGAACTATACTCCATTTACTATAGCATTAGACAAATAACAGCTAAATAACGACAGTTATTGTGTAATATTGTTGAAATTACTGCACTTTAGAGTTATTTTTTTTTATGTAAATGGTAAACAGATTACAGTGCTTTGTATTTATCGTGAAATAACGGAGTTTATTAAACGTTTACATCGAAATAACGAAAGGGTGAGAACAGTTATTTGTCTAATATTATAATAAATGGAGTATGGGTGAATTGACATAATAATTATCGAAAATATGTACAAAGATTAATTCATACACAATTATAGAATTAATTAATAAAAACAATATTCTAACATGTATAAACAGAAAACTAAACAATGTACAAGAAATGTATAAGGTATAATGTGTTTTGTTTTTATTATGAAAAATTGACTTCAAATTAGTAGTTTTATTGGTAGATCACTTTATATTTAAAAAAAAAAAAACCAGAAAAGAAAATTGCAAAATTTCTCCGCCCCTCTATTATACCCTATTTTTTCCAGACGCTATTATAGTCATCCGTTATACACCTACGACATTACTATTTTCTATATCTGTATATTAATTACTCTTTGTACATATTTTCGATAATTATTATTATGTCAATTCAGCTAGTGCAATGACAAAAATAAATTTCGACGAGACAAAAGGAGACATCAGTCGTTTGACGTTTTGTATGAAAAAAAAAAAAAAAATCGTCCCAGATTTTCGCTATTATTGATGAATATAATGTAGTATTTAAATCAAATTTTAATAGTTTTCTGGTGATCCACAGGATGAAAAAGTGATTGGGATAATATGTGTGTGCTATTAGGCGTGTTTAAGTGGTATTTAGGTGTGGATTAGTGACGCGCAGAATTCGCGTTTTATTCCTAGGCAAGATCCATATCTTGATTAGGAATAAAACGCAAATTCTCGAACACTTTATCTCTTTTGGTTTCTGAGCTTCTATAGCTTATTTTTTATATGACGTGTAAAAGTGATTCCGAAATCCTATTAACAGAATAAAAAAAAAAATCGTTTTCTATAAAAAACCGGCCAAGTGCGTGTCGGACCGAGCACAATGAAGGGTTCCGTACTTGGGAAGAATTTATCCTAAGAACAAACTTAACATTGTAGTTGGTAAACATAGTCTCCCATACATTCCAACTGCAAATGTAAGTTTGTACGCACAATATCGAGAGATTTACCATGTTATTTTAAGACCATAGACTTTTTATATATTTTCCTGTAATCTATAAGTATAGAACTATTTTCTGTATTTTTTTCAAAATTTTCAGCTCAGTAGTTTCGGAGATAAGGGGGGGCAATGGTCCATTTTTGTCTATTTTCAGTTATAACTTTAAAACAATTTATTTTAAAATAATAAAAAAAAAATATTTGAGACCGTCATAGTAAGCCCTTTCATATGATATGTCACACGGTACAGTTTGCAAAACTTTTTTTTTTTAATTTTCATATCTGCCTTCAAAACTGACCTCAATATTCTAAATTCATTTATTTACGGTACACATCCGTGTTTGGGTCACTCGAATTGATATGTATACCAAATTTCAACTTCATCGGTCCATTACATTCGGAGCAAATTGGCTGTGACAGACGGACAGACAGACAGACAGACAGACAAACACACGAGTGATCCTATAAGGGTTCCGTTTTTTCCTTTTGAGATACGGATCCCTAAAAATGGTCAAAACTCTTTCTTAGTGGAAGGTAAAACCTATATATTTTAACTAGTTGGACTTCCCTCCGCTCAGCTATTTCTCGCTCCTTACCCTTGTGCAGTGGAAACCGGGTTTTCGTATTTACTAACTCCACCAGATAGAGGTGTACGTAAATGTTATGTAATTTCCTTCATTTTGGAAGTGGGTGAGAAAAATCGCGCAGGGTTTTGGGTAAAAGGTGTTTCTTTTTAGGGAAATCGGATTCAGATTATGGTAACACCTTTTGGTAGTTCAAATACTGCTACTGTGTCTTTGGATCTGTATTTTAGTTCTTTTGTCATCGACTTCCGAAATTAAAGTAAGTTTTCATTAAATAGTCCTTTTTTGGAAATCGGTTTTTTTTTTTTTTTTTTTTTTTGTAAACGAGTTTTTTAATTTTCCCTTTTTAGTTATGGTATCTCATCATGTTTCATGAAATATATAATATAAAAAAAAAATATATATATATATATATTAAATATATTATGTATGATGGCGAAGCCGCTTGTTTTTGCTCGACTTGGCGGGGCACTGCCGTGGCCCCAGATACTTTTAAGAAACTAAAAGCTGGTCTAGTGCTTGCAAGTAATAAGTGAGAGTTTGGGGTCCAAGGTTGATCGCCGAGAACTGATACGACAAAGATTTAATCAAATAAAATCAAAAGTCATTTATTCAAATGAGGCTGAGAATCAGAGCTTTTAGAACGTCAAAATTACATAAGACTGTCCCCCAAAACGCCCTTTCACCACTTCCTAGTGCTTAAGTTTGGAAGAAGCAATGGAGCAACAAACTCCCCAGCAGCACAAAAGTCTGTACAGGGCATACATAAGGGCTTTATCACACTGGCGATTTGCAAGCGAGTCCAAAGCGAGACGAGTCCGCAGCGAGCTCATCGCGAATTCACAGCGAGCGCGCGGTGAACTCGCAGTGAAGTCGCCGCGGGCGCGCAGCGAGCTCGCCGCGAACAGCGCCTTCAACGCCCGCCATTGAGAAAAAGCGCGGACAGCACGCCGCGAACTCACTCGCAAATCACCAGTTTGATAAGGCCTTTAGGCAACACGAAACATTAAATTAAATTATTTGCCATAATATGTCAGCTAGCAATATATCAACAAAAAACATCGAAAACTATAGGTACTCAAGCAGAAATAAAAAGTAAACATGTATACAGAACTTAATACATTAATTAAATCCCCAAAGTTATTGGGTTCCGTTATGGAATCTCTATTCGTGCCCGGTAGATTTACCTAGTGACATTCGGGGCAATGCTAGTTGCATTGGCCCCAAATAACACTACTTACGAAATGTAGTTTGAACTAACACCTCCACCCTTTCGGAATACATGCGTGATATTAATATCTTACATATTATGTTAAGAAAATATTCCCAGTTTTGAAAGCCCAAGTTTCATAATCATAAAATTAGAAACAGCATCTCCATTCAACAAGGATAATGCCAGTTTTAGAAAATAACTCCGTGCAAGAAGCACCAAAATCCTCCGTGCATAAAATAATCCTACTATATAGATCTCAGTGATTTCCTGTCTGCTTTCAAAATATTCCCAAAATGATATGCGGCTACACTACGTTTAACCCGGGCTGAATATGGAAATAAGATTCCTACATGCTCCCATCCTTATATTGGAGGTCGCTGCCCTCATTAAGATTCTGGTTAGTCGGTACAGCGGGTTTTGTGTTTTCCAGTAACTGGGTTGTGGAGGTCAGATAGGCAATCGCTTCATCTACATCTACGCTAATATTATAAGATTTGTATTTTTGTATTAATGTATGTAACGAATAAACTTAAAAACTACTGGACCGATTTCAAAAACTCTTTCACCGTTTGAAAGCTACATTATTCTCGGGTAACATAGGCTATAATGTAACCTGTGGTGTAAAAAAATGATCTAAAAAAATCCTTACATCGCGTGCGCTGCGAAAACTATTGATGATAGAACAAAATAATGCACTACGACTTTGTAGAAAACATCATTATCTACAAAAAGTGTCGGGACAGCATATGTCTAGCTATTATAGTTATGATAAAATTATAATATTAGTGTAGATAAGTGAAAAAAAATTAAATGCCGGCGCTAGAAAAGGCTCTTTATTTGTCCTTTGGTTTTGGATCCTTATCAAAATAAATTAAATTACTTAATATTCAAGACTCTTTCAATACTTTATATAACGTTTTTGAATGTTTGAATTCGGACATTCCATTCGAAATCTATGTGTTAGTATATATTTATTTTTCCGTTTTCGAGTTACCTATCCCTTATGTTGCACCTGCCATGTTTTGTCTCTGCATCACCCTATGGTTGACTGGTAGAAATTGCCTCCCGCCTTTGTACAGTATTTTTTTACTTGTGCATAAAGTTTTAATAAATAAATAAATACTAAATAATATATCACGAGTTTAATAAAAATGTAAGTATTAGAAAAAAGTTGCGTGGTCGCCGCTCACCTCGCTCGGCTAGCTAGGCAGCACCATAGTAACTATGCGATGTTGGCGTTATCCATACTAATATTATAAAGAGGAAAGATTTGATTGTTTGTTTGTTTGTTTTTGCATTGAAATCCCCTTTAAACGGCAGTAAAAACATCTTCCGTGTTACCTATTAACAAGTTTGGGCCAAACCTTCGAATTAGTAGAGATCGACCTACGAAAAGAATGTTTTACTCATGGCCAACTGTCTGTTGGCCTATCGCGGGTCGGAGCTCCTGAAAATCATTTTGTTTTGCTGCTACAAAATAAATGAACATCAAAAATATCGTTTACAGGGAAGCTCCTCTGACTTAATAAATTTAATGGCTTTTGTTTTGTAGATTTATGATCTTTTTACAAACATTAGAAATAAAAATAAAATATAAACAAAATTACAAAAAAAAAAAAACATTAAAATAATACTTAATATCCAAACTTTATTTATAAGTTAGTTCTTTTTTAACCTGACGCAAAAAGAAGGGGGTACGTGTAAAAAAAAAAAAAAAACCCGTGCGAAGCCAGGCCGCTAGTGTAAATACTGGTATTTAGCTGTATCCCGACTGCAAGCCGACCCCGACCGACTGAAAAGGCTAGGCAGGTGATGATGGGTACAGCCGTTTTGTAATACACAAATCTAAATAATATTTATGTTTTCGTACTGTTTTGGTTTCCCTACCCAAACGTCGTTGGGATCTTATTTTAGTAATAAGGTACCATTTACACTTCCGACGTCTGGTTGTCACAGCACTGACTGAGAAACGATATAGATAGCTATACCCCAAATCTTTAATTCAGATAATTTATGTAAACATAGAACCTTCAAGAAATGTCACTGTCAAAATGACAGGACAGTGGTGCAAAACATTTTATCATTACTTTAATTTATAAATAGGTACTCATGTATAAATTAAAGTTAATTAATAAGTTGTAATATTTGTGTTGTTGAAGATGTAAAAAGTTTGAAAATGTTTGTATCTCCTGCATTGTTAATGCAAGTATCATAAAATATTTTATACCAGAAAATCTCCTTTTTTAGGGTTCCGTAGTATTCAAGGCAAGGAATCCTTATAGTTTCACCATGTCCGTCTGTTTGTCTGTCTGTCCGCGGCTTAGCTCAGAGACTCTTAGTGCTAGAAAGTTGTAATTTGGTATGAGTATATATTGGTATTAATCACGCAAAGTGGTAAAATAAAATCTTGAAATAAAATTTTTTTTAAGGTAAAGTGAGAATGATATTTTTTTTTCTTGTCTGTCCCATGGTTGTGGGTCGTAAGATAAACCTTTCAAAAAAAAATTGTGAGTTTTTGAAATCCATTTTTCGATTTAGTGATCGGTTTGCGTAAGAGTCAAGTGTGCCCCCCCCTGCCAGCTAAATGGTTATATTTAGATACGTGAAAAAATTCACAGCAGTAGTATATATAACGAAGTTAAAAGAAAAACTATAACAGCTAAGTAGCCTTCACAATTTACCGAGTAATAGTCGACCACCTACATTTACAGTTGAAAAACATGTTATCCCATAAATTCCGTATGGAAGAACATGTTTTTCAAATACAATGTTAAGTGGGATAAATTCATGTCAACTACGGAACCCTTGATTGTGCGTCCAACACGCACTTAGCTAGTTTATTTAATAACTTTATAACAATAATTACGGTAAGATATTTTTTTCAATATTATTTCTAAAATCAGTACTTAAAAGCGAATGGAACCTTATTTTGCGTTTTTTGATATGTTTACATAAATTATCTGTTACCCTTTGTTTACATAAATTATCTGAATTAGAGACTTAAGATAGCAAGATTATTTTTTTACAAAATCCTTGTAACGGACCGCTATCATGATAAATTTTAATAATAAAGAATATAAACTGCATAATAATAGGTTGGTGCATTTGGTGGCACGAAGTCCTTGGTATGTGAGCCGTCTCATACGTATTTGATCAGTTTTTTGATGATCATTCAATCAGACCTACGCTAGATACCATATTTGAAAGGTATTTTACTTATAATGAACATGTAAATTCGACAAGAGTTACCGTTCAGTGATTTGGAACACGTCTCGCTTAGTACTTGCTCGAGCGAAGAACAGGCGTTACAAAATAATATAATTCTATTAATATAACTTTTTAACTTGGCAAGGTTGTAAGGTTTAGCCAGGCATACGTTGTATGTATGTTGGGTTATGCATGACAGTTATATGGAACTGCGCAAGGAAACACGAATTTCATAACCGAGTTTTATAGTCAACATTACTGTATCTACAGTTTTCGACACACCACACACGTTCATGTTTGTATGACCTTGTCAATGTAAAACCAGGCGTGTATGACTGCCTTTATTCTATATCACATTCGCTTCTTGAGTCTTCTTGTGTTCTTAATTTGATTTTCGAACCGGTTAGGTACTTACCGTACGCTTTGTTTATTTTTCTAGTTCGTAATTATCGTATCAATTGTCAACATGATAACTTATTGATGTCAAATAGCATAACATGAAACCAAACAAATTACAAACGAGCAAGCGTGGTGATCAGTGCAACGAACATTAATCAGTTACCCTCCAAGACCTTTGCTTTTCAATGGGATATTTACTGACCAGTACCGTCAAAAATAGATATGAGTATCCAGCTAACTTGCAGATCCAACTACTTTTAGTCCACCAACTAATTTGACCAATCATTGATACCAATCTTGAGTATGTCTTCTTAAATTGAACAGTATGCCCAAAAAAATAGTGTAATGGAAAGGTATTTATTTTTACCTTGAATATCTATTTATATGGAATTATTTTGTTTATTTATTGATTTAGGATTTCCAACAAAAGATGTACACAATACATGACACATAAATAAAGGGCAACATCAGGTATTAAGCAGTGTTGCTTGTAATGTTAATCACAAGTTAGGGGTAACAATTGAACTTCGAAAACCGCTTACTGCTACCAAATGAAGGCGCTGTTAACCTCGAATTGTTACCAAGGACGTTTGGTTGACTGTACCTATGAATTGCGTACTAACCGACAAGCAGTATGGACAGCAACGTGACAGCATCCGGGTCATCTCCCTCGTCGTACACCACCGTCGTCTCGTTGAACTGAAGCGCCACCTACGACAATACATGAATTATTCATCTGGCAACATTCTTGGGACGGTAGGAAACACAGAGCACGGAATCGTGCGAGACGGCAGTACCTGCTAATAAAATTAGTGGCACCGAATACATTAAATTTTAATAAAAAGTGGCGCCATTAGACTTAGGTAAAGACTCAACTACCATAGGTAAACAAAAGTTCTAAAATAATCATCAGAAAGTAACCAAAATGTTTAAAAGTAAATTTTAAAGTTTATCTCTAAAAGATTATTTCTAGTAAAGTTTAGGCTGTGATTTCATTCTTCTATCTAAAATATTTTACACTTTTGCAATTAATTTAGCCATAACATTTTTTTTTTGTTTATATCAATCATTGAGTCCATAAGAAATAAAGACTACGTGATTCTTTATAATATGAGGCCATGAGAGCCAGAGTGGCCTAAAAAACTTCTCTAAACTTACCTCGGAAGCAGTTTTTCAAAATAAAATCAGTATTGAAAAAAATACTGTTAGACCACTCTGGCTCTCAGAGGTCATGAGAGCCAGAGTGGCCTAAAAAACTGCTCTAAACTTACCTCGGAAGCAGTTTTTCAAAATAAAATCAGTATTGAAAAAATGACTGTTAGACCACTCTGGCTCTCAGAAAAGAGAGCATGAGATGAGATGATGAAGATGAGTCATGAGAGCCAGAGTGGCCTAAAAAACTTCTCTAAACTTACATCGGAAGCAGTTTTTCAAAATAAAATCAGTATTGAACAAATGACAGTTAGGCCACTCTGGCGCTCATGGCCTCATACATATGTTGTGGTGGGAATTTGTGACTTTTCCCCCCAAATCCCAATATGAGCTTTATGGGCCGTCAATGGGGATTTGTGGAAGAAAGAACTTTTCTTCTTCCCCATTGATGGGGAATTTCAATGGGGATTAGTGGAATAACCCGCGCCTGAATGACATTCACAGGAGGACGCGTTGTTGGTAAAAATTTGCGAAATTGTCACAGAAATTGTAATGAAAAAATAAGATGACAGAGTTAGTTCAAATTTGGGACACGCGCCAAAAGAACCTTGTACTTCTGTCAAGCATCACCATTCGAAGCAGTCAGTTTATATAAACTGACTGACGTCATAATTATGTTCCGTGTGGTGCCAGACGTAAAGAATAGCACCACCCAATTTCTTCCCGTGGGTGTCGTTAGAGGTGACTAAGGGACTTATTAGAGAATGGGTAGCAGCGCTCTTTATGCATTTTTAACAACATACTGCAATCGCCAACCCGTCTGCCAAGCGTGGTGATTATGGCAACTCCCCTCCCCCCTTTGTCCAGCAGTGGACGTTTACCAGCTGATGATGATGTCATATGTGCCGTGTGTATAGACAGATTATGGAATGAGCGTTAGTCTCACAAAAGGGACCACTCTCTAGAAAGAGTCAAAGCGACTGTGCGGCCAATACCTGTCTCTTTTCTGCAAGCCTATAATAGAAAAATCATTTTTGTCAAATTTTAATTCGTTATATATTCAAAATCAAAATTCTAGAAAGAGACTAATGGAAAAATAGTAGCAGTTAAAGAGCAGCAGTGGTATATAGTTACTATATTACTTCGTGGTCTATATTTTACACACAAGAGACAATATAAAGAACATCAAGTAATATACTGCTGCTCTTTTACTGCTACTGTTTTTCCAATAGAGGCAACTACTGGCGGCACATTCACTTTGTCTCTCTCTTTATTTTCTGTCCATACATTTGAATACGGAACGCTCAATCCATTCTCTATGACTATGTTGCAAAAGATGACACGCTTGGTTTGTATTGAAAGTGTTGAAAATGCCACGTCTAGCAGCGGGCGCGCAAACGCTTTCATGCTCTATGGTAGGGAATCATTATTGAGCTGATAAAATTGTTGTGGGAAGCGTGATGTAATCTACGGATGTAATTGACGGATGTTTGAATTATCGGTGTTTCTGTGGTACAAAGTCGTGTTTATTTTGGTAAACGTTCTCTTTTTATATTGAACATGGAAAGAATATGAATATTTAATAGTCGGCATATCGTGCAAATAAAACCAAAACTACTATACAGTTTATATTTTTTATGATAGCGGTCCGTAGGATTTAGACAAAGATTTAGTAAAAAAAAAATATCTTGCTATTCCAAGTCTCTAACTCGGATAATTTATGTAAACAAAGGGATAATATTTATATCAAAAAAACATCTTCGTTACGGTAACTTACAAAAAATGCCGAAAAATAAGGTTCCATTCGCTTTTATGTACTGATTTTAGAAATAATATTTAAAAAATTATCATACCGTAATTATTAAAAAAAAAAAATCGTTATTAAACAAAGTTATAAAAAAACCGGCCAAGTACGTATCGGACCACGCACAATGAACGGTTCCGTAGTTGGGATTTTATCCAAAGAACAAACTTAAGTACTAGTAGATAAAAAAAAAAAAAATGTTCTCCCATACATTCCAACTGCAAATGTAAGTTTGTACGCACAATATTAAGATATTTATCATGTTATTTTAATACCAAAGACTTCTTATAGGTTTGACTCTAATATACAGCATGGATTTTTTAGACTGGGCAGTAAGTACCTTATCCGTTGTAGTAACAGAAAAACGGTTTTAATAGACTGCCAAATTTCATGACGATCGATTCATCGGTTAAGGCGTGAAAATGTAACAGACAGAGATACTTTCACATTTATAATATATATATTTTTTTATATATATTATCATATTTTTTTTAAAATATTATTTTTTATATTTTTTTATATTATTATTATTTTTTAATTTATTATTCATATTAGATATCGACTCGAAACCGGTTATCATGGATTCAGTCCATGATTCTGACCTATGCATTGAAAGTTTCGTCAGTTATTAAAAAAAAAAAGACATCTGTTTCCTACAAAAGTGCAATACCTACGCGGTCAAAATATGCGGTGGTTTCTGGGACAGCAATATTTTATTTTAATTACCGACGTAAAATATCAACGCAGGGAGGTCCATAATCATGGACTGAATCTATGGCAAACAGACTTCGCGTCGATGTCCCTGCCACCGGTTGTATAATCATAAGACATGCAAATTACAGGTAAAAAGAGAAAATCTAAATATTTAGTCCAGGAAATCAAACTGTAGATAACGTCTCAATCTTTTAATTACTCCGAACTACCGAAGATAGTTCCACGACTACTTACTCTTGGTAAAGCAATTTAACCACATATTGCTAACAAGGTAATACCTATGAAATGTTATTAAACTTAAATAAGTTAAGTTAGTTCGATGATTTCAGTTGGTAACTCGTAACAGGATTAGTGAGGCGATACGTTACCGGCACTGAACTTAATATGTGTTTGTTATGCGTCTTAACATGATTTTGAATGGGAGATGAGATATAAGTTAAATTAGTTGTTATTTTGGGCGGATGTTTGTAAGACTTTGAGTTGTAGTTGTTAACGTTTGGTTACTGTAAGTAGTTGCGTTCCGCAGTAGAATAATTATCAAAGATATTTCAGTTAAACACTTTGACGATTAACGAGCGCATCATGAGCTTTATTGCGGGGTGGATTTTTGAGATGGGGCAGTAAAAGTAGGTACCGTAATCGTTGCAGTTATAGAAAAACGGTCTTACCAGATTATCCTTATTTTTTTTTAATAAATATTGATCCCCATTCACAGGTTATGAAAAAAAAAAGAAAAAAATTACAGTCAGCAAGAAAATGGACCATTTTCGCAAAAACTTTTTTGATGTTAATCGATCCTGTTTTCATATAATAAGGATCAATAAACTCTATCAGACCACATGAGGTTTGAGTGCTAGAAAAGTAGAAATCGCAAAAATCCATCCTGTATACAGGGTTATTGGTAAAAAACTTGCACGACTGAACAGAACAACAACTTTTGTTCTATGACTTTTTACAAAACATATTTCATTCACCAAACCCAACCTAAAATTAACGAAATCTTGAAATCTTTTATCTAACACATTAAAATTCTGTGGACCTTACAAGTAAACACGGAATAAATTTATGCTGGGTATAAACGTCAAAAAGGTATGGTTATAATAATAATAATAATAATAACTTCACCGCTGTATCTCTACGTTGACGTCGTGGTGGGGCTTGCGTGCTCCGCACTCTAGGTCTGTGCCGGTAGAGTTAACTGCCCGAAACATGTCTAGGGTGAGGAGCCGGAGCAAGAGAGATACGGAAACCCGCAGGGCAGCTTGTGGCGAGCTGTTGGGCAGTTGCGACCCCACAGACCCTATCTCCCGGGAGAAGTCATGTTCCTCATCTTTGGCTTGCCTTTATTGGCCAGCTGGAGTGAACACTGACGAGAAACTGAGCACCCACCTCATTCTTGCCTTTGTTGGCCGGCTTGAGTGGAGATTCGCAAGAGCAAACGTGCTCGGAGGTAGGAAGTATTCCAGTAAGTGCTTGTAGGGATCTTGACCATCTTCCGGGCTCTGGGATTGTTTTGAGAGCCTTGGAATACCTCTCCACTCCTCGAACACTTCAGGACATGTTGCCCCCTTGTCGCTACGTCACTATGTGCTAGCGACCGTTTTCGGGGGCCCATTATTGAGTGTGCAAGTCACCCCCTGCCATTTTATCCGTGTATAAAAACATTGATCAGGCAGGGGCCATAGTCCTTCCATAGTTTTTGGTAACCAATCCATTTTAACCACCCAAACCCATAGTCCAATATCTTTGTTTTCCATATCCTGCAATAGTCCTACACCAACCGGGGGTTGTCCTTGGGTGCACTTGCATAGTGCGTACAGGGATAATCGTCGGTTGGTGCCTCATTTAATTAAAAAGCGTCTAACGGGCCTCTGCGTGTTGGCTTCGGCCCCTTGTACGCCTTCCAAAGGTCCAGGACCCCAGGGTCCCGAGATATGTAGACATATATAAATAAAATAATAATAATAATTGCTTTATTTGCAGACTTTGAAGTCCGTAGTGTTAATAATAACATGAAATATACTTATTTAACTATTATTAATAACAAATAATCATATAACAAACAATAACATACAACATAATAAAAATAAAATAAACAAATCAAGATGCCCGTACTATTTCGAACCGACCTGTGCGTGCAGTCTCACCCATCGGCCAAGCATCGGGCAGTCCCACTGGTCACTCAATGCCCTCAACTTGCTGAAGTTATACCTTGGATATTCGTAATACACGGTAGTTTGTTTTGCTACGCGTAGAGTTTGTAACATTTAGAGCGTTGAATTTAAATATTTTTATTTTTGTATGAAAATCTGATAAAAAATCTGATGAATTATTAAAAGTTACAGAACAAAAGTTGTTGTTCATGCTGTTAGTAATATAGTCCTAAGCGGTTGTTAGTGTTTTACCAATAACCCTGTATATAAGTGTAGGCAACAGCATACCTTTTATGCAGTCCGCTACGGTTTATCAACTACGCAATCAGCTACGGCGTAGCTACTACGGAATCAGCTACGGCGTAGGTACTACGCATTCAGCTACGGCGTAGCTACTACTCAATCAGCTACGGCGTAGCTACTACGCAATCACTACGGCGTAGCTACTACGGAATCAGCTACGGCATAGCTACTACGCAATTAGCTGCTGCGTAGTTACTACGGAATCAGCTACGGCGTAGGTACTACGCATTCAACTAGACCAAACTTTAATATCGTCACATGTGTTGTGTCATGCACTTCTATCTTTTCTCATTGTTTATTTTACTAACTACATCTACATAGTTTTCTATTTCCTAGTTCAATAATCATAGTTAAGTAAAAAATATTGTAATACATGATCCCGAATAAAAACAGGTGTGTTTACTAGTAAATAAAATTTTGGTATTTTGCTCCACATAAATTATATAATGTGTATTGAACGAGTGTGAAGAGAATTACGTGTAGGTGATATATGTAATTATATACTATTTAAGTGATAGATCTTTGAGTTGGAAACTCACATTGGTAGGTAAAACAGAGGCGAACTCCATTTTATAGAAGTTGGCTCCAGTGGTGCTTGTTCATCCTCAGGTCTTGGTGTCGACCTTCATCAGGAAGCTGTCCAGCTGGCTGTGAACCCTCGGCGCTACGTGTAGAGATGCCATTGTAGCCTGTCTCACATTTCTGGAACAAATTGAAAATACAGTTATTACTTCGTTTATGTATTACTTCGATAATTCAATTCAACTCACATTATTTTACATTTTTAAGTTTTATTAAAATATAATATAATAATATTATTAATATTATTTTATATTAATAATATTATTAATATTGTTTTATATTATTAATTTATTTTTTTAAATTAAGACTTAGATAGAGGTCTCCGGTGTCAGCAGCGTCCAACCTACCGGTTGGGGCTCCAGAGACATAAATGTCTTCACAATGCGAGCCATTACGAGGAGAACTGCTTTCTGAATCAGGCTCTTGATGCAACGGCATATTGAGAGCCTCGAGAGCAACAAGTTCGAGTTAGTTCATCGATTTATAAAGGGTAATCACGCATTTTTTTTTTTTACAAATATCCCATATAATTTCATATACAAAAAAAGTAAAAAGCTGTTATTTTGACGTTACAAATAGACATTTAAATTTTATTTATTTTTATAAATATCATTAAACTCCAGTTACTGAAAAGCGTTGCTGAAAGTATGTATAAGCTGTTCATTGAATCAAAGCCGTTTCAAATGAAATCGTTTTCAGGCCGACCTACTCATAACCAATGAATGCCTCATGTTTACCCAAACATCAATAATCCATCTATTCGCGACGACAGGTGCGTTTCGAAATCTTTCTATATCTCTATAGGTTCGGCGACTCCTTTGATTGAAAGTTCACATTATTGCCTATCAGAACCAGATGTTCTAACACTATCTCTCTCCTTAAACATATTTTTTTTATGGTTCAGTATCAGTAATAGAAACCCATTTCCATTATTTGTTCAATCCTTTTTTTATGGTCCTACTTAAAATCAGCAAAATATGGATACAATCTATTCGTAATAATATCAAAGGGCGAGCGCACAGCTGATAGGTACCTACTACTGCGTTCCGCTTCATTGACCGCGCGGCCGCGCATTGCGCGACGAGTATCCATTTATGTATACACTTCGTAAAATTCAAAAGCAATTTTCATGGTGAATAACGATTGCAACTTTAAAATTATATAATAGTATAAGTATATACTATTATATAATAGCTCTTATCTCAAAATACAATAGTTATTCACGAGAAAAATGCTTTTGAATTTTGCCAAGTGTATACATATTGGTGCTCGTGACTGTATATTAATTTAAGTTTTGTCGAAACGGTAGTACGTACAACGTTGTCAAACTATAGAGATCGCTTACATTCGGTAGAACCAGGTGAATAAAATGAGTACATATAACACAAAAAGGGGACTAACCTAGCTTCCCGTATTGTTCGTATCGATACATTATTTTACATTTCTTATGCTCTAAAAGTTCGTCTTTATGTTGTGTGTAGGCGACATAAAGTCGCTTTTTATGCTCTAGTGCTTAAAGTTTTTTTTTTCTATGACTAATATAATCTGGCCCAACAGCCACACGCACAATAAAACGTCGCAGATTGAAGTCGTTATTTTATTTTATTTGTTTTAATTTATATCACTTTCGTGTTTTCTATCGTTAATTAAAAAAACAAACCAGATAAAATTGTTGTCTTTATTATTTAAAAACGCAAAGAAAAGTTTTTATGACATAGGCAGTATGAAGTATCCAAAATCGAATGACAAATGTTGAAAAAAAAAAAAATACTGTTACATAATTTATGCCTGTTTCATTTTATCTCAATCGCAGTGAATAGCAGAGTGTATAACTTAACCGAGCCATTTTATCGCTCGACTTAATTATCCACCCTCGCCTGTGGCTCGGGTAGATATATACGTCTAGGGGTAAAATGGCTTCTTTAATGCACTAGCTGTACAATATACTATTCTGTTCCTTAGTCTGAAATATTTCAAAATCAAAAATCAAAATATTTTATTTCACATAAACCTACATGGGTACTTATGAAACGTCAGAAGCGCACGGTTCGAGTTAGTCGTTTCCTATGGAGAAGAGCCGGCAAGAAACTCCACGGTTACTCTTTTAAAAATAATTGGCTTTACAATATTATTAAATAACAGTGATAATAGGTATGAGAGGACAGTGTAGGCCTTTCAACAATTACCAGGTACTTAACAAAATAGAAAACCGCCAACAAATCTACACTCTACTAGGCCTACAACGTTCTCACATTCACAAAATATAAAATAATCTAAGTACATAAAATATTAATGACATGATTGCATGATTATTATATATCTCAGTATATTAAAAGTCTTAAAAGTCAAACATCAACTGAGTCAGTGAGTTTGTTAGAATTCTCGAGTGTTTTTCTCAACTTCGCGGCTATAAAATACCTAAGACATGGATGGTGAGTCACGTCCAAATTTTTTCAACTTTATTAATTTGTTAAACTTGTGCGCTTGGAAGTACCAAATTATTTCGAGAGATGGATTTGATTTGTTCGCTAATTGTTTGCAAAAAGTTTTTGGTGAAAACTCTTGTATTTTTGACTGTAATAAGATTGATTTTTGCGGAAATTGTGGTACTCGTATGACTGTGTAGGTACTTAATTAAGTGTTAAATGATTGAGAAAGAAATATGGCATAATTATTTGTAAGAATTTCCCAAAATTAACTTAAATGGTGTACGAGTACATACGTGTATAATATCTGCCCTGAAGGCATAGGTAGAGTAGTAAGTACCTATAAACAATTAATATAAAGACCCTGACCTTACACCGAAATAAACGAAGCACAATGGAAACAAACACGCACATTTACAGACACACCACACACGAGGCACACACATGCCACAGAAACGCCACACACACACCACACACGCCTCATACATACACCACAAACACATCACACATACACATATCTATAATGACTGTCTTATGTAATTTTGACGTTCGAAAAGTACTGATATTGACCAGAGGGCTGGCCTATTTTAGGCCAAAGAATCAGCTTTGCTATCCAACGTGGCAACGCTGTCAGACTTTTGGGCACCTTTCCCACTGACGGCGATGCGGAAGAATTTTTTGATGCTCTATGAGCATTTCCCCCTTTTTTATCTTATTTTATCGTGTAGATATATAGTATAAATCTTTTATTTTTAGTTTGTATGTTGTATTTAAGTTAAACTTATGAACTGATTCTCAGCCTAATTTGAAAAAATGACTTTTGAATTTACAACTTGCTGTTAACCCGTGAACATACTTAGGCCTGTGCTCACCAACATTTAAATCAACCTTATTGGGAGTTATATGTTTGAGCCGTTTGGGGTTGAAACAGTAGGACCATGGGGTCCGAGTGCCCACATGGTATTTCGAGACATCTCTAAGCGGTTGGTCGACTCTTCACGTGACCAGAAGGCTGGCCTATTTCTTGCCCAAAGAATCAGCATTGCCATACAACGTGGCAATGCTGCCAGCCTTTTGGGCACTTTTCCTGTTGACAGCGATGCGGACGAATTTTTTGATGCCCTTTGATTCTTTTCCCTCCCTTTTTTATATACTTGTACATATTAGTATCTATTTTCTTAAATAATTTTAAAACTATTTAGTGTAAAGTGAATAATTATATTGTGACTGTTTAGATATTTAATGAGTTGTTTACTCAAAATTTCTTAGGAAATTTGACATAAACCAACTGTTTAAATACCTAACCGGTGGTTTGAATGCTGGTGAACACAGGCCTTATTGTTTTACCTGGACAATAAAATGTTTTCTATTTCTATTCTATTACATTCCGCCAGTTAGTTGCTTAAGAGGCAAAAGTACATAAAAAAATAGAAACAAAAGGTTAAGATTAAGTTTGTATTTAAGGCAGCTAATGGTGTCACTAGATCTCAGCTCTATTTCTGGAATAAATTTTAATCTAGTATAGGATTAAATTGTGGCTCTATTTGTTAGAGAAATATGTTTTTGACAAGATTAGAAGGATGTTTAATAGGCGTTCGTTTGAATAGTCAATGTTTAGTTATCAAAATTTTATTAGACTTACGGTATTTGTAGATGCCTCATTTGATGGTAGGCAACTATCGCTGATTCGTCAGAATACAATAAACATGTGCTCATCATTTCAGACATATATCATCCCATCTATCATCATTTAAGACCTAGTGAAATAAGTAGTTAGCGGTATCATAATTGTTTGTTAAGCATTTTAATGTCAGTTATTAAAAAAAACCCGCCTAAGCGCATCTCTGACCACACACAATGAAGGGTTCCATAGTGGGATGGGTTTATCCCAAGAACAGACCTAAAATTGTAGTTGAAAAACAAGTTCTCCCATACGTTAAAACTGCAAATGTAAGTTTGTACCCACAATATTGAGAGATTTACCATGTTTTTTTAAGACCATAGACTTCTTATTTTTTATCCTCTGTAATTTTTTTTAAGTTTAGGCTCAGCAGTTTCGGAGATAAGGGGGTCAATTTTCTTTTTTTTTAGTAACTTTAAAACTTTTTATTTAATAATTATAAAAAAATATATTTGAAATCCACATATCACGTCCTTTCATTTAATTCGTCACACGGTACAGTAACCAAAACTTTTTTTTTTGTAAAGAAGTATTTTTAGTAAGTTTTTCAAATTTTTAGGCTCCGTAGTTTCGGAGATGAGGTCAATTTTCATATATTTTCTTTAAATGACTTTAACCCATTAACGCCCTCTGTACCTACTCGCGCGAGTACAGCTACGAAGTGTAACAATTTATAGTAATTGTCTGTGATTTTTGTCATAAACACCGTATTATTCATTACTAGACATTACACCAGAATTAAAAAAAAAAAAAATTGAAGATAGCGCGAAAATTAAGTGTTTGTTTTTTTAATTATTTTATCTGATATCCTTCATTTGATATGTTATACGGAATGGTTTGAAAAGTTTTTTTAAATTTTCTTATATGCCCCCCAAAAGTGACCCCTATATTAAACATTCATTTATTTACGTAACACGTCCGTATTTGGGTCATTGAAGTTCATATGTGTACCAAATTTCAACTTAGTTGGTGAAATCGGTCTAGTAAATTCGGAGCAAATTGGCTGTGACAGACGGACAGACAGGCAGACAGGCAGACACGAGTGATCTTATAAGAGTTCTGTTTTTTTCTTATAGGGTATGGTACCCTAAAAACGAATTCAAAATCTAAAGCAAAAGCAATTAACCGATAACCTCAACACACCTCATTAATACCCGAACCTCAATTCGTTCTGTTTATTAGTGAATGTTTAGCGCCGTCACTAGGGCTTTCAAATACCGGATTTTTTCCGGTACCTAAATACCTAAATAACCCTAGGTACCTAAATAATCAACCAAAACAAAATGTTATTTATAGAGCTATATTATAAAATATATTTATTTCATTATTAAAAAAATATATATAAGAACAATAAAAACTGATTTGACAATAAAAACACGTATTTTAATGGTTTCATTAATGTCCTAATTGAACTTGTGTTCAATACCGGTATTGATACCGTAATCACGGTATTGAGGCTTCAATACCGGTATTGAAAAAGCCCAAAATAAAATCCGTGGTCACGGTATTACGGAATCCCGGAATACCGGTATTGAAAGCCCTAGCCGTCACGTTCTTATTTACCGCACCAAAGGAAACGCCCGAAATTGTTTGAGCAATGATCAGTTATGTTAACGTTAATAATGTAAAATAAACGACTATAGCAATTAGAATAACCGACGCTGGCTGGCTCAAACTCAAACTCAAAGCATTTATTTCAAATAAACCAATTACAGGCACTTTTGAATTGTCAAGGGGTCGGTCAGTCAGAAAGATGAAGCTAGTTGCCCATTCCAAAGCGTACGAGTAGTACTAGTACGGTACCTATGGAGAAGAACGGGCAAGAAACTCCAGGGACACTTTTAAATCAAAATATGGGTAACATCATTCATGTTGAAGTTATACATGTGAGAACTGGCTACACACGTAACGGTAAATCTTAGGGGTTTCAAACTACGGACAGCTATGGCAGCTCGCCGTCCGGTAAAGACCAGGCCCGGGTCGACGGCGCGTTGTATTCCACGCGCGCCTCAAAGAGATGTCAGCACGCATTGACGGGGTCTGCTAGGACCGGTGCCTGCCAGGGTTGCGGGTTTGTCCGAAAGGGACACCGTGGTCTTGGCACACAGGCAACTGAAGGAACACGGGTGGGTTTTAGTCAGTAAAAGTCTGACACGCCCTCCCGCTCGGGTCAGAGCGAGAGAAGTTATATGATAATTTCCCACCCAAAAAAAAAAAAGAAGGGATTTCAAACTACACAGATTAATCGAACGCTACTAGTGCCTCCACATGGCATCGATATCTACGTCATTCAGAGTATAAGTCAAAGCATTTATTTCAAATAGAAAAAACAAAAATAGCCACAAATGGCACTTTAGAATGTCAAAATTTACACGGAAATAAAATTGATTCTAGTTGTCCCTTCAAAAAAATAGTTTCGTATGGAGGGGAATGGGCAAGAAATTCCTTAAGAATACCTAGTAAGCTGGAATTTAGCACACAGGTTTCCTTCAAGATGTAGACAAGGAATAAGGCCGCCTTTTTAGGGTTCCGTAGTGAACAAGGTACCCTTATAGTTTCCCCATGTCCGTCTGTCTGTCTGTCCGCGGTTTAGCTCAAAAACTATTAGTACTAGAAAGTTGTAATTTGGCATGAGTATACACGTTAATGACGCCGAAAAAGTGGTAAAATAAAATATTGAAAAAAAAAATATTATATTTAGGGTACCTACATGTAAAGTGGGTATGATATATTTTTTTTTCGTCCTTCCCATATTGTGGGATATCGTTGGATAGGTCATTCAAAAATATTACGGGTTTGGGAAGACCGTTTTTGATTAAGTAAACCGTTCGTGACTTATCAAGTTTTAAAGTACCAATTTTCGTTAGAGTCAAGTGTCCCCCCCCCCCCTCTACCAACTAAACGGTTGTAGTTAGAAATTCAAATGTCACGGCAGTAGTACCTATATATAACGGAGTCAAAAGGAAAACTATCACAGCTAAGTAGGCTTTACAATTTACCGAGTAATTGGCGACCAACTTACATTTACAGTGAAAAAAATGATTTTTTGTGCTCATCAGTTGGCGCCACTGTTGAGTGAGGGCCTTTTAGTACTTTTATTTTATGTGTTTTGAATAATACGAGTATATTTAAGTACTCATTACAAGACAAGGTATACTATCAGACCTTCTACACGTGCAGCTTGTGGGTGAAATATACGCAAAGAGCCTACAACGTCCTGCGCGTACAATATAATAATGGATTTAGGGTGTTGATGGGGCTTCCGCGCTACTGCAGCGCTTCGCAGATGTTCGCGGAAGCCCGTGTTAACGATTTTCATGCCCTTATGAGGAAGAGATCAGCGTCAATAATGGGCAGGTTGCGCGGAAGCTCCAACAGCATCCTAAAAATATTATCAGACAAGGTGGACAGTCCCTTCATAAGGCACTGGGTATGGAGGCACGTGCCAACGTGTGTTGGGCCAAGTAATTTTTAGTTGTTTGTAAGTGTTACTAACATAGTTTTTAAGTCATTGTTACTAATACCATATGGATTGTGTGTACTTGTATGTGTATATAGTCTGAAATCAATAAATAATAATAGTAATTACTTCATAAAATGTTTAATTTATTACATTTTAAAATATCAAATGAATATTTTACATTATAATGTTCCTAAAATTGACAAGCATTAAGCAGAAAATATAATTATTCGTCCTCTAAGTGCTACGAAATTAGATCCTAAGTTGTTACTTAAAATCTTAAGTACAAGGGTCCAGTAGAGCCACTCCTTTATAAAAAATATTATCTCGTGACTGAGAACGAATTATGAAAAATGTCTCAATTAGGAACCTTGGTAAGCGTGTCTAGAATATTCTAATACCTTTTATAAAGTTTAATATTGAGACTTGAAGCAACAAACTCAAAGCATTTATTTCAATTAAACCATTTACAGGCACTTTTGAATTGTCAAAGAGGCGGTCAGTTAGTCAGAAAGTTGAAGCTAGATGCCCATTCCAATACGTAGATCACTATGGAGAAGAACGGACAAGAAACTCCAAGGACATTCTTTTAAATCAAGATATTACATAATCCTGGGTACATTATTCTTGTTGCTTCTATATGTGAGACAATGTAAAAACTAATAAAACAATTCAAAATATAAAATTAAAAATAAGCCCTGGCAGTCAAGAGATGACCAGTCCCAACTGACGGCGCCCGTTCACGAACATGACGCATGGATCAGCACCATCCAGCTCAACCATTTTGCAGGGAACCGAATGATCCAACACACGCGCCACCATCAGTGAGACATTTAAGTGAGCATGACATACTCTCAACTGCCATGCTCTTTCAAGTCAACATAAATCATAATAACATAGTAAACGGCTCCATGGTATTCACATTTACAAAATTGAAAAAATGCTGCTAAATTATACAGAACTGTAACAAACAACAAACAAAATACGATCTAGAGGAATATGGCCGCACGCAGAGAAATTGGTGACAAACAGAACTAATGAATCGAATATCTAAATTAGGTTACAACATTTCTAGTTTGAAACACTTGGTCCTTGTTAGCTCTACGACTAATTATTCACTCTTACTAATCGTGTGTTTCATTATATTATTTGATTAATGTAGCTCACAAAAAAATATTATTGAACTAAAACATCAATAATTATTGCATCTTAAACAATAATTATGTTAGTATGTATTTAATGTATTGTATGTACTAAGCAAAAGGGATTCGCAGTTACTAAATGATCTAGTTCCGGTTAATGATTTACAATGTTACTGGTGGACTACGAGTGTGTCTGTAATCAAAACAATAATCTTGAGATCGAAAATTGTTGCTTCGTGTCTCAATATGAAACGTTATAAAAGGTATTAGAAAATTCTTGAGGTTAAATGGTTGAGCTGAATGGTGCTAATCCATGCGTCATGTTCGTGAACGGGCGCCGTCAGTTGGGACTGGTCATCTCTTAGCTGCCACGGGTTATTTTATTTTATTTTGTTTCTATTTGTTGTACCTACGCTTGACGCTTTTAACGTGTAAGTTTTTATTATTTTTATTTTTACATCGTTCTCACTTTTAGTTATAAATGCAACATTATAGATGTAACGAATACTTTTGTAACAATTTAATTTAATAGAGTGTCCATGGAGTTTCTTCCCCGTTCTTCTCCATAGGTACCTACGCTTTGGAATGGGAATGTAGCTTCATTTTTCTTACTGACCGACTCCTTGACAATTCAAAAGTGCCTGTAAATGGTTTAATTGAAATAAATGATTTGAGTTTGAGTTTGAGTTTCTAGACACACTTACCGAGGTTCCTAATTGAGCCGTTTTTCACAATCCCTTCTCAGTCACGAAATAATATTGTTTTAAAAGAGTGGTGCTAGCGGTCCCTCTTAAGCCATAATTAATCAGGAATGGCACAATCTTTACAATTATTAATAATTAGTAACAATTTGTGATAGAAAATCCCGCAAACAGTGAATATTCAGTTACACATTTGATATTTCTAGAGACCTCACTCTACACTAGCGCCCACTGACCAACCTAGACGACCCCACTACTCTCATCCAGGAGAGTCGTAGGGAAACTAGTACAGTAGCTCGCAAACATATCACACGATCGTCATTCCGACCTCGTCGCCGAGGCCCCGCGCGAAATCCCCGACTAAATAGTCTTCCCCGACCCTTGCTTGTAAGCGAAGTGGCAGCACGCGCTATAGCTGAACCTGTACCTTTATATCCTCCTGATGATAATCATAACTCTGATTTTATCCAGCCACCGACGGTCCCTTGACATCCTCCCTCCGATGCTGCCGTACCCCACAGGGGGTGCCCTTAGCGTGCAGTCGTTTAGTTTATAAGTTTTTACGCCCTGGCTGGAGGCATTAAGTTCTGTTAGGAGCTTAAGGCAATCACAGGAAAGTCCGGTTAAAGAGTCTCAACCCCTCGTGGTTTACTCTGAGATGCCATATTAAAAATTAGTTGTCAGTAAAGTTGGTTTACGGACGATACTTTAACGCGACAACGTCATAACAAAACATTGATGCGGCGCAAGCGTACAATGAGTGTAACGGGACAATGAGCACAACGGGACAATGAGCGTAACGGGACAATGGGCGTAACGGGACAATGAGCGTAACGGGACAATGAGTCATCCTTTTTCGTACATGCAGCCGGCGTTCATCGATTTATTAGACGTTCTCAGGTAAAAAAAAAAACACTAGCGCCTCTATCGGCGACTTCAATCGCGATAGTCCTAATTACTCCAATATCCTCATCATCTTCCTAGAATTTTCCCATCTATGTTAGGGTCGGCTTTAGTGAGACCAGATGCTACTGAATACCAGTAATTTTACGAAGAACGACTGCCTATCTGACCTAATCGATCGTATAGATTACAGCCTGATGGAAATTTGCTTGTGTAACACTGCCTATATTAAAACTTATGATTGCAGTAAGTTAACGAAGTAGAAATCAAATCTGCAGATAGGTACTTAAAAGGAATTGTTGAAAAAAAATAAATGGATGAGTGCCGCTTTATTTTTGTGTAAAATAAATCGGCACTCATCCATTTAAATATTTTAAAATCTATAGACGCCTCAGTTTTCTCCTCAAACTATTTTAGGTATAACTGTTCGTTCAATTGTGTTTGAACCAGGGTTCGAAAAAATCCGATTTTTTTATATATATCGGATATACAACATTATTTTTAGTATATGCAAAACCTGAATATAGTTTGTTCAGAATAAGTAACTGAATCGATTCCAATAGTTTTTACACCATGTTATATTTTTTCCCAAAAATATTTAAAAAAGGTTACAAGTTGGACACCGAGCGACACTAAGTACTTGACCATTACGAAAAAGTCCAAAGCCTGCAAGTGTGATGGAAAATGTTATCACCAGTTAATTACAATACAATCGTCGTACGGTTAGATACCTACTGCCAAATTAATATTATTATTAATGAACGGAAGGCGCGGGCGGCGCGGGTGCGCCGCGTGGTGAGCATGTTTTTGTACGGACAACCAGGTAACATAACAAGCTTATAACTTTGTTATTTTTCATGATACAGTTTTGAAAATTTGTACATAAATTCTTTACATAAAAATACTAGACACGTGTTTCGGGTTTCGCATAAACTAAAACTAATGTTGTATATCCAGGCCAAGAAAAAGAAGCGAATTTCATTCTGTAAAGGGATTAAACACTTAAAAATGTGAAAGGAATTTGTAAAATAATATAAGTGTCAAAACACCACATTTTTTATTTAAAAAATGTAACAAAAGAATTAGTGTTTATTTGTTAATGAATTTTTTAATGAACACTTAAAAAAAGTACCTATTACCTATTAATCTTCATTAGTTTGTGAGATAAATCAACTAATTTTAATATTAATTTATAATCATAAAAAAATAATAAGTAAATTATTCTGAATTGTAGTTTTTCGCTACGTGTTGCCAGGGTAAACAATCTCCAAAATGTTTATTTCAGAAGAGGAAAATCAATCAAGATACAAATCAATTGATATATATCCGCTGATATATATCGGCGAACCCTGGTTCGAACTAATGTGGGGTTATAATAAAGTATTTAATTAACAAATTCCGAAATTAAATAGAATACACTAACACCTTTGTATACAAGTTAAAATTATTGTCGTATCTCTACGAGTATGTATTCTCTGCATGTAATAAATAATAAAATAAATTAATAAAACTAAGCCCTAAATGTTTCACATTACAGTAAATTGTAATAATATTTTTTTTTTAATAAAGCTTACTACTATTATAACTTACAGGGCAATAAACTTTGCTTTACACTTTACCTCTACACAGTCCATCCCTATTTGTCTATACTTGAAAGCCTTGTTAACAACATTCGACAGATGCACCAGATGCATAGAATGTTGACTACAAAGACTGGCACACAATAACGTATTCCGGCTGTCGTATAGACATACTACACAAATAGACTATTTCGTGTAGTCTGTGGACTAAATTTGAAGTGACGTGTACGTACCTATGCTCTGTTTCAAAATCTGATGGAAATGTAAACAAATGCTTCAGAACCTGTGGATGCCAATTTATAAGTGACACATTTACAAATAGGGATGTGTCCTGGGTAAAAAAAAAAGAAAAACTGTTTAGTCCGTCAATCAGATAATAAAAAAATATTAGACACATATTTTTTGCTTTATCATATTAATAAGAAATGACTTAGATGAAACACATTAAGGAGTGGGGGCTCGTTACGTCACAGCTACGTATAAAATCTACTGAGAAGTGACGTCTTGCCACATTTGAACTCAATGTATCGCCGTTATGTTTTGATTACCTTAAATAAGAAAAAATACGTGTCTAATATATTTAATAATCTACATGACGGACAAAAAATATTTTTTTAGTCATCATCCCTATTGAGTGCTTTGATTTTATTACTTCAATCCTTAAACCTGAAATTCTAATTTTAGTACATCGGATTACACATTACAAAAGAAAAGAAAAACTAATACACTACAAAATATTCAATGGCCGGCCTTATCGCATACTGCGATATCTGTGCTTTTCATTGGACGGTTGAGGTTTATTATATATAACCTCAATTTTATGATTTTTCAATTATAATTTCATAATATTATCCACCGAAGAGTAACCTGACTCTCTGCTTAGCGTTTGTGGACTACGAGAAAGCCTTCGATTCGATCGAGACATGGGGGCTGCAGTCGCTTCAACGGTGCCAGATCGACTATCGGTACATCATTGGTGCTGAAGTGTCTGTACAGAAACGCCACTGTCAGTCCGACTCCGGGATCAGACCTCGACTAGATTCTCATATTCACAAAATAGAAAAGTATCTATAAAAAAGATTAAAAAAAAAAGGTGTCCGTCGATGTCTCTGCCACACTATCCTACGTAGGTCTTGTAATTATTTTGAATTTTTCTTTGTCTTTATTATTCGAGTTTACTGATCTGGTTCTATGTACGTGTTTCTGTGAAAAATAAACCAATTTTTCTTCCTGTTTTTTTTTGTAAATAACTTTCGGGTACTGAACTTGATTTCTTTTCCGAGATTCTCGTCACGCGTGACTGTGATAATATTCAATACCTATCTATTATTATAAAAAGGAGTCGTAACAATATACCAATATCAGTAACAGATACATACGTATCTATTGATCGGTTCCTAATGAGTCCGTGTAGTTGTGCAACGCTCGTCATGACAGTAATTTGCCCATAATTGGTCTATACACTCCGCAGAACACACTGATCCATTGCAATAGATTCTTGTTACCGAGACTGTATATGCATCGTTAATTTCTGCATTCCTGGTAGTTATTTTAATATAGAAACACATTTCTATATTATCATTTATTTATTTGGTATCTTAAGTATACCTACTTAGGGCGGGTTGTTTCACGACCACTTAACGCACGCGTATACGTCATAAATGGCGCTAACTATCGTCAAGCCGTTGTTTCACGTAATTATGCCCTTAACGTTCGTTAAAAAATAACGATTACAGTAACCGGTGTCATACCCACTGGTTAACGTCATTTTATTCTTTCACATTTGAACTTTGACGATCAGTTTTTTTATGCAGTGAAACAACGCTTTGTATTTAACGAACGTTAAACATCATACGTAATCGTTATTATTTGACGTACGTTTGTTACGTTAACCAACCGTTTAAAAGAACCGGCCCTTAGAAATAATGTTTCAATACACATACTGAAACGTTAGTTCTACTAAGTAGGTATACTTTAAAAAATAAAAATTCAATTTTTTTTAAAAAAATTTTTAAATAAAATTAAGTATAGATTATCTCATTTCGATATGTGCACATTATAAAGACTCACACTGTATATAAACAGCTGTTGTCATGATTTATAGAACCACTGTCGGTCCCTCGCCATCCTCCCTCCGACTTTGCCCTAAGCCAAAAAAAGATTTATAGAAACTAAAATTGAATCTCAAATCCTGTCAATACTCGTACACACCACCGAGCTACATACACAACGCACATACCATTCACACTGTGACCGTCTGTCACGTACTCCAATATAATAACAAAATATTATATTTATTTTAAAACCTGCACATGGTTCGGGCCACTTAAGACCACATCAATTCTCTATTTAATGTGAACACAAACTACTTGGAAGAAAGCGGACAGGTCGAATACAATAAATCAATAAATTCTAAAGAAAATAACGAAATATCCTATTCCTTAAAATTGTAAAACAATATGACTCTTCCGCAAATTTTAAGAACCATTGGAATAATGGCCATATCTGATTAGCGTAAGTTGGGCCGAGTCAGCTCAAATTGACCCTTAAAACAATTGAGATCTTTACACAAATATTAACATAACTAGGAAAAACGAAAATTTTATTAGCTTAGGGTAAGCTAGGTACAGTCACAACACACAAACACTTGTATTCCACACACGCAACACACACACGGCTCAATCAAAAATTCCCTCAAACATAAAGATACCTAAATCCAAATTCCGGAAACATCTCGGCTTCAACACCAGATTTTGGAAGTTCTTTACACTTCCCGTTCAAGAGGCGAAGCAATTTGATTCGAGTGGGTGTGATAATGCCATCGAGTGGTATTATTGGGCGATCACAATTTGCATGAGCCTTGAAGGATTCCGACTTAATATTTTTTATTCACGTGTTTTACGGTTTTTTGCAGATATAGTTTGGAATGATGCTTGAGGAGCTCGTGGCTAAGTAATAACAGCCGCACGGGTCGATCCGTCAGGTTAAGCAACGCTTGCCGGGGTTGGTCCGTGGATGGGTGACCATCTTTACATACCGAGACTCCTCCGTGCCTCGGAAAGCACGTTAAGCCGTTGGTCCCGGCTGTCATTCGTGGATCTTTGACAGTCGTTACGGGTCGTCAGAAGCCCAAAAGTCTGACAGCCAGTCTTACCAAGGGGTATCGTGTTACCCAGTTACTGGGTGCGGAAGTCAGATAGGCAGTCGCTCCATGTAAAATACTGGTATTCAGCTGCATCCGGTTAGATTGGAAACCGACCCCAACATATTTGGGAAAAGGCTAGGCAGATTGATTGGTTTGGAATGATGCATATTTTTTCCGTAAAAGGCATATTCAAATTAACATTCATTTTTATTAAAACACTGTAAAAATATTAAAGTAAACGGTGTTTCTGTAAGAAAATTACAGTAACCGTAATTTGGGAATGTGGCCAAAATGGGCTGGTCCTTGTCATCGGCAAAATGGAAGTATGTTTCTGCTTCATCATCATCATCATTTCAGCCGAAGGACGTCCACTGCTGGACATAGGCCCGCCGAGCACCGCCACCTCGACCGGTTTCGGTTCCGGTTTCGGTTTCGGTTTCTGCTTGCTCTTTGTTTAATAGAAAATATTCGTAGTCCTGGAGGATTACTTATACAAAACACTGTGTATAAATTTACTCAATATAGTTTATACTTCGGCTAAAGGAAAAATAAAATGCGAAGCCGAATTTCCATATTATGAGAACCAGGGCGCAAATCATGCAAAAATAAATGATTTAGGTATCGATAAAAGGTCTTTTTCTGAAAATCATTTCCTATAGGATTTTATTTAAATTAATTTTGAGGTCAACAGAAAAGGGATACTTGGATATTCGGACATCTGACGCCATCTCTTGGGATATCGAAGGTTAATTTATAAAAGATTAACTTTCAGAAAATGGTAGGAATGTAGGTAAATTTTTTTCTTTATTCGGAAATTCTCTCGGGTGATTTTGATTAATGTATCGAATTGAGATAGTGTACGGTGGCCACATACTGTCAAATTTTCTCGTTCGATTTTGAACTTAATCATCCACATTTTAAAGTTTAAAATCGTTTGGAGTTTGATAGTTTTGTGTAGCTTGATGTACTGCCCACTGTACATAAATAGTAGTAAAAGCGAAGTTGAGTTTTGTTCTGTATGTTGGCAGGTTTGCACGAATACAAAAATATATTGAATATATTTTTCTATTCGTTCATAGGCAGATTCGGTATAGAGAGGTAAAACAATGTAACAGAAGCGCTGTTTATTAAAATACCAATTGAAAATCAGAAATATCAATAAGATTAATAACACCGCGTAATAAAAAGATCACAATGAGAATTTTTCGCTGACAAACTTTAAAAGTACAGATAGATTTTAAAAAGAGCATAAATTAAAAACCGGCCAATTGCGTGTCGGACCTCGCACAATGAAGGGTTCCGTACTTGGAAAGAATACTGCGCTTGACTCGGTTGAACGCAGAGCTAAGAGGCTCATTGGCGACGTAACACTGGTGGATGCCAAGCTTCGCAGCTTGGCTCATCGCCACAAGGTTGCCTGCTTGTCGGTCTTCTACAAATTTTACTTTGGCGAGTGTACCCATGAACTCCACGACCTCGTTCCACCAGCCCCCTTCTACCATCGGACATCTAGACGCACTGCAAGTTACCACCCCTACCTAGTTGATATTCCACCAACTCGTACTAAGCGTTTTCAAACGTCTTTTATAATGCGAACAGCAAAGGAGTGGAACTCTCTGTCTGCGTCTGTGTTCTTCTTGCTTCTTCTGGGTAAGCTCACTCCATCGTAGACTTTGTCTCCGTCACCCAGACCTAGACTATAGTCAAGAGCAAACCCATTGTAAAATAATATGTCTGGACTTTAAAAGAGACTGTGACCTCTGAGTTTGTTTCGGTCTTTCTTCTCAGAGTAGTCAGATACGAAATGCCGACCTCATCTAGTTTTAAAATATGATTGACGTGTAAAAGTGTTTGTAAAAACCTACTTACAGAAATAAAATCATTTATCATTTATCATTTAATAAAAAATAGAAAAATCCTAAGAACAAACTTAACATTGTAGTTGGTAAATATAATCTACCATACATTCCAACTGCAAATGTAAGTTTGTACGTACAATATCGAGAGATTTACCATGTTATTTTAAGACCATAGACTTTTTATCGATTTTCCTGTTATCTATAAGTATAGAACTATTTTCTGTATTTTTTTCAAAATTTTAGGTTCAGTAGTATTGGAGATAAGGAGGGGGGATGGTCAATTTTCGTCTATTTTCACTTATAACTTAAAAAAAAAATGTTAAAAATATTAAAAAAAATATATATATATTTGAGACCCTCACAGTAAGCCCTTTCATTTGATATGCCAAACAGTACAGTTTGCAAAACTTTTCTTTATATATTTTTTTTTTGCCCCCCAAAACTGACGCCAATAATCTAAATTCATTTATTTACGGTTCCGAGTTTGGGTCTCTCAAATTGATATGTATACCAAATTTCAACTTAATCGGTCCATTACATTCGGAGCAAATTGGCTGTGACAGACGGACAGACAGACAGACAGACACACGAGTGATCCTATAAGGGCTCCGTTTTTTCTTTTGAGGTACGGAATCCTAAAAAGAAGCGCAATAATATAAAAAGGTGTTCATCATTTGATAATCAATTTTTTTTGACACACCTGTATATATTTCCTATTGAAAGTTAGTCTTGCTCTGCATGTTTTTAGATTTCACGAATAAAACTCTATCAATTGTCAAATAATGAAACACCAAGGTGCACTGAAAAACACCCTGCCTAATTTTTCACGGAGCACTAAAAAGTGTACTAAGTTCCGTGTGGTGCCGGACGTAAAGGTTCCGTGTGGTGCCGGACGTAAAGAATAGCTCCGCCCCATTTTCTCCCGTGGGTGTCGTAAAAGGCGACTTAGGGGTTTACTAGAGAATGGGCAGCAGCGTTCTCTATGCATTTTTACACCATACTGCGATCGCCAACCCGCCTGCCAAGCGTGGCGATTATGGCAAACCCCCCCAATTGAAGGAGGCTTATGTCCAGCAGTGGACGTCTTTCGGCTGAAATGATGATGATGATTAAAAAGTACCAACTTATAATAAAACACTATTACGCTACTGTTCAGTGCGGAACTCCTAAAACAGCCTTTTAAACAATAAAATCACTTATCTTAACACTAAAACAATACATTTGAGTTTTAATTTAAGCTCTTTAAAGTTTTATTTCAAGCACTTTTAGGGCTTCACTTAATTGAAACGATTACAGAGTAATATCGCATTTTATTGTCCCCGGGGGTCGTTTATAGGTTGTTAAATTTAACATTGGAAGTAACAATAATGGTGATATCACAGAGTTGGTAATTGCTATTACAAGATAGCGGTTTGAGATGAGTACGGATACTGAATACAAATGAGTTTCAAATAATTGCACTTAGCAAACTCGGTAACGAAATTCGAGATCAAAAATGTAAACAAAGAAATGTCATTGTCAAAGTGACGTTTCAGGGGACCAAGTCTACTAATGTACAAACGTTGCAATGGTCTCTTCTTTGTGAGTTTTTGACAGATTTGCCATACAAACACTGTCAAATACTCACAATGGCCAGACCATTCTGACACTATTGTAATAGCAGACTTGAGTCCCTGGGGTATTCAACGTGTCCCTAGTTATTCTAATTATTTGATTTTATTATATTTCGTGCTTTTGAAAGCACGCTGAAGCGGCGTAAACTAATGATAATGAAAGATTTATATTCTTATGAACAAGCTGCTCATGTTTATTTATTTGATATTATTACATTTCAATTGTTACACTATATTATAGTATGTGCTTTTTGACAAACTACTCAACTGAGGTTATTACTTTAAATTGGCAACACCTTTTTTAGATTTTTGATTTCGAATTTCGTTTCCGAGTTTAGGTAAGTACATAAAGCCAGGGAAAACTAAATTATACTATACCTATAAGTTTAATTTCAACATGGATGATGTAAACAACATTTTGTAACAATAATCGTGATTTAAAAGAGTGCCCCAACAGTTTCTTGCCCGTTTTTCTCCATAGGAACCTACTACGCTTAGGAATGGGCAAATAACTTCATCTTTCTGACTTAACGACTCCTTGACAGTTCAAAAGTACCAGTAAATGTTTAAGTAATTGAAATATTTGCTTTGAGTTTCAGTTGACTACCAACTCAAATTATCTGTGTATTCAAATTACAACTGTGATTCCTTGACAGTTCTATGAAATGGTTATAACATTGCAAATTGAAGCGGGCTGGCAACATCGCATTTCTGTAGGTTTTTCGTGATTATTTTATTAAATTAACTAACTATCTTTTATATACAAATACATTAATTTGAAGTTAAGTTAAGAAGAAGAACAGCTTTCTTACTAGATGCGTATGAAAGTATGTTCGGTACTTATAAAAAAAAACTTTAACAAAATATTGTCTGTCTTTCTGTCTGTTTGTTCCGGCTAATCTCCGAAACGCATGGACCGATTTTGACGGGACTTTCACGTGCTGATGTCATAAGGTGTAACTAAGATTTTAGTTTAGAAAATGCCACGCGGACGAAGCGGCAGACAACAGCTAGTCCGTAATAATATCATTAGTGGACTTATTATGTATAACCATAATAATTCCACATATAACAGTTGAGAGGCAATTAGAATCAATTTTATTTCCATTTAAATTTTGACGTTCAAAAGTGCTATTATTTATTTGATATAAATGCTTTGACTTTAACTTTGAGAGGTGAAGTATCAATAATATCAATACATGAATAGGATATTTATTTATTTAAGGACAACCAACAAAGCATACACCAAAAATACATGTTAAAATACCCATATTATTTTTACATTTTATAGTGTAGCCTTAATTTGTTTGACCCCTGAGTTTGTTTCGCCTTTTCTTCTCAGGGGTAGTCAGATAGGAAATGTCAACTCCATCTAGCTTATTTTTTTTTATATATCACGTGTAAAAGTGATTACGATATCCTATTTACAGAATAACGATTTTATTTAATTTCATTTCAATTAAAGGCTGCCACGGCATGCATTAAAACATAGTAGTAGGAAATGCAGTTACAAAACATTTAGAAAACATATTTTACTTATTTATATAGATTTATTTATGTAAATAAAAAAGACAATAAAAACTACAATAAAAAAACTTTTTTATGATAATGCCCTATGCAAGATATAAAGCATATTATTTGAGGTAATATTTGCCTACTTCATTATCATACGCCCAACTGTGTTCGGATCGGCTTCCAGATGAATTCCAGAATTTTACATGAAATGCCTGCCTACCTGACCTTCACAAGCTATACCTATTTGCCTATATATCGCTGTTAATATTGACGCACTTAGGTACAAACCCCGAATTATTGCAAAACTGTAATAATTTCTGTAGACATATTTGTGATCGCAGTTTATCATTATCACTTAGCAGGGTTGAGGACGTTTCCGCATAACTCTCTGACAATAATCCCTTTGTTGTCTTAAAGACACCTGCGCCTCCCATCATCTTCGACCTTGATCTTTAAGGCGAGGTTCTTCAAGTTAACCTCTAAGAAATGTCATTTTAATGTCATTTTATTTAGAAATGGTAATGATTAAACACGTGAAAAAATTATATGTTGCTTTTGAGACCTTTCTGTAGGTACGTCGGATACTCGTTACATAATTGGATAAAGTTCGCTCGATAGAAAAAAAAATCCAAACATACCCTTATTTTGTAGATTTAAATCATTTTATTTCAATATTATACCACATTTTGTATTGAAAATTACATTAAAATAAACGCCTATGATAATATTATTATTAACACGAACGGGATATTTACCATGTTTATTATTTGTTGTGAGTTCCCGATATTTCGGCGCTGATGATCGCTGATGATGTCTATGATGATGTAATGTCCGTCGGGTTTAACATTGTTAATATCGTAAAACATAATTATATCTTTCAACCCAAAATTAACGAAATTCACGGCACACTTTACTCGCGCCCAGCTGCCACCTCTAGAACAAAAATGCATGCTCGAAGAACCTCGCCTTAAGATGACGCACGACGTGGCGACAATATTTTACAGGGGTTTACGATTTCCCATCGCTTTAAATATTTGAATTTAGAAATACAAATGTGAATAATCCGATCCAGCCTGTCCCTTGCTGTCCTCCCCCAGCGACGCCCTAAGCCGAGGTCCGTACCCCACAGGGGGTGCCCTTGGCGTGTAATCGCTTAGTTTATACGTTTATTGCCCTGGATGGAGGCCTTAATTTATTCAGGCACTCACGGGAAAATCCGGTTAAGCAGACGACAACCTCCTAGGTTGTCCTGCCAGATGCCATAGTTAAAAAACAATTAATGTGAATATAGAAAGTGATGTTTAAACACAGTGGAACTTTTGGCGCTTGAATGACATTGACAGGGGCGCGTAATTAGTAAACTTTTGCGATTTTTTTTCGTTAGTTTGGATTTCGGCAACGTGCCAAAAGATCCTTGTACAATAGGTACCTACAATTATTGTACTTATCAGGGGGCACGGAAGTGCTAAGTTATCAGATCTCATGTAGAGCCAAGCTTATAACTCTACACGCCCTAACTCCACAAGCCCCTAACTTCACAAACTCTACACCTTAGTCAAAATATGTGGCTTGGTCGTTTCGATACTACAAGAACGATTGAATAACAGAAAAGTAATGAATAGTGAATAAACTTTTCACCTTACGCCTATGTAACGGTAACGCTATACGAGTATACGCTACTACAAGAACTATTGTATAACAGAAAAGTAATGTACAGTGAATACATCTTTCACCTGACGCCCATGAGACGGTATGATGATGATGATGATGATGGGAATCCCTTTTCCGCACTTAGACTATCATTTGGTCCGTTGTGCGTGGGGATTCTGGCTAAGAAAGCCAGCCTAGCTCCGCCCAAAAGCATAGAAGCTTCCTGGGAGCTTCACAGGCTTCACGGAGCGATCTCACTGTTCCGAGGATTTCTTCACGTTGTGAAGCCACGGCCTCGCATTCCAGGATGACGTGGGCGGCTGATTCCTCGGCGTCAAGGCAGCCCCTGCAAAGGGGGCGGTCTGTGGCGCCTATGTTAAAAAGATGTTTGTTAAGGAGATATGGCCCGTAATAGTACCTATTATTATTCTAAGGTTATTTCTACTTAGGCTGAGAAGTTTTTTGGTGAATCGCGTGTGTACCATTGGTAAAGCCAATTTTGACTGTCTACAGTCTGTTACCCGTGACCATCTGTTGTTATGGAGTTCGGTCGATCTTTGGCGAAATCCACGCACGAAATTGTGAGAAAGGCAGAGGGAGAAGTGGGTACGGGCCTAGCACCTTCATATCGGAGCCTCTCTTCGCAAGTTCATCTGCAGCGTCGATGCCCAAGGATCCACTATGCCCTTTGATTCACTGGAGGGTAATTCGATTGAACGTAGATAAACTCTCCAGAGCTAGATAGCACTCAAAAATTAGCTTGTTATTGGATTGTTTGTTCCCTAAAGCTTTGAGCACAGATAGGCTGTCGGATAGGAATTTAATGCCGTAGTTTCGGATGCCTAAGCGCTTTACTGCTATTACGGCTTGTGTTAAGGCAACGCATTCACAGTGACGGTAACGAAACAGCCGACATATTTTGACTTAGGTTTAGAGTTTGTGAAGTTAGGGCTTGTAGAATTAGGGCATGTAGAGTTATAAGCTTGGCTCTACAAGAGATCTGATCACTTTTTGACAGTGCGAGCCATATGGTCTCATCTTGTCAACATTTTACATGACAATGTTTTTGATGGGTTTGTAATTACAGAATAATAAACGAACAGAAGATTTATAGGTGCCGATAAATAAGTAATTAATAATTAATTGTTTTCAAACGAAGTTGTTTTGGTATAAACTGTTAAACTAAATTATAAACTTAATTGAATCCATATTGTATGAATGGAGTTCATTAGTAAGGCGGGGGTGTTAAAATTATAAACTGGTATTAGAGTTAATAGTAGCTATGAGTAAGTTTTGAACTATGTTGGCACTTGAGAACTTTTGACTTTACAAATTAGTTGTTTTTGTAAGGCTTTGCTTTTTTGACGTTCAGAAGTGCCTTTTATGTGCCTATTTTAAATAAATGATTTGACTTTGACTTTGACTTAGATTTGGGTGTCGCGTAGTTTTACTGACAATTTAATATTTAATTTTTGCGCTTACATAAGAAAACCTGTTCTGGCCAAACTGAGGCAATCACGTGTGGGACGCGGGACGCGATTGCCCGCGGCCTTTATTTTAAGTCGATACTATACGACAGAGATCACGCTTACTAGCTCCTGGAATCCATGGGAAACATTTAAACCAGTGTTAAAAATTCTGGATAAAAGATGTATCTTATTTAAGCATCTGGCGGTCATGCAATCGCTTTTAATAGCACGATTAGATTATTTTTTCTGGATAGTAAAAAATTATCCCAAAGTTACCACTTTTCGTAATATTTAATTAATCTCATTCACCTACAAAACTGACGTTTTTAGGGTTACGTAGCCAAATGACAAAAAACGGAACCCTTATGGATTCGTCATGTCTGTCTGTCCGTCCGTATGTCACGGCCACTTTTTGCCGAAACTATAAGAACTATACTGTTGAAACATGGTAAGTAGATGTATTCTGTGAACCGCATTAAGATTTTCAAACAAAAATAGAAAAAAAAAAAAACAATACATTTTGGGGGTTCCCCATACTTAGAACTGAAACTCAATTTTTTTTTTCATCAAACCCATACTTATGGGGTATCTATGGATAGGTCTTCAAAAATGATATCGAGGTTTCTAATATCATCTTTTTCTAAACTGAATAGTTTGCGCGAGAGACACTTCCAAAGTGGTAAAATGTGTCCCCCCCCCCTTTAACTTCCAAAATAAGAGAATGATAATGCTAAAAAAATATATGATGTACATTACCATGTAAACTTCCACCAAAAATTGGTTTGAACGAGATCTAGTAAGTAGTTTTTTTTTAATACGTCATAAATCGTAAACCGCAATTTACCTTTCATTCAATCAACTCAAATATAAAAATAAACAAAACATTTAATTTCATAAACTTAAAAAATTCGAAAACTGTAAATTTGTAGACACATTATTAAAAAAAATCCGTGATAAACTATTTACATACCTACAATATTTGTACGAAACCCTTGGTGCGCGAGTCCGACTCGCACTTGACCGGTTTTTTTCTTATTCTTTTTATATAAAGAGGTAGTTAAATTCTTTAGCATAATTCGCTGAGTTTGTCTCAATAAAATTATTAAAATTATTACTTTGTCTATATACCTGCCAAACGCGCGAGGCAACCACCCGCGACTTCGCGATCCTACTACAGTCGGCACGAGGAGATTTTGTAGGAAGTCAACACAGTTTGAACACCTCCGAATATGTTACTCGATACAATCGGCGAGAGCGAATTGCGAGCTTTATATCGATATTTCACATCAATATTGAAAACAAAACCCAATACAAATAACAAAACTATTTTCAATTTCCCTTTTGCATGAAACAAGTTGATAACAAAAATGCAATTTCATCTAAAGGTAACAACAACTTTTGTCATTCCGCGAGACGGACGGTTTGTTATTCATTTAAAAAAAAAGTACTTTCACAGTTAACTTTCAGAAATAAAGCTAGGCTTAATTAAAACTAAAGAAAAAGGCAACAACTTGATACGAAAAGTTTCCTCGTTTGTGTTTAGTCGTGTATATTTATGACCAACTCTTTAATTGCCACTCCGAAGTTTTCGTCTGCGGGCTACTTGGATTTTTTTCGGTTGTACCTATGCCTATTGTGTTGTGTGTAAGACTTTGTACATTTTGTTTCACCTACATTTATTTAATTAAGAGTTTACTAGCTATACGAGTTTTTAAACTGTCATGGTCACTAATATTATTGTGGCACTCAGGCCTTTAGTTTTTGGTAGTGGACTGTATGGAAAATATTGAGGGTTTAAAGATACCCAATAATTAATAATTACGGTGTAAACCGGCTGAGATTCAGATCCTTGTCTAGAACAGGCAATTTGACTCCACTAACCTTTGCTCCACCCTTGTCCTGGCTTGGATCAAGCTGCTGATGCAACTCGCTGCCGCGTGGCTGGATGTGACGTCACTATGGGCTTCTAGAAAGTCTTTCGGGATCAGAATTATAGGCACACACAAATTATTGTCTAGGATTGTTCTGATACGATCAGACGGCACTATATCACAATAGTAATCGAAAAGTCAGGGTTCACAATGTGGTAATTGGCACATCGGTATGCACGGCAACACGATCCTGCTTCCCTTTCGGTAGTCGAACGTCGAATGAAATTGCAGCACTAAGATGGCTGCTCATCGCCGTCACTTCACCAGAAGTGAGGGTAGAAGGCATAAAATTAATGGAGCTTAAAACTACCTTAAACTAGACAAGGATCGAACATACCCCCCACCGAAATCACTATGATGATTTCCCATAAAGTAAGGAAAATAAAACAAGAGATCGGGCTACGAGCCAGATAAGGCTTACATCAGTGGTCACCAACCTGATGGAGCCATGTGAGGGAAAAAATAATACAAATGGGGGAAGGGACGAACCTATAAGAAATTATGTAAAGTATAGATTATCCTTATAAAACTAGAACTACCTAATTGAGGTAGGTTTATTAACTAAAACTACTAGTTAGCGTATGGTAATGGGCAAAGTTTGTTTACCGGTCTTTTATAGGTACTATTTTTTGTTCGGACAGTAACGACGCGAACAATATTGTCAACACCGGGATGAATTTTATCAATTCTTGCCAGCGGCCATTCGGATGGATGCTTGACATCAGATTTTATGAGAACTAAGTCTCCTTCCTTCAGGTTAGGTGGTGATGAATACCACTTCGCTCTCTGTTGCAGAGTGTGAAGATAATCATGAGACCAACGTTTCCAAAATGATTGTGTAATTCTTTGGAGTGATTGCCAACCTACTTAAAGAAACATCTTCTAAGTTAAACTCTGGAACCGATAGCATACCTTGACCAATTAAAAAATGACCAGCGGTAATGACATCAAATTCATTAGGGTTATCTGACATTGGACAAAGTGGGCGTGAGTTCATTATCATTTCAATTTTGCAAAAAATTGTTGATAGTTCTTCAAACGTGAAGATCTTATCTCCGCAGGAACGAAAGAGATGATGCTTTGCGGATTTTATTCCGGCTTCCCATAAGCCACCCATTGAAGGGGCACTAGGTGGATTAAATTTCCAATTAACTGATCGTAATGTTAGACCACTGAGAATGTCATTGCGGTTTTTTTGACTATTAAAATATTTACAGACTTCCTTCAGATGTTTGGAGGCTGCAACAAAATTTGTGCCACAATCAGAATATAAGGTATTACATAAGCCTCGTCGAGAAACAAATCTATCAAAAGCTGCTAAAAAACAATCGCATGACAAGTCTGATAAGACCTCGAGGTGCACAGCCTTGGTAGAAAAACAAATGAACAGGCACAAATAGGCCTTATAAGTTTTAGCATTACGTTTTTGGCTTTCCTTTACAATGAACGGACCTCCAATATCGACACCTACATGATTAAATACTTTGTTAGGCTGAAGTCTACTTGAGGGTAACGTACCCATCATAGGTTGGATTGAAGTCGGTCTAAATTTAAAACATTTTGCGCATTTTGACAACACAGATCTAATAAAATTACGACCATTTATAATCCAATATTTCCTAGATAAGATTCCGTGCAACGTGCGCGGACCCACATGCATGTAAAGTTTATGATAATATTCTATTAAAATTAAAGTTGTATGACATGCTTTTGGCAAAAGCAAAGGATGCTTGGTATCATAAGGCAAGTCAGCCTGTAAGATTCTACCCCCCACCCTGAGGAAGTTATTGTCATCAACGAAGGGTGAAAGTTTACGTAAGAATTTTACTACGTTGCCCCTTTTAGAAAGTATGGCAATTTCAGCTTCAAAATAGTTCCTTTGAATTATTTTAATTATAGAATCATGAGCTCGAGCTAGTTCAAGGGTAGTGAGTGGCCCTGAGACTATCTGTTTCGATTTTAAATAGTCTAAATAACGGTGGTACCAGGCGATACAACGTTGCAACTTGTTGAATGATGAAAATTTATTAAATATTAATTCTTCTAGATTATTTTTACAATTCTTCCAATTGTTGTCAGTAGTATTAAAACAAAAAGTGTCATAATTAGATTTTAATTCGGGCACTTTATTTTGATCAGAAACATAAACCGTTTTAATAGGCCATAGACCACGGTCCTGATATAACCACGAGGGTCCACGGATCCATTCCGAAGCATATTCTATAAATCGATCAGGTAAAGCGCCTCGTGAACAAATATCAGCAGCATTATTTTCACTACTGACATGATACCAACAGTTAGGCTCCAAGATATCAGTTATTTGACTGACTCTATTAGAAATATAAGTTTTTAATTTATATGATGGAGTCTGAAGCCATGAAAGAACGACACTCGAATCGCTGAGTGCAATAATTGGGAAATCTAATTCCTTTATTTTTTTTACAATAGAATTAATAAGTTTAGAAAGCAGCACGGCCGCCATAAGTTCAAGTCTAGGGATTGACAACACTGGTTTCATTGGAGCCACTTTTGATTTGCTTGTTAGTAACCGCACTTTTATATTACCCGCGTTGTCAGTGCTGCGAACATAAATACATGCTGCATAGCCTAAGGATGACGCATCGCAAAAGGCGATGAGCTGAACCGAATTGAACTTAGATATTAAAATATGTCGTTCAATTCGCAACTCTGCAAGACAGGGCAATGTAGAAAAGAATTTATGCCATTTTTCTTTTAATTCGATTGGTAAGAAGTCATCCCATCCTAAACTTAACTTCCATAAATCTTGCATAATACACTTAGCAACAAAAGTGCATGGCGATATAAAACCCACGGGATCGAAGATACTCGCAAGTAATTTGAGCACTGACCGCTTTGTTGAGAGCGAGTCATTTAAATTATAATTGAAGGAAAAACAATCACAGCTAGGTAACCACGTCAACCCTAGTACTTTGATTGAGGACGATAACGTATCGTCTTGAAAATTAATAACAGATACCTGCTCAGTTGACATACGCGTGAGTAATTCGGAACGATTACTTGCCCACTTCCGGAGGTCAAATGCTCCACTTTTAAGAAGTGAGGTTAACTCATCTTGTAACGTGCAAGCTTCCTCTATCGTGGGACACGACCATAACACATCATCAACAAAACATCCTTGTAACAACACATTGGAAGCCAAGGACTGCGGATTATCATAAGCCAATTGATGTAACGTGCGAATAGCTATGAACGGGGCACTTCGAAGACCGTATGTGTTTGTTTTAAGTTCATAAATATGTACGGGGTCTGATGTTGTGTCACGCCAGAGAATATGTTGGTACTTTCTTTCTGACGGAATAATATTGATCGCTCGAAACATTTTAGAAACATCTGCGGTAAAACAAACATCGTATAACCGAAACTGACTTAGAATTTTAAAAATATCTGAATGTAATTTTTGTCCGGTTAAAAGAATGTCATTAAGTGATAATCCGTTAGTGGTAGGAGCTGAACCATTGTAAACAACACGCAAAGGTGTAGTTGTACTCGTGGGTTTCAATACACAATGGTGCGGAATAAAATATTTAGATGGTTCCGTACCCTTATAAAGTTCCATGTGTCCTAACGATTCATACTCGTTCATAAAATCACAGTAGGCCTGTTTTAAATCGGGTAATTTATCAAGTCTGCGCTCTAATCGATTCAGCTGCTTAAAAGCTGAATTGTAGGATTCACCCAAAGGCTCGTGGTTTGGTTTTAATAAAATAGGAGAAACGTATCGGCCCGTTTCGTCCCTGTAATGATTTACAGAAAATATATTTTCAGCAAGAACGTCTTGCGGATTTAAATGTTGAACTTCGCACGGCAAAGATTCAACCTCCCAAAAACGTTTGAGGGAGTCATTGAGGAGATTTTCCTCGACAGTAAACGTTACTGCATGGAGAGAAGCAGTAGCAGTGGTTACGTTAGAAAGGTTGTTCTCTGACATACAAAACCTTCCCGTAATCACATACCCAAAAATGCTACTTAACGCAACAGGTATATCTGAACCAAAGATTAATTTCTTTCCGTCATAAATATACGGAAAAACATCACCTGCCAAAATAATATCTATATCTGAACGCCTATAAAAGGTAGGGTCAGCTAGAATTAAATTTCTATATTCATCAATTATGCTTTGAGGTAACTGTACGGTCGGCAAACCACCAGTAATTTTTGTAAGCACTACAGCGTCAATATTAAAAGATGGTTCGTTACTATGACGCGGTTTCATAGCGAACGAAGTCATACCATGATTTTTTACACTTTCGCCTGCGAGTCCAAAAATATCAAAATTACATTTACGAGGCGTTAATCCTAAACGTTGTAAACAATCAACAGAAATAAAGTTTGTTTGAGCTCCAGAATCAATCAAAACACGACACGGCTGATAACAATCAGTTTTATCTAACACATGCACCACAGCTGTACCTAGTATAACTGTACCAGCAGTTGTGTATAAAGAAGCGGAATGGCAATTGTTACTTTCACTCGGACCGGTAGTAGTCGATGTCATCTGTGATGGCAATGATTTTGCATGAGATGTACTCGAGTCGCTGCCGCTTGGGTGCGAACTTAAAACCGGTTTGTTATCGTCGATGTGCAATAACACGTGATGCGATTTCTGACAAACTAAACATTTAAACTGGCTTTTACACTCATTAGCATTATGGTTTTGTTTAAGGCAATTATGACATAATTTAAGTGCACTAACACGGTTAATGCGCTTCTCAGTGGATAATTCACGGAATTTGTCACACCTAAAAATCATATGATTGCCGTCACAATGTAAACAAGAATAGTTGATTTGCGAAGAAGTTGCATGAGTAAATGACCTAGTTTTTTCCGTCCTATTAATTGGTTGACGTTTATTTTGTTGCAAGTTCACTGAACTTGTATCATTAGTGTAAGAAATAGAGTGATCAAGTACCTTGATATGATTGTGTACAAAGCTGATTAAATCATGGAAAGTCGGAACAAATTTTTGATCCCAATTTTGTTCAAATAATTTTCTAGTTTGTGAATCTAAGGCACGTAGTGCAATATGACACATCACATAACTATTTAAATTTTCTATATTTAACGCTTGAATAGCTTGATAAGAGTGCTCAAATGTTTCAATAAAGGTATTTAATTGAGCTGAAGACTCCTTATTTATCGGTGAGAAACCTAACATTTTATCGAGGTATCTACCCACCAACATACGATTATCCTGGTATTTGTCAAGAAGACTTTTCCAGACTAAATCATAATTACTTGCAGTAATCGGTAAACTTTTAACAATATTTAATGCACTACCCTTCGTACATGACAGAAGGTAATGGAATTTATCGATATTTGGTATGTGAGGTTGGTTATGTACCAGTGAACAAAAGGTTTCGTAAAACGTGGTAAAGTTTTCAATATTACCGTCAAATGAAAACAACTCTAATTTAGGTAAACGCGGACTTGATTGAATTACGTTTTGATTATCAAATTTAACACTACCCGGAGATTTATTAATTAATCTATTTGTAACTAATTTTACATTATAATAAATCTCATCGAAACTTTTTATTTCGTGGGTTCGCAGTTTAGCGTCCTGGTTTGATTCCAACTCCGATTCACATATTTTAAAAACTACCTTTTGAAATCGATCACGCACTTCGTCAATGTCCGAAACACGTAATAAAAGTATTTCCCGCTTATCAGGCGTTGAAGTGTCCTTTGACATTTCATAGGCATATTGTAATTGCTCAAAGAGTACTTCCTTTTCTTGTACCAGGTATGCAATTGATTGCAATGAAACATCTTTTTTGGGAGGCATGATTACCTTCAACGTTATAAGTTGACAATATTGTTTTAATGTAGGTAAATTCTAGATAGTACAAATTAGATACGTAGTTATTTAATGCAAGTAGATATTTGGGATTGATGTTATGCGATTAATAGATTTAGGTGTATAAGCAATGATATGCACACCGTATATTTTTACGTACGACGTAAAATATTATAGAATGGAAACTATAAGGTTTTGAAAGCAGGTACTGAGAAACAAAATAGGTACTGAAATCCGGCTTTCGAAGGATCAAAAAATGTGGCACTCAGGCCTTTAGTTTTTGGTAGTGGACTGTATGGAAAATATTGAGGGTTTAAAGATACCCAATAATTAATAATTACGGTGTAAACCGGCTGAGATTCAGATCCTTGTCTAGAACAGGCAATTTGACTCCACTAACCTTTGCTCCACCCTTGTCCTGGCTTGGATCAAGCTGCTGATGCAACTCGCTGCCGCGTGGCTGGATGTGACGTCACTATGGGCTTCTAGAAAGTCTTTCGGGATCCGAATTATAGGCACACACAAATTATTGTCTAGGATTGTTCTGATACGATCAGACGGCACTATATCACAATAGTAATCGAAAAGTCAGGGTTCACAATGTGGTAATTGGCACATCGGTATGCACGGCAACACGATCCTGCTTCCCTTTCGGTAGTCGAACGTCGAATGAAATTGCAGCACTAAGATGGCTGCTCATCGCCGTCACTTCACCAGAAGTGAGGGTAGAAGGCATAAAATTAATGGAGCTTAAAACTACCTTAAACTAGACAAGGATCGAACAATTATTATTAACACGAACGGGATATTTACCATATTTATTGTTCCCAACCACAATCAGTTTTTCCAAATTTTCATCGCCTCTGCGTACTATGTGGCCGAAATAGGAGAGAATGCGTTGTTGACATATGGTCGACAAGCGAGTTTTTATTCGAAGCTGGGTTAAGATCGATGCATTGGTGCGTTTGGCAGTCCACGGTACTCTCAACATTCGTCTCCAGCACCACATCTCAAATGCATCAACCCTTTGTCTTTCTCGGGCCAAAATTGTCCACGTTTCTACTCCATACAGGAAGATAGGGAATACTAGGGCTCGTATCAATCTGATCTTGGTTTTGATACCAATTCCTCTCATTTTCCAAATGTTATTTAAACGGGTCATAGCATCTTTGGCCATCCCAATACGCCTTTTTATCTCGGGGACACAGGATACTATTATTACAAAGAAGTAAAATTTGTAGTATGCAGGGGCAATCTTCGTAACTGATTTTTTAGCAGAGAGTTTTAATTATTGTTCAGACAATGATTTGTGATGACTGAATAAAAATAAAATACAAACCAGACAAGCACTTTTCTTACGGTCAGTTCATTTGCGCCTTCTAGCTATACATGTAGGTAGATATATACGGACTGGGCGAGTTGGGACTAGGACGAAGTAGACGAGTATGGACGAAGCCAAAATTATTGGTATAAGTTGGATTTCCCCATTTCCTCCCGTGGGTGTCGTAAAAGGCAACTAAGGGACTTACTAGAGAATGGGCAGCAGCGTTCCCTATACATTTTTAACACCTTACTGCGATCGCCAACCCGCCTGCCAAGCGTGGCGATTATGGCAAACCCCCCCAATTGGGGGAGGCTTATGTCCAGCAGTGGACGTCTTTCGGCTGAAATGATGATGATGATGAAGTTGGATTAGATATCGTACCTCCTACTTTTTTTTAAAGTATTTGCCCAAAAAAAAAATCACAGATTCAGCCATAAGAATTTAGACACGGAAGATTTGATTTATTTTAAGCAAGCTCATCATCAAGATGCCTTGTTTCTTCCCAACTATGTTGGGTTTAGGGTTGCCAGACGTCCTTTATTTTAAAGAACGTCCTCTTTGCAGACTTAAAAATTGATCTTTTCCCCTAATTTGAAATTTTCAATAGAGGACAAATACTTTGTCCTCTATTCTAACTTATTTCATTTTAAACAAAATAAATTTGTGAAAAATGAAATAACTTAGATATTGACACTCTAAAAGCAGAACTACAAATAAAATCGAACTTTAACATGCAATGCAAACAATTTTATCATTTCATTATAGAAAACGAAGAAGCTCTTAGAGCAGCCAAAAGTAATACCAGGTACAGAAAGTCTAATTAGGTCGTACTACCTACTTGGCTTCGATTCGAGACAAACTACGTTACATTGCGTATTAAAATTAACATTAATTTTTAATTAATAAATGTCGCTACTGATACCATAACAGCATTTTATTAAAAATAATATGATATCCTTTATTTTCATCCTATGTCCTATATTTAATCTTGTCAAATCCTCTAAAACATAAAACCGGAGCTGGCAACCCTAGTTGGGATCGACTTTCAATCTAACTGAATGCATACCATTATTTCGCATGAAGCGACTGCCTATCTGACCTGCACAACCCAGTTATTGGGCAACACGGAAGCTCTTGGTTAAGAGTGGTTGTCTTTTTAATTTTAAGCAAGCTAGCATACGGTACCTTTTATTATAAGAAAAAAAAAAAAAAAAAACCGGCCAAGTGCGTATCGGACCACGCACAATGAACGGTTCCGTACTTGGAAAGAATTTCTCCTAAGAACAAACTTAACATTGTAGTTGGTAAACATAATCTCCCATACATTCCAACTGCAAATGTAACTTTGTACGCACAATATCGAGAGATTTACCATGTTATTTTAAGACCATAGACTTCTTATAGATTTTTCTGTAATCTATAAGTATAGAACAATTTTCTGTTTTTTTTTTAAGTTTAGGTTCAGTAGTTTCGGTGATAAGGGGGGGGGGGATGGTAAATTTTCGTCTACATTCACTTATAACTTTATCACAATTTATTTTAAAATGATTAAAAAAAAAATATTTTTAAGCCCTTTTATTTGATATGTCACACGGTACAGTTTGCAAAACTTTTTTTTTTAATTTTCTTATTTGCCCCCCAAAACTGACCCCAATATTCTAAATTCATTTATTTAAGGTTCACGTCCGTGTTTGGGTCACTCAAATTGATATGTATACAAAATTTCAACTTAACCGATCCATTAGGTACATTCGGAGCAAATTGGCTGTGACAGAGGGACATACAGACAGACAGACAGACACACGAGTGATCCTATAAGGGTTCCGTTTTTTTCCCTTTGAGGTACGGAACCCTAACTAGTCGATACTTTTTCCATACAAATTTCGGGGGGGTATTACTCCACTGTTTGACATTGTACATCAAAAGTTTTTAATTTTGTCTGTACGGAAGCAGAATATTAAAATAAAAAACCATTAAAAAGATAGGAGCCAACAAAGATTCGTTTTTCCTGCTAATTTTAACGCAATTTTGGGCCTAAATAAGTAATAAAAGAAGTGTAAAATCTCCAAAACAAAGTCCGCTCCGACAAAGCTCAATTATCGAAGATTTCAATAAAGTTTATTTGTGAATGATTTATCCAGTAGTTTTTTTCATAAAACTCAACCTTCCAAAGAACTTTTCGTAATTTTTTACGCGCGCGGTTTACTATGAATTATTGTACATTTCACTCAACACACGATGACGGACACGATGCTAGATGAGACAGCGTGCTTTTTGGCCACGCCCACCAGTGAGTTCGAACCCGCAACTAGTTAGCTCTTAAGGCAGAAAAAAAAAACTGGCCCTCCGTAGGTATAAGCCTTACTTAATAAAAAAGGAAATGATAAAGTTTTTGCATCGTCCTCTCTGAAGATTTCTTTAATCTAGCCAGCCTTTGTAATTGCTTAGAGCTAAAGTCGAGTCGACCCAAGGGACGCTAATTTTGTCACAAAGTCTATAAGAAATGGTGTGAAGAAAGATTTTTTTTGAGCTGCGATTATTCTTAAGGTCGTCCCTGTTTCTTAGGTAGGTTGTGTGAAGACAGCTTAATAAAAGTGTACATAGTGACGTCCGCGAAGTTAATTTGGCAAATAGAGTTTTAGAAACAGGCTGACACACAGGTAGATATTTCTTACAGATGTCAAGGTATTTGGTACAGATATGAAGGTATTTATTACAGATTTGAAGGTATGTGTTACAGATATGAATGTATTTGTTATAGGTATGAAGGTATTTGTTACAGATATGAATGTATTTGTTATAGGTATGAAGGTATTTGTTACAGATATGAAGGTGTTTGTTACAGAAAGGTATTCGTTACAGATATGAAGGTATTTGATATAGTTTTAAAGGTATTTGTTACAGATATGAAGGTGTTTGTTACAGATATGAAAGTATTTGTTACAGATATGAAGGTGTTTGTTACAGATATGAAAGTATTTGTTACAGATATGAAGGTATTTGTTATAGATATGAAGGTATTTGTAGCAAATATGAAGGCATTTGTTACAGTCTCGATAATTTTTGCACTCGATAGTTGTTTAATATTAATGTAATAACTATCGAGTACAACAATTATCGAGTTTCCGAAAGATTAATATGCTATAGTAGGTCGTGTGTATATTATATGAAAGTAAGTTTAGGCAAATTCGAAGACATTTGTGACATCTCAACCTGCTAACCTGAGAAAATACTGTAACTCGTGTCTCAAAATATACTAGTTATGTATGTTTAACATTTCTATGTGGAATAATTGTGTTAAATTTGTGAAAACTATTCACAAATATTCAATTGATTTTTGAGTTGAGTTTATTTAGAACACTCAATCCTGCTATGAAGCAGACGGAGTGTTCCTAAAATCTCCATCTTTGACTAAATAAATTCTTAATATTTTTACTCTATTTTACGAGTATAAGAGTCAATTTGTGTTTTTTTGTCAATTTAATGCAAAAAAATTCTTCTCTGTTACATAATTCACTGCTCAAAGATTCTGAAGAGGAAACACAACAAAAAGAGCATAGGGTTTTTTTTTTACTAGGTCATTTCAGAGTTAACTATGAGAGGTTGAGACTCTTTAACCGGACTTTCTTGTGGTAGTCTTAAGCTCCTAACGAAACTTAATGCCTTCAGCCAGGGCGTAAAAACTTATAAACTAAACGACTGCGCGCTAAGGGCACCCCCTGTGGGGTACGAACCTCGGCTTAGGGCAGAGTCCGAAGGAGGATGGCAAGGGACCGACGACGGTGGCTGGATAAAATCAGGGTTATGATTATTATCGGGGGAATTTAGAGCTACAGGCTCAGCTATAGCGAGTGTTGGCACTTCGCTTACGGGCAAGGGTCGGGGAGGACTATTTAGTCGGGGATTTTGCGCAGGGCCTCGGCGGCGAGGTCGGAATGACGGTCGTGTATTATGTTTGCGAGCTGTACTTGTTTCCCTACTGCTCTCCTGGAGGAGAGTCGTGGGGTCGTCTGGGTCGGTCAGTGGAGCATAGGTATTAGCAAAGTTAGCTTTATAGTAGGCACTACTACAGGTAAATGTGATCGTGAAGACTATTATCCATACTAATATTATAAATGTGAAAGTAACTCTGTCTGTCTGTCTGTTACGTTTTCACGCCTACACCGCTGAACCGATCGTCATGAAATTTGGCAGAGATATAGCCTGGGATATGGAGACGGACATAGGCTACTTTTTTACGCGACAACCGACATCCACGCGGGCGGAGCCTTGGGCAGAAGCTAGTCTCATCATAATTTTGTATGTTTATTTTTAAGTGCAATAAACTCAGCCTACCGCAGTCCACTGCTGGACATAGGCGTCTCCCAGGCTGCGTCACAACACCCTGTCCACCACCTTTCACATCCACTCAGTCTCAGCCACCTTTTTAAGGTCGTTGGCCCATCTAGCTGGTGGGCGTCTCACACTACGCTTGACGATTTAAAAGTAACTTATTTTTTTAGTAATCTACACTGCACTGTTACTTTAACAAGTCAAGTTAGAGCAAAAATAATAAACAATACATACATTCAACGAAACCCACAACGCGAGGTGTACACTACAGTGCAAATAAAAAGACTGAACGATGTCCATTTACTAACAGTACGGTCGACTGACCCTTCCCCTACAACTCTGGAAAAAGAACGGATGAATATGTAGGCCGGTTTAAATGGAACTAAACATTTTAGGCTCAACGATATATATGGGACAGGGGATCACACGATTTAAATGGAACAAATTGTGGCGGGACCTGAAGAAAGATAAATAATATTGTGCAAACAATATAACGATAGGATAAATATAACTTCACGATTTAGTTGTTACAGTTTTCTCCCATGTTTACTGCATATCAAGCTATACAAATCCAGTTTACGCTGGTCTCGCATTGTATAGGATTTCCGTACAATGAGAGATCAGCTTATACTGGAAATTATAGCTTGATGTGTAGCCGTGTATACGATTTGCTGGCGCAGTTATGACGGGTATAACAAGAGGCTTAACGAAGCCGAGAGTCCCCTCCAATGTGATTTTTTTTTGTACTAGACCATTATACAATTATTTTTTATTATACAAAAAATAACACAATTGTTAAGGCTGCACAGTCTTGCAAAATTCACTCGCGGTGAGTTATTTGCGCAACTATGTAATTTTTTTAAAAATAAATTAAAGAAATAACATGAAATATTATTATTGCACAGAAATAAACATAATATAAGTAATAGCTAGTAATTTTTTTTTATTACATCGAGGTGGATTATGTTAGGTAAATCAAGCGTTGAATACAGCTCTTTCTGCCCAACAACATTTCGAGGTATGTTTGTGCTCCTACTTTAGGGTAATTAAGAATTATTTTCAAAATCTGTTCAGTGCATAATTAGCTGAACATTCTCTTCTTCAAAATGCACTGATTAGTTTTTTTTAATTATCTTTCATTTTCTTATTTTAATTATTTTCAAAATCTGTTCAGTAAAAATAATTCTTAATTACCCTAAGGTAATTAAGAATTATTTTCAAAATCTGTTCAGTACATAATTAGCTGAACATTCTCGTCTTCAAAATGCGCTGATTAGTTTTTTTCTAATTATCTTTCATTTTCTTATTTTGGAGGTCACAAAGTCATCAAAATTCATTAATAAACGGTTTGTTTCATAATAACAATGCATCGTATGTATGTAATAATTAGATTATTTTGACATAACATAACATTTCGAGGTATGTTTGTGCTCCTACTTTAGAGTAGGAGCACAAACATACGTCGAAATGTTGTTGGGCAGAAAGAGCTGATTTCAACGCTTGATTAACATAATCCACCTCAATGTACTAAAAAAAACTACTAGCTATTACTTATATTATGTTTATTTCTGTGCAATAATAATATTTCATGTTATTTCTTTAATTTGTTTAAAAAAAAATACAAAGTTGCGCAAATAACTCACCGCGAGTGAATTTTGCAAGACTGCAGCCTTAAGTCTGATATTATATTTTAATCTAAAAAAAGTTTAGTTTGATAATTATTACAGTAGATACATATAATTCTATAGTCTGACTTCAGATTGTGTTTTTAATAGAGTTTAGTGTTGCTTTGTATTTTTAAAGTTTAGATTTTAAGTGTTAGCCGTAAGTTGATTTTATGATTTATATGGTGTGTGTTTGCAAACCACAGCACTATTGTATTGAGGTCATCCTGTAAAGATAGTGTGTGTAAGTTTGATAATAAATAAATAATAAATAATACCTGGGAACATTCTGGTAACAGAGATATTGAAGGTTACCTTATTTATAATACCAGCCTATAACTGTCCCACTGCTGGGCAAAGGCCTCTTCTCATACAGAGAAAGCACGAGCATTGATCACCACGCTTGCTCAAGACGGGTTGACGATTTCAGACTTATATTAACTATAAGTCCAGGTTTCCTCACGATGTTTTTCCTTCACCGATGTCAGTAATGTCTAAGATAAACTCAGAAAGCCTTACCTTACCTTATTTACTGTTCACGAAAACAAGTTTAAAATGTTATAACTTTAAATATCCCCACAAATCTTGTGCCGTTGCATGCACCCATAAGCAAAATCTCTTGCCTGAGTTACATTGTGCGCTGTCGTAAACAGTGATTTTGAACAGTAAAAGTAAAAGTCGTTTCTAAGCAATAATTTTTGTTCAGTGTTACTTAGTTGTATGTACAGATGCGTAAATAACGGCTATGTTATGGATCTTTTTACACCCTGTATACAGCGTGTCCTGGAATTAGCGCACACCACCACACACCCCAATTAGAATATTATGTTATAATCATAAATCATACATTGATTTTTTTACTATTGTTGCGCGCCACATTTAATGCCTGGTACATCGTGACAATTTTTTTTTTTTTTGTATAATGTTCTGGAAATATCTCAGGACTGTATAAGGCCGGTATGGACCGCGACCCCACAGTCGACCAACAAGCGATACAAGCGATCATCGAGTGCGACTTTTTGTGCTTTATAATTAGTGTGTTTGAGTTGTTATCAGTGTTGTTTAATTAGTGTCATTTTTGGTTTTTAAATCGGCATTTTTATTGTCACGAACCGCAAGCTCGTAACACTATTATGTATAAAACATTGTTTATTTATTGAATTAGTTATACTGATTGTGGGAGAAAATTGTGTTTATATGTATGTATCATATACCTAAGATTATAATTATATCATTATTCACACAACTGATAGAATAATTCTTAAGACGCAGATATATGCCAGTGACCTTAAGTGTTTAGCTTGCGTGTTCTGTACTGAGCTCACGCAACGCGTCGTACGTCCAGCCAGTAATAGGACTCGCCCATTCAGGAGCGCTGTCCCAAATAAGACGCATTATTAATTTATTATACATAAAACAAAAGGTATTTTAATTAAATCCATACTAATATTATAAATGTGAAAGTAGCTCTGTCTATCTGTCTGTCTGTCTGTATGTTACGTTTTCACGCCTTAACCGCCGAACCGATCGTCATGAAATTTGGCAGAGATATAGTCTGGGATATGGAGAAGGACATAGGCTACTTTTTTACGCGATAACCGACATCTACGCGGGCGGAGCCGCGGGCAAAAGCTAGTTATCTAAATAGATGAAAGTTTCAGAAAAATACGCTTGATAGGTTTTGCGTGATTCTCAGTTTTTTATCGGCGTAAGACATCACTTTACAAATAAATTGCATTAGGTAATATTAATCTAAAATATGCATTTTCTTTATACATTAAGTTATAAAGAAAATGCTCTTATTTAATATAATATTTTTTTCAAATCATTAATTCTACTCGTTTAGACGTGATCTTCAGTATAAAATAATTCAAAGTCGGTTATCGTCGCCTTAAGTCGCGTTGTGTGATATGACTGCCACAATAATGATAATGGTATTAAAATAAGTTCAAAATGTCGGTCACTTGGTTTCAATTAAATTACTAGGGAAATGCCTTGTTTACACAAGGAGAGTCACTTAAGGCTTAAGGTCAGTTCTAAGTGAGGTTACAAAGAAGTTACTTTGATTGACCTTTAAAACTAAGCGCGGTAAGTTAGCAAGTCTATGCTTCACTTTCATGTCTTGATTAACCCGGAAATGAACTTCTAAAGAACTTAAATGGTAGATTTTCTGTTGTAGGAAAATGTGAAATTGTGTCTTAGTATTGACACGATACTTAGAGATAGCGGCTTAAGTTTAGCACTATAGTCGAATTATTAATTCACTGGGGGAAACTGACAGGTGCTAGCTGTCACATTGTTAAATAATAAGGAAATATGTATTGTATTCTAGACTTTTCTCTCTCTCTGAGATCGGTCCTTCATGTGTGAGGATCATGGTCAGCTTCGGAGTTGCATATGGAGCGGATGATCCGCCTCCACCGGTTTCTGTCCAGCGCATTCTTTACCACCGTGTAGAATTTAGAGGAGGATGATTCCTTCACCTGATCGGTCCACCGTGTTGGTGAACGACCGCGCGATCGTTCGCCTTCGTTTCGTTTCGTTTGTGACTCGCAACTCGATTCTATTCCCGACACACGAAACTCACTGTGTCCGCTCCCGAACTTTTTTCGGCACTTCTTCTAGAGCCTGGAATCCAGTGGTTCAGCTGTATAAAAACCGAAGAAGTGCCGAAAAAAGTTCTTGAGCGGACACAGTGAGTTTCGTGTGTCGGGAACAGAATCGAGTTGCGAGTGACAGTGGTAGCTGTACTGAGCGCAAAAAACGAACAAGAAAGAGGGTAGACCGTTTTGTCTGCTCATAAACACCCACCCGCAATGACTTCAGTTTATCCGTGATCATGGTGCTTGCAACACCGCCGAAATATCGGGAACTCGTATCAAAAAGTAAACATGGTAAATATCCTGTTTTATGTTAATAGTAACATTGTATATAGTCTAAGCCTTCGCATACTGATCTATGTAAATGGAGAATGCTGGACACCTGTCATACAGGATGTCGTAGTTCAGGGGACGAGACCTCATTGGTGTAACGTGTACTGAAGTTTGGAAATAAATGACTATTACTATTGTTATTTGATGTCTAACACAATAAATTAAGGAGTGTATACTAAACATGTCCTAATTTCGCCATTTGTTTTACAAGTCGAACAATATCTTTAAACATTATCATGTGCCTAGCCTTTTCGTATGTTGAGGTCAGCTTCTAGTCTAACCGGATGCAACTGAATGGAAGGAAAGGTTGTTGCCAACCCGAAATAAAGTGGGTTATGGGCAAGAGAATGATGATGATGATGATATAGGTATAGTATTTACATAAAGTCCTAATCGTATTTCACATAGAGCAACTGCCTATTGGATCTCCACAACCCAGTAACTGGGTATTACGATACCCCTTGGTAAGACTGGTTGTCAGAATTTCGGGTTTCTGACGACCTGGAACGACTGTCAAAGATCCACGACTGACAGCCGGGACCAACGGTTTAACGTGCATTCCGAGGCACTGAGGGGTCTCGGTATGTAAAGATGGTCACTCACCCATCTATGGACCAGCCGCAGCAAGTATAGATTAATCTGATGGACCCGTGCAACTGTTATTACTTTGCCACAAGTCTCCAATAAAATCTTTAAACGCGAGACACATTATCCTGATTACTCACTAACCTTGTCCAATCTAATTCTGTAATATCTAACAGGATCTCCGGTTGTCAGTTGTCGTTTTTCGCGCAAAATCTCCTCCATTTTGTCCGATTTTATTAAACCCCCGATAATAGGATTACTCCTCTTACCGTGTTCATGTCACTGGGGCTAACTTCGTTCCCTTCAATATTTATGTTCGAAATTGGGTTGCATCGAAGGTGAGCTGATTTTATGCAATTTAGATGAAGTGGAAGGAAATTGGATGGCTAGTAAAATGTACTAGATTAAAGAGACAGCTAGAAAGTTACACGGTAGCCGCAAGATGAATTCTTGATGTTTTAGAATTTTAAATGGACTAGGTATGCGCTTCTAAGTGTACGGGACAGACCTGGGTAGAAAAATTACAAAATAATGAAGGGTTCGGTATGAGACATATATATTATGTGAATGAAAGACAATTTAAAACTCATATTAAAAGCACACTGTGCGCGACGCACCTTTTTACAATTTTATACTTTTTGGTGTATTTTGTACAGTGTTTATTTATATTTGGAATGTTATTTATTTTTGATACCTTTTGTTTTCTTTGAATAAACCAGTCTACCACCGAGCTTCACGGCGTTTACATAGAACAGTCCCTTAGAAAATAAAGTCCAAGTCCGTGGTAAAATAGGCTCAGTCATAAATACACACTTTGTAAACAAGCATATTACAAATTAGAGGATTATATCCAAGATTCGAAATAATGCAAAATGCATTAATAATTAAAATAAAAAATGGTTGGAAACATGCTGGTCCTGCTCCATAGGAAAATTTAGAGTCTAGACAAAATCAAACTGGTTGCTAATTTAACTGTATAATTTATAATTTTTATGATATTATTTTTTTTTTCTGTGATTATGATTAATATAATTTAACTCACACACTGACTTATGTTTGTAAATATGTGAGCACTATGTATCTATCGCATTTATTAACTTTTCTGTCATTACTTCACTTTTCATTCTTTTTACCAATTGTGGTAATTTTTATTCTAGGTACATCGTCTTCATCTATAATTATTAATTAATGTATACAAACTATTGTTAACATTTTTTAAAGAGTAAGTATGGAGTTTCTTGCCCACTCTTCTCCATACATAACTACCTTTTGGAAGGGACAACTAGAATCAATTAACTATTTTTGTAATTTTTGACGTTCAAAAGTGCATTTTACGTGCCTACGTATTTGAAATAAATGATTTGACTTTGACTTTGACAGGTGAGGAATTTCACGAGCAGCGACTACCTATAACTGCAGGCTAGCAAAAGAATAAAATCGGGGTGTGGCTGTGCCGTGGACATGTCCGTGTTATACGTGAATATGTGTACGTAAGTGTACGGCCGGAGTTAAAAGGCGTCCGGCGGGGCGTTCTGCGTTGCGTGCAAGCGGCGAAAGAGCGTTCGCCGAGTGGCCTTAGTGCACGCTTAGCGTTCGTGTGAGCCGGTCATATTTTTCATCATGGCGTCGGGGTTGTACAATATTATTGATATGTATTTAGAAGAAATGTGTGGTTAAAATATTTTTATAACTCGACAATTAAACAAAGACTGTGTGAAAGGCTGTGTGGGGAGTTTTCTACGCAAACACAAACTGGTTTGAATTGCACGCGACGCCACGCACGACGCCCCGCTCACCGCAAACAAGCACGCTCCCCGCGCCGCGCCGCTCGCCGTCACTCAGGATACTCGCGTGGGATTGTCATGTGTTCAACATGAACGCTGCTCGCAGCGCCCCGCCGGACGCTCGAGTCGAGCGTGCAGTCAGTTCGAACACTAACGGGTAACATTTTTTTTTAACACCCTTGCTCATAAAGTGGCTCTTATTTCACCGCAATTAGGCACATAATGACACCTGTAATCAAACTGTGACTTTTTCATTGCTATTATTCACAAGTGAGTTATATAGTTTTTATTTTTATTTTATTGGTTGAGTTGCTTTGTTCTTAAAAAAGTTTCGATACAAAAAAGATCGTGTTCAATAGAATAAATAAATTAATGTACCTATTGCTTGCTCATTTCATGCAACTTCGTATTTAAATATATAATTTCAACTTGTACGTGTTTAATAAATAAAACTTTCAATGAAATATAACTTTTGTTTTCTCTGTAATTATGAAAAATTTAGATTCCCCTTTTTGTACGTGGCTAAAATGCTATCCGCGGAAAGCCAAAAAAAAAGTAACCTCATTCCTTTAGTCTATGGTCGATCGCCATTGTTAGATGCGCGCACATAGGAAAACTGATTATTTTTTCCCGCCATAGCGAAAAATTACTCACAACTCGTTTTCACTGTTGAAATTAAAATTATTTTTTACTATTATTTTCTTCACAAGTGTGTTGAAAAACGTCGTATGATACACGTGTGTATTGATGATTACCGTCCTAGGCTCTCTTAAGACCCTCACCTAACGGCTCGGGTCTCAATGGCGCCTCAGCGGTAATCATCAACATTACACACTAATACCATAATGTACTATTTTGATCCTTTAGCTATCGAGTGGTGTAATTCAATTTTGGATGTAGATGATAGATTATAGCAGCAACACCAAACTGTATCCCTCAATTTTGCTATCATCAATTTTCTGAATTGCCTCCCACTATGGAAGTAAATTTGTGCCGTGTGGTGCCGGACGTAAAGAATAGCACCACCCTATTTCTTCTCGTGGGTGTCGTAAAAGGCGACTAAGGGACTTACTAGAGAATGGGCAGCAGCGTTCTCTCTGTATTTTTAACACCATACTGCGATCGCCAACCCTTCTGCCAAGCGTGGCGATTTTGGCAAACCGCTCCCAATTGGAGGAGGCCTATGTTCAGCAGTGGACGTCTTTCGGCTGAAATGATGATGATGATGATGATGGAAGCAAATTTAAAGACGTATGTACGTTAAAAAAAAAGAAGAAAATGTACTAATACGAGTAATGTTGATACTCGTATTTTGCCAATGGATATGATGAAATTATTATTACCTATTTATTATTACAATGGCGATGAATGACTGAATTGTTACAAGTTCTTAAAATGCATTGAAATTATTGCCTCAATTTTCTTGTATTGACTCAAAAGAAATTACATCAGCTAGAATTGTATGTTTTCTTCAGATACGTAAGCTGCTTATTCTTGTTGAGCTGTCGTTGCCAGAGATACAAAATGATAACTTATGCATTTTGCTTGTTACAGAAAAGCTTTGTACTTCTGAGGAAATAGATATGCTGCTTTGATACTGACCAGAACATGGCTAACGTAAAACAGAAAATATTTGAAATTCATGTACATTTGATGTAGTATGTAATCGTCCTTTGTAACATATTAAGAAATGTCGGGCTATTATATCAAAACAGGGCTCAGGGGCTGTTTGTACGGAACCCTAGTTATACAAACAGACCTTGAAAAAAGACATTGACTTTTCACGGTGTATTCCTGCTGTTCCCATGGAACGTGTCCGCATTAATGGTATGCATATGATATTTCACATAAAACGACGAAAGAAAAAGGTTCCATTTGCTTTTAAGTACCGTAGAACGGGCCTATTTGGATTTTTGGGGGTTATTTGGAACTAAGCAATTGTAAGATTTGAGTAGGCATAAATTCGAATTGTGATCTTCGTACGAAAAATTGTAAAAGTAAACAAGATCAGAAATAAATAAAATAAAAGCTGTCAATTCAATTTGACACTGTATGAAAGTTTTTAAAATGCAGTCAAAGAGTCATCAAACTTGGTCACATAACAATTTACGTTCCATTCCAATCGCCATCTTTTCACCTCTTACGGGGAAGAAAATTGGTGTTCAGTCAACTGAACACCAATTTTCTTCCCCTTTACTATCACGTTTGATCACCCAAAGTCCTATATCATACGATTCCAGGCCATTAATGTCAGATATACTCCATTCTTTGATCGTTGGGTGTAATTCTGTGTAAAAATAAGTAATTTGGGAACATTGATTGTTGAAATATGATAGAAGCGTCATCTGTGAAAAATGGACTGGTCGCCATTTTTTAGGGTTCCGTAGTCAACAAGGAACCCTTATAGTTTCGCCATGTCCGTCTGTCTGTCTGTCCGCGGTTTAGCTCAAAAACCATTAGTACTAGAAAGTTGTTATTTGGCATGAGTAAACACGTTAATGACGCCGAAAAAGTGGTAAAAATAAATTTTGAAAAAAAAAAAAAAAAAAAACAATTATTATTTAGGGTACCTCCCCTACATGTAAAGTGGGGATGATAATTTTTTTTCGTCCTTTCCATAGTGTGGGATATCGTTGGATAGGTCTTTCAAAAATATTACGGATTTGTGAAATCCGTTTTTTGATTCAGTAAACCGTTCGTGACTTATCAAGCTTTAAAGTACCAATTTTCGTTAGAGTCAAGTGTCCCCCCTGTACCAACTAAAGGTTGTAATTACAAACTATCACAGTTAAGTTAAAGAAAAACATGTTTTCCTATACAGAATGTATGGGAGAACATTTTTTCCAACTGTAAATGTAAGTTGGTCGCCAATTACTCGGTAAATTGTAAAGCCTACTTTCTACTTTTCTGTGATAGTTTTCCTTTTAACTTCGTTGTAAATTAATATAAACAACTGCCGTGAATTTTTTCACATATCCAAAATCAACCATTTAGCTGGCAGGGGGGGGATACATGCCTTTAACATAAATGAGCATTTTAAAGCTTAATATCACGCAAACAAGTCCCCAAATCGCAAAATGGTTTACACAAATCCGCAACAATATTTTAGAACGGCATATCCAACGATACTCCATATCACGGGATAGACGAGAAAAAAAAATATCATCCCCACTTTACATGTAGGCGAGGTGCTCTAAAAAAAATATTCAAGATTTTATTTTACCACTTTCTCGGCGCGATTAATAATGTATACCTATGCCAAATTACGGCTTTTTAGTACTAAGAGTCTCTGAACTAAGCGGACAGACAGACAGAGGGACATGACGAAATTATAAGGGTTCTTTGTTGACTACGGAACCCTAAAAAGGAGTGATGGCTGACAGGGGAGAAGAAAAGAAAAAAAAAAAAAACGCGTTGCGCTGGTTCCACTTGAAGGAAGTTGATGAAGATGGTGGGGTCAGCCTTCCTAATCTTTCTTCTCCATGTCTCCAAAAAAGAAAAACACAAAATAGTGAAAAATAACTTTAATTTCGGAAATCGGTGTATTTTGGTTCTGTATTTTCATTTTTTGTCAGTTTATGTTAATTTTTTTGGAATCGGTTGTATCTTTTTTGTAAAAAAGTTTTTTTTAATATAAATCAATCAGTCAATCAAGCAATCAAAAATATTTATTCGCTAGCATATGGTATAAGGTGTTACATTAAGTTTGTTTCAGCATATCCTGCCATAACATGGCGTGCATGTATTGACAATCAGCGATGTCAATTATTGAAAGTTACAAATGACAGATTCTATTGATTTATCTTCTAAATAGTCCTTATTGGTATAATATCTTTTAAATAATAATAGTTTGAAAAGTATTTTTTTAAACATTGTCAGCGGTAAGTCTTGAAAACTATTTGGTAAATGATTGTAAATAATAATCGACATGCAGTATAAATTTTTCTTAAATAATTTTAGTTTTATTGGTGGCAGCCGAAGTCTATCTTTAACTTTATGCCGTGTTCGGCTATTTGGCCTGTCAGTGCTAGTGTCAAATAAATTGTAGTTTCTCTTAACAAAAATACATATTTCAAAATACAAACATGGATACAACACAAATGAGAAGGTAGTAAGATTATTTAGCACAATTCGCTGAGTGTGTCTTGATAAAATGATTAAAATAGTTACTATGTCTATACCTACCAAATGCGCGAGGCAACCACTCGCGACTTCGCGAGCTGCTTCAGTCGGCTCGAGCGCCGATCATAGCGTCTTAATGCGAGGATAACAGACTTTTAATGATTTTATATTGAAGATCACGATCAATTTGGAAAATATATATGTTAAATTAGAGCATTTTCTTAATAACTTAATATATGAATATTTTAGATTATGTTTATATGACACAGTGAAATTAATTTGTAAAGTTATGTCTAACGCGGATAAAAAACTGAGAATCACGCAAAATCTATCAAACGTATTTTTCTGAAACCTTCACCTTTATAAAGATAATTTAATTATTGATATTTTAGTGTACGTGTTTTATTAAAACAACTTTTGTTTTATGTATAATAAATTAATAGTGCGTCTTATTTGGGACAGTACTGGATGGGCGAGTCCTATTACTGTCTGGACGTACGACGCGTTGCGTGAGCTCAGTACAGAACACACAAGCTAACCACTCAAGGTCACTGGCATATATCTGGGCCTTAAACGGGTTTTTGTACCCCTTACGGCCTAGTGAACTTAGTAAACTTTTCTTATATGGTGTTATGTTCATTTTGATCTTATTCAAGCGACATAGCACAATTTTGGCATATCTTCCTTCCTTTACGATCGTCGTGAAAGCTTGAGAAGTAATCGTTTCGCTCTCGAGTGTCTTGAAAATCAGCTTTGTAAAATGTGTTTGTAAGCCGATAGATCTTATTGCGATCTGATTTGCTGTTTTCCGGGATCTTTGGCTTTCTATAATGTACGTGTTCTACACAGTAAGTTTTTCTTATTTTGTGTTCTTTTGTTCCTAAATGTTATCTAGTTGAGAATTATGTGTGGCATTATTGTGTATACTAGGCTTCTCCCGGGTCGAAGTTTGAAATTATCCCGCGGGAACAAATCCAAACTGCGATACAAATCCTTTGTCTTTACCCAAGTCATGATCTACCTGTGTCAAATTTCACCTAAAGGCGTCAAAAGGTAACAGACAGACAGATTTTTTTACTTTCGTATTTATAACATTACTAGCTGTTCCCCGCGGCATCGCCCACGTCGAATTTTTGAAAATAAAAGTACCTAGCTTAAGTTACTTCTTATAACATCAGCTATCTGCCAGTGAAAATCCCGTCAAAATCGGTCGAGCCGTTTCAGAGATTAGCAGATAACATTAAAAAAACATTTTTTTTTTCTGTTATAAGTACCGTGTATACTCGTAATTTCATACGCATTTAATACAAAGCTGGTATTTTGACTTACTTTTGATTACAAACAGATACTTCAATTTTGTTTATTTGTAAACATTATGGAAGTATGGATGTACAGTCTTTATTATTATTTACATTGAATATATTTGCCAATTTGTCGAGACCAGACCAATTCCATAGAAATGCTTATTATTAGCGAGTCCCAAAAAAATTAAAAACTCTGAGAAAGTTCTCTCTCATATGATTATGAAGTAAGTTAATACTTAAGGTAAAGTTAATTCATACCTATCCAATATTCAGTTCATTTGTATTTTCACTCGACTGCGGCGGAGCCCAAAAGGAGGGTAATGTTTTGACCCTTACCAAAGGTCACCTAGAACTTAATTAATTATTAGTTAACTATAATTTATCACACTCAAGTGTTTCACTATTGAACATTGCCAATAAATCGAATTGCGGTCTTACAGCTCTAAAACAGACGAGTTCAATAATCAAATATTCCCTTTTCAGTTTATATTAGACATTGAAATACAATGGAAGATTAATTATAATGGCTATTAGGTGTTTTATAACACTCTAAGATACTTTATAACCATAATTTTATACAAAATATTATGATGTGTTGATGAGCCGAGTATACCCGATTCAGCGTCACCAACCGACTGGAGCCGAGTATACCCGATACAATGTCACCGACTGGCTGGAGCCGAGGATACCCGATTCAGCGTCACTGACTTGAGCGTAACGGGTCAGTTTCGTTCACTGTTCAGAAAAGTGCAAAGTGCGCCTAAATAAGTTTTCATTTAAAAAATATGGTGGATTATTTCTGGAAGTGTTTTCTTCATCAAAATTTTACAACATCCAAGTGATCAATAAACTCGACCGCCTTCTAAATAACTGCATTCGATTCGTTTTCAATCTACGTAAGTATGATCATGTGTCCGCGCACCGATTGGTTTTAAAATGATTGCCCATTCGTCAGCGCAGAGAGTTGAGGGCTCTGTCTATGTTGTTTTCCATACTCGAAAAACCCACTTCTCCTTCTTACCTGACTTCAAATGTTCAGTATTTATGCTCTGTCCATAGTAAAAATCTTCGTTCCACCAACAATCGTCTTCTATGATGTCCGTCTCACCGCTCTGGTTTCATTCAATTTTCTTTCTTTGTCCAAGCGTTCTTTCTTTGGAATGCGTTCCTTCGCATATCAGGATGGCAACCAGTCGGTTATCATTTAAAGTGAAGGCACGCGAACATATTCGTAAGAAGTTGGCTGAATCATCCCAAGCGCTGATTCGTTTTCTCCCCTACCAATCGTAATTTTTCCTGAAACTGTTTATTTTGCTTATAATTATGTATGTATGTATTCTATGTATTAGTATATATTAATTTTTCCTTTTTCGAGTTATCTATCCCTTATGTTGCACCTGCCATGTTTTGTCTCTGCATCACCCGAAGGTTCAAAATCAATCAAATCAGCCTGTCGCAGTCCACTGCTGAACATAGGCCTCTCCCATGTTGCGTCACAACACCCTGTTCTCCGCATTCCGCATCCAGTCTGTCCCAGCCACCTTTTTGAGGTCGTCGGTCCATCTAGCTGGGGGGCGTCCAACACTACGCTTGCCGATATGCGGTCTCCACTCCAGGACTTGTCTGCTCCACCGGCCATCGGTCCTTCGACAAATATGGCCAGCCCACTGCCACTTCAGCTTGCTTACTCTGCAAGCTATGTCGGCAACCTTTTTTTTTTTTTGGTTGGGAAATTATCAAATAACTTCTCCCGCTCTGGGTGGAGCGGGAGGGCGTGTCAGACTTTTACTGACTAAAACCCAGCCGTGTTCCTTCAGTTGCCTGTGTGCCAGGGCCACGGTATTCCTTTCGGACAAACCCGCAACCCTGGCAGGCACCGGTCCTGTCGGACCCCATCAGTGCGTGCTGACATGTGAGACATGAGGGCGCACAGATTGCCGCTCTCTCACGCGTTCCGCCTCCTCCTTCGCAGAAGGAGGTGACTGCTTCCCATGTAATCTCGCTCCGGACCATGGCCTGGACCAGGGCCGGACGCGAGAGATCGCCGCCGCCAATCGCTTCCGTGAGGACACGGTGGTGCTCTGCCCAAGCCGGGCGGACCTCCACCGTATGCTCCACCGTGTCCTTCGATGTCGGTAACCCTCAGGTTGACTGGTAGAAAATGCCTCAGGCATTAAGTCCGCCTTTGTACAGTATTTTTTTACTTGTACATAAAGTTTTAATGAATAAATAAAGTGTGGTTTTCACTTATAATTATATGTCCTTCTAGGGCGTCTTCTCCCGATATTTCCACTCACCACTCATCTGCCTTGTAAAAGTTGTAAATACCTTTTGTTAGTTACTTTTCATTCATTCTTTCAACATGACCAAAACATCTATACCCAAAGTCTCAAACTCAGATAATTTATGTAAACAAAGGGGATAACATAACAAAAAAATGTCTTCGTAATGGTAATTCACATAAAATGGCGAAAAAAGAGGTTTCATTTTCTTTTAAGGACTGATTTTAAGAAATAATAATTAAAAAATAATCATACCGTAATTATTTTTATAAATTTTCGGTTTTAAACAAAATTATTAATAAAAGGAGTTTTTCTGGTATAAAATATTTTATGATACTGGTAACAATGCAGGAGATCCAAACATTTTCAAATTTTTTACATCTTCAACAACACTAATATTACAACTCTCATAAATAGATTCATATTGTAAGTAGCATATCTAACCACATTTTGGATGAAAACGGCTGTAAACTGTTTCGATTGGAAATCGATTTTGGGACGCCTACGTCTAGCACTGGGCTTAAAAGGGCTGATGCACCATATACCGCATGCTATCATATACCGTGTATCCGACACACTACAAAAAACATTGTTTGGCAACGGTATTTTGTTTGCATAGTTCTTATAATTAATTCACTTTAATTTTATCGATGATTATTTACAAAAACATTTAATGATAAAATGTTTTGCACCACTGTCCTGTCATGTTGACAGTGACATTTCTTGACATTACTTTGTTTACATAAATTATCTGAATTAGAGACTTTTGTATAAGCATACTCTTTTAAATTGTTGTCACTACATCTTCTTTTGAAACGCACCGTTGCCTAAAATTATTTCTGATAGAGTACTGTTTTCTTACAAGTAAACATGCTACACCCTTCTCAGTTTTCTCAACCATGAAAAACAATGTGAGTACTTATACAGAAATAACGTTAGATATTCATTACATAAACACATTAACTGGGTCGTTTATCTGTTCTATTATTCAAATTATGAGAATCAGGTCAACACACTGAAAATTACATACGACTAAACGTTGTAACTTGTAAGTAATATCCATTATATACGTTTATTCTTTTTCTTTACTTATTTTACGTTTGTACTTACCGGGAACTGGCTACTAATACAGGTTTCTGAATCAAGCCCTTTATCTAGCTACCTACCTAACGAGAGCTTCCTCAGGTGTTTGTTGGTCGAAGATCTTGGCTTTGCCATTGTGAGCTTTAATAATTTCTAACGTGGTGATATTATCGTGGATCTCCACGTCCACATCCATAAAATGTGTACGTTATAACTCCTGATCGCCTACCTATATCGTGGACGGAAAGAAGACTCATCACGGCCCATACAAAATTTACCCAGCCCTGGCGCAAAAGAAAGTTATCTCATAATTTAGTACATATTAGGTAAATAAATTATCGATGGTCACCATTCGTCCGTTATTTGTCCAACCTGCATGTTTTCTAACATAGTTATTAAGGTTAAATGTTTACTAACAAATTTATGGATGTTTCTGAAATAAAATTATTATTATTTCCTTTATTTCATTTTTATACATATAATTTACATTTTTTAATATTTCTATAAAAACATACAAAAATAAAACCATTTAAAAATATAAAAAATAGTAACCCACCGGTATCGGGAACAGGGTCCAAGCTACCGGCGGTCAGAGCTCCTGAGAGAGGAATCTCCTTACGATACGCGCCGTGTCCAGAAGTACCGCTTTCTGTATCAAGCCCTTGATCCAGCCACCTAACGAGAGCCTCTTCAGATGATGGTCGATGCTCTTGGCTATTATGCCATTGACCGTCACGACTATCAGCACAATGATTGCTGTATCCACATCCCACATGTCGACAACCTCGTGAGCTAGATCAAGTTATTTAATCTGCTTATCTTTTTCAGCTTTCACTAGGTTCTCGTCATGCGGGACCGCGATATCAATAATCATTGTGCGACGCTCTAATCGATCTATCACCACTATTTCTGGCTTATTATTATTTATTATTATCATTACCAAAAGTCGCGGCTAACATAATATAAATTCCTTTGTACTTATTACAATAGCATTTATTTTGTTCCGACGTATCAAACAAAACTCATTCCAGACCAATATTGCGATCTCATTCGCACTCGTTGGTAAAGAAAGAGACAGTTGAGAGAGAAAGAGAGAAAGAAAAAAAATAGAAAAGAAAGAAAGAGACAGTTGCGCACACGTCGTAAGCGTTGTGTACACAACGCTTACGACGTAACGAGATCCCTTCGAGTCTAGCCCAACCCAGATAGTACTATCTGGGTTGGGCTAGACTCGAAGAGATCTTTAGCCATCCCTCATTGGGACTAGACAATGTGTTAGTAGACTTGGAAAATCAATAAAATTAATTTCAGTACTGATCTGTTGTTTTAATCGGTAAAACCCCGGAGGTCCACGTGTGGCGAGACATACCTAATGGATTTTTAGTTGTGTCTGTAATTACGGTATGCAATCGATAAAAACGCATGATAATATTTTATGTAAATCTCTGATATTTAGTACTTATATGTTACCCACTCATATTTCAGAGAGTAACATACAATATATAAAGCCGCCAGTAACAGTCACAATACTACAGATAGACATGATACTGTACATCTAAAACATAGATTAGGAGTTCGAGACACAACTCCAATGCCACCAAATTCAAATATTAGTCTAAGAGATAGCCACTAATGATAACATTATCTGCTAATGTAGGCAATTAAGCCAAATGTTTTCGAGATGTATTTTCTACAAGCAATTCGGAATCTGAAAATCACCTTTTAACCTTTAATTGCCTCCTTCAAATGTTAATTAAGGTTAAGACGATTAGTAAATGTTTTTCATTAATGCTTAGGCTTAATGTTGGCTGGGATTCCTTTTTGTTTTTAATGTATCTCTGTGATAATAGTTTGGAGATCATCAAAGTATTTAAGTTTTCTAAAGCGAGTTTAGCTACACTACTTAGCACGGCTACCTACTTATCAACCAACAGCCCTTTTGGACGAATTGTCATGTTTTGTAAATTTTTGGATCGTTATTCACATAATTATTATCACGGATCTTCTTAAATTAAATAAATTCGGTGTATTCCCACTGTTCCCATCGCTCGCGACCCAATCAATGGTAATTCACATATTATGACGAAAAAAGGTTCCATTGTCTTTAATACAGATTTTTTTTATTATTAGTATTATTATTTCTAAAATCAGTACTTAAAAGAAAATGGAACCTATTTTTTTTTCGCCATTATGTGAATTACCATTAATGGGGACACGAGCGATCGGGACAGCGTGAATACACCATAAATTCCTACAACCTTATTCGCACGCATTAAATCCATTCAAAATACAATCACAAATCGTCATGACGGATTTATTTGTGAACAGACTGTAATACGAGTATCATTTATTTATTTTGTAGGAAATTGAAAACAAATGAATCGAGAACACTTGACAGAAAACGGAAATGTTCACATTGCAATGCGAATTGCAATAACTTTACTAAGCCAGACACGAACGCTGGCGGAGATAACCGATCGTGCACGAACGCAATTGCTTTGAAAAGCATTCGCACATTCTTTCGGTAACAAATATGCACGGAATCCGACGAATAGATGCGAATATGTACAGTTTGACCGGCAGATATAGATCGGAAAGAATTTCAGTACTGTTGGGAGTTTTGAGAATTTGTAGTAGTCGGAATTTATCGCTTTTATTCAACCGCTATTTAATTCTTTTAATTTGAATGCCGTTTATGTTGGGTTACTTCTTAGCAACCGATAATTATGCAGTCCTTTAAAAAAAAAAAAAAAAACTCGTGGCTGAGATATGAAAAACGGCTCAATCAGCAACCTCGGCAAGTGTGTCTAGAATTTTCTAATACTGTGGCGGTATCAACAACGCCACATACGAACTACGCATCAAAGATCTGACGTCACAAATCCTGCATCGCGCTATCAGAGTTTACCGCGCGACTAGCATATATACAACATCCCGATATCAACCGTTGGGCAGTTGCCCACCAGACACAATACCCATCTGGTCGGAGGATCCTCCCTTTACTATAGAGTACTCATACCTCTAAAATACCTTTTATAAACTTTCATATTAAGACACGAAGCAACAAAATACGATCGAGAGGAATGTCGCCGCTTTTCTTTATATTGTGGATATTTTTCTTTATATTAATGGAGTTGTATTGAGTTGCAACCTTGAAAAGCTGGTCATTGTTGGCAATACCGAGGGAAAGAGAGCACGAGGCCGGTCGCGAACACGATGGTCCGACCAAGTAAAAGAAGGTACGTCCTCAAGCAAACTTCAGCAGGTGGTGATGGCAAAGTTGGACCGGAGTCGATGGAGGCAGATTGTCCGCTTAAAGGGGTCCAGTGACCACGATTCTCAGTAATGAGGGACCGATTGAAGAAGAAGATTATTGATTCTAATGATTATAATTCTGTACATATTTTTTACGGTTGCGAATCATACGTACGCAACGTACACCTAGACAATGAGCTGCAAAATGAAAAATCGTAAGAAAATTTGAATTTCGAGGACTCACTTAGCGAGGCTACCTTAGCGACATTACCTTAGCGCTTCTCCCCAATTCCCATTTTTTTTTTGGCACTAAGTAACATAACTGACATAAATACGAGTATGATTTACGTAAGCGAACGAAGTGTCTCGGTTTCTCCACCAATCGAGTCGCACTTATTCCCAAAACATTTTGTTTTCTAAAAGAGTACCTGACGTTTCACCTCCTTAGGGAGTCAATCTTCTGAAGAATGTTGCTGGCCGAATATCTGCATGAACTTATTGGTAGTCAAAAATGTATCTGAATTTTGACGCTCATGGAAGTGAAATAAATATATTATATATTTATTTGCGATACTACCAATTACCATATCGGAAAAATAAGTAGGCAACGTACGAATGTATTAAAATTTTATGGTTGAATAATGTTCTGTCCTCCCCGACCCTTGCCCGTAAGCGAAGCGCCAGCACTCGCTATAGCTGAGCCTGTACGAGTAGCTTTAAATTCCCCCGATAATAATCATAACCCTGATTTTATCCAGCCACCATCGGTCCCTTGCCATCCTCCCTCCGACTCTGCCCTAAGCTGAGGTTCGTACCCCACAGGGGGTGCCCTTAGCGCGCAGTCGTTCAATTTATAAGTTTTTACGCCCTGGCTGAAGGCATTAAGTTTCGTTAGGAGCTTAAGGCAACCACAGGATAGTCCGGTTAAAGAGTCTCAACCTCTCATGGTTAACATTGAGATGCCGTAGTTAAAAAAAATAATGTTCTTCAGCTCCTGTGGATTTCATCACATATAATTGAATTTCCTTGACGCATAATATTTATATCGTAAGTAAAACCATTTTTCTTATGAATTCAGCCTGTAAGTCCTACATATCGTGAGGTTGTTTTTTTAAGAAAAAGTTCGGGTGTGATTTTTGAATACACCAGGAAATATAATAATTAAGTAATTGAGAAAAGTGGTTACCTTTGTTACCTTTCTCTATTTATTTTAGCCCTAAACTACCATCTCAAAAACCTTACCCAATATTTTTTTGTATACCTTGCAGATATGTAAACTTAGTATAATAAATATCCCGAGCATCCATGCGAATTTTACACTTTACGGGCGCGTTCAATTGTCCCGAGAAGTTTTGGCAAGCCAACTATCGCTGATAAAAGAAATAGTACCCGCTTTCTAAAAAGAAAGACTATTGTAATTTTGTGTTTTAGTTTCAAATCACGAAAATGTTTCACGTACTTGAAGTAGGTCACGAATAATAAAGGTTTTATTATAACAGAGTCGAGCTCCTTGTGAAAAATGACATCTGGGAATGTTATTACATGGGTAACTATATCTACCGTCAAGCAGCATTAACGTATATTTTTTTGAGAACATCAACTGCTAGGTTTACATACAATGTGTAACTGAATTAATGTATACTACAGTGGCCAGCAAATCAAGCTACATACATGAAACTGTCAAATTTCTTCAAGCGATTTTAAACTTTAAATGTTGATGATTAAGTTTAAAATCGAACGAGAAAATCTGAATGAATTTTTTTTTTCTCCAAAATGCTGGTTGACACTTCCCGTGACCCAAGTGCTGGCTTTTACCTTGGCCTGAGGCTAAGCATTGCCATACAACGTGGCAATGCCGCCAGTCCATTACCAGTTGACAGCGATGCGGAGGAATTTTTCGTAGCCATATTTTAGTTTATTTCGACGCTTGAAAGGCAATAGTGACCAAACTACATGTTGGCAACTTTACCTAGAGCACCTTAAAGTTAAAAAAAAAAAAAAAAACTATTATGGAGTATTATATATCTTTTAGTGTATACTATAGTAGAGTATACACATAAAAAGCATTTTGCATTGCCAACTTGTCATTTGGTCAATACTGCCTTTCAAGCGTCGATTTTGTTATTAGTTTTTTAGTTCGTTTAGTCTATGAAGTTTATACTAATACGAGACAGGCAATTGCCAATTCCGTCGAGGAATATATTGTGATTTTCTCAAAAGAATGTAGGGAAATAAAACTTAAGTATATAAATAACAAATCGAAACGAATTTTCAGATTTGCCGTCAATTTTCTATTTATCATCTGTGCCGAAAGGTAAACGCATTTATGGATAAACACTATACAGCCACGTGAACGCAATTTGTGCTAAGCAAAGAGTCTTACTTTGGTATGCCAAGAATGATAAAAGAGATCCAATCAAAGAGTATTTAATAACCCCAGCACTACGCCGCCGTTTCATACAACATTGCTGGAGCGTTGTAATGTTCCAAATTAAAAAAAAAAAAAGACGTGTGGCACTCGGGGACTGCCGCGGTAAAGCTATTGCATAGCATTTTGTATCAACTTATGCAATTATAATTATTTATTTATTTTATTTATGCAGTATTTCTTTTTCTTTGATATTAATTTTTTTTTTTTTTCGTTACGGAATTTCTGGATTCGGTCCCCGCGCTCAAGGCCCGCGATAGAAGCTATGCAATAGCTTAAAAACAAAATAAATAAGTGCTGAACGTCGTAAAAGTGTATAACTACGTAAACAAAGTCAAATACTATTCAAATATAAGCATAATAACAACTTTAAAATAGACGAAAGTGTTGAACCTAAAGTAATTTTAAATAAAAAAAGAGTGACAAACTGTTTTGACAGCGAAAAAATTCCATGTACATGAGTCATTTCCAACCGTCTAGTCAAGTTTAAAAATTGTTCAACTGGAATGGTATCAACTATTTGGCAAGCTTTAATTAAGTCGTTGTAGCCTTGCGGTGCAACAGGGGAACTGAATGTACTCGTAATCGACTGGTCGAGAGTTCAAACCCCACTATCAATAATCACTTTTTGTGAAGATCATAATTTTATAAACTAATATTTATAAGAATAAAATACGCAGTACACAGAAAAAAGAACTGCCAGAAATTATTAGATCACTAGAGGGTACTGGTGTAGTAAAACCGTCGGAGTGGGGAACGTGAGGTTTTTTCGTTACGGAATTTCTGGATTCGGTCCCCGCGCTCAAGGCCCGCGATAGAAGCTATGCAATAGCTTAAAAACGGTCATACTATGGATTTGATTTTCTTTGTCCGTAAATTCGATACTACGTGTTCTTTTTTCGAAAATAATAACAATATTTCCATGCATGTTTGAGAAAATAATACTTAATACAGTTTGTGGTAACTTGGTGTGCTGGCCACCGTATATGATGAAAGTAGTTTATTCAGAATCGTTTACTTCTTCTTCTTTTTGTGTAGTTAGTGATTAAACTGGTGTCAGAGTTTTTATGCCACCCATGGGCCTGACTTGGCTACACATGCCGTCGAGAAATATCTCTCAGGTAGGTTTCCTCACGATGTTTTCCTTCACGGTTGTTTAAGCAAGTGATAACTATATAAATAATATGCACATGAATTCGAACATTCAGAGGTGCGTTGCCTTGGATTCGAACTCGAAAGTTTTGACTTGGTAGTCCAACGGTCATACCCCTGGGCTATCACTGTTGTTGTGTCGTTTACTGAATCAATTTCTGTCATTTTTATATAGGATAAGTATTCAGTTGGTGATTCAGTATCAGTAATAGAACACATTTCAATTATTAGTTCAATAGGTAATCTTTTTTTTTGGTCCACTTGAAATCATCAAAATATGGATACAATCTATTCGTAATAATATCAATGGGTGAGCGCACAGCTGGTAGGTACCTGCATGACCGCTACGGTTGCGCGACGGGTATCCATTATACCAGTTTCAAAATAAACATCTTTCGTTAACGATAACTTAATTTTTTTTTACTAAGACATATCAAAATAAGAAATAGGTGTATAATAAAACACGTTTAAGTTTTATTTGTCAAATTTTGCGCACTGGTTATTTTTTTTTCCTGTATAGGTAATTTTTGTCCCAAAAATAATTAAAACTACATAAATTACAGTCACACTTTCGCTGTAATGCCAAATCAAACCAAGATGGATGAAGTACCTACTGCACAAGACCCATAAACGTGTGCGACTATGTGCGTGCTTGATTTGTAGTGTGACCACATTTTTTTCCCCACAATCAGTTTATCTAATTGAATAAATAAACAATGTTTTATATAAAATAGTTCAAATCCAGTGTATGTTTTATGATTATAACATAATATTCTAATTGGGGTATTCGGTGGTGTCCGTTAATTATGGGGCATGTTTTATAAGTAACATAATATAACATCACGCATATAAGGGGAATACAGGCGTTATGTTATGCTACTTAGGCAGAAGGGTTAGGTAGAGTGTAGGTACTCAAACTTAAATAATTTATTTCAATTAAACCATTTATAGGTACTTTTGAATTGTCAAGGAGACGGTCAGAAATATGAAGCTAGTTGCCCATTCCAAAGCGTAGTAGGTACGAGGTAGGAGAAGAACGGGCAAGAAACTCCATGAACACTATTTTAAATTAAATTTTTACATAAATATTAGTTACATCTTTGATTTTGAATTTATAGCTATATATGAGAACGATGTAAAAAAAAACGTACACGTTAAAAGAGTCCAGAGTAGGTACTAAGGGAACAAAAAAAAAATATTAAAATAAGTCGTGGCAGCTAAGAGATGACCAGTCTCAACTGACGGCGCCCGTTCACGAATCTTCACGATTAGCACCATTCAGCTCAACCATTTTGAAGGGAGGTAAAAGATCCAATACACCCGCCATCGTCAGCGAAACATCTGAGTAAGCATGACATACTCTCAGCCGCCAGGGCACAATCAAGTCAATGAAAGACATATTACCCGGTAAATGGTAGCTCTATAGTACATAGCACTCACAGCTGTGCTATAATTATATAATACAAAGGCTTCACAAAGGAGATTGAGTTTATACAATGCAAATATAGTCTTACAATCATCAAAAGCTCCAACATTATTTTCAAATGTTAATCAATTAGTTGTGGTTGTGGAGCAGGGCCAGCATTGAGTCAAGTATTTTTATCAGCGATGTAATCCCCCGACTTATAATAATATGCCTGCCTGCATAGTGTTGTGTAGTGTTGTGTGTTGTGTGTAGTGTAGTGTTTTATACAAGACTAGCTGCCCCCCGCTGTTTCACCCGCATAAGTCTCGATTCCATGGGAATATCGGAATAAATAGTATCCTATATGGTAATTCAGGCTATAAACTTTATTTGTGCCAAATTTCATCCAAATCCGTTCTGCCGTTTTTCCGTGATTGAGTAACAAACATCCATCCATCCTCACAAACTTTCGCGTTTGTAATTATGACTTTTCTGTAGACCTACATATATAGGTGAATGTGAGAACGTTGTAGGCCTAGTGGAGTGTAGATTTGTTGGCGGTTTTCTATTTTGTTAAGTACCTGGTAATTGTTGAAAGGCCTACACTGTCCTCCCATACCTATTATCACTGTTATTTAATAATATTGTAAAGCCAATTATTTTTAAAAGAGTAACCGTGGAGTTTCTTGCCGGCTCTTCTCCATAGGAAACGACTAAATGAAACCGTGCACCTGAAGCCTGTGCTTCTGACATTGACGTTTCATAAGTGCCCATGTAGGTTTATGTGAAATAAAATATTTTGTTTTTTCATTTTTGATTTTAAGATACACAATTCCACCATAAATTATTTTGTTATATCTTTTGAGAATTATAACAAAATAATGTATGGTGGAATTGTGTATCTCAAACAAAGCGTTTTCGTTGAAAGCTCTCAGACGGCTTAATTTTTTTTCCGACACCTCCAACAAATATCGTTAATGTATACAAAAATGTATACAAAAACGTAACAATTTATATACTAAAATCTTTCTCGAAAACCACACTAACCATTGGTGAAAACAGCATGAAAATCGTTATAGTAGTTTTTGAGTTTATCGCGAACAGACAGACAGACAGACGCGGCGGAGGACTTTGTTTTATAATATTTAGTGATTTGAATTTAGTCTCATTCAGTTGGAGAAGAATTTTACTGTAACATTTTAAACACTTATAGTGGTACCCCACATTTCACCAATTACGTTTAAGTCCCATAAAAAAGGGGGGTCCGTTGATGGAAATTGGGCACTAATCCAGATTGGGCACTATTCCAGACTGGGCGGCCTAACGGTGGTAATAGACAAATACTTTCCTTTTTCTATACTTTCGCATTGATGATACCTAATATGGTTTACTCTTATCTCTTCCCCTTCCCATCTCTCCCCCTATGCGTTTATAGAAGAGATGGGAATTTTTTGTAGTTATAAACGCATAGGGGAAGAGATGGGACTAAGCTATAAGTATAGTTATGGAAGAATAGATACAAAGAGCACCTGGTCGTATATAAACCGTTATTTTTCATCGTACAACGGTTTTGGGTACACAATGTAACTACACCTTAATCGTACCCTTCGGGGATCAAATATACGAGCAAGACGTTGGCTCTAAGAGATTCTTCGTTGTGTTTTGATGTCTAATATTTTTTTCATAAACAAATCGTGAAGTTTGTTTCACGAGGACTTACCTACCCTACCTACCTTAGGGTTCTTTCAATTTAGACGGTTGGTGTCGGACTGCTGCCGTCCTGCTGCGGTCCTGCTTCGAGACGTTGCAAGCGGCACAGTTAACATACGGCTGTAGTCCGACACGAAACGTCTAAATTGAAAGAGTCGTTATCGTTAAATTAAATATGATAATATAGGTACCGTGTGGTGCCGGACGTAAAGACTACCCCATTTCCTCCCGTGGGTGTCATAAAAGGTGACTAAGGGACTTCCTAGAGAATGGGCAGCAGCGTTCTCTATGCATTTTTAACACCATACTGCGATCGCCGACCCGCCTGCCAAGCGTGGCGATTATGGCAAATCCCCCCCTTTTGGGGGAGGCCTATGTCCAGCAGTGGACGTCTTTAGGCTGAAATGATGAATGAATGAATATAGATAGCTAATTTAAGGCGGGAATCACAGAACTGATCGAAATGGCGGTGCTTCGGGGAGGAGGCCTATGACCAGCAGTAGACGTCCATCGGCTGAAATGATGACATTTTCAAGCCAAAACCAATGAACCGTCGTTATGAAATTTGAAAGACAGGTAGCCTGGGACCTAGAAAGGGACAGGCTAATTTTCATCATGATGAAAAGAAGAAAAAAGTCGCGGCTAACTGCTAGTTAGGGTACAAATCAACAAAGAAAATAATTCTTTACTTTATTCAAACTCAACCAAATACCAATCTGTTACCCGAGTTCCAAATCTCCGGAAAATGTACATCTAAAAGGTACCACGGTCGAGCAAATACAGCCTGAAGCGACATTTTATAGGTAGTACATGTGGCACCTAAGCGCTTGACCGATTTGAGTGTATTGCCGGACTGAAATACTGACTAAAAATATATATCGGGGTTTCAGTTCTATTATTCTTTGGCACTGATATTGTTTTTATATAGGAGTATGAACATTTTACTCGCGTTTTGAATTGAGATTTCTGGGTCCGGGCCCGTGTTTCACCTAGGGTGCTCCACCTGGATGAAGCACGGGGACCATAAGGTCCCATGCTCCAACTGATGACATTATTGTACAGTGATGCAGTAAATTGTTTTCCCTATATGATTCAAAAGATCAAAACAATGATTTAATAGGAGTGAATGTACAATTATAGAATTAGTTTTAGTCTTATATTCAATTTATATTATTGAATTACTAATAAGACTTTGTGGTGCACAGAATAGAGTTTGAGTATTATTTATAAACGTTTGCAAATGCAATTAATTAATAATGAAATTACTCAGGGCCATTTTTTGGAAAAAATGCATTAAAATAAATCCTTTTGATTATATATTAAATTAAGTATTACTTGACTGTATAGATAATCAGTTGGAGCACGGGACCTTATGGTCCCCGTGCTTCACCCAGGTGGAGAAACTAGGTCAAGCACGGGTCTGGATCCTGATTTCTCAACTTGTTTTCATGAGCTAGTCTCATCATCTTGCTAGCCTTTTCCCAACTATGTTCGGGTCGGCTTCCAGTCTAACTGGATGTAGCTGAATACCAGTATTTTATATGGAGCGACTGCCTATTGGGTAATACCATACCCTTGGAAAGACTGGTAGTCAGACTGTCAGGCTTCTGACGACCCGTAACGACTGTTAAAGATTTATGAATGACAGCCGGTAACAACGGTTTAACATGCTTTCCGAGGTACGGAGGAGTCTTGGTATGTAAAGATGGTCACCCATCTAAGGACCAAACGCGACAAGCGTAGCTTGACCTGATCGATCGACCCTTTTGGCTGTTATTACTTAGCCACAAGCCCATACTAGCATTCGTATTCATGACGTATTCATTTGTGAACTTAATTTAAAACTTGTCGAACTGCACCTTAATTGCCGGGCGCGAGAGATCGCCACAGTGTGTTAACCTGTGTTAACAAATAAAGACTATTGATTAATTGATTGAATACGATGATAGCAATATGATTATTTGAAACAGGGCTTGTTAACGTTACCAAATAACAAAATAATAACCGTTACGTAACGTTAAATTTCAATGTTATACCTACTAACGTTTGGAAAATTTAACGTTACTTGATAACATTACCAATAATATAACGTTAATTAACATTAACAAAAATACGATAACTAACGTTAATTTTGCTACGTTGCCGTTCTGTGGGTAAGAATCAGGCAGATTTAGGCAATGTTTTGAACGGCACAGCATCAGAGCAGCGCGAGGGCGGACTCCCGCCGCGCCGCACGACTCAGGCCTCACTACTTACATCTCACCCGTTTAAAATAACGATAAAATTAATAGTCGCATAAATAACGTTAAATCGTTTACCGTTATTTTAATAACAACGTTAACTCTGTCAATATAAGGTAACGTTATGAAAATTTACCGGTATTTAAAGCCTTGCTTTGAAAGCCTTCCTTAAAATATTGTCCCCACAAAAAAAAATACCCCCACAACAAATATACGGGGCCAGCTCTGCCATTACTAATAACAGTACCATATTATTCGAATAAAACCATTTGGCGGAACGGAAAAGTTAGCAGACTAAGTATCGGTAGTTATAACGAGTTTGAGAATATTGTTTCTTGACAAAATAATAGAAGAAAATATTTTCTTGGTATAACATTACTTTTCCCTAGAAGACTTAAGGAGTCCTTATAGAAAACTTTCTTCAACAATATGTACGTTATTTTAAGATTCGCAATTCGCCTTGGCTTGGCACGGTTGCAATTTTTTTAATAAATAATATGTGGACTATGTCCATCTGAATATGTTTTTTTATTTTTTATAGTAGCTGTTGTTCCGAAAATTACCCTACACATATACCCATACTCACAAAATTCGCTCTCTCTCTTTATAATGTTAGTATGGATAATGAGTAAAAAAAAATCTATATTTTCTACTATTCAACCAGTCACTTACTGTATAATGCTTATAATAGAAGCTATCGTTTAAGCATTGTACAGTCAGCGAAATTAATAGATTAGCAGATTTACAAACTACGCCAAATTGCAGTGTTCTACCTATTTCATACGGCTGACATAGAATAAAAGTTGTGATTTGGACGTACGGACAATATGTTTCAGAATATTGTTGTTTGAGAAAATAAGAGAACAAAATATTTTCTTGGTATAACATTACTTTTCCCTAGAAGATTAAATAACGAGTAGAATATATGGTTTTAAAAGCGTTGTTCAGTCAGAGAAATTAATTCTTTAGCAGATTCACACGCTACGTCAAATTGCCATGTTATCCATTTCATACGAGTGTCAAGGAATAACTGTTGTGATTGAACATACGGACAATTTAGGTTGATAGTCAATTTTCTTATCAACAAAGTTCCTTGATTATACATGTATAAAATGGCTGTCCTACTCGCTCGAGGGCTCAAAGACGAATGAATGAACCGCATTGGTCTTGTAAATACAAAACGTAACCACAAAGACGTAAGGATCTATTTAAATCCTTCTTTCCAATTGATGTTGTTATTTCCATATAAAAAATATCAACTTTATCTCACTATAAATTAAGTTGATTTAAGAATGACTACAGTGCTTTTAAAAAGTCATCAAAATTGTAGAAACTGTAGCGCAAACTGAACTTAATGAGTAGGAATTAGAAAGAAAGAAAAAGTATTTATTGTGACTCGCACAGGAAGATCACAAACTAAAGAAAGAAAGCCCGAAATCGCAGTTATTTGTGACCCGAGCCGCAGACGAGGGTTGTAAATATGCGATAGAGGACTTTCTTTTTTACTGCCCGTGGTGAGTACACAATTTTTCGTCTTCATCTGGCCATAATGCGAGTTTTACCGTACGCACAGCGTGTGGTAAAACTTACCACACGCTACGCGCCAGCGCGGCCAGGTGTGACGTAAAATAAGTTAAAGTAAAAATAAGTTATATAATAAGTAGTAATTAAAGTTTTTTTAACCAAAAACTCATAGTTATTTGTTTACATGTTAGGAAACTAAATTGTAAACGCAGTTTAGTTATACCACCGCGCCTATAAACGTAGCTTGAGGCGGTATCGACCCCAAGATGCCAATGATATCCGAGGTCAGCCCGTTTGCCAAACACAATTTCTAAGCCGTGTGAATTATAGTCGTTACTGTGGAATCTCGATAGTTTATCGATAATCTATGTAGTCTGTTATGTCAAAATAACAGCTTTTTACTAAATGCATATGAAAGTATATACGGTATTTTGTCTGTCTGTCTGTTTGTTCCGGCTAATCTCCGAAACGGCTGGCTTATTTTTGAAAAAGCCAAGCGGGCGTCGCCACGGACAGCAGCTAGTTTCAATTCAGATTTCATCATTTCTAACACTGACTCTAAATTCGAAAAATCCTGCAGAATTGAAGTTTTTCAAGATTTTAATCTTGTAATAAAAATGCAAATTAATTATTATTATATCGTAGAGATTCTTTTAAGAACTTTTTTTGATCTCATCGTCTCTGGCTCTATGTATTTTATGTAGGTACAGAGTATAGTTAGATAGTCAGACAAAGGCCCAATCAAAGTTTCGAACATACATGGCATTTCTATCGAATAATCACAAAAGCAAAGAGGTCGATATGTATTTGTGTGTTTGAGCGTTCTGTCAACTAAGTAGATAGAGAAAGCCAATCGAATAAAGACAAATTATTACCGAAGCAAAGAGGTCAACACGTACGTACTTGAGGGTGGGTCAACTAAGTACCTAGATATAGAAAAGGGTCACAGGCAAGAACCGATTAAACTTTATACTCATGCCAAAGATTTACACGTCAAGAGCTTGCTATACTGCTGCTATATATATATATATATGTTTTTTTGGTATTTTATGTCACTGACCGACCCAGACGACCCCACTACCCTCCTCCAGGCTCTCCTGGAACAACTACGAAAACGAAACGAACTAGGGAAACGAGTATAGTTCGAAAGAGAGTACACACTACACGATCGGCATTCCGACCTCGCCGCCGAGGCCCCGCGCGAAATTCCCGAGTAAATAGTCCTCCCGATCCTTGCCCGTAAGCGAAGCGTCAGCACGCGCTATAGCTGAGCCTGTAGCTTTAAATCCCCCTGATAATAATCATAACCCTGATTTTATCCAGTTACCGTCGGTCTCTTGCTATCCTCCCTCCGACTCTGTCTTAAGCCGAGGTTCGTACCCCACAGGGGGTGCCCTTAGCGCGCAGTCGTTTAGTTAATAAGTTTTACGCCCTGGCTGGAGGCATTAAGTTTCGTTAGGAGCTTAAGGCAACCACAGGATAGTCCGGTTAAAGAGTCTCAACCTCTCATGGTTAACTCTGAGATGCCCTAGGTAAAAACAAAAAAGGTATTTTATGACATTAATGTTACATTATGTGATTACTTTATCTCACACACTCACTTATTACTTGTAATTTTTTTTTTGAAAATCATCTCCTTTTACAATGTTTGTAAATATGTGAGCATCATGTATCTGTCACATAATTCATTTATCTGTCATTACTTCATTTTTCATTATTTTTACCTATTGTGGTATATTAATTTTATTTTAAGTATATATAATAAGTATGTCGGAGACGAGTTGTATCCGGTACGCCAGTGCCATCTAGTCGCGTTCGATGGAGTTATTTGAGTTCGCGCCAACGAGTCTTGACTAATCGGGACGCCAGTGCTGTTTAGCGGCGCCAGACGAAGTACAACATAACGTTCGACCGGTGGCAAGTGATCGCCGCACATTCGACAAGCAACGGTGCAATGGTGAGGTGCGATGGCGCGGTGCAGAGCATCGGTGGCGGTCAAGCAGTGAAGACATCTAGAAGCTGTTGCGCGTTCCGTATAGTTGTGTCGTGTTCCCACATTACTTTGCATACCCTTTACTTTATAGAATCAAGTTCTTCTAACTGAACAGACAGCTGGGGAGATTGTTCCGCTACTTCTTCTTCCCAGCTAAAGCACTAGGAAGTGGTGAAGGGCAGGGCGTTTTGGGGGACTGTCTTATGTAATTTTGATTCTCAGCTTAGATTGAGTAAATTAATTTTGAGTTTAATTCGGTTTTTCTATTGCGCAATAATCAACACTACCCACAGTACGCCCACAGTAGTCAAAATATGGCTGATGCCAACGAGAGAAACCTTCGTTCTCCGACAATCGTCTTCACATTTAATTAATATAATACAAAATATTGTTCATATTTTAAAAAAGTACCTATGTGTTGAGTTTCTTGCCCATTCTTCTCCATAACTACCTTTTGGAAGTGGCAACTAGAATCAAATATTTTTTTGTTATTTTTTACGTTCATAATATACCGGATGACATTTTTTACCGTCTCGTAAAAATTTGGGTATACTAGGTGAACGGAGTAGAAGCCTATGGCATAGTTTTTATTATTTTTTCTTTAACCTAGAAAGAAATTGATCTATGGATAAATACCACACATTTGAAGTACACTTATCATACTATAACAATAAACACAGAAATTTAACAAAAAACATAATTCAATAAATAAATACGATAAATAATATTTAAATTGAAATCATACGCACCCAAATTTCAATATTTTTATCTTTTATATTAGTTTTATTTCTGAAAAAAAAAAAAAAAAAAAATTGTTATGCCATAGGCTTCTACTCCGTTCACCTAGTATACCCAATTTTTTTCGAGACGGTAAAAAAAGTCATCCGGTATATGCCTTTTACGTGCCGATTTGACATTGACTTTATCACCCTGTGTGTACATCAATTTATCAATTAATAATGTTTGTAACTGCCTCGTTGAGCTAAGTATGATGCGATCTCTGGGTTATTTGTATATGCTGCTACAGAGAATTTTCCAATAGACCACCTGGCACAAATCCTAAAAAAACTATAGTTTTTTTAGGATTTGTGCCAGGTAATTAGAAAGAAAAGAAATAATTATTTTCGGTGAACATGACGCAAAGAAAGAAGACAAACAACGAAAAGAAACTAAGGGGAAAAAATGCGTCACTTCCATGCAAAACGGTCGATTGCCAGGAAAAACGTTTTAGGTGATAGTTTTGAAATTAGTGTCAATTGGCAAAATGTTGGTGTGATAAATTATTCTGCCTACGAGAAATACAGGTATGATGATAATAGTAATTATGTTATTTTTAGGGTTCCGTACCCAAAGGGTAAAACGGGACCCTATTAGGTACTAAGACTCAGCTGTCCGTCCGTCTGTCTTATGAACCGTAATAGTTAGACAGTTGAAATTTTCACAGATGATGAATTTCTATTACCGCTTTAACAAAATATACTAAAAAAATAGAATAAAATAAATATTTAAGGGAGCTCCCATACTTGTTGTATGGGAGCTCCCTTAAATATTTATTTTACGTGATTTTTTTGCTCGTTATTGCTCGATATTCATAACGGCAACAGGTAGACGCTTTTAGTTATATATTCACTAAAAATAAATAATTAAATTAAATTAAAACAAATATTTAAGTGGGGCTCCCATACAACAGACATGATTTTTTTTTTTGCCGTTTTATAGATAATGGTACGGAACCCTTCGTGCGCGAGTCCGATTCGCACTTGGCCGGTTTTTGTTTAATCGGTTTCGAAACATTCACTTTTTTTAGCCTGGTAGGTACCTACTTCGAGTCTATCACAGAAACAGGAGAATTCAATTAAGCTAAGCTCTCACTGCATCAGTCTAAGCTTCCCAGCTCACACCCGCTATCACCTACTGAACTAAATAAATAATGCTCAAACTTCCCTAGACAAACGTATGTTACTTCAGCAACGTCCTGAATAAAGTATTAAAGATACTTTCAATTATGGGAAGAAGATGGCAACTGTAAATAGATGAAGATGAGTAAGAAACTACTAGACTAATAGTAGATTGTACAGCTAGTGCATGAAAGCGTTTAGTCGTATAATGCCTAATTCGCAAAATGGCACACAGTCGCAAAAAGGCCAATTCGCGAATGGACTAGTTCTCAAAAGGACTAATTCGCGAAATGGCTAATTCTCAAAAGGACTAAGTAGTAAAATGCCTAATTCGTGAAAGGACTCATTCGTAAAAGGACTAATTCGTAAAGTGGCTAATTCTCCAAATGGCCAACTTTTACCAACTCATGCCATGAGTTAAATTACATGAAAGAACATGCATACATACAGTTTAACATTATTAAAACTAGCTCCACCTAGTCAATGGATGAGTAAATAGATGTTGTTCTAACGTTAGATAAAGAATATAAAAATCACTTGGTATTTTCCTCATCTATATTTACTAGGATTATTTAATAATAAAGTACTACATATTGTCTACTGTCGTGATGTATAAACATTTAAAATATATTATAATTGTTTACACACAATTTTAAGCCAATTTTCAGTCAAGGGGTAAAATGGCTTGTTTATGCCCAAGTTACACTCTACTTTTCACTTCGATTGCGAGAAAATCAAACAGACATAAAGTATATAACAGTATTTTTTTTATGTTCAACATGTTGTGTCATTCGACTTGGGTACTTCATACTGCTAAGTCATAAAAAGTTTCTTTGCGTTTTTCAGTAATAAAGACAACTATTTTATCTGGTTTTATTATATAAGTTCAAATGAAATATAACAACGACTTTAATTACACATTTTTGATTGGAACTGCTCATTTCCGCCATCTTTGAATGTCATACTTATACAGTTCACTATAGTACAAATATTTTCTTAATGTTCCTCGGCAAACTTCGTGTTTCGTCAGCTGTCGGATTTCAATCAGTTGCCCTTTGCACTTGGTGTAGACCGGACGTTCTCAATCGACTTCGGAAGTATATAGAGTTGTTAATACTCTTTTAACTTAATGTAATGTATTTTAAAAATGGGAGGAAAGCTGCTAAACATGAAGTTTCAATTGAATTTCATAAAGTATAAATATTTTTTAGAAAATTTCACCGAAATTTCGATATATAATCGTTTTATTTTTCAATATATCGAAATGGATATCGATTTGTTTTTAGATATCGATACTTTTCGGCACTTCTTGCATCCCTCACCCAGACAACATGGAGTTCTGCCATTCTTCTTTATATCAATTATCTAAATATATAAAAGAAGAAACTGACTGACTGACTGACTGACATATCAACGCACAGCCCAAACCGCTGGGTCTATAGATTCCAAATTTGGCACGTGGGTTCCTTATGAGGTCTAGGGGTGCACTAAGAAAGGATTTTTGGAAATTCCACCCCTAAGGGGATAAAATAGGGGATGAAAGTTTGTATGAAAGTCCGTCAGTTTTGAAGTTAGGATCTTCAAATTTTGTGTTCAGGCTGATGATTGAAAATTAATTTATACGTGTCTCAGCGTTTTTGATAATTCCACCCCCAAAGGGTTAAAAAGGGGGATGAAGTTAAGTTCCTTAATTTTAGAAAGAAAAATCACAAATTTTTACTATCTAGGCTTATGGTTGGAAGCCAAAGCGTGTTGTCGGATTTCAAACCCTTAAGGGGATGAAAAGGGGGATGAAATTTTGTTTTTAATTAATATTCTTTATTTTTTAAGTTAAAATCACTAAAATTTCGGCTTATGTTTAGGAACTAACACAACCAACGTAAATAGTTGTTTTTTTTAACCGACTTTTCAAAAAGGAGGAGCTTCTCAATTCGGTTGTATTTTATTTTATTTTATTTTTAATGTTTGTTACCTCAGAACTCCGTCGTTTGTGAACCGATATGGCAAATTATTTTTTATTTGAAAGGATATACTTCCAAATTGGTCCCAAAATCCAGTTCTGATGATGGGATCCATGAGGAATTGAGGGATATAGCGATTTTTGTATTTTCATCAAAAACTCAAGTATTTGCATTCAGTAAGTATCATTTGATGAAGTGGAACTGATGAAGAAGACCACAAATGTTCCTCAATGATAAGTATTTCACGGGTGGCGATAAGATATTTCGATTAAGATAGATAAGCGACTATGAAGAAAATTTAAATAAATGATTCTGATGAAAATGGTATCATCGAACTGATCTGAAGATGAAGCCGGAAGGTATGCACCGGAACTCCGTAATTAAACTATGTATCATAGCCGTGTTTGGGCTTATTGGAATTATCATGAGAAGCACTCGGGCTATAAATGATTATTAACCGATTTTTATTAACTTTGCTTGGGTAGTTTTTGAGTTAGCTTCGATAATATGTATTTAATCCACTTCGTATATCTTGTGTCACTGTTGTTTGTGCGGTGTAGCAAGTAGTGGTAATCGAATTGTTGTGGGGTAGGTAACATAACTAAAATGTGAAAAATAAAAACTTTTAAACAAAAAACAACCGACTTCCAAAAAAAACACTATAAAGTGAAAAATAACTTTAATTTCGGAAGTCGGTGGCAAAAAACGAAAATGCAGAACCAAGGTCACCGACTTCCGAAATTAAAGTTATTTTTCAATTTATAGTTTTTTTTTTTGGAAGTCGGTTGTTTTTTTGTTAAAAAGTTTTTTTAATTTCAACCCACAAGGATCTGAAAAGGGTGATGAAGTTTTTTTTATTGAAGTTGTTCATTCGCAAAATTTTGTATTTAAGTAAAAATAATTAATTTAACTACACGTGTACTGTTTCTAACTTTACAATATTTTACATGGAGCGACTGCCTATCTAACCTCCACAACGCAGTTAGCGTGTAGTTAAATTAATTATTAACAGTATTTTACATGCAGCGACTGTCTTTCTGACCTCCACAACGCAGTTACTGGGTAATACGATACCCCTTGGTAAGAATGGTTGTCAGACTTTCGGGCTTCTGACTTCCCGTAACGACTATCAAAGATCCATGAATGACAGCCGGGACCAACAGCTTAACGTGCTTTCCGAGGCACGGACGGGTCTCTGTATGCAAAGATGGTCATCCATCCACAGACCAACCGCGGCAATTAAGTGTAGCTTAACCTGATCGATTGACGTGTGCGGCTGTTACTATTTAGCCACGGGCCCCTCCCCCGGAGAACCCTCCATCCCCTTCTCCGGGAGAATCGATATAGATTAGGATAGATTAGGTTAGATTAGATTAGGATATGTAGAGTACACGTCAGCTAAGAAAGGATGTTTGAAAATTTAACCTTTAAGAGGGATTTCGTTTGTTTGAAAAATCTTATTCCTTGAGTTTATAAAGTTGAAACTTGGCACGAATGCGTATCTTATTAAATAATAAAGTTTGATTATTTCAGTTTTTTTTTTAAACTACCCCATAAAGGGGGTGTCAAAGTTTGTATGGAAAAACTGGTGACTATCAACACATATAGCTCAAACCACTGAACGGATTTCGCTGAAATTTGGCAAACAGATATTTATTGTGACGCAGGCATCCGCTAAGAACGGATTTTTGAAAATTCAACCCGTAAAGTGGTAAAAAGGGGTGATTTTTATTTGTTTGAAAAATCTTATTCCTTAAGTTATCAATAAACATTAAACTTGGCACAAGAGGGGATTGGGGGATGTCAAAGATTGTATGGAAAAAAAAACCTTAACGGACTGATCTATTTCAGAATAAATTTCCATTCCATACATTGTAGAATCTACGAAGGGCTTTAAAGGGGTGGAATGGGGGAGATTTAGATTGTATGAAAAATCTATATTTTTTATTTTTTATTCATAAACTTGAACCTTAACACAAATACGTTCTTAATACATAAAACACAAATTTGTCATAATTCGTTTTTCAAAACATGGTCATGGGTCTTAAGGTGCTTATACTTAAAAAAAAAAGAAGGAATTCGAGTATATGGGGTTTTTGAGAATTGATCCCAAACAGGGGAATGAGGGGTAATTAAGTTTTTAGGGGAGTATTTAACTGCGTGCCTTGAATAACTCAAAAGTTTTTATTTTTAAGTTTTTGAATTACTCAAAAGTATTTTTAATCCCGGTCATAGGGTACTTTCATTCGCGGTAGTACGTTCCCGTCGGATTTTTTTCGATATCCACGCGGGTGAAGCCGCGGGCAAAAGCTATCTCTATATCTATATATATAAAATTCAAAGTCCTGACTGACTGACTGACTGATATATCAACGCACAGCCCAAACCGCTGGGTCTAGAGATTCCAAATTTGGCACGTACATAGGTTCCTTATGAGGTCTAAAGGTACACTAAGAAAGGATTTTATATGCGGATGGAAGTTTATATGAAAGTCCGTCAGTTTTGAAGTTAGGATCTTAAAATTTTGTGATTAGGCTGACGATTATCTATATACTATAATGGTAAACTGACTGACTGACTGACTGGCTGATATATCATAGATATATAAAATTTTAAGTCCTGACTGACTGACTGATATATCAACGCACAGCCCAAACCGCTGGGTCTAGAGATTCCAAATTTAGCACATAGGTTCGTTAGGAGGTCTAGGAGTGCACAAAGAAAAGATTTTTGGAAATTCCACCCCTAAGGGGATAAAGTAGGGGATGAAAGTTTGTATGAAAGTCCGTCAGTTTTGAAGTTAGGATCTTCAAATTTTGTGATTAGGCTGACGATTTAAAATAAATGTATAAGTGTTTCAGCGTTTTTGATAATTCTACCCTCGAAGGGTTAAAGAGGGGGATGAAGTCGAAAAGTCCTTAATTTTCGAAGAAAAATCACTCAATTTACTATCTAGGCTTATGATAGGAAGCTAACGCAACGGTGTTGTTAGAATTTCAACCCTTAAGGGATAAAAGGGGGATGAAATTTGGTTATTAATTCAAGTTCTTTATTTTTTAAGTTAAAATCACTAATACGAGTATTTCGGCTTATGGTTGGAAACTAACACAACGTAAATCGTTGTTTTATTGTTTAATTTCAACCCAAAAGGGTCTGAAAAGGGGGATGAAGTTTTGTATTGAAGCAGTTCATTCGCTAAATTTTGTATTCAAGTAAAAATAATATAAGTACCTACACGTGTACTGTTTCTAACTTTACAGTATTTTACATGCAGCGACTGTCTATCTGACCTCCACAACGCAGTTACTGGATAATACGATACCCCTTGGTAAAAATGGTTGTCAGAGTTTCGGGCTTCTGATTTCACGTAACGACTGTTAAAGATCCATAATGACATCCGGGATCAACAGCTTAACGTGTTTCCGAGGTGCGGACGGGTCTCTGTATGTAAAGATGGTCACCCATCTACAGACCAACTGCGGCAAGTGTAGCTTAACAAGGTGGATACTTGTCCTTTACAGTAGGTATTTCTTTACAGTATTCCTCAAATATCACACGTAGTGGAGGACAATTAGCCATGAACAAAGCTCTATACTGTTATTGTTCTAATAATTCATAATTATCTAGAAAAAAGAATTTATACCCTACGCAGACGGATTAAAATAAAATAGTAACGAAGTCAAACCTTTCATTGAATATTCGAATCTGATGCTGAAAATATAGTTTTTTAGAATTTTGGTCTGTTTGTTTGTATGTATGTTCCGGTTTACACAAAAACGGATGGACGGATTTAGAGGATATTTGGTACACAGATAGTTTATAACCTGGATTAACATATAGGTTATTTTTTAATCCCGGTAGTACGTTCGGCTTATTCCACAAATCCCCCCTGAAAATCCCCCTTAGGAGGAAAAGTGGAATCTATAAAAAACAGTCTAGAACCCCTGATAATCCCGCTTAGGGGGGAAAACTAGAATTGAAAAAAAAAAAACCTTATTCCAAGATCCCCTGAAAGTGATTTTTTTTACATTACGGTTCAGTTTTCCCCACTGAGGGGGATTCTCTGGGGGGATTAGTGAAATAAGCCGGATTATCAGTGGTGAATGCTAGACTGGTTTTTATATATTCCACTTTTCCTCCTAAGGGGGATTTATCAGGGGGGATTTGTGGAATAAGCCGTACGTTCCTATCGGCTATTTTTCGACATCCACGCGGGCGAAGCCGCGGGCAGAAGCTAGTACTAATAATAAAGCTGAAGATTTTGTTTGTTTGAACGCGCTAATCTCTGGAACTACCAGTCGGATTTGAAAAATTATTATTGCGCTTAATAGCCCAATTAGTGAGGAAAGTTATAGGCTATTTAACATCAAGCTATGATCCTAAGGAGCCGAGCACAAATAAATAAAAGTCAGAAAACTAAGTAATAGCGTGGGCGGGCGACAGGATGCGACGCGGTGAAGTTACTTCACGCGGAGGAAGTCGCGGACAGAAGCTAGTAAAATATAAGACTGAAATAAAGAATTAAACTCATACAAATACCCGTAGTTGAACTTACAGAGAACGTCAACCTTTTTAAAGTCACCTAAAAAGTATAACAGATTTTTTTAAACAGCCAGCTTCGGTCGGCCGTTCGCATTTACCCTAAACTTATAAATAAAAATAAATATTCCTTTAACTTCGCCCCGTGTTATGAATGAGAACCCCTGGTATCTTCTCGGGCTCCCTCCAGCCGCTCTTGTGGAAACTGTTTCCATTCCACTGGCTTTTCTCGCCCAAGCATACGGGACTCGCTTTGAACTTATTTTCCACTTTAAGCATTTGTTTTCTTTCTCTGTCACCCGTTTTTCGTTCATATTCAAATGTATGGATCGTCAGTTTATGAAGCAGTGTGAAAATTGAAAATTTTAAATATTTCGGTTTTTTTTTTAAGTGTCTGAATTTGTTTAAGTTTTCAAAGAATGGCACTAATCCATACTAATACTAATATTATAATAATATATAATATACTTATTATAAATGTGAAAGTAACTCTGTCTGTTTGTCTGTCTGTCTGTATGTTACGTTTTCACGCCTAAACCGCTGAACCGATCGTCATGAAATTTGACAGAGATATAGCCTGGGATATGGAGAAGGACATAGGCTACTTTTTTACGCGATAACCGACATCCACGCGAGCGGAGCCGCGGGCAAAAGCTAGTACTTATTATAAATGTGAAAGTAACTCTGTCTGTTTGTCTGTCTGTCTGTATGTTACATTTTCACGCCTAAACCGCTGAACCGATCGTCATGAAATTTGACAGAGATATAGCCTGGGATATGGAGAAGGACATAGGCTACTTTTTTACGCGATAACCGACATCCACGCGAGCGCAGCCGTGGGCAAAAGCTAGTACTTATTATAAATGTGAAAGTAACTCTGTCTGTTTTTCTGTCTGTATGTTACATTTTCACGCCTACACCGCTGAACCGATCGTCATGAAATTTGACAGAGATATAGCCTGGGATATGTAGGATATAGGCTACTTTTTTTACGCGATAACTGACATCCACGCGGGCGGAGCCGCGGGCAAAAGCTAGTACTAAATATATCAAATAACCTGCAAAAAACACTAAGTTTGTTGTTTATTTTGAGTTTAAATTTATATTTGAATTTCTGTCGTTTATTTGTTTTTCAGACTGTGTACGTACGAGTAGTTAGCTTCAGCATTGGTATGACTTATACATGTTAATACTAACACATTTTTGGGATCCAGGTGTTACTTTTTACATAACATAACATTACGCCTGTTTCCCCGAAGGGTTAGGCATTTAGTACGCCCACATTTTCCCAGTTATGTTTAAGCCCCGTGTAGGTACTTTTATCACTTACTAGCTTCTGCCCGCGACTTGGTCCGAGTGAAATTTCTTGTTCCCCGACCCACCCCATCACATCGCATTGCCTGTCCGCGCTGTAACTTCGTTTTCGCTTAGTCTTTCAGACATTTTTGTGCACGGCTCCTAAAGGTCCTAGCGTGATGTTAAATAACCTATAGCCTTTCTAAAAAATTGGGCTATAAAATGCAAAAATATTATTTGAAATCCAACTCGTAGTTCCAGAGATAAACGCGTTCAAACAAACAAAAAAAAAAAAAACAACTCTTCAGCTTGTTAGATTAGATACATGATTGTTGCGTAACTTTAACCGTTTACGCAGCGCACGCAACGGAAGCTCACAAAAGGAATACATTTTCTCCGTTTTTGCAACATTTTTATTGATGCTCCGCTCCTATTGGTCGTAGCGTGATGTTATAATATAGCCTTCTTGGCTAAATGGGCTATGCGAAAATAAATAAATTTTTCAATTCGAACCAGTAATTCCCGAGATTAGCGCGTTCAACCAAACAAATAAACAAACAAACTCTTCATCTTTATAATAATAATTATTATTAATGTAGATAATTAAGATTCTTGTTTGCATTATAAGCCAAAGCATAACATTTACTTAGTTAATCTCTGTACCTACCGGGAGTTTCGCAACAATAAATAAACAGGGTTACTCCGGATGTGAGAATCAGGTTGAGACCTATAATTTGATCCTCCTGACGTACCGTGAGAGGAATTGGTAAGGATAAGAGAGAAATTGGTATCAAAACCAAGATCAGATTGATACGAGCCCTAGTATTCCCTATCTTCCTGTATGGAGTAGAAACGTGGACGATTTTGGCCCGAGAACGACAAAGGGTTGATGCATTTGAGATGTGGTGCTGGAGACGAATGTTGAGAGTACCGTGGACTGCCAAATGCAACAATGCATCGATCTTAACCCAGCTTCGAATAAAAACTCGCTTGTCGACTATATGTCAACAAGGCATTCTCTCCTATTTCGGCCACATAGTACGCAGAGGCGATGAAAGTTTGGAAAAACTGATTGTGGTTGGGAACACCGAAGGCAAAGGATCGCGCGGCCGTTCACCAACACGGTGGACCGATCAGTTGAAGGAATCATCGTCCTCTAAATTCTACACGGTGGTAAGGGATGCGCTGGACAGAAACCGGTGGAGGCGGATCATCCGCTCCAGATGCAACTCCGAAACGGACCACGATCCTCAGACATGAGGGACCGACCACAGAGACAGAGATATACCGTGATTGTTACCTGTTGTAGTTGCCTTGTGAATAAATAAATAAATAATGTGCGAAATAATTAATAAATTGTCTTATTAGTTGACACTTGATAAGTTGAATTAATAGCAGTATGCTGCAGTTGCTCAAACTCGTACATTACGAGTATTTCATAGTTACACTTTAATCCTAAAATCCAAAGCATTAGCGGTACACGTGTGGGTTCTAACGACGCCAACGTAATTAGCATTCAGCTTACTGGCGAGGAAATATTCGTACATGAATGCTAGAAATTCGACCGCGGGTTGTGGGTACCTGCTTTTGTGAAAAGTGTAGTAGGTACTACATGTAGTACAACACCGGAACGTAAATATGGCACAGAAAGTTTTGAAAAGTTAGGCTCTGTGGAACGTCATCTTTGAAACTCATACCTTTTTGTAGACTTGTAGACATCATATTGTCTTCACACCACAAACGGCTTTTTAGAGCCACTTTTAGGTATAATAGATATTAAAGCAACTGTTGAATCAAAGTCAAAGTCAAAAGTCAAAGTCAAATCATTTATTTCAAATAGGTACGAAGATGCACTTTTGAACGTCAAAAATTACATGAATAGTTAATTGATTCTAGTTGCGCCTTCCAAAAGGTAGTTATGTATGGAGAAGAATGGGCAAGAAACTCCATACTTACTCTTTTAAAATGTTAACAATAGTTTGTATACATTAATTAATAATTATAGGTGAAGACTATGTACCTAGAATAAAAAAAAAAATTACCACAACTGGTAAAAAGAATGAAAAGTGAAGTAATGACAGAAAAATGAATAAATGCGATAGGTACATGGTGCTCACATATTTACAAACATTGTATATGATTTTCCAAAAAAAATTAAACAGATAATAAGTGTGTGAGTTAAATTTATATTAATCACAGAAAATAAAAATTAAATTCATAAAAATTATAAATTATACAGTTAAATTAGGAACCAGTTTGATTTTGTCTAGACTCTAAATTGTCCTATGGAGCAGGACCAGCATGTTTCCAAGCATTCTTATCTTGGATATAATCCTCTAATTTGTAATATGCTTGTTTACAAAGTGTGCTTTTTATATGAGTTTTTTTTCTTTCATTTAATTGTAATATATCAGAAGGTATTTTATTGTAACATTTAACACAGTACCCCATAAAAGATGTACGTACTTTAGATAATCTGAAAAATGGTTGGAATAATAAGGGGTATTAAAACACGAATGTGGGTTTATCACATGAGGGGAAGCCGAGTATGATAATAGTATCACATGAGTATGTTAATACCTAATTATGTACAGTTGCATACAAGACTTTATCTACACCCATGTTACCTACTCTTTGATATTTTCCAATTCATGAAATCTTGGATGGATTGAATCTTTTGATATTGTTCTCTCGACTTTTCTGGTAATAATTGGTTAGAAATGTCCTTTGCTGCATTAGAAATATCTGGTGGTGCATTGGAATTAGCCACTTTTAGGTTTAATATTTATTTATGCAACTGTTGTATAATAAGGGGTATTAAAACACGAATGTGGGTATATCACACGAGGCGAAGCCGAGTATGATAATAGTATCACATGAGTATTTTAATACCTAATTATGTACAGTTGCATACAAGACTTTATCTACACTCATGTTATCTACTCTTTGATATTTTACAATTCATGAAATCTTGGATGGATTGAATCTTTTGATAATATTCTTTCGACATTTCTTGTAATAATTGGTTAGAAATGTCCTTTGTTGCATTAGAAATATCTGGTGGTGTCATATCAAAGCTTGTATCACTCATTTTTTGTAAATAACAAACTTATACATTTTTGCAATACTAATATCGAACGTTAACGAACTGTTTGAAACAACCGGCCCTAACTTTTACGATGTAAAAAATTTACATAAGTCGATGTATTATTTTCATTAAGGTGACAGTGTCAATGTTTTTTCAATTTACAAGTCAGCATAACTATGGTTGTATGTTGTTTTAAATATGATTTGCGGCCATAAATAATATTTATTAAGAGAATTATAATCATAAAAATCATCAATACAACTCTCTAAGTTCACAGAATCCATTTTTATTTTTATTATTATAATTCACAAAACTGATGTACAATCACAAATGCATTAAAACAGACATTAGATGTGGATCTGGCATGCATAATTTAAGTAAAACAATTAATAAACATAAATTATTGAATTAAAAAAAATTAAAAAAAAAAAATAATATAAATTAATATTAATAAAATTAAATAAAATAAAATTATTGAATATAATTATTGTATTTAAAAAACATAAATTAAACAAAACTTACAAAATGTGAACTTTTCCATAGTTAATGATAAAGTTTTGGGAAAGAACAATTTAATATACAAAATATTAAAAAATTATATAATTAAAGCTCTTAAGTTTATTCCTAACTGAGGCTATAGACCAGCAAAGACATCTATTTTACTACGAATGGAGTTAGAAAGAGAAAACATGCGGCAAATGGGTCAAAAATTACCGATATTAGTCCGACTTTGAGGCAAGACGAAAGTCCTTCGGTTAGTTGTATCTATTGAATGACTATATCATGAAATCATGACATGATGAAATATTATTGATTCTAATTCTGTAAATACCCTAGTAGCATTTTCCGTTGGCATTCAGTTGGGCCAACTTCAGAGGTATGTGGCCCAACCAAACGCCAACAAAAATGCTACTAGGGTACATATTTGTTACGGTCGCGAATCATACTTTAATCAACATACACCCAGAAAATGACCGCAAATTGCAAAAATTTAAATAAAATTAAGTTCAATAATTTTTCCACATCTAGCGCAAACAACAGGAACAAAAACCCATGCACAGCCGATTGTATTGCATTCTGCATATGCGCATATGATTTGTTTACAAATCCAAATACTAGTGCCAGCTGCAAAACAATATAAGCGAAACTCCGTCTACAGCGCGGAATATATTAACGCTGTATTCAGCGATTCAGCGAGTTGGTGAGATTAAAATCTGTTTTCCCAACTCAGTGTTTTCCAGTTTGTTGAGTATATTGTTAACGTGAATGCTGTATACAGCGCTATCTTTGCTGATTCTGCTGTATGATTTAATTTTGTTTTCATGACAGGACCAACGTGTTTGAAATTGGAAGCATAAATAGGTAGTAGTACTCTACTACCTATTTATGCTTCCAATTTCAAACACGGCCTTTGCTGGCATGGCTTTTGTTTTTAATTTGTGGTGGTTTTATGAAAGAGGTTTTATCCAGACGAAACAATGATGAACAGCTTGACCATAAAGAGTAGAAATTAAATAAAATGGAACTAAAAAATTCATACTAAATTGTTGCCATGTTTAAGCATTTTACGTCAAAAATGTGACAGTTACGTAGAAAGTAGCGCCCTCATTTAATTTCTACTCTTTTATGTCGCAAAGGACTCTTTCTACATATTGAATTTTCTCATAAAATATTATAAAAAGGATTATGAGCTTACTAACGAACCAAGAGATAGAGAGAGGTTTCCTTTTATAATATGCAAAGATGAATTGAATATATTAAATAATCTCCTACATAATTTCTCCAGCATGTTGGACGGATTCGATTTTCTCTAAGAGATACTGTCGTGTACCCGCTCAATAAATTGATTAATTCATGATACATGGAATTAGCCTAGTTTCACCTGAAGCGTATGAGAGCTGTAGCCATAGATATACCTTGGTGTATCTATGGCTACTACACACTGCCCCGACATTAGAATGTTTCATGAGTTTCATGAATTTGTTTGAATCGCAAAACTTTACCGCAAATTGGACAAATTCTTCTTCTTCAAATTGTTTCTTTAATTCGTTTTTGTGTTTTCTTTGCGTCATTTAATACCGCAAATAAATGTATTTTATTTCTTTCGGAATTGAAATTTCACTTTGTTTTCAAATAGCTTCAGTCGACTAGTATCGTAAAACATGGAGTAGAGATGACCTCTTCTAACTAGAAGAGGTCATCTCTACTCCATGTTTTACCATCCATGTTTTTTGTTTTTAGATAACTATCTGCCTAGCCTTTTCCCAACTATGTTGGGGTCAGCTACCAGTCTATCCGCAGCTGAATACCAGTATTTTACATGGAGCAACTGCCTATCTGACCTTTACAACCCAGTAACTGTCAAAGTCAAATCATTTATTTCAAACTAGCTTTTGCCCGCGGCTCCGCCCGCGTGGATGTCGGTTATCGCGTAAAAAAGTAGCCATGTCCTTCTCCATATCCCAGGCTATATCTCTGCCAAATTTCATGACGATCGGTTCAGCGGTTTAGGCGTGAAAACGTAACATACAGACAGACAGACAGACAGAGTTACTTTCACATTTATAATATTAGTATGGATAGGCACGTAAAATGCACTTTTGAACGTCAAAAATTACATAAATAGTTAATTGATTCTAGTTACCTTGGTAATACTATACCCGTTGGTAAGACTGGTTGTCAGACTTTCGGGCTTCTGACGACCCGTCACGACTGTCAAAGAGCCACGAAACAGCCGGGATGCTTAGCATGCTTTCCGAAGAATGGAGACCCCTCCGTTCCTCGGAGTCAGTTGGGACTGGTCATCTCTTAGCTGCCACGGGTTATTTTAATTATTTTATTTTGTTTCTATTTGTTGTACCTACTCTGAACGCTTTTAACGTGTAAGTTTTTATTTTTACATCGATCTCACATTTAGTGACAAATTTAATATTATATTTTTATAACAATTTAATTTAAAAGAGTTTCCATGGAGCTTCTTGCCCGTTTTTCTCCATAGGTACCTACTACGCTTTGGAATGGGCATGTAGCTTCATTTTTCTTACTGACCGACTCCTTGACAATTCAAAAGTGCCTGTAAATGGTTTAATTGAAATAAATGATTTGAGTTTGAGTTTGAAAGATGGTCACCCATCCACGAACCATCCGCAGCAAGCGTAGCTTAACCTGATCGATCGACCCGTGCGACAGTCACAAGCCAAGATGACCTCTTTCAGTGTATCCCCTAAAACAAGACCTCATTTACATATTAAAATATTTATAATAAATTTAAAGTTCTCTAAGGAAAGCAAGGATTTTTCAGCCGTAACAAGGAACATAAAATTCTACGGTATTTCCCAGTTGTAAGCCATTAGACAATGTTCCTGAATTTCACGAGTCTTCATTATGAAAGCACCTTACCTAGAATAATTGTTAAACAAAATAATATAGTTAGCTAAGTTTTGTAATAAACTGAGAAATAACGGTAGGAATCAAAGCTAGACAAATGTTTTGATTTTAAATCTTATTTATGCATTTAAAAAATGTTTCAATAGGTAATAAAGGCTAAAGGCTCCCGCAGACAGGCGCGACGCGACAGCGCTACGCGACTCTAGTAGAACAATTTTTATGAAAACTTCATGGAAATTGTTCAACCAGAATCGCTTCGCACCGTCTGCTGTCTGCGGGAGCCTATACAGTGTGAGTCTTTATAATGTTCACATAAAGAAATGAGGGAATCTATGCTTAATTTTATCTACGGAAAAAATACAAAAAAAATCTAAATTTATTTTTTAATTTTTTATGGAATTTTTATTTCAAAATGACTCAATAAGACGCCCCCTTATTGAGAAATTTTACAATTACTGTAAAAAATAATGAAAAAAAAAAATTGCTAAAAAAACATGTTTCTTTTCAATTGAGGGTAGTTTTTTCCCCAATTTTTATTTTATGAGGACGCCTAATTACTTCCATTTTGTTTACACTGGGAACAATTTTTTTTTATATTTTTTTTCCATAAAAAATAAAATACTAATATTTTTTTTATAATTTTTGCCGTAGATAAAATTAAGCATAGATTCCCTCATTTTGATATGTGCATATTATAAAGACTCACACTGTATAAGGTGTATCTATTCATACACGAAATATTTTAAGAGATACACCCATGTGGTGGTGGTAAAGAAGCCATGGAAACGATTTTCTTAAAATCTAACTATATTATATAAAAAAAAAAAACTTGACACATACGTAGATGATTAATGATCAAAAGGCACCGCGCTCGCGCCGCCACCATCGCCGCTTCGGAGCGGGTCATTCATAGAATAAGTAAGTAAAGGTTTTATACAAAATGTCTTAAGCAATTTTAAAATTATAATTATTGCGTAACAATAAAAACACTTAGATAAAAATATTTTTGCGTTGCTATTTTTACCACCCATAGATGTTTCTCTTAAAATATTTCGTGTATGAATAGATACACCTTATATATTTATTATGTGTGTATTTATTATTTAGGATATGAATATATCTATGTATCTATCTATAATATAAAAATGAATCGCAAAATGTGTTGGTAAGCGCATAACTCAACAACGCCTGGACCAATTTTACCAATTCTTTTTTTTAAATGTTCTTTGAAGTCCAAGGATAGTATTTACGGTAGTAAAATTAGGGTAGGGTAGGATAGGTTAGGGTAGGGTAGGGTAGGTAGGTAGGTAGGTGGGTAGGGTAGGGTAGGATAGGGTAGGTAGGTAGATAGGTAGGTAGGTAGGTAGGAAGGTAGGTAGGTAGGTAGGTAGGGCAGGTAGGGTAGGGTAGGGTAGAGTAGTGGAGTATATACTATAGCTTTTGACAGAACGAAGTCTGTCGGGTCAGCTAGTTTTAGTATATGTATGCTTATTATTTGCACCAACGACAGCCCCATTTGATGTCCAGACAAATTACTGTTCATTCCATGGTTGCCGGGACGACATCGCAGAAAGCGATAAGGCCGCCTATTGTACCTACATTTTGTGGGTCCATATTGGCTCACCTAAAGTTCTTTACCCGAAATTGTTCTTCTTAATGATTTGTAATCCGAATGATCACTTTTTCTAAAAAATTTCATCCTAAAGTTTTCATTCATACTATTTGTAGTGCTACCAGCGATGTTCATAACACTCATGTTTCCGAAAATTGTAATTAATAATATCATTAATCCATCCATACTAATATTAGGAATGTGAAAGTAACTCTGTCTGTCTGTCTTCTGTATGTTACGTGTTCACGCCTAAGCCGCTGAACCGATCGTCATGAAATTTGGCAGAGATATAGCCTGGGATATGGAGAAGGACATAGGCTACTTTTTTACGCGATAACCGACATCCACGCGGGAGGAGCCGCGGGCAAAAGCTAGTATAAATATATTTAAACTCCTACTGTTTTTTATCATAACGCTTTTATCCCTAAACATAATTACCATAATATTCATTCAGGTCAGAGTGTCGTCTTGGGGCATTATGAAAAAAATACTTAGAAAAATTTCGCGACCAATTTCGAGGTAGCGCTCGCCGGCCGCTGCCGCGGCACCGCTCGCTTCGCTCGCTCAGCTTGCGCGTAGTTGGTCACAGTTCTAACCTAACCTAACCTATGGATATCTTTGCAGGTACACACCGCTATAAATAAAATTAAAGAAGACGCTTTAATTAATAAAAACAAAAAACCAATTCATATAATTAGTGAGTGCGAAGCAAGCACTTGATTACGAGTATTATGAATAAAAAGAAATCTAAACAAAAAAGATATGACTTTGAATAATAGTGTAAAATATGGTTATGTTGATAAAATATAGGAAAACAAATAAAAGTATAATAGATGTTTATTGCTACTGACGTTATGAAGTTGAATGCTTCGGAATTATGAACATTAGAGACAGAGTAGTAAGGAATTGTGATTGTTAGGATGAAAAATGTTAGGAAGAACATTTTCGGATTTCCAATTATCGGAGTTGAAAATTTAGGTGAACTTTGGCGCACCCAAATTTTGTACTGTTTGATTTATTTTTTGTTATGTACGGTGGCCAGCACATCAAGTAACCACAAACTGTAAAATTTTCTCGTTCGATTTTGAACTTAACCGTCAACATTTTAAAGTTTAAAATCATTTGGAAAAATTTGATAGTTTCGTGTAGCTTGATGTGCTGGCCTTGTATTTTGTGGTGTACAATATTGTATATATATAAATAAATAAATAAAATGTAGGAGCCCACCGGTATCGGGAACAGGGACCAAGCTATCTGCGGGCAGGGCTCCAAAGAGAGGAGCTTCATAACAATACGCGCCATGTTAAGGAGTACGGCTTCCTGGATTAATTCTTTGAGCAAAAATCAATCTGCCTAGCCTTTTCCCAACTATGTTGGGGTCGACTTCCAGTCTAACCGGATGCAGCTGAATACCAGTATTTTACATGGAGCGACTGCCTATCTGACCTCCACAACCCAGTAACTGGGTAACACGATACCCCTTGGTAAGAATGGCTGTCAGACATTTGGGCTTCTGACGACCCGTAACGACAGTCAAAGATCCACGAATGACAGCCGGGACTAACGGCTTAACGTGCTTTCCGAGGCACGGAGGAGTCGCAGTATGTAAATATGGTCACCCATCCACGGACCTACCCCGGCAAGCGTAGCTTAACCTGACGGATCGACCTGTACGGCTGTTATTACTTAGCCACGAGCTCCACAATTTTTTTTATTATTCTTCCTTAATTCCTTGAGCATAACCACAAAAAATTAAGGAGATAGAACGTGAACATAGTCATGCCTCTAACACAGTATCAAACCATTCTTAGCTGCCAAACATAGTCACTGGTGGAAATAAATAGTATACCTGTAGACCCAGCGTGGTAATGAGGACTATCGGGCTTAATTTCGCCGCTAGAGGCGGTAGTGTAGAGTGAGGTCTCTAGAAATGTCAAATGTGAAATTGAACTTTCACTGTTTACGGGATTTCTATCGCAAATTGTTACTAATTATTCATATTTTTTTTATTTTTTTTAAGTTGCCCCACACTAGGAATTTCTCCTGTATCGTGGGTGCGTTTACAAACATTTAAACTCACATACACAAACAGCCAGACCCGGAATAACTACTTGTAGGTCATACAAATATTTGTTCCGTGCGAGAATCGAACCCGCGACACGCAGCGCAGCAGTCCATGGCTTAACCACTGCGCCAACCGTGCCGTCAAAAAAAAAAAAAAAAAAATTGTAAAAACTGTGCCATTCCTGATTAATTAAGGCTTAAGATTTTAAGTAATAACTTAGGATCTAATTTCGTAGCACTCAGAGGAAAAGTAATATTTGTCTGCTCAAGGCTTGCCAATTTTAGAAACATTATAATTCATTTGATATTTAAAAAAAAAAAAAAAAAAATTGTGTGAAGTAATGAGTACTTAAAAATCCAAAACATATAAAGTAAAAGTACTGACAGGACCCTACTCGCCAGTGGTGCCAACTGGTGAGCACAAAAATGATAAAAGTCAAAGCATTTATTTCAAATAGGCACATAAATGGCACTTTTGAACGTCGTTTACACGGAAATAAAATTGATTCTAGTTGCCCCTGCCAAAAGGTAGTTTCGCATGAAGAAGAATGGGCAAGAAACTCAGAAGATAGCCCCCATTGTACACATAAAATGACAATTAGTTAGAGAGCTGCCCATATGATTTACTGACAGGTATGGTCACCGTTTGCTGAACCTTAAATACGATAGTAGGTAGTGTCCTAAGTCGCCCTGTAACGGTCGGCAAATTTCTACGTAGTATCTTCCCCGGGGGGGTTGCAAACCAGTCGACAATCGACTGGTCGGAAACCGTCTGCTTCTTTGTATTTTCAATTTGTGTGATCCTGAACAGTCATCCTACTAATTTTGGAGAAAAAAAAAAAAAAATAAGGAAGAGATTGAGTCCATCACTGAGTTTACTACTGATAAACAGAGGTATGACGAGTCCGACTTGCTAATTAAACACTTATGATTTTATTTATTACTTGTTTACATATCTGACATATTATTAATTGAATGTTTTTTTTTTTTTTGTTTTTGTATTCTATTGACATGTCACCTTAATTGTAATTGCTTGTTTATGTTAATTTTGCACGCCATAAATTGGCAAAACATAGTGCACATATTTTAGACAATATATTATCTGTAACCATATGTTGATAACTATGTTGAACAAAATAAATGATTGATTGATTGTGTTTCCTCGATTCCCGACTGGTTATCAACCCCATTCAATCCCCCAGAGGGGGGGAATACCACGTAGAAATTCGCGGACCGTTACAGGGCGACTTAAGGCACCACCTACTATCGTATTTAAGGCTCAGTAGACGGTGACCATACCTGTCAGTAAATCATAATTATGGCCAGCACTCTAACTAAATTGATCGCATTTTATTTCATTCTGACCGTTCAGCCAAGTTCATCACGTTATTTACGCTGTTGAGCCGATGCATTTATTAAACCTATGAAGCGATGGATTAGATATATCCTTCAAAACTCTTGGATTGTGATTGAATTGATCTTACGGGAACCCTTTACCTAAATAGTCACATCTATCCACATAGTATCATACCTCAACCATATCCAAATGATTTCCACCATTACATGCCCAATTAACTCGTAGAAGGTTCGGTAACGTGATTTGGGTAAGATCTCAAAAGCTTCGGGTCAAGGTCTTGCCTCCATAATCAGATAAGCTCATCACACTTGCCCGTATTTTGCCCTATTAATTTGATTCATTCAATGTGGAGTTTACATTCATTAGGACTTTCAGTTGGATTCAGAGGTAATTTGGTTTGGTGTCTATTTTTTATGGCATTTGGAAATGGGAAAATGTTTTTGGAAAATTGTGCGCGTATGGTACATCCATAGGCATGGGGCACCACTTTTCATCAAATCTTAAGACATTTTACTTTGACTTTGTACTTTGTTCATTATATGATGATTTTTAAACAAACTTTTACGCTTTTCTAGGGTTTTTATTTATTTATTTGAGCTTTATTTATCCATACTATTACAAACTTAATTACTAAAAGATTTACATAAAAAACTGAAATTATAATGATATCGTATCTTTATGTATTTAACTGTGTGTACATAAATAATAAATAAAACATATATTATTGTATGGCCCCTGTAGGGTAAAAAGCCTCCTCCATCTTTTTCCATTTTTGCTTGTCTTGGGCGGTGTGCATCCAGTTTTTCCCAGTCGTTTTTACGATGTCATCAACCCATCGTTTTTCTAGGATTACTATACCTACATCAAAAGAAAAAATAAAAAATTAAAGCGTACCCTTTTAGGATAATTCATGTCTGTCGGTCCGTCTATCACAGCCGATTAGCTCCGAGTCTACTGGACTAATTAAGTTGAAAGGTACACGTATAAATTTCTGTTACCTAAACACGGACGTGTAACGTAAATAAATGAATTTTGAAAACGGGGGCACTTTTGGGGTGCAAATGAGAAAAAAAACAATCGCAAAAAACAATCTGTACCATGTGATATATCAAATGAAAGACCTTGATAGGTGGATTACATAAATATTTTTAAAATAATAAGATTTAAAGTTATTAAAGAAAATGTATGAAAATTTACCATTCCTCCACTTATCTCCGAAACTATTGAGCCAAATTTTATGAAATAGAAAAAATGAGACAATAGTTCTATATTTATTTTACCTACAGGAAAATCTATAACAAGTCTATGGTCTTAAAATAAAGAGACATGGTAAATCTCGCTGGTACGTAAAAACTTACATTTGCAGTTGGAATGTATGAGAGAACTTGTTTTTCAACTACAATGTGGATAAATTCATCCTAACTACGGAACCCTTCATTGCACGTGGTGCGGCACGCACTTGGCCGGTTTTTTTAATGCTAGGTACGGTCAGCTGCAGAGAAATCTCACCCCCTAGCAATGTATTTGTTCATTGCTAGGGGGTGAGATTTCTCTGCAGCTGACTATACATAGATAGCTAGTGAACAAAGGTGGCCTAATAATTAATTATTTAAAAGAATCACTAAACAAGTAACCCATGCTCGATAAATGATATGCCACTGCTCTAAAAAAATAAACATTTAGCAAGTCTCTGAACAATCATCCTCAAATTGCACAAAAAATAAAAAGATTATACTTAAACGATGACTCAAAAACCAAGATGAAAGACTAATAAGATAAAAAGATTTCCATCTCATAATTTAATGCTGCCGCCATAAACGACTTAGCCGTCGGAGTTTTAATTTTCCAGTTCCCTTGATGGCACTAATTAGAATTTTAATAAGACCTTATAATGACGTGATTAGTACTTCCGTATCACTTGCCGGGGGGCCTGATCTGGTAGTTAGACCGTATTATCCTAATTAGCGAATGTTCAGACAATGTTATATGCTCGAGTTGGTAATCTGATACTATCCATAGTTAGGTAGATCTCCTTTGTTGCTAATAAGGCTACGATATAATTAGAAAAGTTTGCGAAAAGCCCTGAAGCGTACACCTTATCCGTCATCGGCTGAACGAACGGGTGATGCACTATCTCTCCAAGTTCCGCAAAAAGATTTTTCATATATTCATTCCCAACGTCCCTAAAGTATAAAATTAAATTATTTGTATAATTCACACTTGACCAATCCTCGTATTGACGTGTCAATAAAATCAGTAACTTGTTAAAATTCGGACATCTAGACGCACTGCAAGTTACCACCCCTACCTATTTGATATTGGATAATATTTTTGTGTTCACCAAAAATCTTAAGGTACATCTATGTATGCATTTCTAAAATTTTATTCTTCCCCGTAAAATACTGATCGTGCACCAAATATTAAAGGTTAGGTTAGGTTATATTTTGGTGCACATTCAGTATATTTGGTGGAACACAGGCAAAATTAGGTAAATGAAATGGGAGTACTTTTAAATAAAATTGAAGTACTTTTAAATACCATCCTTTGATATTCCACCAACTCGCACTAAGCATTTTCAAACGTCTTTTATAATGCGCACAGCGAAGGAGTGGAACTCTCTGCCTGCGTCTGTGTTTCCGAACGCATACAACCCTAATCTATTCAAAGTGAGAGTGAACAGGCTTCTTCTGGGTAAGCTCACTCCATCGTCGACTTTGTCTCTGTCACCTCTGACCTAGAGTCAAGAGCAAACCTATTGTAAAAAAATATATATTTTGAAAGATTTTTTTTTTATGTACGGTGGCCAGCACATCAAGTTACCACAAAATGTCAAATTATCTCGTTCGATTTTGAACGTAATCATCAACATATTCAAGTTGAAAATCGTTTGGAGAAATTTGACAGTTTCGTGTACCTTGATGTGCTGGCCACTGTACAATAGTTCAATCCACGAGCTCGAAATAGTGCCGTCGCGCATTTTATGAAAAACTTGCTTCGGAATTTTGTCTTTTATAAACATACTAGCTGCGCCCCGCAGTGTTACCCGCGAACACTACATTATTTCGGGATAAAAAGTAGCATATATGTAAATCCGGGTGTCAGCTACGTTCATACCAAATTGTATCAAAATTGGTCCCGCCGTTCGAGCGTGGAGAAGAGACAAACATACACACTCACTCACAAACTTGCGCCTTTATAATATTAGTGTGATACGAAAAAATTGGGAAAAGGAGACTGCTATAAACTATACTAATAACTATTCTCTACCAATTAATAAGTAAAAGTTGTTGAAATCTTTCAGTTTTTCGGAATAAGAACGCCAAAGTTGGCCATTTAACGCAAAAATCACGGTCGAAATGTAAAAGGCCTCATATGCAATGAAAAGATTACGTTTTTGACAAATTAATAACAAATAACATTAAACAAAAAGCATTAAATCGCATTAAAGCATTAAGCATTAAATCGGTGACAGTACCATTCACGATTTCGGTCAAGACAGAATCGTACAACTTTTAGTTACTAATAAAAGCTTTGGGGAACTTGGAACATGGGGAGATAGAGCATCACCCGGCCGAACTATGCTCGTACACACATCAAAAAAAGTTTGTGATCACTAGCATAAGCTGATATATGTTTTTTTTTTTATTGAACTTTATCAAGAAAAATTCTTTGTTGTGTGTTTTCTTTAAATATAAATACTGTTTGAAATTAAAAAATAAAACTATTTTTTATAAAAAAAATATTGAGTAATTAATCATAATGTAATTGTAACAGAAATTTGATAGAAAGAAAAAGACTATTTAACCAAACTTAAACAACAATTTATTAATAAAAGATTTATATTCAATATAATATAACTCCTCCCCTGGCTCAAACACATGCGGTGATCCTGCTGGACATGCTGAGAATAAAGTTATCCAGCATTTCTTGGGGTAACCTGTCCCATTCTTGAATAGCGGCTTCCCTGAGCTCTGGCACTGTCTGGGGACGTGGCTGACGGTTCCAAACAGCTCGCTTAAGAGCATCCCACGCGTGCTCTATTGGGTTTAAGTCAGGCGAGCCGAATCATAATATAATCTACCGTACCTAACAAAAAGATTTCGATTTTTCAAAGTGATCGATTGCAAACTTTTTTTGATGTGTGTACTCGTACGTCGCCGGCCGACCTCGGGCGTTCGAACCAAACATCCTAATTCCTACTTCCTTCCTATCCTACTATTAGTAATATAAACGCGATAGTTTGTGAGGATGGATGGATGTTTGTTACTCAATCACGAAACAACGGCAGAACGGATTTGGATGAAATTTGGCAAACAGATAGTTTATAATCTGGAATTAACACGTCATTGAATACTTTTTATCCCGATATTTCCACGGAATTGAGACTCATGCAGGTGGAACCGCGGGCGCAGCTAGTAGGTTATAATTCATATCACGCGGGCGAAGCCGCTGGTGGAAGCTAGTAATACTCGTTTGTAAAGAAAGTGGCGCACACCTATACTCCATTTGAAATTTGATTAGTTTTTTTTTTTTAAATACAGTCCGTTCAACCGATTTTGAATTCTATTGCGTTGTTGGCATGAAAAATGGCCGAGTACACAGTTTATTTAGCATATGTTTGGTTCAATCGACAACTAGTTCAGTAGACGACGTTCATGGGCACTTTTGGCTATCATTTGTCGGATTCAGCTCTCCGTCATCGGCCGAACTATGCTTGTTCGGCCGATGAAAGAAGAAAAAGAAAGAAAGAAAAAAATGTTTATTCTGTACAAACAAGACGCAGATTACATGAAAAATAGATAAAATACACATACTAATACAAAGTAACTAAAAGCCTCGTATTCAAAACCTTAAATGTAACAATAAAAATAAAAAGTTTGACTGTTGTCCATTGCTTGATGACGGGCCAAGACCACAGACAATAGATGTTGCAAAATCTATTGCATTGTGCAACATTGGTAAATGACAACAAACAAACATAACTAAAACTGACAGATTAAGCTGCTTTCAGACTACGCTATAATATAATATAATAGCATATAGTTTATATACTATATGCTATTATATTATAGCGTAGTCTATAATAGCATATAGTATATATAGCTCATAGCACAAGAATATCGCGCACCATACATTGTTATGGACACGTTCACACTGTACTGTTCTATATATTATTGCAATGTATGGTGCGCGATATTGTTGTACTATGAGCTATAAACTATATGCTATTATAATATAGCGTAGTCTGAAAGCAGCTTCAGGTGCATCCGAGCTGAATCCGACAAATGATAGCCAAAAGTGCCCATAGTGCTATTTGTATGATGGGTTTCGCATTAGATTCGATTTCCATCCGTCAGAATTTAGAACATTTTGAGGAGTTTGGTTCGGTTTGGAGTGTAAGAAGTGCTCGTCCGATTCCTTACGTCATACCTTTTTTGTTGCTTCGTCTATATTTCTCATTCACTTTGCCATACGTAGGTATAGGTAATATTACTAAGGCGCTGTAACTAAGGTACAATGGCCAGCACATCAAGCTACACGTAACTGTCAAATTTCTCCAAACGAATTTAAACTTTTAAATGTTGGTGATTAAGTTCAAAATCGAACGAGAAAAAGAGAATGCCACGGGGTCGTACTAACTTGCGGGGGAGTGTGTCACAACCAAATCTAGTTCATAAAATTACTCCTATTTTTTTAATCAGATTTACGTTTTTGTTATAAAAGAAATTCCCGGATTTCGGACATCAACAATAAAAATATTTTTTTATTTTTTACGTATCTTCCACATAAATGTCACTGCCATATATATAAATATACTGCCAACAACCATTTATATGAAGAAGATAATTATGTAAGTACCATTTTCTATTTAGTATAATATTTATTAGGTACTTATTTAGTTATGTGTGACAAAAAAAAAAAAAAAAAAAACTAGGTCACGCGTTGCGTCTTAATAATTCAAATTATTATTGGAATACATTTTAAGCATAAAAGAGGACAGATAAAAAAAAATAGTTTTTATTGTGACGCACCTACCTATTGCATTTGTTCTTTGACTAACTTATATAAGTTATCTGTGGTTCATTGGCGCCGTTTTTACTTTCAATGTTGGTTTCATCTCGTACCTACATGATTAATTCCCTACATTAAAAAAAAAAAACTATCAGCAAGTATTATTATTGACTATGAGCGAAATACAATACGTATTCCATCAGGAAAAACTAGCACAATATCAAAAAGAATAGACATGACCGATATTACCACCTTTTTTGTCACAAACTCCAACATTCTAGATCAGTCAGTTTCACGAGCCTAACCTCAAAATATTAAGTAGGTAAATGGAAAATAAATAAGAATTGCGGAAATCTATGTAAAAAACATTTAACAATAAAGGAAGAGCATAGAATTCTCCTCCAAATACACTGGGTTTGGTTGTGACACCGGACTTTTCGTTTGGTACAGAGTGCCCTATATTTGATGGCATTCACGTAACTTGATGCGCTGGTCAACGTACAATCAGCTTGCAAAAAGATTCTTACATCGTCAGGAATTTATGTGATTGCCTACATCTGTTCCATAATACTGTACCAATAAGTATCCAATGTTTAATGTTTTGTGGCTACACATTGATAGAAAGACTAATGAAACGGAGCCAATTAAATAAATTCTTATCGATGTGTGTACGTCAGCCTCAAAAAGATGTATGTCGTCGTGTACGTCATACTTCTTTAGTTGCTTCATACACCTTGGAATATAACTACATAAGGTACTATAAATTACTAAGCTGCTCTATTATAACTAAGGGATTAAGATTATTTTCACCTTTGTTCCTCCAACTAAAGGTATAATTACTGGGTGTACGTGATAAGAGGCCGTATTTCTTTGCTCTGATGAATGTAGCTGTTACAATGATTTAGTAACAGCGCCGGGATAATAACAAACTCGCTTTTATGAATTGTTTGTTAATTTGTTAAGCAAGTATTTAGATACTTCTTCTGGTTTGGTCAATGACAGGTATATTTGTACTTGCATTGGAACTAGCTTTTGTCTGTGGCTCCATCTTTGGGCTTCGAAATCCTTTCACTCGTTAAGTTGGGCAAAAGTAATAAACAGACAGATTGAAAGGCATCATAATTTTCGCATCTTCTATACCGTTTAGGCTCAGAATGTCCCTTTCCCAAAATATCCCTTGGTTTCAAATAGTCCCTTTCCCGAAATGTCCCCTCCCCATAATGTCCCTTTCCCATAATGCCCCTTTTCTCGAAACGTCCATTTCCCAAAACGCCCTCTTCCCGAAATGTCCCTTTCTCAAAATGTCCCTTTCCCGAAATTACCCTTTCTCAAAATTATTTTAGAAAAAGCCAAGCGTGCAGCCGCGGGCAGAGCTGGTTTATAATGTTTAGAATGGATTGTAGGTAGGTCTTTCTTTTTAATCTAGGAACAAATTTAACCAAAAATGTGTTAGCCATGTTGATATTATTGCGTGTTCACAGTTGGCAAATACCGCCAGGAAACGGACTGTTTAGGGCGAATTTCACCAAAGAAACTGAACGTGATCAGCACGTCTAAAATGCGATCAAGAGCTGCTGTCAGTATCAATATTCCATAACAATATCGACACTGACAGCTGCTCTTGAACGCGGTTTAGATGTGCATTGTGCGCGTTCAGTTTTATTGGTGAAATTCGCCCTTAGTAATTGAATACTTATCCACTTAAATTGTGCGTTTTGCATTCGAATTGCAACTGTATTTCTTTATTCTTCGTATGGAAATGGAAAGTTAATAACATAACATCACGCCTGTATTCCCCGAAGGGTTAGGCAGAGGTGTAGGTACCTATCATACATCCATATTTCGCCTGTTATGTTTAACTCCCATGTAATATAGGGCGAGTCTATAATTGCCATCATCATCATCATCATTTCAGCCGAAAGAAAAAAAAAAAAGAATCGATAAATATTTTGGGATACGCACAAGAAAAAAAAAAAAAAAAAAATTGCACCATCCACCACCATTTAAAGACGTCCACTGCTGGACATAGGCTTCCCCTAATTGGGGGGATTTGCCATAATCGCCACGCATGGCAGGGGGGTTGGCGATCGCAATACGGTGTCAAAAATGCATAGAGAATGCTGCTGCCCATTCTCTAGTAAGTCCTTTAGTCGGCTTTTCGACATCCACGGGAGGAATTGGGGTGGTGCTATTCTTTACGTCCGGCACCAAATTGGATACCAACCATCCACCACCACAACCATACAACCGTTGATGGATGGTGCTCTTATATATCTATATCCTGAGTCGGGCCCCTTTGCCCGACTCAGGAATCGAACCCAGGACGTCACGCTCAGTAGTAGCACTGCGACAAGTAGACCAACGAGGCAGTCTTATGTTAAGGTATAATGTATTGAGTTAAATAGTACCTGAAGGCGGAGACTGACTTGCAACGTTTGTTTGTAATGTATCATTCGAGGCGAGCTTGGTTACAAAATGGCGATACACAAGACGCGGCAAATGCTCGCTTCTAGCACATAGCTCAAGCGCTCTCCATTTCTTGTTACAAAACGGCGATATACAAGACGCAGCGAACGCGCGCTTGTAGCACATGGCTCAAGCGCTCTCCATTTCTTGTTACAAAACGGCGATACACTAAACAAGCACTTCGAGCACTTGACTCAAGCGTGCTCCATTTTATCCAGAATGGGTTGTGTGTGCTTCAATAATTTTATTTAGTTATTCTTATTTATTTATTTAACAATTTATGTACACACATATAAACAGACAAGATGAAAGGAACAGAAAAATACATACAAAGGTGATGCTTATTTCTAATGAAATTTCTTCCAGCATACCTGCGATGGGAAAGTAGATATAGAGATGTAGACAACGTGTGTAAGTGTAGAAGAGAAAAAGTAAAATAAAAAATATACATAAAATCAAAATAGCTATACACTAATATAAATACTTATAAACACACAATAAGAGAATATACTTACATACATACTTCTAAAATAAATATCACTCAAATATATACTTAGAACTACAATGTAGTGGAAAATAATAAATACATAATAATATGCAACTATGACGAAGTGGAAAGATAGTGATCTTTTACTCGTATTGGAATAAGAAGAAAAAACAGAACGTCTGCACTGACTTGTTTGTAAACATGCGTTCGCAATGCTCGCATCGAGTGGCTCGGCTCGCTGCGCTTCTGTAACGCGTTACAAAATCTCGATACATTACAAACTAACGTTGGAAGTGGGTATCCGCCTTTAGGTTAAGAAACCAAATGAGATAGTTAATTATTAAATTTTTTAAATCCATGTTAAGGTGAAGCATCTCACTTGAGATAAAACAATATTGTGTTCTTGTAATGTTGCAAACCGTCTTACCTAGTACATAATCATGAATAAATAATCCAAACTTGATGTTAATTTTAAGGCTGACATGACGTTAATTCCGTTTTGGTTTTCAGAGAAAACGTTGAATTTTCAGAGCAATGTAATAAGCATTAGAAGAAAATACCTACATATTTTGATATTAATTACGGACAAAAAGCTTAAGCGGTCGCTCAACGGTCCACTATCGCCACTCCTTTAAAAAAATATTATCTCGTGACTGAGAAGGAATTATGAACATCGGTAGATGTGTCTAGAATTTTTAAAATACTTTTTTAAAAGTTTAATATTGAGTCACGAAGCAACAAAATATGTTCTAGAATTCTAGAGGAATGTGGCCGCTTTTCTTTAGATCGAATTTATCGAATTTTGTTGCTTCGTGTCTCAATATGAAACTTTATAAAAGGTATTAGAAAATTCTAGTGCTAACTAGTGGTGCTACCAAACTCCGTTAATTCTCATGTATATATTTTTTTTATAATTTAAAAAATCAAACGTTTTAAAGTTATTTAAGAAAATAGGTGAAATATTATGTATATAATAGATAATGATAGATTATTGGGTTTATCTATAGATAAATTACCTAGTATAACGAACATCTTTGGAAAAATAAAAATAAAAATACAAGTATGTCGGAGACGAGTTGTATCCGGTACGCCAGCGCCATCTGTTGGCGTTCGATGGAGTTGGTGGATTCGCGCCATCGGTTCTTGACTAATCGCGACGCTAGCGCTGCCTAGCGGCGCATGACACAGTCTACGACATAACGTTCGACCGGCTATAAGTGTCCGCCGCACATTCGACAAGTGGAGTTCATCGGTGGCGGTCAAGCCGTGAAGACGTCAAGGAATTGTTGCGCGTTCGGTATAGTTGTGTCGTGTTCCAACATTAATTACTTTGCATACCCATTACTGTATAGAATCAAGTTCTTCTAACTGAACAGACAGATATGCTGCTGGGGAGTTTGTTCCATCACTTCTTCTTCCCAGCTAAAGCACTAGGAAGTGTTGAAGGGATGGGCGTTTTGGGAGACTGTCTTATGTAATCTTTAAAGTTCTATCTCAGGTTGAGTAAATGACTTTTGAGTTTGATTCGGTTTTTCTATTGCGCAATAACCAACACTACCCACAGTAAGCCCACAGTAGTTAAAATATGACTGATGATAACGAGAGAAACCTTGCGTTCTAAAAAAAGGTAAAAAAACGGTAGGTAGGTAAGGTATAAAGTAACTAACTACGCGTATATAAACACAAGAAACACTGCACGGCGCAAAGTGGCCATTAGAAGTGCGATGAGCTATAAAACTGCGTGCGATAAAACGTGTTATAGCTTGCTATGAAGTAATTGTTTTACACTATCGTACGTGTGCTCTGGTTTATGGGCTTCTGAGTATCTTTGTGGTCAAGTTGGGGCTTTAGTAGTAAAACTGTACTTATATGGTGTTATTTTAAGCACGCATTTTCTATTGGGAAGAACAGCAGCAAAGTCATCATCAGAGATCGGAATACGTAGAATTAATTTACCAAAACTTCAAATCCAAGACGTACTAAAAAAAAGCTCTTTCATTTAATAGTTTTTTGTACGAAACCCTTAAAATGTTATATGATTTATCAAATCAATAATTTGTAACTATAAATAAAATCCAATAAATAATTCTTGGTTTTAAATCCCGGGATTTAAACGTCATTATAATTATTCCGGGATTTTAGAGGTGGTATTATCTACTCTATGTTACTTTCTTCCTCGAAGTTTAAGTAAATTAACTTTATCTATTCTGATCTCTGGTCATCATCATCATCATTGCAGCCGAATGACGTCCAGGCAAAGACAAGCCTCCCCCAAGCTTCACCACTAGTTGAATGACTGTTTTTTATGCCCAATGACGTTTTTGAGCACACCACGCCATATCGTACAGGGCATCCATAAAACTGATTTGCTTGACAACTACGAGGAAGCTGTCCAGCAAATCAGTCTTAGAACGGATGGCCAATGGAGCGTAAAAGTTTTGAAATGGTGACTGCGCGCTTAACCCTGCACAAGGTGGATCAATGACCTGGTGAAGATCGCGGAATTTGGTGGATGTGAAACGCACAGAACCTGTCGTTGTCCGGGCGGCTTCCAGTCTAATCCAATACAGCTGAATACCAGTATTTGGCATGCAGCGATTGCCTATCTGACCTCCATAACCCAGTAACCGGATAACACGATACCCCTTGATTGGATTGGTTGTTCCGTATGACGCCGGACGTAAAGAATAGTACTATCCCATTTCGTCCCGTGGGTGTCGTAAAAGGCGACTAAGGTACTTACTAGAGAATGGGCAGCAGCTTTCTCTATGCATTTTTAACACCATACTGCGATCGCCAACCCGCCTGCCAAGCGTGGCGATTATGGCAAACCCCCCCAATTGGGGGAGGCCTATGTCCAGCAGTGGACGTCTTTCGGTTAAAATGATGAAATGATGAAGATGGACGTCTTTCGGTTAAAATGATGAAATGATGAAGACTGGTTGTCAGACATTCGGGCTTCTGACGACCCGTAACAACTGTCAAAGGTCTACAAATTACAGCCGGGACCAACGGCTTAACGTTTTTTCCGAGGCACGGAGGGGTCTTGGTATGTAAAGATGGTCACCCATCCACGGACCAACCGCGGCAAGCATACCTTAACCTGATCGATCGACCCGTGTGGAAGTTATTACTTAGCCACAAAGCGTTCTCCATTTCATTTTATAATTTTACCATTTCCGCAAAATATGGAAAAGCTTTATAAAACGTCAGTCAACATGTTTAACGCTGTCAGTCAAAGCGACCATGTTGGAAAGATAAGTGACGTGGTGACGTGAAGCAATCTATCATCGTTCATAATGTGTGGCATATTTAGGTACCATTTTTTTATTAAAGAAATTCCCTGTAGCAGCGCGGAGTTAGGATTTGTAACCGGTTGATCCCTATTACATGGGACTTACGTAACAAGCGAAATGTGGGTGTACTATGTAGGTTCACCTCAGCCTAACCGTTCGGGGAAAACAGGCGTGATGATATGTTGTTATGTTAGGATTATATTTCAGTGTTTCTCGTGTAACAGTATATCAATATTCTGTCTCATATATTTCACATACATAAATGCAGTATCGACGCTCTAGTGCCGACGTTTCCCTTATATAATAAAAGATGGGAATCAGCCAGACATGTAGCTGTGTAGTAAATGATGGGACTAACCCAGACATGTGACTGTGTAGTAAATGATGGAACTCGGTCAGACGTGTGACTGTGTAGTAAATTATGAGACTCGGCCAGACATGTGACTGTGTAGTAAATGATGGGACTCGGCCAGACATGTAAAATCAAATCAAAATCAAAATATTTTATTTCACATAAACCTACATGGGCACTTATGAAACGTCAGAAGCTAGGTTCACGGTTCCAATTAATCGTTTCCTATGGAGAAGAGCCGGCAAGAAACTCCACGGTTACTCTTTTAAAAATAATTGGCTTTAAAATATTATTAAATAACAGTGATAGTAGGTATGGGAGGACAGTGTAGGCCTTTCAACAATTACCAGGTACTTAACAAAATAGAAAAGTGCCAACAAATCTACACTTTACTAGGCCTACAACGTTCTCACATTCACAAAATATAAAATAATCAAAGTATATAAAATATTAATGACATGATTGCAATTACAACTACGAGTACAGTAACATATGTATCTGAATAAATATCATGTCCACAAAAGCCACTAATAAAGAATTGGAATTCGATTTGTAGGTAAATAATGTCAAATAATGAAAAGATTATGTCAAGGAAGTATGTAAAAATATAATTAAAAATTCTAAATAAACATCGTTATTTGGGAGCAGTTAATAGACATTGACATAGTTATGTTGTTTATGAGGTACCAGGGAAGCCTAACATGTGCAGAAGGAATTATTGCCAAACTTCCTTGTCTTCAACGTAGTCTTTTATCTTATAATATGCTTTTTTGATAAGGACACGTTTGATGTGGGTTTTGAACTTTCCGTCGCTAAGTTCTGTAACCGACTATGGCAACTTGTTATAAAAGCGGATACTGTTTATAAGAAATGACTTGCTAGTTTTAGTTCATCTGAATTTGGGTATCACAATTTCATGTTTACTACGTGTATTTATATTATGGAAATCGCTTCTTATTTTGAAAAGTCCTAAGTTTTTGCGAACATACAAAATACTTTCTAAGGTATAAAGAGAAGGCAAAGTTAGTATATCAATTACTTTGAATTTATTTCTAAGGGACTCACGAGGAGCATTTTATAGATCGCGCGGATTGCTCTCTTTTGTAGAATGAAAATGGAATCTACGTCAGCTGCCGATCTCCACAGCAGAACGCCAGAAGACATAATACTGTGGAAATAAGCAAAGTATACTAACCTAGCTGTGGCTATATCAGTTAACTGCCTTATTTTTCTTACTGCCTATGCAGCTGAACTTAATCTACCTGAAAGAGCTCTAATGTGACTGTGTAGTAAATTATGGGACTCGGCCAGACATGTGACTGTGTAGTAAATGATGGGACTTGGCCAGACATGTGACTGTGTAGTAAATTATGGGACTCGGCCAGACATGTGACTGTGTAGTAAATGATGGGACTCGGCCAGACATGTGACTGTGTAGTACATGATGGGTTTCGGCCAGACATGTGACTGTGTAGTAAATTATGGGACTCGGCCAGACATGTGACTGTGTAGTAAATGATGGGACTCGGCCAGACATGTGACTGTGTAGTAAATTATGGGACTCGGCCAGACATGTGACTGTGTAGTAAATGATGGGACTCGGCCAGACATGTGACTGTGTAGTAAATGATGGGACTTGGCCAGACATGTGATTGTGTAGTAAATTATGGGACTCGGCCAGACATGTGACTGTGTAGTAAATGATGGGACTCGGCCAGATATGTGACTGTGTAGTACATGATGGGTTTCGGCCAGACATGTGACTGTGTAGTAAATTATGGGACTCGGCCAGACATGTGACTGTGTAGTAAATGATGGGACTCGGCCAGACATGTGACTGTGTAGTAAATTATGGGACTCGGCCAGACATGTGACTGTGTAGTAAATGATGGGACTCGGCCAGACATGTGACTGTGTAGTAAATTATGGGACTCGGCCAGACATGTGACTGTGTAGTAAATTATGGGACTCGGCCAGACATGTAGCTGTGTAGTAGGGAAGGGACCTCCTACATATCCCTCCTGTCCGGAGTTATGTACTTACTACTTACTTACTTACTTGTCCATTCATTTATATTTATTACTAGCTGCTGCCCGCGCCTTTGGGCGTCGTGGCCTTTTCTAGCTTATGTTACGTCGTATAATATCAGCTATCTGTCAGTGAAAGTCTCGTCAAAATCGGTTCAGCCGTTTCGGAGATTAGCCGGAACAGACAGATAGCCAAAAATATAAAAATAAAATGTTATATGTACCATTTATGCATTAAGAAGCTGTTATTTTACCTGATACAACAATTTTATTTATTTGTATGTATGTATAGATTTTGATTTATGCTTGATTTATGTATTCTTTTTTTGAGTTCCGTAGTAGACAAGGAACCCTTATAGTTTCGCCATATCCGTCTGTCTGTGTGTCTTTCTGTCTGTCTGTCAGTTCGCGGTTTAGTTCAGAGAGTCTTAGTACTAGAAAGCTATAATTTGGTATAGCTATACATATTAATCACGCCGACAAAGTGCTAACATAAAATCTTGATAAATATTTTTTTAAGTAAGGATGATAAAAAAAAAATTCTCGTATATCCCATGGTGTTGGGAATCGTTGGATAGGCCGTTCAAAAATATTGCGGGTTTCTCAAAACCATTTTTCGATTCAGTGATCCGTTCGCGTAATATTAAGCTTTGAAGTGCTAATTTTTGTTAGAGTCAAGTGTTCCCCCCCATGCCAGCTAAATGGTTGTATTTGGATATGTGAAAAAATTCACTGCAGTAGTATATATAACGAACTAAAAAGGAAAGTTACCGAGTAATAGTCGACCAACTTACATTTTCAGTTGAAAAGCATGTTCTCACATACATTCCGTATGGAAGAACATGTTTTTCAACTACATGTTAAGGTTTTTCTTGGAATAAATTCATACCAACTACGGAACCCTTCATTGTGCGTGGTCCAACACGCACTTGGCCGGTTTTTTACTGTTTGTATTTCCTGTGCGTGCCCCAAATAAAATATTTTCCTTTCTTTCCTTCTTCCTAAAAATAATGTAAAATTAATTCCAACCACGAAAATGGGACGTGTGATGTTGTAGTTAATAATGTATGTTGTTGGCGAAATAACTCGATGCGAATTGCACGATTCTCTCCCTGGAGGCCTTTGACGTTCCGCAATGAGATTTATGCATTGCAGAACGAAAATATTCTATATTTGTGCATTATTTTAGCTAGTTAATTAGATATTTCTAGTGCATAACATAAATAAACAAATGCCCGTTCATTACAAACTAGTGACCCACTCCTGCTTCTCACGATACCATCGCGATTTCTATTCTATATCTAAGTTATTAATTATCAGTATATACAAGTAGACAAACAGGTAGACAGACATACCGAGTTACTTTCACATTTATAATATTAGTATGGATGGATTATAAATGCGAAAGTAAGTTTGTTTGTTTGTTAGGTACCTTTTCAAGTCTTAACCACTGAATCACCGTGCACCTAGCTTGTGACGTTTCATAAGTGCCCATGTAGGTTTATGTGATTTTTTTTTTATTGATCATCCTGAAATTTTGCATATACGTTGTCAGGTGTAAAGAAACGGACATAGGGTACCTTTCATCCCGAAAAAATGTACTGTTCCTTTTTTTTTTTTTGCGAAGGCGCGGGCAAAAGCTAGTAGCACATGAACCTACTCTAATTCAATTATACTTGAAATCATTATTTGGCATGTTGCTAGAAAACAACAGTCAGATATAAATCTAATTTTTACGAGCCTCACCATAAAATACTAGGTACTACATATCCAACAGTGTTTCTTTTAGTGGATTAAAGTTCCATTGTGTGGCGTTAAAGAATAACTAACATATACTGAGTCATAAAAAGATAGAAATTTGAATATTTACGTCTCTTTCCTTCTTACAAAACATCTTATGAGTTTGAAAGTCCTCTTAAATTTTTCACACCACTTGATTTTACTTTCAGTCGTTAGACACTTTGAATACGGAGGTGTAGAGGAAACTGTCTTAACTTTAGACAATCATAATATTGTACTAACTGTCTGGTAACCAATGTATAGAAGGTCTAAAAGTTAGTTATAATATAACAGTTATGTTAGTTATAACGTGAAACCAGGGCACATAAAATGTGTTCGCAAACAAAATCGTAAAAGTAATAACATGTTGCTTCACTTCGCAAGCGTGGATGGGGTACAAAAATACATAGTTACATTTTGTTTGATTAACAAAGTAATTTTAGAAAATACTGATTGTTAGGCAAGTTTGTGAATGGATTGAGCTTGGAATTGAACCTTTTGTGATTATAATATATTATGGTTCATGTGGAAAGTTTTGTAGTGTAAATGCACTGTCAGGAGGTATGGTATTTGAAAGTTTATTCAGTTCAGTTTACCTACTAGTTGCGGAAGTGAAGAAATCTAAAAGAAAGAAAAAAGAAAGAAACGTTTATTTGCGGTAAACATGACGCAAAAAAAGAACCAAAAACAGAAAAAAAAAACAAGTCATCTACACTTTAATGTTACAAATTAATGCGACAGTCTGTCTGGTTTTCACGCCGAAACATCTGAACCAGGGTTCGAAAAAACCCGATTTTTATAATAAATATCAAAAATCCGATTTTTTTATATATATGGGATGTATATCGGATATATATCCGGGCCAAGAAAAAGAAGCGAATTTCATTCTGTAAGGGGATTAAACACTTTATAAGTGTCAAATAACCACATTTTTTGTTTAAAAAAAGTAACAAAAGAATTAGTGTTTATTTGAGAAATATTTTTTTTATGAACACTTAAAAAAACAAGTACCTATTATTATAATAATCTTCATTAGTTAACATCTTCATCACATGTTCATTAGTAACTAATTTTAATAATATATTGTAATCATAAAAAAGTAAAAAGCCTTTGTACTATTCTATGTTAATATATTGTCCTGTCAAGTATTTTGTGTGTACATAAATGAATAAATAAATAAAGTAAATTATTCTGAATTGTAGTTTTTTGCTACGAGTTGCCAGGGTAATCATTAATCTCCATAATGTTTAGTTCAGAAGACAGGAAAAAAAAAATTGATATATATCAAGATAAAATCTATATCGTGATACATAAATCGTGATATATATCATGATATATATCCGCTGATATATATCGGCGAACCCTGATCTGAACGGATTTCGATGACATTTGGTATACAGGGATTTCATGACCTGGGTCAATACATAGTATGCTTTATAAGGTAAGATAATATATTATATTTGCATAAAACATCCCAGTAGTAGTCTTAAAACAATAATAATAATATCTACAAGTATATAAAAAAGGGAGGGGAAAGAATCAAAGGGCATCAAAAAATTCGTCCGCATCGCTGTCAACAGGAAAAGTGCTCAAAGGCTGACAGCATTGCCACGTTGTATGACAATGCTGATTCTTTCGCCAAGAAATAGGCCATCCCCATGGTTGCGTGAAGAGTCGACCAACCGCTTGGCAATGTCTTGAGAAATACTTAATATTCCCGTTAGTACATTCCCATGGAATAATTTCCAAACAAGCCGCGGGAAAAAGCGAGTAAGCCTAAAAAAATTGACAGAGTAAGCAAGATTTTTATTTTTCGATACGCTATCTTGTCCGTAATCGACTCAAAATTTTAAATGTTTTATGCGATCTTTCAAAGTGCATAGAACTTGTAGTGGTCTATGCGATCGTTTAAAGTGCATAGAACTTGCAGCGGTCTATGCGATTTTTAAAAGTGCATAGAACTTGTAGTGGATTAATAAAAAACTTTATTCTTCCACTCGGCTGCGTACTTAGCAAATCGTAAAGCAACCATTAAAGGGAAGCTTCTCCCATAAATTGTAATAGTTAGGCTAGGAAAACTTCACGGTTTTAAACGAGCAGGATTTAGTGGCCTTAATTGCCAGTACACATAGACTTTGATTTGAATTTATGATGCCTTTTAGCATTATAAATAGTATGTACACACGGAAACTGTTGTGGTATTTAAAGATATTTATTTACTCATGGCTTTAATGGGTTTTAAATAGACCGTGGCTTTTATTTTTTGACCTGTTTTTTTTATGTTTGCTTGTTTTATAGGAACGGGGTTCCTTTAAATGTGGAAATCAAGGATGCATGAGGATTTTTCATCACAAAAAAGTTGAAAAATTAAAATATTTTTTGATGTCATGGTTCTTTCTACATGGATAGAGTATTTGGAATAGAAATCGGTTGTGTTTGAAAGCGTCAGATTTAAAAGCAACACTATTGAAAGAAAGAAATTTTATTTACTTGATTTTATTTGAAACATATTATAGTCGTTTTGCGAGTTATTCAAGGGTATTTTATAATAATATATTCATAATTTCCTAACTATTTTCCATATACAGGATAAGTTTTTAATCAGTCCACAATTTTTTTTTGGTGGATCAGTATAAGTAATAGAATATCTATTATATTTTATATACTTTTTTTTATAAAAAATATTAAAATTGCGATTAATAACCAGCTTAAATACCTACATCGGCGAATTGCGCGGAGATACAGCTGATAGGTATCTACAACTGCGTTCCGCTTCAGTGCACGCGCCGTCGCGCGGCGTGTAACAAATAAACTAGTTTCAAAATAAACATCTTTCGTTAACGATAACTTTTTTTTTGTAATAAGTCGTATCAAAATAAGAAATAGGTGGTTAATAAAACTCGTTTAAGTTTAATTTGTTAAAATTTGCGCATTGGTTAAAGACTTTTCCTGTATAATAAAATATCCGAAATCAAATCATAATTCTTGCTTATGATAAATTTACCATAGAATTTAAGTCTGGGTCAGAGCAGACAGAACGGAGCGCAGCGGAGAGGATTTTATTAACGAACTTGAAAATAAACTTTAAAATGATTACAACAAAGTGCATAAATGTTTGAACCTGACAAAAAAGGCTCGCGCGTCCTCGAAGATACGCGGGAATCATACGTGATCCGTAAAGAAAATGCCCGAGACCACGCGGGGATTATTCCTCTCTGTCTGCGCTGACCCTTTGGAATCCTAGTTTCAAATAGAAAGAAAAGAAAGAAAAAGTATTTATAAAGTTTTTTACTCGCACAGGAAGATCAAAAACTAATAAACACACAATCACAAAAGTATAAAAAATAAATGAAAAGAGAGTCCTGTACGAGGCCAAAAGGCTCCTATCTCAGCATGATGCTGCGACATTTAAAATAAGTGCCGCAGCGCTGGTATTCTGATAAAAAGCGCTGGTATCAAACAGGTATTTCGTTTTCCTTTTGTTGACACACGAAATCATTATGTTAACTTATAACTGCATGACTTACATGCACGCGTGTTGCATGTTTATCTCATATTTTAAGTGAACTATTTATGTTTTTTATGCGAATAAATTCTTTAAACCGAAACCGAAATTTTAATTCAAATTTCTGACATCTAAAATTGACAATATAATCCATTTTATGGATAAAACTTGTCAGAAACCAATCCATGAATATAGTTTTGCCCTCTTTCATCTTTGATTTTATTATATTTGAAAATAACAGTTTGTGTGTCAAAACCTTTGTCACTTTGTCATTTTGACATAAGGATAACTGAGTTGGGTTATTGATACGCGGATAGCAGATTGATCGAATGATATATGAATCAGTAAAATTTGCGATCAAGATTCAACATGAGCTATTAAATAACATAACGTCAAGTCTGTAATCCCCGAAGGGTTAGGCAGAGGTACTATCGGGGTCATCCGAATCGGCACACTTTCAAAACAAAAACATCACCACATTGTTTATCGCCCCTTTTTGAGACGGCCAATTAAAAAAAAAATTGTTTTAATACACTTCTCAGGCTCTGTTAAGGCTCCTACAAACAGGCGCGACATGCGACGCGACACAAAGTGAACGTTCGTCGCAAGGTACGTGGTGTCTTTGTGTCGCGCTTGTTTGTAGAGGCCTTTATAATGATCTCAGATGTCTGATCACCTCGGCTGGTTTTTCACAGTATTTCTTTTGTTTTAATACATTTCTCAGGGTCTGTTAAGGCTCCTAAAAACCGGCGCGACACGCGACGCGACATAAAGAGACCGCTCGTCACGCGGCACGCGGTGTCTTTGTGTCGCGTCGCGTGTCGCGCTTTTTGGTACGGGCCTTTACAATGATCTCAGATATTAGATCACCTCGGCTGGTTTTTTACGGTCTTTCTTTTAATACATTTCTCAGGCTCTGTTAAGGCTCCTAACATCAGTTATATGGCAGTGAAAGTCCCGTCAAAAGCGGTCTGGCCGTTTCTGAGATTAGCCGGAACAAACATACAAAAATTAATTTTCGAATGCATTTAGTAAAAAGCTGTGTTTATTTTAGTTTTACAAACAGACATTTCAGTTTTATTTATTTGTATAGTTGTATAGTAATGTTGATGTTCATGTTTGGTAATGTATTTTAATAATTTCACATCTGTGTGGCCCTGGCTCTTGTACTAGAAGTTCCTGTATCACAAGATCAAAATCAAAATCAAAATATTTTATTTCACATAAACCAACATGGGCACATGAAACGTCGAGAAGAGCCGGCAAGAAACTCCACGGTTACTCTTTTAAAAATAATTGGCTTTACAGTATTATCAAATAACAGTGATAATAGGTATGGGAGGACGGTGTAGGCCTTTCAACAATTACCAGCAATGCTATTCTGTAACTACCTCACCGTGAAAACATAAGTGAAGTGGGCGTGAAGTGAGCTGTCAATAGTGTCAATCCCAAGCATCAGGTGAAATAACAGCACACTTCACGCTCACTTCACTTATGTTTTCACGGTGAGATAGTTACAGAATAGCACTACAGGTATTTATTTAACAAAACAGAGCCAGACATCGATTTACAGGCATCAAACTTATAGAAGCGCGATAGACAAAAATGAGATACGTTACAGTTATGGCATGCATTAAAAGGTAAGTTTTCAAATATACAAGAGAAAAAAAAAAGTTATAATAATAAAAGAGTTTTCATTTGCAATGGATAAAGGATATTTCTTCCGTACTTCTTAGGGTTATTAAAATAGCAAATTGATACACACACGGCATATGGTTTTCCATATTAAAATTGAAGGGTGATATTCGAAAAAACACTCACCGTTCGATCTCCGCCCTGGACGGTCGTTACGCTGCTCCCGCTCCCTGCGCCCGCCCCGGTGCGCTTGTTCGGTCATTCCGCGTCGCGACACCGTTCGGAACGGTCGTGTGCTGCAGCTCCGGCTCGCTGCGCCCGTGCCGTGTCAAGTGTCCGCCGCCGCCGCCATCCGGTAATCGTTACGCCCAGTCGTAACGATTGCACTAGTAGTCCGACTACTAACAATAATATCAACTATTGTCTTTTTCAAGACAGGTTGGTATTGGTTTCTTTAAACCTTGTCGTCTAAAACGTTGCGCGCGTTTTTACCCCGTCAGGGAAAAACCACAGTTTCGTGGTCCTTGGTTGAAACCTAACGGTGCTAACGAATCCAAGGGGGTGTTGACCCAATCACACCCGCCGAACCCCATCAGGGCAAGGCAGTCAATTGGACGGGTCCCAGAGTTAACCGGCCTTGGGGGATCTCCTAGTCGGCTCTGGTGACAGTTTTCCCTTCACAGCTACTCACCCGGTGTCTTTAGGGTGTGTCTACACCCTTCGCACCGGATTTGTAGGGCCCCGTTCGCACAATAAGACTGGCGACGGGCTACAAGCTTAGGGCTCACCATTAGCACACATCTCCCTGCCTGACCCGGCAGGGAGGCTTCACTCATCCCCGGGCAAACCCACCCGGGGAGTTAGGGATATTAGTTGTAGGGATAACTTCCCCGCCGCCGTCATGGCCCCCCCCGAATATAAGAAAAACCCCGTCATCGGGACGGTGTTGATAGACTTTTTGATCGGAGTCGTATTAAAGGACCCCGTATTCCAGTCCAAATATGGACAGGAATACGGAGCCCTAGCGGCTGCCACCCTCTCGGCGTCCGTTCGCACCCACTCGACGGATAGCCCCCGCTCTCCCTCTCCTTCTCCTTCTCGATCGCGTTCGCGTTCTCGCTCGCCTCTGTCACAGGCTGGCTCATCTGTATCCGACATGGAAACAGAAGAGGCAGTCAGTGGTGGAAGAGCCGACACCCCACGTCCCGCCGGTACCGACTCAGAATCGGACCGTACCGTCACGACACGGTCGGCAGCGTCCTCTGCCTCTTCCCCCTCCACCTCGGACGAAGGCTTCAGCCTAGTCTCGGGACGGGGGGGCAAGAGGAAGAAGACGAAAGCCCAGAGAAAGGCCGCCAAGAAAGGGAAAGCAGAGGCCTTCAGCCCTCCTGCGTCCCCCACTCCGTCTACCGCGTCCGCGCCCTTCGCGTCGCAGGTCCCCACCCCCACCCCGTCTACCGCGTCCGCGCCCTCCGCGTCGCAAATCCCCACCCCCGCCCCGTCCACCGCGTCCGCGCCCCTCGCGTCGCAGGTCCCCACCCCCGCGCCCTCCGCCGCGCCCGCGCCCTCCGCGTCCGCGTCCACGTCGCAGGCCCCCACTCCGCGCATTCTCATTAACGGCAATCCCGTTAAGAAAATCCCCCCCCCACCGCCTGTATTTATCCAGGACAAGTCCAAATGGACCGACATATCAAAATGGTGTGTCGAGCTCCGGATAAATTACTCGCATGCCAAATCCACCCAGACCGGCATCAAGGTTACGGTTCCCACGTCTACGGACTACAGGAGCCTAACTAAAATGCTTCGCTCTAAAAACGTGTCTTTCCACACGTATTGCCTCCCCGAGGAAAAGGAAACACGCGTAGTCATCCGCAGGATCCCAAGGGAGATCCCATGCTCTGAAATCATAGCCGATCTTAGGTCGCAAAACGTCCCTGTAAACGAGGTCCACCGTATGCATCGCGCGCGACGCGGTGAGGCCTTTGATATGATCCTCGTGATCTGCCCACCCTCCGAGGGTCATAACCCGATCTTCCAGATCAAATCGATCTGTAGTCTCTCGGGTCTCGAAATCGAGAGACCCCGCAAGTCAAGCGTGATTGCCCAGTGCCATCGTTGCCAACTCTACGGGCACACGCAGAAGCACTGTTATGCGACACCCAGGTGCGTAAAGTGCCTGGGTTCGCATAGCACTGCGGAATGCGAACGTCCCAAGGACCGCGCACTATGCACCGAGCCACCTAGCTGCGTGCTATGTGGCGAGGCAGGCCACCCCGCGAACTACCGTGGCTGCGCTAAAGCTCCAAAATCCGCGCCCCCTCGCTTAGCGAAGCGTACCGACGCGCGTCAATCCCGCGAATGCCCGTCCTATTTGGAACCAGTAAGACTGAGTCCCCAGAGACCCAGTCCCTGGAATTACCTGCACCATCAGCAGGCGTTCCCAAGCCTCCAGGCTAGACCCGCCCCTCAGGCAGTCGCTCCCCAGGCCCCCCAGGCCAGTATACCCCGATTAATGGACCCGCGAACCCGATTCGAGAACTCGCAATCGAGACCCGCGACCATCGCGCCCCCCACCGCACCCGCGCCCCTCGCCGCCGCGCCCGCGCCCGCGCCCGCGCCCGTCGCCGCCGCTCCGTACGCGCGCCCCCCTCCTAACCACACCCCCACTCCCGTGGCCGGTGTCAACAAAGTAGATCCCTTCCAGGTGATCTCTTCCACCTACATGGTCTTCCTCACCCCCCGCGCGAGGAGGATGGCCGATGAGATAGTCGCCGAGACCAACGCCGGTGACCTATACCAAATTCAGGCAATCTACAATGCGTATCCCGAGATCACGCAAGCATTGTCTAGATTCGCGAACAACACCCCTAGACCACTTAATGAATACTAGGTCCCCCGCTAGAAACAAACCCCGATCCCTAATGTTAGGTTATTTTAACGCCAATGGCTTGGACGGCCAAAACTCAGAGATCACCGAATTCCTCGGCGATCATAAAGTAGACGTTTTCCTAATTCAAGAGACCTTTTTAAAACCCAGGCACCGTAACCCGTCAATTGCGAATTATCGTATAATTCGCAACGATAGGTCGCGGTGCCACCTGGGAGGTACTCTAATCTATTATAAATCAGAGCTCTATTGCACGCCCATAGACCCTCCTGTCCTAAAGTCCCTATTAGAAGTCTCGATCTGCCGAATCGGTATGACGGGCCACCCATCTATAACGATAATATCAGCCTATCTGCCCCCTACCATTACAATTGATCCTATCCAAGATCGACTACTGACCGACGACCTTAGCACCCTCTTGAGCATGAGTGATTCCGTCATCATGGCGGGTGATCTCAATGCCAAGCACCCAGCCTGGAATAGTAGACTCACCTCCCATAGGGGTAAAGTCCTCTTTGACCTCTGCCCCCTCCTAAATTTTGATATCATCGCCCCGATGAATCACACCCACTATCCGCATAATCCTGACCATGCCTCTGACGTGCTCGATGTGGCACTTCTAAAGAACATCAACCTACGGTTGGTCTCTATAGAGGTGCACCACGAGCTTCACTCTGACCACCGACCTGTTCTCGTAGAAATGGCCCCTCGCATAGGTCTTCACGACCCCAATATCCCCCCGCGCACCAAAAGGATAACGGACTGGAAGCGAGTAGGCGAAAGCTTGAAAGCTAACACGTCCCCCCAATTGGATTCGATCCCCGACCAGTTCGACTCTATCGCAGACACGACGACCGCGATCGACTCTCTCACAGAGCACGTACAATCTGTCCTGAACACATGTTCAAGGGAGGTTCCGGCGACGGATAACCGTCGCGGGAAACTGCCGGACGATGTACGTGCACTGATGACGGAAAAGAACGCAGCCGTCCGTGCGTACAGTAGCTTTCCCTGCACGGCTAACAAAATCCACATGCGCTACTTGCAGCGTGCTGTAAGTAAACGCGTGAAGGAATTTCGTGACGCCGACTGGGATAAGCTACTGAGCAGCCTAGAGCCGAACCATCTAGCATTCTGGCAACTCCAAAGGAAACTCAATCCCCGAGGAGGTAGCTCAGCCTCAATGCCCCCACTGATCCGCCCAGACGCGTCTCTCGCTTTCGAAGACATCGACAAAGCCGAATGCTTAGCCGACAGTCTAGAGGCCCAGTGCTCGCCCAGCTCTCAACCAGTAGACCAAGCTCACCTCGATGAGGTCGACGCTGAAGTCGAACGTAGAGCCTCCCTCCCGCCCGTCGAAGACCCTGAGTATCCTCTGGCTCCCGTCACACCGGCGGAAGTGCACGAGCTCATAAAGGGTCTGAAACCTCGTAAAGCCCCTGGCTCTGATGGTATCACCAATAGGGTGGTCCAATTGTTCCCCGCCCACCTGATAATGCTCTTGGCCACCATCTTCAATGGAGCCATGAACAATAACGTCTTCCCGCAAGTGTGGAAAGAGGCCACAGTAATCGGTATTGCCAAACCCGGTAAACCCAAGAAGGAGCCTGCGAGCTACCGCCCCATTAGCCTGCTCACAGTCATGGGCAAACTCTACGAGAGGCTTATTTATAAGCGTCTCAGAGACTACGCCGAGACTAAGGGCCTTATCCCCCACGAACAGTTTGGATTCCGTACCAAACATTCGTCGACCCATCAGGTCCACCGTATAGTCGAGGACATAAGCGCCGGCTTTCAACGCGGCCTTATGACAGGAGCTATCTTCTTTGATATAGCGAAAGCGTTCGACAAGGTCTGGCACAACGGCTTGATTTACAAGCTGTACCAACTCGGTGTGCCCGAGCGTCTCGTGCTCATCTTACGAGACTTTTTGTCGAATCGCACCTTTCGCTATCGCATAGAGGGAGCCCTCTCCTCCCCCCATCCCATACGCGCAGGAGTCCCTCAGGGCTCTGTGATATCCCCCCTGGCTTTTACGCTTTACACCAGCGACATCCCGAAGTTTAAAAAGGCTCAGTTGGCTCTGTTCGCAGACGATACGGCCGTTTACTACAGAGGGAAGTGTCATAATGTCATTGCCAACACTCTCCAGACTGCAGCCGACAAGCTCGGTGAGTGGTTTAGAAAGTGGCGGATCGAAGTCAATCCTGACAAAAGCCAAGCGGTTCTCTTCGTAAAACCGAGAAAAATCCCCCCAAAGCCCAAACCTGTCACCATGTTCGACAAGCCTATCCCCTGGGAGAAGCGAGCCAAATATCTAGGTGTCATTCTCGATCATCACCTCTCCTTTTCTGAGCATGTAAGTAAGGTGCGTTCGCGCGCCGCCTTCGCTCTCTATAGGCTTCACTCCCTCGTCCACGAAAATAGCAAATTGTCACTCAATTGCAAATTGCGATTGTACACCGCGTGCATCCGCCCCATCATGACCTATGCGAGTCCTGTCTTTGCCCAAGCAAAATCACATATCATCCATAAGATGCAAATCATTCAAAATCGTTTCCTCCGTAAATGCACGGGAGCCCCCTGGTTCGTTCGGAACACAAACCTCCATGTAGAGCTTAGAATGCCTACAATAGCCCAATTTCTGAAACGCTCTTCCAAGCGTTTCTTTGACTCTGCCGCCACCCACCGCAACACTCTCGTTGTGCAGGCCGCCAATTATACCCCCTCCCGCATTAGTACGATCCGCCGTCCAAGGCACGCACTGACCGACCCAGACGACCCCACCACTCTCATACAGGAGAGTCGTAGGGAAACTAGTACAGCTCGAAGAGTACACACAACACGAACACGATCACAATTCCGACCTCGCTTTAGAGGTCCCGCGCGAAACCCACCCCGATCCACTATTATTATCGTCAATAATAATAATAGCCCTCCCCGTCCCTTGACGACGCTTAACGATGTGCCAGCATGTGGTTTAGCTGAGCCTGTAATCCAAACTCCCCCGATTAATAATCAGAACCCTGATATTATCCAGCCACCGACGGTCCCTTGCCACCCTCCCTCCGACACTGCCCTAAGCCGAGGTTCGAGCCCCACCTGGGGTGCCCTTAGCGAGCAGTCGTCTAGCTTAAGTAGATTATAGTAAAAACCCCCTGGCTGGAGGCGTAAACTTCGTTAGGAGCTTGCGGCACCACAGGAAAGCCCGGTTAAGGAGCAGGAACCCCCAGTGGTTATACCTCCGAGATGCCATACAAAAAAAAAAAAAAAAAAAAAAAAAAATTCGAAAAAATCAAATCCTTGTTGCACCTCTACATACTTTTTAGAAACATAGTTATAAAGTCAAAGTCAAATCATTTATTTGAAAGAGAAAGAAAGTAAGAAAGAAAGAAAGAAAGAAAGAAAGCAAGAAAGAAAAATGTTTATTTGCGGCAAACATGACGCAGAGAAATAACACAAACACGAAAATAACAAATTGGGGGAAAATATGCGCCACATCCACGCAAAACGGCCATCGCTCAGCATGATGCTGCGACCCTATGCGAGACAGAGCCCCAGCGCTGGTTTTCAGCTACAGCCGGCGCTGACGTGATGACGTCAACCGGTGCAGCGTATAATGAGACAAAAGTAACAAAATAAGAAACAAAATAAATACAATACTTCTAAAAGTTTAAATAAATATAATATTTAAAATGGCAACATTACAATATATTTTTTTTCAAATAGGCACGTAAAATGCACTTTTGAACGTCAAAAATTACAAAAATAGCTAGTTGCCACTTCCAAAAGGTAGTTATGTATGGAGAAAAATGGGCAAGAAACTCCATTCTTATTAAAATGATAAAAATAATTTGTATACATTAATTAATAATTATAGGTGACGACGATGTACCTAGAATAAAAATTACTATACCACAATAGGTTAAAATCATGAAAAGTGAAGTAATGACAGACAAATTAATAAATGCGATAGATACATGGTGCTCACAATACATATACAAACATTGTGTATGATTTTCCTAAAAATTTAACAATGTATAATAAGTCAGTGTGTGAGTATAATCACAGAAAATAAAATTAATATAATAAAAATTATGAATTATACAGCTAAATTAGCAACCAGTTTGATTTTGTCTAGACTCTAAATTGTCCTATGGAGCAGAACCATAAATATGTCGTAACTACATAAAATATATATAAGTGAAAGAAAGATGAGATCGTTTGGCCACGTCCCACGTATCAAATCCTCAAGGGATCTTTGTGATAGTTGGCACCCGAATAGGTTGTGACATGCCGGACATAGGCTTACAAAGCATTAGTGACGAGAGTGGAGCTAAAGCCGAAGCTACGCAAAGCCTAGTGTCGTATGTAATTGAAGTCAACGCTTGCAGCTTTGTGTCCAAGATGGACTTGGATTTCAAAACCGAGTACCGAGAAATATGGCTCAGTTTCGACCGTTTTAGTTTAGTACTAGCTTTAGCCCGCGGCTTCGCCCGCGTGGATGTCGGAAAATATTGTTAACTCGCTGACCCGACAGACTTCGTTCTGTCAAAAGCTATTTGACTATGGCATTTTGTTTACGCGCAAAGGAAATGTAGTATAAGTATAGTCCACTACTCTACCCTACCTACCCTACCTACCTACCCTACCCTACCCTACCTACCTACCTAAAACCTTCAAAAAAAGTTAGATAAAAATCTATTTTCTGACCTACCAAATGATGACTGACACGATAATTATGTCAAACGCCATCACTCTGGCTCTCAGAGGCCATGAGAGACAGAGTGGCCTAAAAAACTTCTAACTTACCTCGGAAGCAGTTTTTCAATATAAAATCAGAATTGAAAAAATAACTGTTAGGCCACTCTGGCTCTCAGACGCCATGAGAGCCAGAGTGGCCTAAAATATTGCTCTAAACTTACCTCAGAAGAAATTTTTCAAAATAAAATCAGTATGATTAAAAAAAAAAATAATACCCCATCTTACTTACTTATTGTCCAACATAGTCCTCAATATCAAGCAGTGCGGATTTTTAACAGATTGCCAGTGGACTTAAAAACCATAATTTATAAAAGCTCATTTAAGTCAAGACTTAAGGCTTTCCTATTGGGGAAATGTCTGTATTCGATAGACGATGACATATCCACGATATAAAAATTTGACATTAATTAATGAGAGACTGGGAAATATTAGTAGGTATGTAGTAGCTTGTAATGTTATTGGATTTTTATTTAAATTTTTTGTTTGCGTTGTATTTATAAAAAAGAGGATTGTTATTTTCTATGTTTTATTTGTTATTTTCTGTGATTTATTGTATTGTATTAGGAATGTGTTAGTTATAATTTTTATGATTTCAAACACAATGTGAATTGTTCATGAATAAAATTGAATCGAAATTGAATAGAATAAAAAAAATTACTGTTAGGCCTCTGTGGCTCTCAGAGGCCATGAGAGCCAGAGTAGCTTAAAAAACTTCTCTGAACTTACCTCGGAAGCAGATTTTCAAAATAAAATCAGTATTGAAAAAATGACTGTTAGGCTACTCTGCCGCTCATGGCCTCTTATTGTTGCGTGACTCCCGAGAGTCTTATGGCGCTTTATGATGATTTTGACGAATGAATAATTCATGGAATTAAGTGTTGGACGTCAATGTTTAAAACCGGCCAAGTGCGTGTCGGACCATGCACAATGAAGTGTTCCGTAGTTGGGATGAATTTATCCCAAGAACAAACTTAACGCTGTAGTTGAAAAACATGTTCTCCGATAAAAAAATATGGGAAAACATATTTTTCAACTGCAAATTTTAGTTGGTCGGCTATTACTTGTAAAGCCTTGTTCTTAGCTGTAATAATTTTCCTTTTAACTTTGTTATATACATATACTATTGCTGTGAATTTTTTCACATATCCAAGTAAAACCAATTAGCTGGCAGGGGGGACGGGATACTTGATTCTTTCAAAAATGAGCACTTTAACTACACACTAATGAGCACTTTTATATTACACAAATAAAAATATAAACATATTGCGGGTTTGTGAAAACTATTTTTTGATTCAGGGATCCGCCCTGAATCGAAAAATAGTTTTTAGGGTACCACCTCTACACGTAAAGTGGGGATGATATTTTTTTCTCGCCTGTCTCATGGTGTGGGGTATCATAGGATAGGCCGTTCAAAAATATTGCGGGTTTGTGAAAACTAGTTTTCCCCTAAAAATATATTTCATGGTTTTATTTTACCACTTTTTTGGCGTCATTACTTAAAGTTCCTTGCTCTTGTATCATGTTTATTATTGTATATATATATATATACACATATTTATTTGGATAAGTATCTATATGCTTTATGTATGTATGTATTTATTGTTTATGTAAATGGTACATACTGACTACCTGCAGTATTGTCTCTCCTTCTACTTTTTGACCCATCCAAAGGTTGTCTGTAAAAGATCGCTTTTAGCGATAAGACCGCCCATTGTGACATCCTATGTAACAGTTCTACATTTATATCTGTAATTTTTATGGTGTACATAATAAAGAGTATTCTATTCTATTCTATTCTATTAATATGTAAATTCATACCAAATTACAGCTTTCTAGCACTAAGAGTAAGACAGATAGACAGACAGACGGACAGACAGACTTAGACTAGTTGGTTAAACTATAAGGGTTCCTTGGTTACTACGGAATCCTAAAAAAGTTATAATATTTTACGTTATATACCTTCCAAATACTTATTCCATGAGCCTAATTTGTATACTTTTAGCCCAAATATGACCAATTATAAAATATAACAACATTGATCATATGAAACCTTTTTGACCCTCCAAATGACTTGCATACTTAGCCTAATGGATTTTATTTCGGTACTATTATCACGGGGGACAATAGCTGTGCTACTAAATGGTCTGTCATTTGCTTATAATAGAACTATTAGGTGATACATAACTTTTTTAAACAGGTATCAGATGACTTGAGTTTTTATAGGTACTACTTTTGGAAATACATGTTCAAAATTAATTGGCTTGGCACGCGACGATGGGAAGAGGCCAGACGGAATTATTATAACCTGGCGGTGTGGGATGCAACCTGTGTCGACATCCTCGCGCCATCTCATCTTCCTAGCATAAAAATATAAAAATATTGCGGGTTTGTGAAAACTATTTTTATCCGCCCTGAATCGAAAAATAGTTTTTAGGGTACCTCCTCTACACGTAAAGTGGGGATGACATTTTTTTCTCGCCTGTCTCATGGTGTGGGGTATCATAGGTATCACTGTATTTGTTCCGAGGCGGCTGCTGCAGGTGCAGAAAACCTCAAACAGCGCAAATATAACAACCTTATACGGAGTTATATGTGTGGGCCGTTTGAGGTTGAAACACTAGAGTCATTCCCGCTGGTTACTACCCCGTGGTTAATACTATTAATTACTGGGAATGATGCGTTCTAGGACCGTGGGGTCCTAGTATTCATCGAGTATTTCCGCCAAGCGGTTTGTCTCTTCACGTGAAAAGAGGGCTGGCCTATTTTTAGGCCAAAGAATCAGCATTGCCATCCAACGTGGCAGCGCTGCCAGCCTTTTGGGCACTTTTCCCACTGACAGCAATGCGGACGAATTTTTTGAAGCCCAATGAACTCTTCCTTTTTTTGTGTATGGTGGGCAGCACATCAAGTTACCTACCACAAACTGTCTAATTTTCTCATTCAATTTTGAACTTAATCATCAACATTTTAAAGTTTAAAATCGTTTGGAGAAATTTGATAGTTTCGTGTAGCTTAATGTGTTGGCCACTGTGCATAATATAAATATTTTAGTGTTAGATTGTTTATTGAATGTTATTGTGTAAAAAATTCAAAATTAATTAAGTATAGGTGGTGTTAGTGATGAAAATAACATAAACATAACATCACCCCTGTAATTCCCGAAGGGTTAGTCAGAGGTGTACCTATAGTTATGCCAGTTAATCATCAATCATCAATCAGATATTGCCACCAAAGGAGATTGTTCTGCATCCATTCATCGTTCGCCCCAGAACCAACAACAAAGGAAATTTACTTTGCGTGTTCTAAATTACAAGTATACTCGTATGCCCATTAAGACAAAGTTTAATGACGGACAACTTGCAGAAAGGATTTATAACAAAAGAAAACAAAGATTTTGAGGTAATATTTAGTAAGAAACAATCCTTTCAATACTTCGAAATACATGCTAATAAATGCATGTAACTGTTATTTCTATTGCCTGTAAGTGGCTAGTTAAGCTAAGAGAATCAGAAAAACATTTAAGTACTTACCTAAGTAGGTACCTATTAGGTATTTGGTAAATCTTCTAGTTTTTTTATTAAAATAGGTAGGTAGGTAAATAAGTACTTATTTATTTAACTTCAATGCAGACGACTTTATCCTAATGTTTTTTTTATTTTATTTATTTATACTTAGGTAGGAAGTCATATTACCTCATGTATGTTAGTCATGTTATTGAGATTGATTGTTATTGGACGTCGCTTAAATTGTCGTGTCTAATAATCTGTCAAAGATGGCGGCATATTTTATGTGATGGCTATAGTCGCTCTTTTAATTGTTCATTATGGAACGCAGAATGTCCGTTTCATGCAGATATTCGCAATTAGTCTAATAAAATATATTTATAATTATTATGTAGGTCAGATGTTTGTTGGTCGTGGGGCCATTTCCGAAGATGTCCTTTGTAATAATACCACCACCACCGCCTACAATCTATAATCCCAACCACCCCACCCACCTTAAGGTGGTATTCTGATTACAATGCCTACTTTATAAAATTGATTTTTGTTCTAAAACTTCAAACAAATTCTGATTCATCTGGGCAGAAAATATTTGAACGTCGATACCATGAAAATCACTTTATAAAAACGAGTCCCTCGTTCAAATATAAGTTTTTTGGTATACCTATTTTCATATGAATATGTGTTACAGAGCTGAAAGTGAAATAAAATTTTGGCCGAAGTCAGTCGAAGAATCAAATTTCGAAGAACTACCCACTTAAGATCACGTCTAAACGAGTAGTTTTAATGATTTGGAAAAAATATATGTTAAATAAGAGCATTTTATTAATAACTTAATATATGAATATTTACCGTACCGTACGTATAGTTATGGTACCGTGTGGTGCCGGACGTAAAGAATAGCACCACCTCATTTCCTCCCATGGGTGTCGTAAAAGGCGACTAAGGGACTTACTAGAGAATGGGCAGCAGCGTTTCTATGCATTTTTAACATTATACTGCGATCGCCAACCCGCCTGCCAAGCGTGGCGATCATGGCAAATTCCCCTCCTTTTGGGGGAGGCCTATGTCCGGCAGTGGACGTCATTCGGCTGAAATGATGATGATTATGTTGATGAATATTTTAGATTATGTTAATATTACATAGTGAAATTAATTTGTGAATTTATGTCTAACGCGGATAAAAAACTGAGAATCACGCAAAATCTATCAAACGTATTTTTCTGAAACCTTCACCTTTATAAAGATAATTTAATTATTGATATTTTAGTGTACGTGTTTTATTAAAACAACTTTTTTTTTGTGTATAATGTGTCTTATTTGGGACAGCGCTCCTGGATAGGCGAGTCCTATAATTACTGGCTGGACGCACCACGCGTCGCGTGAGCTCAGTACAGAACACGCAAGCTAACCACTCAAGGTCACTGGCATATATCTGGGCCTTAATCATGTAAGTCGGTGCTGTCAAGATGAACTTAAAGGCAGATTAGTCAGAGAACTAGATTGATAAGCAAATTGACTATCAACTTAATTTGTCCGTAAATACAAATCACATCTGTCATACTTTGTCAGTCGAAATGGAATTATAATTATGTCAATATGATCAACAATCAAGTTCTATGGCTGTACATTCAATAATTAGGTAAGAGTGAATAAAAGTCTGTTCACACGGGTCTTCATCGATACTCGCACTTCGTATGAGAAACCAACGTTGCGTTCTAACAACGTAACCAGTATTATGTGAATGTATTTAAATGTATAGAAAATTGATCATCTGTGACAAGACTTGATACCAAATATACTCCAAAGCCGCAAATACACATGTCTGTTTCATTTTTTATTTTATAAAAAAAATAAACAGACTAACTTTTTAATAAGCCGCTTCCATACTTTCATAGCTAAAAGTTCACTTTAGGCAAATATGAATCCGAATATCCGATATCTAGACATAAAATATATTTTATGTTAAAACAAGGAATTTCAAGCGGAAGAAGTCGCGGGTAGGAGCTAGTTTTATATAATATTTTGGTACCGTTTCCCCAATAAATTATTTTCATACACGACTATTCGCATAGAGCGTTGGCATCGTCCCAAATGAGGGTAATAATAGGTTCGGAGTAAAGATCACGACCGTTCATAGGTTGTGACAGGTGGAAGACTTATTGACTTCGAGTACAATGATAGCCCACCCGGCTTTGTTGAGATTTCCTACCTTCGAGGCTTTATTCGAATCGTGTTATTATTTATTTATTGTTGTTGCTGCTTCTAATGTATATTTATGTTTGAAATAATCCAGTACCTATGTGAAACCTATAACAATGTATCTATGTTTGTTATAATCGGATGGCTAAAATAGGATGTTTTCTCAGTAAATTCCACGATAATTATAAAGTGTGGTGATTACGTTTCAAATTTTCCATTATAAAAATAAAACTTTCAGTTCTCTTTATTTATTTACTTACATGTTAAACACTGGTTAGTAGGCATGCATTGAAATTTCATGACACAGTATTAAGACATGCACCCTGTAAGGGCACTGCAAATGTTTCCTATCAAATTATTGAATTACATAATATGTTATTGATTCTAATTATTACAATTATTCATTACATTATATTAAGCTTATTATTTTCCGAGTGACTAATAACTTAAAAGTCGACTAAATGTTTGCAACAAATAAAATAACTTGCCAGCGATTAAATATTTTCGCGACTATTATATTATGTAAGGTTCAAAATTAAAGGTGTTATAAAAACTAAAAACTAGCAGCTGCGTTTAGGTAGCAAATAAACTATACCAGTCAAATAAAATATTAGGCGAGGAGCTATAAATAATGACTTGGCGACTAATAATTGATATATATAGATTGATAGATTGTGTGATTCGTCATTTTGAACTGAGTGAAATAGGTTAGGATAGGTTAAAACTGTGACCAACCACGCGCGAGCCGAGCGAGCGTAGCGAGCGGTGCCGCGGCAGCGGCCGGCGAGCGCTACTTTCAAGTTGCTAGCAGAAATGTTTTTACCATTGTCTAATTATCAAAGTAGAAAATAGGCTTTCATAAATTATACAATGAGGTATAAACAACCTCATTGTATAATTTATGAAACCAAAAAATCACTTCAAATTTAAATTTAAACAAAGCTACTTTATACTTAAAATGTTACTTCACTGTAAACTGCCAACCTATTATTTTTGCTACCCATTTTAATTATTTTTAAAACCCTAAATCAGATTAGATTGTCGCCGCGTTAAATACATGCCATTATATTATACTAAACATTAATCAATCATTTATTTAAGATTAAGCATTATTTTCATTTCAGTTATTCAATTAAATCGTCCTAAAAAATATTTTAAATAAGTGTCTGTCAGTGTCGCAGTCTCCTTTGATTTGGTGTGATGTATGCTCGATATAAATAAGGTGTAAAAACGCCGAAATTATTCGCATCGAATTCAAAAGATTTTGTTTCTTTTGGAGCTTGTTATGCAGGCTGCACACCAGATATTCATAATTTATATTATGACAATTGTGGCGCCACATTTGAAACGCGAGACATTTAACTGCACGCAGGCACGCACACCAAGGACACATTAATTGTAGCGGGTGCAGTTTGTGGCGAGACGTCTGCCGCGCTACACGAGTTCAAGATCGAACGTTTGTATTTTGTGGTGCGGTGATTTGTAAAAAAAGAAAAAAATTGGTTGTCTGTAAAATTGGTTTACGGACGATAGTTTAACGTGACAACGTCATAGCAAAACATTGATGCGGCGCAAGCGTACAATGAGCGTAACGGGACGATGAGCGTAGGGTAGGGTAGGGTAGGTAGGTAGGGTAGGTAGGTAGGTAGGTAGGTAGGGTAGGGTAGGGTAGTCCCTACCCTACCCTACCTACCTACCTAACTACCTAGGTACTACCTAGGTAACTACCTAGGTTACTACCTACCTAGGTAACTATACCTACCCTTCACTACTCTACCCTACCGTACCTACCTAGGTAGGGTAGGGTAGAGTAGTGAAGTTTATACTATATTTCCTTTACGCGTAGACAAACTGCCACAGTCAAATAGCTTTTGACAGAACGAAGTCTGTCGGGTCAGCTAGTTATTTTGAAATTTGATTAAACGGGTGAACCCAATAACGTCTTTTTTTTCATTAATTGGCACAAGAAGCAATCTGTATCGTCGGACGACGATGTCGACATTCTGAAAGCTGAGCCACAAAACTGTGTTTCCGATGTGCGTGCACATTATACATTTGCTCCAACTAATTGTGGCGACGCGACGTAAATGCAAGATGCGTGTAGCGTGTGGCGCCAGGGTACGGCCTCACTTAACAATCTTAAGCCGCAAATACACATGCTTCTATCTTGCACAAAAGTAGCTACCTTGCAAGCATGCTTTTGCACCATAACGACTTCCGATTGGTCTATATAAGCTATATTTTAGTCCAAATAAAGTTTATTATTATTATTATATTCATAATAATCATGATCATAAATGTTTGTTTATCTCATCATTATAATACAGGTACCGGTTAATAAAATGCACAATCTTTAATAGAGAAAAGTGTCTGACGTAGGAGGGTCCCGAGTTACAGATCACCTGGCTCTTCGATAGGACATGTTAATTTACAAAACAGTTTAAGTAAAAAAAAAAATTGGTTGTCTGTAAAGTTGGTTTACGGACGATAGTTTAACGTGACAACGTCATAATAAAACATTGATGCGGCGCATGCTTACAATGAGCGTAACGGGACAATGAGCGTAACGGGACAGTAAGCGTAAAGGCTCGTACAGACTAGTGCAATACCGTGGGCGCGACGCGATACTAGTAGCACAATTTCTTTGTCGCTGCCTGTCGCGCCCGCGATATCGCGCCAGTGTGTAGGAGCCTTAATGGAACAATGAGCGTAACGGGACAATGAGTCATCCTTTTTCGTGCATGCAGCCGGCGTTCATCGATTTATTAGACGTTGTCACGTCAAAAATTTACTATGTGTTAAATCGAAATTAGTTAAAAGCAGAAATTAAATAGCACGCAAGCTACTTTCATATAGTCGAGCAAGTGACATGTTTATAAGCACGTACGCGTGCGTGCTTATTAGTTGCCCTTTTGGTACCTACACATACTCGTAGTCGACGACGAATTCAATTTCAAAGGGAACTTGTTTCTGCTAAATATATTTTCCACAAAACAGTTTCAATTTAGACGGTTCTCGGAATATTTCCCAATGCCGAAAAGCTTTTTTTTGGATTATTTTTTACTGGATGTCAGATAAAGGTAAAATTCTACCTACTCATTTGGATACTGTTTTTTTGTTTAGTTTTTGTACTCTTGTGTGTTACTAATAACACAGTTTTTAAGTTTTTTGGTAATACTAACACGTGGTTATGCGCACTTCACCTCGCGTTCGCAGTTGGTCACATTAACACTTCGTCCCATCCGCACTTGGTCCCATTCGCGGTTGGTCCCATTCGCAGTTAGTAACATTCGTAGTTCGTCCCATGTAACTAGTAGTAGTAGTAGTAGTGCAAGTAGTTGATTGGAAAGTGTGTTTATTATTTTATTTATTACATTGCTAACTATCGAATTTGGATATTTTGTTACTATATTTGTTGATTTTTTATAAATCGAACCCACTTTGTTTCATAAACCTACCGCTTCCCGTACAAACTACTTACATGGGACGAACTGCGAATTGGATTAACTGCAAATGGGACCAACCGCGAATGGAACCAAGTGCGAATGGGACGAAGTGCTAATGTGACCAACTGGCAACGCGGGATGAAGTACGAATGGGATGAAGTGCGCATAACCCCTAATACGCTATGGGCCTTTGATCCCTGAAAATAAACGATTTTATTAATTTTTATATATTTTCGTTAGTATCTTTAGTTTTATATTTACGTTTTCTTTCCCTAACTTTCCATTTGTCTACCTAAGAGACTTTATACACCGTGATTTTTAATTCACTGTTAAACTTTTAGAGGATTGAAGTACTCATGATTATGAGCAACATTCACTATGAAACCAACTCTGAAATAACGAAAAAAATATTAGCTGTTTCATACAAAACCCGTCTAAAAATGTATGAAACAGCAGATATTTTTTTTTTTTTTTAAACGTTGCCTCACACTAAGAATTTCTCCTGTATCGTGGAAGCGTTTACAAACATTTAAAATCACATACACAAACAGCCAGACCCGGAACAACTACTTGTAAATCATACAAATATTTGTTCCGTGCGGGAATCGAACCCGCGACACGCAGCGCAGCATTCAATCGCTTAACCACTGCGCTACCGTGCCGTCAAGTTGATCCTATAGTGAAAGTTGTTTATAATCATGAGTACTGTGACTTCTTGAAAGGTTAACGAGAATTAAAAATCACCGTGTATAAGCAACCCGATACAATATAACTTCAGTAGGTAAAAGTACCTATGAATATGAACAAATTTTAGAACAAACCATTCAGAAAACGAGAAAAATCAACATTATATTAAAACAAGTGCCTATTCAGCCAAAATATATGGAACAGTGGACTTTCTTTTCAATTCTTCATAACCTCCAAAAAGTTGTTCATATTCATGAATGCTTTTAGGCATTTTAGCCCGAGTATTATTTTTACCTTTATGTTACATTGTGCTTACAAAAAGGCGAAAATGTAATTTTTCACCTGTTTCATAATGTTATTATAGTAATAGTACAGTAATAGTCCATTTATTTGGTAGAATATTGTTACAGAGATGTTACATAGTTTTTAAAGTTATAATAGTCATAATATTCTGCCGTTACATACAAATACATTTTCAGGGTTTTGGTTAGTTTTTTAGATATAGCATTGAATTGAATAAAAAAGGAGTACATTCAAATTGAAAATTAGTCAAATATTAGTTATAAAAATGTCAAAAATATTAAATTCAGTCGAAGAGATAATAAGAAGAGAATATTGTGATTATTTCCTTAAGATTATAAGTTATCGAAAAATAATGCTGTACATTGTACAACTAGTCTTTACCAATTGTTTTAGGTGTAACAGTAGACACAACATTTAGAACACAAAATGTTTTATGCCTTGGTGTAAACGCGGGGCGTCTAATATCTATAGAGCTTTTCAATGTTCATTTGTTTCGCTGGCTTGTCATTTGCCGGCTCACCGCTCACACTCGCTACAATTTCACAATAATGTCCCATGTGTAACAGTGCTGATGAGTTCTGTCTAGATTTACATTAATTTATTTAATTACTTACTGTGTTAGGCTTTTTGGGGCTTTATTCTTATTTGGTTTGGTTCGGGAGCGCTGGCATTTTATTCGTCAAATTCCGGCTTTTCCGAAATTAACAGATGGAATCTTTGAATGTGGTCTTACATATTTATTTACACAAAAACCAAATTAACAGTGTTAATTATCTACCCAGCCTGTTCCTAACTACGTTGGGGTCAGCTTCTAGTCTAACCAGTTCGAGTGTGTGTGCGTGAGTGTGTGTAATAGTGTGAGAGGGTGTCTGCGTGAGTGTGTATTATAGTGTGGGTGTACATTGTGTATGAATCAATTTCGTTTACCTGCATATAAGTGTGCGTCTATCTGAACTTCAAAACCCAATTACTGGGTAACACGTTAACCCTTGGCAAGACTGATTGTCCGACTCTCGGGCTTCTGACGACCCATAACGACTGTCAAAGATCCAAGAACGACAGCTGAGTCTCGATATTTAAAGATGGTCACCCATCCACGGACCTACCGGGGCAGGTATAGCTTAACCTGATTGATTGACCCGTGTAGCTGTTATAGAGGTATGATGTGAAGATGTGTGTGGGTGTGAAGTTCACTCATACTCTATAGTAAAGGGAGGATCCTCCGACCAGACGGCTGTTGTGTCTGGTGGTCAACTGACCAACAGTTGATGTAGGGATTTTGTATATATCTATGCTAGTCGTGCGGTAAACTCTGATTGCGCGATGCAGGATTAGTGACGTAAGGTCTTCGCATGTGGCGTTGTAGATCCCGCCACACTGTTATTACTTAGCTAAGAGCCCCTACACATTTATTCTGTCGTATCGGTATGAAATAGGTATGAGAATAGCATTGTTATTTTTAACAAAATAATAAACACACACAAACGTTTCACGGACGAATCGACACTGTAACAACCCGACAAATAACCTCAAACATCAATGTTTCAAAATACTCAAAACACACTGAAAAAAAAAAAAATAAAGAAAGTAGTTGCCACAATCAAGATTTTGTTTAGATTGACAAAGTAACTTGTTTGCATCTGAGCCTATCAAGCACAATGATCACAGCTACTACTTTTATTTGATTGAGTTTTGAAACGGGATCTTGATTGGAGTTATCACATAGCCTATTTGCAGCAATCAAATCAAAACATAGTTGCTCCAACCAAGATTATTAGATTAAAGTTTCAATGATCTTTATTGAAGTAATCAAAATGCTTGATTGACAAAACTAATTGACTTTGTTACAGTTAAATTTTTTTAACTTGTGTCTTTTTTAACTCTTCTACAATGGTGTCATGTTAAGGGTAATCGAGAAAATTCTTTGAACGTTCAATCATTTGAACTAGTATTGCTGCAATCATGTCGTGATTATCAACTTAACTAAGATTTTGATAAATCGAAACAAGATATCTTCAATCAAGCTAAAAAGTCACTTGATTGGCGTGCATTTTTTTTAGTGTACTAATTTAGAGTATTTTGAAACAACACACAACACACACACACAACAGTGTGGTGTGACGACTACGTCATAAATAAAGCCGGCCTCACTCCACCCGCGAAAGCGCCCAAGTGAACACAACCATTTTATTGCAATTTCCCTGAACATGCACCTGTAATTCCGCTGAACATTCACAGCTAGTATGAAGGCTGTCAGACTCAAACAAGAACTTGCAAACTTTAATTGCAATTTAACTAGCAACGCTCTGAAAATTCCAGCTGGGTTTAGTGAAAATCTATTACTCCGTTGCCATGGTAACCCGCAGGTAATCCGGATTTAATTGGCTGGTACAGGCGGTCGTGAGTCACGTAGAGCTGCGTTTAACGCGGTTTGTAGGATTTGTAGGGATGTCAGTAAGAGGTTTGAGTTACGATGGATTGATGTGAAGTTTTGCATTTGCAACTGTGTGGGTAGGTATGCACAACAGTAGGGAGTTTCGTTTCTGTTTTGATACTAGATTTTTTTACTGATATTCTGCTTATTGAAAAATTAGGGTAGGCAGGTACAGTACAACTATTTTCTTACTGTCCCTCGGCAAACTTCGTGTTTCGTCAGTCGTCGGATTTCTATCAGTTGACCAAACATACATGTATAGTAGGTATTAACAACTCTTTATTGTCGTTTTACTGCAAGAACTCATTAATGTTAAAAATTCATCAAGTAAAGTCTATAACGACTTGAATTCGTCTTGACTAGATTTATATAATGCCATAACTCATTGTGTTTAATTTTTCTTTGACATAATCATAATGAAGATGATAAGGGAAATCAATACAACTAATTAATTACTTATTTACAAATTTTGACTATGTCAATGATTTCTTGCAGTAAACCGACGATATACTACTTCCAAGTCGATTGAGAGCGTCCGGTCTGCACAAATTGCAAAGGGCAACTGATATAATTCCGACGACTGACGAAACACGAAGTTTGCCGAGGGACATTAAGAAAATAGTTGTACTGTACCTATTATGTGTCTGCATTTTATGAGAAACTTTTTACTTTCACAAGTTAAAGGCTTATTGAGTTACGATGGATTGATGTGAACCTTTTTATTTGCAACTGTGTGAGTAGGTTTATACAACAGTGGGTAGTTTTGTTTCGGTTTTAATACTAGATTTTTTGACTGAAGTTTTGCTTATTGAAAAAATAAGGTAGGTACCAACTATGTTCGCATTTCAGACACGTTATACATTAACAATTTTAAAGGCTAGTAAAAGAGAATTAAAAAATTGGATTGCAATAGAATAAATACACTAGGGGAGACCGGGGCCAGTTCTAACAAAATTTATATTTTGGTTTATATTTTCTATCATAATAGATTTTTCGACATTGTTTTCGATTAATAGCATACGTTAGTTATTCAGCTATTAATAAAGTTACAGAAAACGTGAATAAGACAGATACTTTCAGAATTAGATGCATTTAAAATAAAAAAGTCAGTTGTTAATACTTACCCCGTATTCGGGGTAAGTTTTAACAGGGCTGAGGTAAGTATTAACGCAAGGGGCAAGATGTAACATGGGACTTTATCAATTAAATAATTCCAAGAAAACACCATTTTTATTCATAAATATCTTTAATAAACTTAGGTTCTATAAAATTAACCGATTTTCAATCACATTCAAAATTCAAGGTGCACTATCTATTCCGTTAAGGCTGCTTGAACATATTGCGTCCCCATACAAATTTAATCATTAAATTTCTTAAAAATGAAAAGGCGGATGGTAATGAAACTTTACATTCATGATATTAAAGATATTAAATTATGCGATCATTTTCAAAAAACCACAAATTTAACTAATTTAGAGCGATTTTTAGTTTGTATGAAGATGCAAAATGTTGGAGCAGCCTTAAGTGCTAATTAACAATAATTAAAACAACTAGTAAAACAACTTTTATCTCGTAAAATAACTGAAATTTTAACAAATATAATGTCATCAGTCTTATATTATTAGTCAATTTACTTATGTCTTTAGGAACTTATTTCAGATTTTCAATCAGTCAAAGTAAATAATTTGTATAAAAAATATAACAATTTGTGCATAATATAACGAGTTGGCAATATCTGTCGATGATTCCTATGCCTCGTAATCATCGTCTGAGAAACAGTTTAGGCACACGTAAGTTCTAGTGTCACCTCTGATACAAGTGATGTGAGCCCATCTCTTACATTGTATACACTATATCCAATCAAATCCAGTTGTATCTTCTTTATAGAGTTCGCCACAAATTAAGCAGAAACAGTCATCTTCTTCTGTGTCACTATCCCCTTGCAGAGTTTTCTTCTTCACCTTTTCTACTTCTACTTTTCCAGATGTTTTCCCCTTTCCTTTCCCTTTATCCTTCTTCATTTCTTCCTGACTAGTTTTCTTCTTTTTTGATAACTTTAATTTAGTTTCCTCCTCTAAGGCCAGTTTCTCAGGTGTATCAGTAAGAATAGTGGACTTTCTTAGACGTCTTCGTTTGGATTCAACACGTGGTGGAGCTTTTGGAAGTGGCCTTACAAATTCTAGGTTGAAATTTCTTTCAGGATTTGGATTTGATGGTCCTGCTTCTTCTGGGCGTGGTTCTTGGGACATTTGCTCAATAACCTCAGATACACTTAGCTCAATATCAGGCATGTTATTTAAAATTTCTGGGATGATTGAGGACTCTAAATTTAAAAAAATTAATGACATGTCTTCCGGATTAGCTGAAGAATCACCGGCAATCCTCATTCTATAAAAAAAAGACACGACTTTAGGTATTATGCTCGTCAATCATCTGTTAATACTTGCCCCACATACGGGGTATATATTAACATGTTAATACTTACCCCGGTCAATTTGTTAGTTTTAGCCCCAAGGTCACTTGTTTTACAAAGTTAATCACATAAAATCAATCAATAGGAATAATAACATACGCATAGCACAGTAATATTATCAATAAAATTAAGCTTCATTCTCGGCAATAATATATTCGATTAAGTGAATAACTACATCTTGAGTCAAATTATTGCAAACCACGAAAAGTTCGTTTACCTGGCTATCTGGGCTCGATGCACACAACTCCCACAAGAGGCGATTGCCCGCGGACTGACGAGTCGTGACACGTTTGGCGGCGTAAATAGTGCTAGGAAACCGAGTATTATGATTGTAACGCTTACTGTTTAGCGGGAATATTCAAGTTAATTCTTACCCCCGTTAGAACCAGCCCCGGTCTCCCTACTGTTTGGCAGGTAGGTAAAATCTGAGATATTCATTGTTTAGTAAATTGACTACCGGCTCAGATCACAACTGACATTCTTTGACATTTACATGAAACAGCTATGACACAACAAATTGGCGTAGCGTGAATAATACACAATTTTCCTGATTGTAGGTACCATGGAAACAGTAGTCAGTAACTTTTTAAAACTTCTTAAAATAATACCGTGCTCGTCGAAGGAGAGTCTAAAATGGAAAGATGAAAATTACTTCTTCTAAAATTTCAACAATATTTAAGGAGGTAAGTATTTTTGGCAGTCCCTAACAGCACGTTTCGCGCCGTTGCAGACGTATAATAATACGAATAAGTAATAACTACGGAATTCTTTCTAAAGCTTAGGTTGTAAAAAGTTTTCTAAAGATTTGAAAGAATACTCGTAAAAATAAATGGATTGTATTACGTTGTATAGCTATATGATTTCCTGGTAGAAAGGACTTTTTATTTAGTAACTAGCTTCTGCCCGCGACTTCGTCCGCGTGTTATTTCAGAGCCCGAGCCCGACCCACCACTTGGCATCCCGTCGCTTGCCCGTGCTATAACTTCGTTTTCGCTTAGCGTTCTTTCTGACTTTTTATCTTTTTGCTCTGCTCCTAAGGGTCGTAGCGTGATGTTATATAGCCTATAGCTTTCCTCGATAAATAGGCTATCCGACACAAAAATATTTTTTCAATTCCAACCAGAAGTTCCTGAGATTAGCGCGATCAAACAAACAAACAAACAAACAAACTCTTTAGCTTTATAATATTAGTATAGATAAGTGACTAGTTTTGAATTAAACGAATAAAAAATAAAAATCTAGAGTCTTTTCCCAACGATGTAGGTCCGCTTCCAGTCTAACCAGACGCAGCTGAAAAGCAGTATTTTACATGAAGCAACTGCTTATCTGACTTGCACTACCCTCATCATCACCATCATTTCAGCCGAAAGACGTCCACTGTTGGACATAAGCCTCCCCCAATTGGGGGGGTTTGCCATAATCGCCGCGCCTGGCTGGCGGGTTGGTGATCGCAGTATGGTGTTAAAAAAAAAACAGAGAACGCTGCTGCCCATTCTCTAGTAAGTCCCTTAGTCGCCTTTTACGACACCCACTGGAGGTGTGTTACTGATACTGTTAATACAATACGCCTCGGTAAGACTGGTTGTTAGACTTTCGGGCTAAAAGACTAAAAGTGCCAATGAAGCGCAAAATATTATGTACGTCCTAAAGCACTTTTTCTTTCAAAGAAAACGTTTTTCTCGATTTGTTCAGTCCCACAATTTTTTACAGGATACAAACAAACTTGAAACAACTGTTACTCCGCCAGCCACACAAATATTTGTTCCGAAGCCGATATATCAGCAAAAGGAAATCACTGTTAACTTTTTGTTCTCAATAGAAAGTAAATACCAATGGATCTTGAGGTAAAAATTGTCTTTCTCGACAGCAAAATGGTCTATACTGCGTTTGAAATAAGATTAGACATTTAAATAATGCCGTGTGGTGCCGGACGTAAAGAATAGCACCATCCCATTTCCTCCCGTGGGTGTCGTAAAAGGCGACTAAGGGACTTACTAGAGAATGGGTAGCTGCGTTTTCTATGCATTTTTAACACCATACTGCGATCGCCAACCCGCCTACCAAGCGTGGCGATTATGGCAAACTCCCCCAATTGGGGGAGGCTTATGACCAGCAGTGGACGTCTTTCGGCTGAAATGATGATGATGATGATTTAAACAAACCTTTTTTACAGTCCGTTCAACAGATTTTGACTTCTATTGCGTTGGTGGCATGATAAATGGCAGCTGAAGTAAACAGTTGGTATTGTAACCACTTGTTTTGCTTTTAATGCCATCCTTACGCCTACGGAATAGAAGTCAAAATTGGTTGAACGGACTGTAAAAGGGTCGTTCGCAAAAAAGTGGCACCGCTCGAATACATTTATCAATATGAGAAAATGTATCAATTATTGAGTTTTTTATATAAATTTCCATTCTGGGTATTTTTCTTATGTTGAATTGTTCTAAGGGAATAAAATCTTCATTTAATATTCATTTTTTATGTTTGATTTTTTGTCATTTATTTTATTCAAAGTGTGAGTTTGGACATGGCAGGTTAGTGAGAAACAGATGTTACAATTTTATTTTGTTGTAAGAATGTCACTACGGTTTTCTTAATAATACTCAGCCTCTACATGAAAAGCCTCTTTAAGTACAATATTGTGTAGAATTCAATAAAAAGCATTTTAGAAATCACACATTTCAACTAAAAACTGCCTGACAGGTTACAGAGCCACTTTTTTGAGAACAACCCTAAAAATGTTTACTAAAATGTCTAATCTTATTTCAAATGGAGTATAGTAGAACTGAATAAATATAATCATCTTCCGAGCCTTTCCCTAACTCTGTTGGGATCGACTTCCAGTCTAATGGGATCCAGCTGAATATCAGTATTTTACATGGAGCGACTGCCTATCTGACCTCCATAACCCAGTTACTGGGTAATACTAAAATTAATTACTGACTCATATTTTTAAAACAAGAACTGTAGTTTTGATATTTTCCTTCCTCATTATTGATAAGTATTAGTAAGTAAGGCTAACAGAAGAATTCAGCTGGGCTGGGCAGCATTTGGGAAGCTTCGTCGAGTCTTCTCGTCGCGTATTCAGTGCATCCTGCCTGTTATGACTTACGGAGCCGAAACGTTGACACACGGTACGGCTGGTCCATAAATTCAAGGTCGCTCAGCGAACTATGCAACGGGCTATGCTTGGAGTTTCTCTGAGGGATCAAATCCGGAACGAGGTGATCCGGCAGAGAACTAAAGTTGTCGACATAGGTCACAGAATAAGCAAGCTGAAGTAGCAATGGGCCGGCCATATTGGCCGTAGAACTGATGACCGTTGGGGTAGACGTGTTCTTGAGAGGAAACCACGAATCGGCAAACGTAAGGTACGACGTCCTCAGGCTAGGTGGAGCGACGATTTTCGCAGGGTGGCTGGTAGCAGCTGGATGAGAGTTGCCGAGAATCGAGGTGAATGGCGTGCAGTTGGAGAGGCCTATGTCCAGCAGTGGACTGCTATACGCAGATGATGATGATGATTATTGATTAAAAACATAAGTGTTTTTTTTTTCTTTATTTTACTTTTTTTTATTCATTAATTGAATACCAGTATTTTACTTGGAGCGACAGCCTACTGACCTCCATAACCTATGAGACAGACTGAAATTCAAATAAATTGTTGTTTTGTTATAAGTAGGTCCCGTATATACTTTCATAAGCATTTAGTTAAAAGCTGTTATTTTGACATTACAAACAGACACTTCACTTTTATTTATTCGTATAGATAGGAGATTAAGTTCATTTTTCCTTACAATATTTTCCTCTACTCTCCTGTTTTACTTTATTATTTATTTATCTTTATTTGTTCAGACTACAATGGTCTATAGTGTTAGTAACAAAATGGCTTAGCCTATGTTAGTACTTAATAACTAAAACAGAACGGGTCCGGTTTGCAAGCGCTCACACTAGCGGGCGGTCTGCCCGGGCGGCTTTTGAATGCAGGATAGTGTTAGGACTGCCACACAGCCTGCGGAGTAGCGAGGCAGATTTCTTACGCCACAGTGTATCAAAACCGTCAGTACGTGCATCTGCAAACATTGCCGAGGCACTGCAAAACCGCGGCAATCGCAACAATACCTTGAATGCGTTATTGTATTGGATACGCAGAGCATTGTAAGCCTTTTGCGTATATGTGAACCACAGGGCTCCCGAGTACAGTGCTGTGCAGTATGCCTTAAAAAGGGTTATTTTAATTGCGTCTGTACATCGAGAAAATCTGCGAGCTAGCATATTCGCCCTAACTGACAATGCTCTGCGCTCTCTAGATCCATGTCGTCTTTCAGGTTATCAGTAACCAGATGACCTAAGTATCTCAGTGATGTTCTAGATAAACTTAGATCTTATCTAGCGCAAAATCTGTACAACAAAACAAAGTGTTACACAAAGATGGATTGTTTCAAATAACGTGGTAGCTCCAGGTTGGAAGCACGTTGAGCCGTCACTTTTGTTAAATGTCACGTGACTCGGTTTATGGCTCACGTAAGGCGTCACGCCGCGATCATAGCGAGATCTGCTTTAATGGCACGTGGGAACAGGGATTTAGATGATTATTGTTTGATATCTGTTGTTTGCAAGTAAAGGGATACTTATCCCTACTAGCATTTTCCGTTGGCATTTAGTTGGGCCACCTTCAGAGGTATGTGGCCCAACCAAACGCCAACAAAAATGCTACTAGGGGTGAGAATTAAGGAACTAAGGAGCTTTGGTATGAGATACAAGCTTTGTTAGAATGTGAGCTGAGAGCTGTAAACATCGGATAAATAAAAAAAATAAAAATAAATAAAAACGAGACAGTAAAATACATAACTGAAAAGAGAGAAACAAGCATTATAAAATTATAATCTATAGAATTTTGATATCGCAGGTGCATAAACAAAAGATACACCATATTTCAGGTTATTGGTTTGTCCTTTATTTTAGACTAGCTTTTGCCCGCGGCTCCGCCCGCGTAGATGTCGGTTATCGCGTAAAAAAGTAGCCTATGTCCGTCTCCATAACCCAGGCTATATCTCTGCCAAATTTTATGACGATCGGTTCAGCGGTTTATTATAGGCGTGAAAAGGTAACATACAGACAGACAGACAGACAGACAGACAGACAGACAGTTACTTTCACATTTATAATATTAGTATGGATTTTCTACTAATAAGGCCGGGTTTTGTTTCTTTGGCTTGTTTATTCCGTTCACGAAACAGAGACCAATGCAAGGTAAAGGTACAATGAAGGTACAATATCTACACTAATATATATATAACAAACCATGGTTATTTACACCATTTATAATATAACTCAAGAACGGCTGGACCGATTTTTATGATCTTGGATTTGTTGGATTTGTCTCCGCCCCGATTAGCAGAATAACTATTAAAACCAGCGAAATTTCACTTTCTCATACATTTTGTACAGAACGGCTCTTTTGATGATATCTGGAGAACGGTTTGAGGAACGGGGGAGCGAGAAATTTCACACGGGCGAAGTCGCGGGCAGAAGCTTGTATAATAATATTATAAAGTTGAAGAGTTTGTTTGTTTGGTTGAACGCGCTAATTACAGGAACTACAACACTAAAATATTTTAGTGTTGGATAGTCCAATTCTTTAGAAAGATTATAGACTATTTAACATCACGCTACAACCCTTAGGAGCCGAACAAAACGACAAAAAGTCAGAAAGAACGCTAAGTGAAAACGAAGTAATTGCGTGAGCGGGCGATGCGATGCGACGGGGTGGGTTAGGGCCGAAATTTTACGCGGATGAAGTCGGGGGCAGAAGCTATTCTTCTTAAATAATAAGAGCCCGCAGTCTGGCAGGCTCGACCCCTATTACAATGTATGGGATGGTCTAAACCAAGGGTCTTCAACCCGCGGCCCGCCGCGTCTTTTCTTGCGGCCCTCGGAGGCCATAGCAAATATATTTTATTTTATCTATAAGTACTAATTTGAATTTACGCGAAATTACGTATTTAGATAGATAGATAGAATACTCTTTATTATGTACACCATAAAACTCAAACTCAAACTCAAAGCATTTATTTCAAATAAACCAATTACAGGCACTTTTGAATTGTCAAGGGGTCGGTCAGTCAGAAAGATGAAGCTAGTTGCCCATTCCAAAGCGTAGTAGGTTCCTATGGAGAAGAACGGACAAGAAACTCCATGGACACTCTTTTAAAACAAAATATTGTTACAAAATATGGGTTACATCATTCATGTTGAAGTTATACATGTGAGAACAATGTAGAAAGACGTGCACGTTAGAAGCGTCCGTAATAGAAACAATTCAAAAATTAAAATAAGCCGTGGCAGCTAAGAGATGACCAGTCCCAACTGACGGAAAATTACAGATATAAATGTAGAACTGTTGCTGTTTGTATTTAATCCACTTCGCATATCTTGTGTCACTGTTGTTTGTGCGGTGTAGCAAGTAGTGATAATCGAATTGTTGTGGGGTAGGTACTATAACTAAAAAGTGAAAAAAAAAACTTTTTAGCAAATAAACAACCGATTTCCAAAAAAAAAAAACACTAAAAAGTGAAAAATTTATTTCGGAAGTTGGTGGCAAAAAAACGAAAATACAGAATCAAGAACACCGACTGCCGAAATTAAAGTTATTTATCACTTTTGAGTTTTTTTTTTTTGCAAATCGGTTGTTTTGATATTTTAGGGTAGTAAAATTAAATAGAGTATTGCGGGTCGCGGCCCTTCAGGCGATGTCAAATGGATTATTGGCCCTTGCACCAAAAAAGGTTGAAGACCCTTGGTCTAAACCATTCGGTGAAATACAAGAGTAACGTTATATTAAAAAAAAAACAGCATTATTTACAATACACATTTTGATATTTCATAACCTTCCAAAAGGTGAGCAATGCCTATATCTTGTGAACAGAGTTTCAGCCAAATCTATTTTGGAGAAAATCAATAATGATCCGGCGGCTCAAGCTAAACTCAAAAACGTTTCAAGGTCTGACCACTGAAAATATGACTTTTCAACAGACTGAAATTTTCAGTTAAAATAAAAGGTAGCTGCGTGAATTGTTTTATAATCTCTGTTTTAAATTAATTAAAATCACAATTCTCGTGTGAAACGCTTATAATGGACTTTCGCTTGTAAATTTTTGTAAAGAATTATATTTTGAGAGGTTTTTTTCATTTTTACATTTAACTTATTCAAATAGGCCACATTGTTGGAGCATTGAATTTATTTGGACAGCGACAATAGACCACCGATTAGAGGGCGAACTAGAAGTACGAGATCGTGTGTTCAAACCTCACCCATTGTACTATTTGCGTGAATTTACTCACCTAGCACAATCTTCTTCAATAAACTTATGGCTTAGTTGTAGTAGAACTATCTATATAAAAGAAGAAACTGACTGAGTGAAATGAGTCAAATGCTATCTCTATGTCTTCTATTGTATATAAAAGGAGAAACTTACTGACTGACTGACATATCAACGCACAGCCCAAACCGCTAGTTCTACAGATTCCAAATTTGGCATGTAGGTTCCTTATGAGGTCTAAGGGTGCACTAAGAAAGGATTTTTGGAAATTAAATCCCTAAAGGGGTAAAATAGGGGATGGAAGTTTATATGAAAGTCCGTCAGTTTTGAAGTTATGATCTTCAAATTTTGTGTTTAGGCTGACGATTGAAAATTAATTTATACGTGTCTCAGTGTTTTTGATAATTCCACCCCGAAGGGTTAAAAAGGGGGATGAAGTTGAAAGTCCTTAATTTTCGAAGAAAAATCACTAAATTTACTATCCAGGCTTATGGTTGGAAGCTAACGCAACGGTGTTGTTAGAATTTCAACCCTTAAGGGGGTGAAAAGGAGGATGAAATTAACCTGGATTAACCTATATGTTATTTTTTAATCCCGGTAGTATGTTCCCGTCGGATATTTTTTGACATCCACGCGGGCGAAGCTGCGAGCAAAAGCTAGTGTTCAATGTAATTCGAACACCCTTTTGCTGATCTAGCGAATCAATAAGGTCGCGCTGAGCGCGCGCCGACGACAGTGCATATTCAGACAGCAACCGGGTGCATTCGCCTGCATTATCATTAGCCATCATTTTAGCGTAGCCTTTTATAAGTTATAAAATAAATAGTTTTTAGTTAGTTCAGCTCAGCGTTTTAACCATCCTAATAGTCTATACCATTCAGGTCGCGACCCAATCATTTTGATGCAGGCGAATGCACCCGGTTGCTGTCCGAATATGCACTGTCGTCGGCGCGCGACATACATATAAAACCGGCCAAGTGCGTGTCGGACCACGCACAATGAACGATTCCGTAGGTGGGAAGAATTTATCCGAAGAACAAACTTAACATTGTAGTGTAAGTTGGTCAACTATTACTCGGTAACTTGTAAAGCTTGCTTAGCTGTGATGGTTTTCCTTATAGCTTCGTTATAATTATATACTACTGCAGTGATTTTTGTCACGTATCCAAGTACAATCATTTAGCTGGTACGGGGGGGGGGTTGACTTTAACAACAATTAGGACTTCAAAGCTTAATGTTACGCAGAGGGATCCCTGAATCGAATTGTTGTGATAAACCAAAACAAAAAAAAAAATCATCACCACACACCACGTGTAAGGGACGAACCCAAAAGAAAACAAACTGGATTTAATTTTACTACCTTGTAGGCGTGATTAATATGTATACTCATGCTAAATTACAGCTATTAGCAATTTTTCTAAACTGCGGACAGACAGACGGACACGGTGAAACTATAAAGGTTTCTTGTTGACTACGGACTTTTTATTTATTTATTTAAACTTCATGTACAATAGTGGTATATAGGCGGACTTAATGCCACAAGGCATTCTCTACCAGTCAACCTTTGGGTTAAATATAAAAACAGTGGTAGGGTACAAAAATAATGACTAAAATACTAACTTCTTGATTAAGAGAATTTATATAGTTTTTAAATTAATTTCTTAAATACCTTTAAAAATATTTATTTTAAAATTATAAAAAATATATGATTGAGACCCTCACAGCCTTGTCATTCATATGTCACGCGGTAGGTACAGTTTACAAAACCATTTTTATATTTATTTTTTCTCCCAAAAGTGACCCTCGTATTCAAAATTCACTCATTTACGTAGCATGTCCGTGTTTAGGTCACAGAAGTTGATATGTTTCAACTTAATCTGTCTATTCGATTCGGATCAAAATGGCTGTGATAGACGGACAGACAGACACACGAGTGATCCTATAAGAGTTCTATTTTTCCTTTTGAGTTACGGAACCCTAAAAATCAATTGTTCCATGCGTTCAAATTAATTAAACGGTTCAATAATAATTATACCAAGGTATTTCGTAAGAATTCGATTACTATTCCAGTATCTACCCTATTCCAACTGAATTAATCTTTAGAATCTAGTACCTACAATACAAATAAAAGCAGATTGCCCTCTTAGAAGTAAACAAACACTAGGAAAAACCGTATTAACACGGATAATGTAGGCGCCACTTAAGCCACTGACTGCTAACGTAAAAGTAATAGAATTAGGATCGAGGATTACTTCGTTAGTAGTATCTGTTGTGTTTCTTTTTTGTGGACATAGCTAACATATGTGATCTATTAATTATCGCCTCTTATTTGTAGAGGATTGGTGATTAATGTTTCTGTATATTTTTCATATAGAACACGATACTGCGCTCTAAAACACAAAGCGCAGACGTCATCCAAAAAGCAGCCAAGCTCAAATGGGACTGAGCCGGACACGTTTGCCGCATGTCGGATGCATTTTGGGCTATGTCCACCACAGCATGGGTTCCTGAAAACCTCCCACGGCATCGTGGAAGACCCAGACGTAAATGGCGGGGCGAACTTGACGCTTATGGGATTGGTCCATATTGGCTCAGGATCGAGTTGATTGAAAAAAGGAAAGGGAGACCTTGGCCCTGCTGTGGGACAATACAGGCTATACAGTATACAGGCGGGGGATATATTTTTTCTCCAATTAAAGATTCAATATATATTTTTTTACTAATATATTAAAAATATGACCTCTTGAAAGCCGCCGGAATCCGTTGGATGCGGGAAGCACAGAACCGGTCGAAGTGGCGGTATAATGATGATGATGATATAAAAAAAAAACAACTAATATTCACTTACAGTATTTGATTGTGTATGAAATCAAATCATTAAAGAGGATAATAGAGAATCTGAAAACAAAAGATCAATTCAATAAATTCACTATTTTTATCCTGTTCATTGTTTTCAAACAATGAACACAAAAATGTGAAATATGGGTGTACCATACCCCTGACTAACCCTTCGGGGATTTCAGGCGTGATGTTATGTTATATATTTTGGGCAAAGTGACAAAACATACAAACATTCCAAGGCAATAACCACAAAATGCTAGAAAAACAGACGTTTTCTGATAAACGATATCATTTTGGGTTACCTACAGTTATATTTTTTTTTATCACGTACCTAATAATATGATTAAGTTCTTTTTTTCTTATGAAAGTTTTCCAAACTTAATTTAAACACATAAAAGAAGAAAAAAAAAGTAAAAGACATAGTCATTAGTCACACCTTTAACTATTCCTACGTGACAAACAGAACTTACAACTAATAGAACAGTTAATAAGGTCACGGGAAAGATCCTTAAGAGAGACACACGGATAATTTTTAAAACAAAAGAGAACACTAGGATCTTGTCTTCTGTTAAGATAGGTATTTCAGCACATTTTTTTTTTTATCGATTTTGTGCGCGCCTTCTTGTTTGCTTAAATCGAAATATAAGACTTTATGCGCTGCACAGACGTACTCAAAACATTTCCACAACAGTTTTACATTAATAATAATAATAAAATAAATAAATGTTTTTTATATTATTTTTTTAAGAAATATTTAAAAATGTATTTGATATGGATAAAAAATAAATAAACGTCATAATAATAACTTAATTCATTTATTTCAGGTAAATAAAACCCATATTGCCAAACATTTAAAATCATATAAAATAAATCAAATCAAATAAAATCAAAATAAATCGAATCAATTGGAAAAAACATATCAAATCAAATTAAATCAAAATAAATTAAATTAAATCTACATAATAAAAAATAAAAAAATACATGTGGGTTCAGTCTTTGGGGACTGTCGATAGAAGTGAAAACTAAGTAACTAAAGCATACGGTGACGATGACGCGAGTTCCATGATTTTTGTACACCCAAAAAGTACATATTTATACACAGTATATACAATATTTAGCTTATGAAAAGCGTTCGGTGACGATCGCGAACCCATAAGTTTTTCCACTACCAAAAAGTGTTCGCGCCAAAAGAAGTTTTCACTTCAACAATCCCCAACCTGCAACCTGGCGACGCGACACTGGCACAGCAACATGTCTGCTGGAACAATGCCGGATGATGGGGCAGTCCAGCCTTCTCGCAATCATGGCCACTACGATGTTGTTGTTGTTGTTGATGTTGTTGTTATGTCCACCGTTGACAAACCACTGTTCGGTTATCGAGACTGTTTTGTTGTGGGACAACTACTTAAAAAGACAGTCTTGTCTGTGCCCAGCCCAAATGTAATATTTCCGCGCATGGCAGACAAAATCATTCGCGCCAGACGCGATAACACTATGCTTTGGTCACATGGTTCCAAAACGGCATTAATGGGAAAAAGTGTATTTTGCATGGCGCCTTTAATATTTAAGAAACTTCCTAAAGGATGGAGGGAACTAAGCGCACACATACTCGTACTAAAAAAGCGGCTAAAATACATCTAGTTGAGAAAGTATACTACAGTATTTTAGAATATTTAAATAACAAAGTATAATGTTAGAAATTTAACAAATTACTGGCATTTTATAAATTAGATCATAAGACAATTTAATTCAAATTTATAATTTAGTGTTTAAAAATAATTTTAAGTTTGTTATCATCATCATCATTTCAGCCGAAAGACGTCCACTGCTGGACATAGGCCTTCCCCAAAAGGGGGGTAATTTGCCATAATCGCCACGCTCGGCAGGCGGGTTGGTGATCGCAGTATGGTGTTAAAAATGCATAGAGAACGCTGCTGCCAAGTCTCTAGTAAGTCCCTTAGTCGCCTTTTATGAACCCCCCCGGGAGGAAATGGGGTGGTGCTATTCTTTACCTTCGGCACAACACAGCACACGGCACGGCACGGCTTTTAGTTTGTATGACAATTTAATAATGTTTTAGCTTGCATTTGTATGCCACAACGGCATGACGGATCTTTTTTGTTTATGAACAACCTGCATGCCTTGTATGTATACTCATATTTCTATGAATTAATGTCTTATCTTATCTGCCTAAAACATAGTTTTGACTCAATTTGCGCACATCCTTACAAAAGACACACGAACAATCTTCAAAGCAAAAGCGTAACACTAAGCTTTTATTACGTTAAAAGTGCTGTTTGGTGACAAGGCGAGCTCTGATCAAATATTTAATATTCGTATTCCTTAACGAACGCTTTAGATGATTAAATCAACTTGTTTGTATTAACCGGCTATATAAATTGAGATATTTTGATCGGAGAGTTAAGAATTAAATTATGAAGGAAGCAGGGCCGAATAGGGAAATATTAAATTAATTAATGAACAGTTATTATCTGTATTCGATGTTAATTGAAAGGTTTATAAAGTTTGCTGATTTCTGAAAATGTTTTACACATTGAATTATTTTATTACGCTTGTGGAATATTTTGTAGAAAAGAAGAATATGCGCTAAGGTAGCCCGCGAAATTTAAATTTTCTTTAGTTTTCTGCAATTTGCAGGTCAGTGTCAGGTTAATTAAAATATGATTTGTGACCGTAACAAGCATGCCTAATTTGTCTAAACTCTAAATTGTCCTATGGAGCAGGACCAGCATGTTTCCAAGCATTCTTATATTGGATATAATCCTCTATTTTGTAATAGATATGCATTGAACGGAAATCCTATACAATGCGAGATCAGTTTGTACTGGATGTATAGCTTGCACACCTAGAGAAAGCAATCAGCTCTGCCTGCTACGTACTAAGAAGTCTGAGAAACGAGGTAACCATAAAACATTTAAAAATGGTCTATTACGCATTAGTTGAGTCAAAACTGAGATACAGCATACTTTTCTGGGGAGGAAGTTATGATTATAACACTCAAAAAGCTTTTGTAATTTAGAAAAGAGCAGTCAGAACCATAGCCAGAATTCAACAGCAAGAATCATGCAAGCCACATTTTAATGACTTAAATATATTGACAATCCCAAGCTTGTACATTTTGGTCCTACTTAGTCACTTAAACAAATATATCTTTGAATATGAGACTGAACATGAAAGACAAAAAAGGGAGAGTACAAGAAGAAAAGATCTCCAGTTGAAGCAAGTGACTCACCTCAACGTTGTAAAGCATAGCGCCTACCATAAGTCATTAAAAATGTTCAATAAACTGCCGACAGAAATAAAAAGTCTAGTCTATACAAGTGGGTTCCAGAATAAGCTCAAACAGTTCTTGTTAAATAAGTGTCTATATTCTATTGATGAGTTATAAATTAATACAAAATTCGAAAGTAACATAATTTTATTGTTTTGAAATGAAAATTTTATTGAATTTTAAGAATTGACTATTATGACATTTATTTTGATACTTCTTTTTTATTTATTTTGATTATAATGAAATTTGGATTATTGGAATGATTTAAATATAGATTGCATGCATGATGTTTCTTATAATATTTAGTTATAAAAATTCAGACACGATGTAAAAATTGTTATTTAATAAATGAATTGAATTGAATTGAATCGAATTGAATATGTAGCCGTGTGTACGTATGTGTTATATTTTTGACAACCAAGATAGCTTTAGTAAGAATCGTAAAAGAATATTGTAATAGTTCTTCCACAGAGTTCTTCTATACTCTAAATCCTTACTAAGTTAAGAAGATAAAATTTTGAAAAAACTTTTCCAACGATAATGTTATCACCAAAATATCATTCAAATAAAATCATTTTGCAGTAAATTTCAGTAATATAGGTACTAATTGAAGCAGTTAACTACAGTTGCCACTTTACCAGTAAGCGAGTTTTCATTTGGCTACATGTTATCAATTATTCACAGCTGCGGTGTTTATACTAACAGCAATGCGTGGCTTGGAACTATAATCCGCTGTTCATATCATGCTACTTAGAATTCTACGTATGCATGCTTTCATATAGTTTTCGTAAAATATTTTTCGACATTTTTCATTTTATTTATTTATTTATTTAATACTTTAAGCACAAAAACATGTACAGAGGCGGAATTAATGCCATAGGCATTTTCTACCAGTCAACCCTTGGGTGATGCAGAGACATACAGTAGTAGGTGCAATAGCGAAAATTGAGGAATAAATATTCATTTAAATATAAAGATATACATAAACCTATTACAAACTATAAATTCAATATATAAATCTTATTATATATAAATATAAGCACAAATAAATACACATAAATATGTATACTAAAACAAATAAGACACACAATGGGAAAACATTACCGTTATGATGATACTGCCAGCTTCTTGCGAATATGCTCACGAACTTTTACTTTAAAAGATAATCGGTTGGTCGCCATCCTGATTTCCTGGGGGAGCACATTCCACAGAGAGATAGACTGTATGAAGAAGGAAGAGTGAATGAAGTCTGTGCGGTGAGTGGGACATTGAAGAAGACGATTGTGAGATGAACGAAGATTTCTATTGTGGTTGGCGTAAATGTACTGAAAGTGGGGGGCTAGGTAACGAGGGGAAGATGGAGAGTCAAGAAATGAAAACAAGGTGGTCAGCGCCCTTTGCTCTCTGCGCTGGCGCATTTTAAACACGAACAAGTTAATTTTACAACGGTTTTTTTTTGGGTTCCTACCAAAACTGTGAAGACGGAAACCTGTTACTAATACAACGTCCGCGTGTGCAGCTGTTTGTCACAGGGCTGTCTTTTCTTTCTTTCCTAATAAACATATTTTATTTCTTTCTTTCTTATGGCTCTATGATCCGCCGGCTTGAGCCGACTGAAGTAGGCGCGAGGCAACCACTCGCGACGCGGCGACGTAGCTTCGCGTAGGTTGCCTCGCGCATTTGGTATACATATATTTAAAAATAGTACCGAGACAAACTCACGAATTATGCTAAACAATCTTGTTAACCTTTCATTTATATACAACATAAGAATGAAAAAAAAAAAAAAAAAAAAAAAACGTCTGTTTTGTAGCTATGAGATTGATCAAACATTATGAAACGGGGTAACTTTGGATTTTTTTCTATCGCGTAAAGTTAATCTAATCGTGTTATTAAAAGCGACTGCATGTTTGCCTGATCCTTAAGAACGCTGACTCGGGTCCACTAGCACCACTCCATTAAAAACATATTATCTCGTGACTGCGAAGGAATTTTGAAAAACGGCTCAATCAACTATATGGGTAAGTGTGTCTAGAATTTTCTAATACCTCTTATAAAGTTTCATATTGAGACACGAAGCAACAAAATACGATCGAGGAATGTGGCCGTTTTATTTAGATCGAATTTTGTTGCTTCGTGTCTCAATATGAAACTTTAAAAAAGGTATTAGAAAATTCTAGACACACTTGCCGAGGTTGCTGATTGAGCCGTTTTTCATATCCTTCTCAGCCACGAGATAGCATGTTTTTAAAGAAGTGGACTGGTGACAACCCTCTTAAATAAGATTTTTTTTTTTTTCAGAATGTTGTAACACTGTTTTTATAATATATTTCCCATGAATTCAAAAACCTATTAAGCACGGCCTCTGTCGGGTCATACGTTTTAAAAGTAATAGGTAGCCCGTTGAAATTTTTACAAAACACCTACGTGGTAATAAGGCATCTCTCATGGCACTGACAATTATGTAAACTATAATGGTTTTGGTAGTGAAATCTACTACTAAATGCAGGGTTTCATTCATCAAGCTTGATTGACGATATACCAAACACCAACAAAAAATGCTACTAGTGATGTACTGATGCTAGTAGCATTTTTTGTTGGTGTTTGGTTGGGCCACTTACCTCTGTAAGTGGCCCAACTGAGTGCCAAAAAGAAATGCTACTAGGGTCTTGTTTAGATTAATCAAAATCTTAGTTAAGTTGATCATCACGACATGATTGCAGCAATACCAGTTCAAATGATTGAACGCTCAAACAAGTTCCTCGATTACCCTTAACATGCCATTATTGTAGAAGAGTTAAAAAGGGACAAATTAAAAAAATGCTAACTGTAACAAAGTAAGTTAGTTGTGTCAATCAAGCATTTTGATTATTTCTTTGATTATCTTGGTTGGAGCAACTACATATATTTTGACTTGATTGCTGCAAATAGGTTATGTGATAATTCCAATCAAAATCCCGTTTCAAATCTCAATCAAAAATAAAAGTAGTAGCTGTGATCATTGTGCTTGATAGGCTCAGATGCAAACAAGTTATTTAGTCAATCTAAACCAAATCTTGATTGTGGCAACTACTTTTTTTTCAGTGCATACGCAATTCTAGTAGGTACTAGAATTGCGTATGCACTGAAAAAAAAAAGTGCAAAAGGCAGATGCAGCGCTTGCAGTTTCCACAATTATATGGATTCTTTGAAAATAGTTAGGTAACTATTTTCAAAGAATCCATATAATTGTGGAAACTGCAGGCGCTGCATCTGTACCTTTATGACCGAGTAACTTTTACGTACTTACGCCAAAACTTCCTTTATTCATAACAATAAACTAACACCATTGCAGACAGCTCAAACTTTTACCATTTTATGACGTCATAAGTGAAAAGTTTCGCCCTGTATGCAGATGTGCACAAACAAGTCCAACACGTCTCAACATGTTCAAACATTAGCCATGCAGACACGTAACCGCGTTTAGAATTTATTAAACGGACATGTTTCAGATGTTTTCCCCTGATATTAACGTGGCGTTGTATCAATATTTAAGATGAATTGTAGGTGCTGTCTTTTGGCATTGGAAAGTGTTTAAAAAAAGTCGGTATTAACATTAATTTTAAGAGCACTTCAATACTATGGTTATTTTATTATAGTATAAGTTTTTCTTTTCTTTTGTAATGTGTAATCTGATGTACAATAAAGTTTATGTATCACTACATATTATAAAACAAAGTCCTCCGCCGCGTCTGTCTGTCTGTCTGTCTGTTCGCGATAAACTCAAATACTACTGCACCGATTCTCATGCTGTTTTCACCAATGGATAGCTTGGTTCTCGAGGAAGGTTTTAGTATATAATTTGTTATTTTTTTGTATGCATTTTTTAATGAATTAACGATATTTGTTGGAGGTGTCGGAAAAAAATAAGCCGTCTGGGAGCTTTCAACGAAAACGCTGTCGAAACCCTTTGAGATATAACAAAATAATGTATGGTAGAATTATGTATCTTATAAAGGTCTTCAAAAAAGTTTTAAAATGTATGCATTCCAAAACTTTCGTTACTTTTTCACTGACATATTTATCACTTTTCGATAAACTAACACTCAATACGAAATCTACACTTATTTCTCAGTAATTCTGTATAAGATTCTTCTAAGATTAAACCGTTTTCTCATTGAATCCATTACTTTACGCACGTATAACCTTGATGAATGTTTACATTAAGCATCGCGTCACACCGCCACACGACCACAGAGTATAGACGTATTTTGTTTTGTTTTTTTTTTTCCTTCGTTTAGTGGTGTTCCCGCTAAAATGTCAACCGGTCAAGTATTAGTCGATTAATCGAAATCTACATCCAGATCGTGTTGCAAGTACAAAATAAATGTCAAATATTTCGTCCAATTGCGAACGTGACCCTGAGAAAAGTTATGCACCAATGGTGTTCATTAGACATGTCGAGCGTTATCTCAGAACAAACGGTGTACTATGCGACATTTCGGAGGATTTTGTTTTGTTTTTACATCGTTGGTACTTACGTGAATTATTTTAAAATTATTATTTGTGTCGCATTTTTATTTCGTGTTGTATTTGGTACAATTGATTGCTTTAAGAATTTGAGTGAAATTTCGTATTTTGATTTTGTGTTTGTTATCTTTAGGTAAAGACTCATTCACGTTCAGAACATAAGTACTTTTACTATATTAAATCATTTGTTTCGGTTTCTATTCACATAGTGAGTCACATTAAAATTAATATTAAGTTAGTATTTTGAGATATAGCCTGGGATATGGAGAAGGACATTAGGACATAGGGTACTTTTTTATGCGATAACCGACATCCACGCGGGCGAAGCCGCGGGCTAAAGCTAGTATAAATATAAATAAAGCCTTGACCACTTGGCCATCACGACTCATCAGATTTTAACTGCTAAATCGGATATTCCCGATTTGTAGATACGATAAAACTAGATGGATTCAAATGTCGTACCAATATGGCGTCTTGTCGCTGTCGAGTAATTAAGTTTGCCATTGTATAATATGCGCTCAATATTGGCCCTAGTGCTAGTCACGTTGTTGTTATAGTAATTAATCAGGGAACGCGCTAGTTGGACTATAAATTAGATGAAAGGCCAAGCCGTCAACCGTCAATCTTGAATTAGAAGCCCTTCTTCTTAGGCCCACACACACAGACAGGTCGACAGATTTCACACTAATCTATCATTAAAATCTAGTTTCATGCCTGCACGTTATTCTAGAATGTGATCTTTAGTCAGTTGACATAAAATTGGCTTTCCAAAAAAATCAATAAAATATATATACATAGTTTCCTCTTCATTTATGTCTCTGAATAGTTAAAACCTCTCTCCTTTTTCAAAAAACATAACATGTCATCAAGCAATTAACTAAAGTACACGCGCAAAAACGTAGGTAATAGTTAAAAATGCTTTCAATGAGAACATTATCTGACAAGAACACATAATATAGCTTGCAATAAACTGTACTGTGTCACGGGTATCCGTGATCACCCTTAGGCCTCGACCAGAGTTAACGCACAGTGCCTAAGGTTGATGCGGGCGCGAGCGCAGGCTCTACATTGTTTAAGCGAGGTTCTTTAAGTTAACCTCTAGAAAATGTAATTTTAATGTCATTTTATTTAGAAACGGTAACGATTGAATACGTGAAGAAATTGCATGTTGCTTTTGAGACCTTTTTGTAGGTACTTCGCGTACTCGTTACATAATTGGATAAAGTTCGCTCGATAGAAAAAAAAAATCCAAACATACCCTTATTTTGTAGATTAAAATTATTTTATTTCAATATTATACCACATTATGCATTGAAAATTACATCAAAATAAACTTCTACGATGACGTAATCTCCGTCGGGTTTAACATTGTTAATATCGTAAAACATATAATTTTCAACCTAAAATTAACGAAATTCACGGCACAATTTACTCGCGCCCAGCTGCCACTTCTAGAACAAAAATGCACGCTCGAAGAACCTCGCCTTAACAGTTAAGCTGTGGAGGCCATTTGCTCGATGTGCCTTTTCATATCGTATAAAGAAATTATAATAAAAGAAAATAAATCTGTGTTTTCTATTTAATTAAAATTTTGCGTAAATTTTGGGACAACCTTTGGAAGTGGAAGCCTTTATTTGGAACCAACGAAGTCTCTAAGTTTCTTGTACTTTTTTATTTTAAATGCTTGCCTTATTTGGGAAGAGACTCGACCCCACGATAAAGGGAATCCTAATGTGGATTCCAGGGCATTTGTAAAAATCTAGTGTAAATCACTATGACACCGACGCGACGGCGTCACCGCACCGAGTGACATTGGCTTGGTGCAATAAAATGGTTTCGACACGTGCAAACTGTCATTCTCGGATAAAGGGAAATGGCGATCTTTAATCCATGATCCACCGTTACAAGTATTAAAAATGCTAATTTTAATTCACAGATAAGATTAGCAAACTTCACTCGAAAACTTATTTATTTATTTAAACTTCATGTACAATAGTGGTACATAGGCGGACTTAATGCCACAAGGCATTCTCTACCAGTCAACCTTTGGGTTAAATATAAAAACAGTGGTAGGGTACAAAAATAATGACAAAAATACTAATGTCTTGATTAAGAGAATTTATATAGTTTTATTGATACTAATACACATATACAAATAAAATAAACTAATAGATATTTTAAAACTTGATTGTAATGGCTATCAAATTAAATTAATTTCATTTGTTTCAGAGTAATTATGTCTATATTTTTGTTAGTTACAAAGGTCTTAAAACTATGTTAGTATTACAACATTCATAAAATTTTAAATTCAAATAATAAAATCATGGCCTAAAATCGTCACATGAAGCTTGATAATCCTCCCCAGCACTGTTGGCTCTGGCCTTCCAGAGATCATCTTTAATGATAAATGATTTTATTTCTGTAAGTAAGTTTTTACAAACATTTTTACATGTCAATCATATTTTAAAACTAAATGAGGTCGGCGTTTCGTATCTGACTACTCTGAGAAGAAAGGCCGAAACAAACTCAGAGTAAACAGTCTCTTTTAAAGTCCAGACATAATCTTGGTCAAATCGTGTAAAGACCATGTAGGTTGGTGTCTGAAATGGTATTTTCAGGAAAAAACCACACAGATGGAATGGACCCGTCCAGTCAGTGCACGCATTTGTCAATAATCGTGCAGCTCAACTCAGAACATAAGGAGCTCAAAGATTCGACGAACAATACCAAAGAAAGGACATTTGTGCAGGCCGCATAAATAACTCAATCTGCCATACAAGATTAGAAACAAATAGTCAAAGTCAAAGCATTTATTTCAAAAAGTACATAAATGGCACATTTGAACGACACAATTTACACGGAAATGAAATTGATTCTAGTTGTCCCTTCCAAAGGTAGTTTCGCATGAAGAAGAATGGGCAAGAAACTCCACAGTTACTCTTTTAAACTATTTTACAATAGTTTGTATACATCAATTATATCATTACATGTGAAGACGATGTACCTAGAATAAAATTACTATACTACAACAGGTAATAATAATAAAAAATTAAGCATTGATGGATAAATTAACCATGTGTTAGATACAAGGTGCTCACATATTTACAAATATTGTATTATTTTTTACAACTATAAAGTCAGTGTGCGAGTTAAACTTATCATAAAATTAATATCTTAAAACAATACATTATACATAAATTAGCAACCTGTTTGATTTTGTCTAGACTCTACATTGTCTTATGGAGCAAGACCAGCATGTTTCAAAGCATTCTTATCTTGGATATAATCCTCTAATTTGTAATAAGCTTGTTTACAAAGTATAGTTTTAGTATGTTTTAAATTTTCTTTCATTTAATTGCAATACATCACAAGGTATTTTGTTGTAACATTTATCACAGTACCCCATAAATTCTCCACATTCACAATAATTAAAATAATAACATTGTACTTCACAAGTAAATATTCATGTCAATGTGTGTATATCAATTACAAAAAAAGAGGTTATGTTTTAGTTTAGGTTTATTTCTATCGTCTTGATGTGAAAAATTTAGTATAGGTTCAATGATTAATTTCAAACGTTAGTCACTTTATTGTGGATGTATACGATGGATTAAAAATGTATGATATGTGTAAATGCCATTCGCTTAAGTCTATTGCTCTGGACGAGCGCTAACGTCTCAACAAGTTTTATACCCGACCACATAAAATTGAGAAATCTGTTGTTCACGACACGTTTAGATTGAAAACTGTTTGTGATCGAAAGAATAAATCCTTTTGTTTGTTATTTTCTAGCTTATCGGACAAAACTAGGGTAAATGTTAAGGCTCCGTGCACGAAAAATACTCTCTTTTGTCAATTTCTTATCTAATTATGGGAAAACTTGAAATAATCGAAACATTAAGTCTGTGTAATTTAAAAGTACAGTTTTCATGGTGCTAAACCATTCGTGTCAGTCACAGCAGCTGTTAATAGTTTCATCATTTTTGTGCTCTCCAAAATATAGTTTATTTCGCCGTTGATTAACTTAATGAAGATATTGTATATTCATTAAATAAAATCTTGATTATATTTCAAGGATAGCTGAAGACTAATTTGTGATTTTTAAATTTCTTGAAATGATTTGCTAAATAATAGGAAAAAGTTTATTACTGACGGGGTTTAAACCAAAAAAAAAAGGTTTTTTCGATATTATTTTTCTGCTATATTTTGTATGGATGTTGAAAAAAGTGGTTCAGCCACATGCAAGTAGACCATATAATGATGTTGCTGATATTTTTTAATGTTCAAAATCAAAAGTGGTTTTTTGTAAAATGATGATCAAATGTCAGTCTCGCGTCATTTTTCGGAAAACTTGTTGCGAATATTAGTGATTTACCGTGAATACTTAATTTATTTGAAAAATCCCTTCCAGCCACATGCAAAATAAAGAACACGACTTTTCAAATCCATACTAATATTATAAATGTGAAAGTAACTCTGTCTGTCTGTCTGTCTGTATGTTACCTTTTCACGCCTAAACCGCTGAACCGATCGTGATGAAATTTGGCAGAGATATAGCCTGGGTTATGGGAGACGGACATAGGCTATTTTTTACGCGATAACCGACATCTACGCGGGCGGAGCCGCGGGCAAAAGCTAGTCACAAATAATTTTGATTAAATTATTTTTCCCTTTCTCACGAACAATGAACAAAATTGATCAAAAGCAGTCGATTTCGTGCACGGACCCTTAATGTTTTATTAGAATGATAATGATTGTAAAGTCCACTTTGAATCAAGTTGTCTGATCATACCTACTTTAATTTCTAATTATATTGATTTTCTCATAAATTAGGATATACCTACGGTTTAAAAACCTGGCAATCTTTATAGAAACTCCGAATGGAAGGATGTATTCAGAGAGCATTTTATAGGTAATGAAATTCTGAACACTATACCAGCCATAATGAAAATGTTGTATCAATAAAATCTTCCAATAAAACCGTATAACAATATACCATAACTCATAAAACAACTATCAAATAAAACCATAACACGGTACCTACGTAGCAACACAAAATGTGCAATTTTTATCACATAATCTGTCGGGACACGCGCGAGGTGGCTTTTAGAGCAACCTCAGTCATAAAGAGTCAGATACATGGTCCTTATATGACTCACAAAGATCTGTGTTACCTTGAAATATTCCTTGAAGTCCTGCTGTTTTGGTTTGAAGGTTATACATTTTTATTTTGGTTTGAAAATGTGCTTCATCTTGTAAAACGTTTATTATAATGTGTTTATTGTTCATCTACACAAAGTAAATAAAATTAAAGTCTGTTTATAATGTCAAAATAATAGCTTTTTACTAAATGCATAATATGAAAGTATATTTACGGTACTTGGGTATAACAAAAAAACAAAATTCTTACATTTTTGTCTATATCTGTATGTTTGTTCCGGCTAATCTCCGAAACGGCTGGACCGATTTTAACGGGACTTTCACTGGTACATAGCTAATGTTATAAGGAGTAACTGATACTACTTTTATTTTAGAAAAAGCCACGCGTCCGAAGTCGCGGGCATCAGCAAGTTTAAAATAACATTGACGGAAAGGATTTATGAGTATTTTTTTTTTCTATTGTTATTGTTTAGCTCCTGGGCAAAAGCCTTCCTTCACTCCTGCCATCTTTTACACAAACAAAAACAGAAACTACTATGTATATTGTTAATTGGCCTGAACTAGGCTGAACGATACGGACCTGGGTATACAAATAAATCATGTATCTATACATACGTACGGTCAGCCGCATGTCAACCTATGCTAGCTATGAAACCCACACGTATCGCTACGAATAAAGCCGGTGTCAAAGCCAAGTTGTTACCATTGACGTTCGGTCAGCTGTACGTTCTTTACAAATTCCAAGCTGTAATGTGCTTCATAAAGCACACGGGACACGCGCGGGGTGGCTTTTAGAGTAACCTCAGTCATACAGTGGCCGGTACATAGTCCATAAATGACTCACAAAGATCTGTGTTACCTTGAAATATTACTTGAAGTTCTGTAATTTCTTTTGAAGGTTATAAAGTTTTATTTGGTCATGAAAATGTATGAAAACAGATTAAATTAGAATGTGTGGCGGCGTCAACAACGCCACATGCGAACTACGCATCAAAGATCTGACGTCACACAAATCCTGCATCGCGTAGTCAGAGTTTACCGCGCGACTGGCATATATACAATATCCCGACATCAACCGTCAAGCAGTTGCCCACCAGACACAACACCCGTCTGATCGGAGGATCCTCCCTTTTCAATAGAGGATGAGTTAACTTTACACCCTGTTCCTTATACCTCTATACTGAATTTATAGAACGTTTATTGTAGAGTAATGCGTTTAAACTTCGATAAATATATAAATACGTAAAGGGTTTATGAGTATTTTTTTTCTGAGCCTACGTTTCTTAGGTCCAAGTTCCTGGGCTTTCAATAAGTAAAACATTTTAATGTAGAGGAATGCGTTTATACTTCGGAAATAGATGATGACGAAAAATAGATGGAAAGCATTTACGTGACATATTTTTGAAGTAAAACTTCTTCAGGTGCATTGAGCACTTTTTGGGTGAACAAAAATCATGGAACTCGCGTCATCGTTAGCGGATGCTTTCCATGAGCTTAATATGTATACTGTGTATGTTATGTTTACTTTTTGGGTGAACAAAAATCATGGAATTCTTGCCATCTTTTACAAAAATGAAAACAGTTAGAAACTACTATGTATATTGTTAATTAGTCAGAACTAGCCTCAACGATTAGCGAACACGTAGATGCTCTAGAAATGTAGTGCTGGAGAAGAACGCTTGGGATCTCATGGACAGAATTCCGCTCAAACGTTTCCAATAACTAAGCATCAAGCAGCGTCTATCATTACTAGTACAGTCTCGTATACTGAAGTTCATTGGTCATATCTCGAGGCAGAATAATGACTCCATAGAGCGTCTAGTGGTACAGGGCAGAGTAGAAGGTAATAGGCCACGCGAAGGGTCACCGATTAGGTGGACCGATCAAATGAAATCCGCGGTTGGAGGCCCTGTTAGTGAATGCACCAGACTGTCATCTAACAGAACAAGATGGAGGGAGATCATGAGGCGAGTTACGACAACTCCTGCGATTGGACAAAACTCATTGTGATCACGACCGCTCTGTCAAGAGCGAAGCGAAGAAGATGATACGTAAGGTCAGCCGCATGTCTTTAGTAACACTTGAACTATGAAATCCGCACGTATTCGCTAGTACGAATAAAGCCGCTGTCAAAGCCAAGTGCGGTTGACTGCACGTTCTTTACAAATTCTGGACTGCTACGAGTATGAGCTTCAGAGGGCACGTTAATCTGCAATCCTGCTTAGAGTAACATATCGGAATTGGACCCAAAATTCTGGGAAACGTAGTTCAATTCTCAGAATTTCCCTTACAATATCCAGTTTCCCACAGTAATTCGGTTATGGAGAATCCGGTTGGAGCAGTCCCATGTTCAATACTGAAATTCAGCTGTATTTGTCGGAATGTTAGTTTACCCTAGCATTTATTATGACAAAAGGGTTTGAATGAACCTGAAATATCGAAGGTCTGTTTATATATACAAATAAATACAATTGACGTTTCTATTAGTAATGTCAAAATAACAGATTTTTACTAAATATAGGAAGTATAATAAACGGTACTTAAAACAAACAAACAATGTTTAAAAAAATTGTGTGTCTGTTTGTTCTGGCTCCGCAACGGCTGGATCGATTTTGGCGGGACTTTTATTAGCAGATAGTCAGCTATCTGCTAATAAAAGTCCCGCCAAAATCGATCATATTCTGTTATTTTAACAAAAGCCTAAGTTTCTCTTTATAACATCAGTGTTATAAAGAGAAACTTAGGCTTTTATTTAAAACAAAAGCCACGCGGGCGAAGCAGCATGCAGGAGCTAGTTCTTCCTAAGAATAGGCCTACCTACCTACTTCATTGATTCCTATTCATTTCAAAATAGTATCACATGATTGTTTTAATACCTAATTATGTACAGCTGCATACAAGAATTTATCTACACCCATGTTATCTACTCTTTGATATTTTCCAATTCATGAAATCGTGTTATGCGTTTTCATAATGTTTTCTCGACTTTTCTGGTAATAATTGGTTAGAAATCGCCATCAAACGTAAAAGTTTGGCGAGTTTAGAATTAAGTAACACCTCAGTATTTTAATTTCTTTAAATAAAATATTTCTTTTAATAATTGCTGCATTAGAAATATCTGGTGGAGTGTTATCAAAGCTTGTATCACTCATTTTTGTAAACAACAAACTTATACATATTATTATTAACATAAGCGGGATATTTACCATGTTTATTCATTGTTCTGAGTTCCCGATATTTCGGTTTATCCGTGATCATGGTGCTTGCAACAGCGCCGAAATATCGGGAACTCAGAACAATGAATAAACTTATACATTTTTGCAATACTAATATCGAACAAAAATGGCGGGATGCGACGTGAACTCGAATAAGCTACAAGTTTTTTTTATTTTTTTATTACGGCGCTGTGGTAGTAAAACGCGCGTGCATGACAATGTTCTTTTATTGAAATTCATAAATGTGGCTGTTTGATGAGTGAGGAAAGGGATCGAAAACGCAAAGGAGCTTAATGAAATTTAGTACAACATTATAATATAACACTCGTTTGGATGATATTATGGTTACTATGACACCGTTTGTTTTAATGTTGGCAATAAGCAAACTGTTTCAGAAACTTTTATAGATGATTTATAACATGGGTGTAGATAATAGTACATTTTTTTTATCAAGGGCTGTAAAAGAAAGAAAGCCTGAAATCGAAGGTATTTGTGATCCGAGCCGCAGGCGAGGGTTGTAAATATGCGATAGAGGGCTTTCTTTTTACACAATTTTACGTCTTTACCTGGCCATAATGCGTGCTTTACCGTACGCATAGCATGCGGTAAAACTCACATTATGGCCAGGTGTGACGTAAAATTAATTATTGTATTCATGGGGCAATTATAATGGATTTATGAAAATAAGCTTTAACACTACAGAACCGACAAAAATAAACATGAATAAAGCAACGAAATCTAAGTCGTTAACACTTCCTTTAAACAGAAGTATTCTTAACTATACAGAATGTATTCAAAGCCGCTGTAGTTAGGTACCTACCCAGACTACGGCTAAGGCACAGAGTTTCTTTACTCATGTGGCTAAGGCACATAACTGTAATGCCTGAACTTTATCCTTTCTCACATTAAAGTTATTAAGACGCAAACTTCTTGGATAAGTTGAAGTCGCCGGTGACATACAGATATACTTCGAAACAACGTGAGGCTTTGCCTGTTTTCAGTAACACTAAACGACACCTAAATAAAACCGGTCACGTGCCAATCAGACCACGCACAATGAAGGGTTCCGTAGTTGGGATGAATTTATCCCAAGAACAATGTAATAATAAAGTACATGTTTTTCAACTGTAAATGTAAGTTGGTCGACTATTACTCGGTAACTTTAAAACTACTTAGCTGTGATGGTTTTCCTTTTAACTTCGTTATATATACTACTGCTGTGAATTTTCTCAGATATCCAAATACAACCATTTAGCTGGCAGGGGGTCAACTTGACTCTAACAAAAATTAGCACTTTAAAGCTTGATAATACGCAAACGGATCCCTGAATCGAAAAATGGGTTTCACAAACTCGCAATATTTTTGAACTGCCTATCCAACGACACCCTACACTACGGGATAAAAAAGTATCATCCCCACTTCAAGAGAAGAGGAGTACCTTTAAAAAAATATTTCCAGATTTTATTTTACCAATTTGTCGGCGTAATTAATATGTATACTCATGCCAAATTACAGTTTTATAGTACTAAGAGTCTCTGAGCTAAGCCGCGGACAGACAGACAGACGGACATGGCGAAACTAAAAGGGTTCCTTGTTGACTACGGAACCCTAAAACCGCGTTATTGAATTTTCAACGCTCAGCTCAGCGCTGAAAGTTGAAAATCAACAGGCATGAGGCATTCATGTAGGTGTCGTCTAGTGTTAGTCAAAACGGGAATTAGCCAAGTTAATTCTGAGACCAAATATGTTAATTCTAGCGTGGCTTTAATATTAAGGTGTACAACTTTATCACGTTACCTTGGAGTTTCTAGGAAACGACAAATGGAGTTCTGCTAACTGATTGCGTGTTTGATGTTAAATGATTTATAAAGGCTGAAACAAACTACCGGAGGCGACCTGAGTGCAGCTGTAAGTCGCGAACATGTATATGTATATACATACATACATAAACTCACGCCTTTTTCCCATGGGGGTAGGTAGAAACTATAGAACGCCACCTGCTACGCTCATACTCCTTTTGCTTCGTTTACATTCATACATCTGGTCATACATGCTCGCCGGTTGCGAGTGCTATGCACCTGACCTTTCTAAAGAACGTCACCAATTAGGTCACTATATGTTCTCCTAGGGCATCCCCTCCCGGCGTTTCCACTCACATCTGCCTTCTAAATACCTTTTGTAAGTCGCCTTTCATTCATCCTCTCAACATGACCAAACCATCTAAGCATACTCTTTTCAATTTTGGTCACTACATCTGCTTTTAAACCACACCGTTGTCTTATCACATCATTTTTTAACCTATCATTCACAGTCACGTCACACATGCTTCGCAAGGAACGCATTTCCACAGCATTTATTCTACTTTCATGGTTCTTTTGCCACACCTAACATTCACTTCCATACATAAGCGTAGGCACACGATTGTGAACATTATACAGTTTATACTTTTTAACAAAAATATGTTAGTTGAACCGTTGTCGTAAGTATAATGACCTTATTGGTGATGTTCTTCAGAAAGGTCAGGTGCGTATTACTCGCAACCGGCGTGCGTATATGACCAGATGTATGAACGTAAGTAAATCATCATCATCTGCCAGGCCTTTTCCCAACATGTTCGGGTCAGCTTCCAGTCTTATCAGATGCAGCTGAATACCAGTATTTTACATGGAGTAACTGCCTATCTGACCACCACAACCCAGGACTCCACAATACGATACCCCTTGGTAAGACTGGTTGTCAGACTTTCGGGCTTCTGACAACCCGTAACAACAGTCAAAGATCCACGAAAGACAGCCGGGACCAACGGCTTAACGTGCTTTCCGAGGCATGGAGGGGTTTTGTAAAGATGGTCACCCATCCACAGACCAACTGCGCAAAGCGTAGTTTTACCTGATCCATCGTCCCGTGCGGCTGTTATTACTTAACCACCCTCTTTGAATGTAAATAAATAAATAAATCTGTAATAGTTGATTGTTATAAAAGGGATGAAAAGGACTTATTTAGGCACGAGATGGTTTGGCACACGAGCGTAGTGAGGGCACCAATAGTTCGAGTGCCTATAATAGGTTCCTTCACCCGAATATGAGGAAAGTAAATAAAACCCTGATTAGTCAAACAAATACATATTTGATCTGATGATCTCATTATATAAAATATGTGTATACGTAAATAGTTAGCACTCGACAAAACAACTGAGGATTAAATTGCCGCTTTCCCGCCTTTTTTAGGTTTCTTTTTCTGAGGCATTTTGCCAGCTAATATTTTTTATCATTGATGATGGTAAATATTTAGCTCAAATCTATGTAAATTAAATAATAATTTAGTGAAAAGTAAACTATAATTAGTTTAAAGTCATGTTACAAAATTGTTGATAATATTTTTTAATTACAATTTTACGCTGCGATTTAACAGACTGGCTGTATAAAAAGTTGGGACATGGCAAAAATTTTTGACAGCAGGGAAAATCATTTCCCTGGGACGAAAAGTACTGTTTTCATTCCTCTGATCAGGTAACTTCAAGCGTACTTTCCAAGTATGAGAAATGAAAATAAATAAATAACTGCTTACTCCCACGGGAAGAAAACGTGAGTTAATGTATGTATGTGTATATTAGTCGAATCGAATGTTGACATATACGTATCGGAAATTAGGCAGTGAAAATACGTGTCACGTTTTCACTAGGTTAGTACCCTTTGTCCGGTGACATTGGTTTGGCGGAAAATTACTATATACGCGCTGATTCATAGAATTTGAATGAATACCTAGAGCAAATTATGAGCTGGCCTTGGCTGACTTACTGAATGCTTGCATAGAATCGATCTATCTAGCAGTCACGAGCACGTCGTAAGTTATCTTTTATACGTCTTTAACGACACATACATAATTAAAGTCGTCTTTCCGGTTCTGCTCTGTTCTGTTTGTGTGACCGCGTTATTCTTTTGGACTCTGCAATGGATTTTGATGCAATTTTCGCTATCATTTTTTAAAGAATTTATTCCGAAAGATTTATGTGTAAGTATAACACAATCATTATTATACTTACTACCGCGCGTTTGGTCTAAGGTAGGTCTGTCGAATTACGCCTAGAGGCTAATTACGCCTATGCTAAATAACTCAGGTTACTTAATAGATAAAATCAAACTTAATACCTACGCATCAAGGTTCATACGCCCCAAAACAGCCCCGAGTCGCTCCCGCAGCGCTCTCCACTCCGCAAGCTAATAATGGACTGAAGTCTGTGGTGACTTAGTGGCTGTGCCGTTTTTAACAACAGAGAGTGGGAATTTCGCGGTAAGTTTTAATGAAATTTGTAAGTTTAGTAGTAAGCTATAAGGCTTATTTGTTAGCATGATTATTCTACCGTTCATAAACAGAGTTTCTTTAATATTAATCAGTCGATTTTCCATTATATTTCAAACTTATTAGAAGTATGTCCTCGACGGCAATTACGCCTAGGCGTTATTACCCATACCAAATGCTACCTACCATAGGCGTTTTTAACCATCTCGTGAGCTTGTCATGAAAGGGCTACATTTTAATAATGTACAACATTCTGAAAATGAATTGATTGATCACGAAATGTAGTTCATTGTTTATGTGTATAAAGTTTAAAATGAAGTAATAGTAATGTACTTTTTTGCATAATAATATTGATAGTAAGTTTTAGGTTTAAAAATATGTCAACTGCAAAGAAAAAGAAAAATGAGAAGACAATATTATAAAACCAAAAAGAAAAAGAGAATATAGCACAAACAAAAGGAAAAAAAAAGAAATTAACAAAAAGAAGGGTAAAGAAAACAATAGTGGAGAATGGTACTGCTACGCTTGATATGAGGATCGTATTGCCGATATGAGATCATGTGTGAATTGTACAAAATGGTACCACGAGGAGTGTATCGGTTTAACAAAAAATAACAGAAGAATTTACATGCCTGATGGTTGTGATTAATTCTAGCTACGTAGATTTACATAGGCGTTACTACCTCAAATGGGTACAATAACGCCTACAGTTGTTTTTATTTTATTTATTTATTATTTATTTAAACTTCTCACACACAATAAGGTACTAAGGCGGACTTAATGACATAGGCATTCTCTACCAGTCAACCAAGGGTAGTGAAGAGATAAGATGGCAGGAGCTCTAATTAATAGGGAGGAGAGGAGATAATAATAATAAAAATATTATAAAGATAACAAATGCAATAAATACACAAGTACATAAATATGTAGTAAACTTATAATAGACATACATACATACATATTACTATAACGTATAAATACCTACTTATTATATAATATATGTATATATATATATATATAAATTCAAGGGGAAGAGATGATTGGGATTTATTTTTGTTTGATAATCTGTTTATAGACTATTTGTGTATGTTTATAGAATGAGCCATTGAAAAAAATAAAAAAAACAAAATTATGTTGTTACCTTAGTAATTTTAGTTTTTGTTTACGTGATTGTATAACTGTGAAAACATGTTGTAAAACTTAAAAGAACTGATGATTAAGATACTCCTGCTTAGACTAAATATATTCCTAATTACAGAAAACTGTGAAAAGGTAATTTTAAGAAAACTGTCGCAGGCGAAATTTAACTTCAGTGGTTTAATTGCGCCAAAACGATTGTGTTTGTATTCTGATCTTTTTTCATTATATTAATAAAGATACCAATAATATTTTGTGTTTTATTTATATAATAATAAACATACATCCCATAAACACATTCTGTTCTTCATCTTCATTAATTATATTACAGAAATTTACGTTCATCCTTAAGTAGGCGTAATTTGACAGACCTACCTTATTTACTTCCACAGCATAATGTCGTATGGCATTTTATTGTGGGGTCGGGTTGCTGACATTGAATCCATTTTTATTTTGCAAAAGCGAGCTGTCAGAGCCATTTATAATCTACGTCGCCGCGAATCTCTTAAGGATCAATTTAAAAAGATTAATATTAAGACGATAAACCAACAAAAACTGACATCTTTTTAATAAAATAAGTGGTAGACATAATTCTAATACTAGAAATACAGATAAAATAGATGAACCATTTTTCAGATTATCTAAAGTAAGTACATCTAGACTAACGTTTGAAATTAATCATTGAACCTATTCTACTAAATTTTTCACATGGAGACGATAGAAAAAAACCTAAACGTAACATAACCTTTTTTTTTTTTGTGATGGTTAAATACACGCATTGTCATGAATATTTACTTGTGTATTTACTATAATGTTATTATTTTAATTATTGTGAATGTGAAGAATTTATGGGGTACTGTGTTAAATGTTACAACAAAATACCTTGTGATATATTGCAATTAAATTAAAGAAAATTCAAGACTCATATTAAAAGTACATTTTATAAACAAGTTTATTACAAATTAGAGGATTATATTCATGACTAGCTTTTGCCCGCGGCTCCGCCATCTCCTCCTCTCATTCTCCTTATCCCAGGCTATATCTCTGCCAAATTTCATGACGATCGGTTCAGCGTTTTAGGGCGTGAAAACGTAGCATACAGACAGACAGACAGGCAGACAGACAGCCAGACAGACAGACTTACTTTCACATTTATAATATTAGTATGGATTAGTATGGATATGAATGCTTGAAAACATGCTGGTCCTGCTCCATAGGACAATGTAGGGTCTAGAAAAAATCAAAGAGGTTGCTAATTTAATTGTATAATGTATTATTTTTATGACATTAATTTTACACTCTGTGATAATGTTAATCTCGCACACTGACTTATTATTTGTAAAAAATTTAGTAATATCATCTACTTTAACAATGTTTGTAAATATGTAATTTGGTGCCCGGTGAAACTCTAATGAGTTTATGTTGGCACGAACTTAAATGTAGGTATACAATGTATGTAAACTACTAAATGAATTAAAAAAAAAATGTGAGCACCGTGTATCTAACAAAATAACTTTATCCGTCATTGCTTAATTTTTTATTGTTTTTACCTGTTGTGGTATAGTAATTTTATTCTAGGTACATCGTCTTCACATGTAATGATATAATTGATATCTGCAAAGTATTGTAAAATAGTTTAAATGAGTAACGGTGGAGTTTCTTGCTCATTCTTCTCCATGCAAAACTACCTTTTGGAAGGGGCAACTAAAATCAATTTTATTTCCGTGTAAATAAATTTTCACGATCAAAAATGCCATTCATTTGTGCCTATTTGAAATAAATGATTTGACTTTGACTACTTAAGGCGCTGTGATCCGGTGCTCGAGCCGACTGAAGTAGGCTCGCGAAGTCGCGAGTGGTTGCTTCACGCATTTGGTAGGTATTTAAAAATAGTAATTATAAATTATTTTAATAATTTTATCAATAAAAACTCAGCGAATTGTGCTAAACAATCTTACTACCTTTTCATTTAAATAAAATATAAGAAAAAAACGTCTTTTTTTGTAGCTATGAGATTGATTAAACATTATGAAAAGGGGTACCTTTGGATTTGTTTCTATCCAGCAAAGTTAATCTAATCATATTATTAAAAGCGATTGCATTTATCCGACAGATCCTTACATAAGATATATTTTTTTAAGAATTTTATAATACTGTGTTTTATGTTTCCCATGGATACGAAAAACTAGTAAGTGCGGTGTCTGTCGGGTCATAATTATATCGCCTTAACACTTAGCTACTCGTATACTTACTTATAATGTAGAAATCGCGATGTTTTGTCAATTCGTAATAGCCGTACGAAGAAGGGGCGTATAGTGAAACAATGTGCTCGCAGTGACACTTGAATATTTTAATAATATTCATAAATAAAGCAAAAGGTAGAAGTTGCAATTCAAAATTGGAATACAAAACAATTTTCATGTCATACAACGATGACAGTTTGAAATTGTCGGTCGACCGCGCTCGAAATAGCCCGATCAAACTGCGAAAGATCGAGAGCGACCGAATGTAATTTTGTAGTCATTCGTTCTTTATCGCAGGTGTCATCAACATTAGGAATGATGTATTAGAAGTATTTGGGGCAATTCCGTGCTCTATACAGAGTGGATTTTATAGACGGGGCAGTAAGGGTAGGTACCTTATTCGTTGTATTTACAGAAAAACGGTTTCAGGAGATTGTCCATAATTTTTTGAGAAATTTTGATCCCAATTAACAGACTTTGAAAAAGAAAAAAAAAAAAAAAAAAATACAGTCATCAAGAACATGGGACATTTTCACAAAAACTTTTTTTGTGGGTCATTTGTTTCTTCTTTTTTTTTTTCTCACTTAGTTTTAATGATGGTCTGGCATTTTGAATACTTTATGCGGCCTACCCAAATGATTCTTTGGTATTGTTCGTCGAGTCGTTGAGCTCCTTAAAACCTGAGTTGAGCTACACGATTACTCACAAATGCTGGTACTGACTGGACAGGTCCACTCAAATTTGTGTAGTTCTTTCTTCAAAAGAAGTCCTCACATAATCTGACCAAGATTATGTCTGGACTTTAAAAGAGACTGACCCCTGAGTTTGTTTCGCCATTTCTTCTGAGGGGTAGTCAGGAAATGTCGACCATCTTACCAATTTTTTTTTTTTTTGTATATGACGTGTAAAAGTGATTCTGATATCCTATTTACAGAATAAACGATTTCATTTCATTACCGATACTTCTCTCTCGATCGTTTGTTTCTAGAAACCTCTATATTCAACAAAGCATACGAGTTTAATAAACACAGTAATTACTCACGAAGAGTGAAATTCCATTAAGAATTGTTTTTACTGTGAAGTACAAATGAGGTTGTGTGAATCATGTAATTGATTCCGTATAAATCGAATACTGAATTATTTTTCAAAGCGTTTTATACATTTGAAGTGTGATTGTATTTGCTTGTAAACATGCTATTTCTTTGAAGTAAATCATTTGGGTTTTTGCTGTTGTTTACGTTTTGAACAGGGTTCGAAAAAAAAAACGATTTTTATAATAAATATCAAAAATCCGATTTTTTTATATATATATCGGATATATATTCAGGCCAAGAAAAAGAAGGGAATTTCATTCTGTAAGGGGATTAAGCACTTAAAAATATGAAAGGAATTTGTAAAATAATATAAGTGTGAAATTAACACATTTTTTATTTAAAAAAAAGTAACAAAAGTATTAGTGTTTATTTGAGAAAAAAAAAAAAAAGTGTAAGAACACTTAAAAAAACAAGTAGGTACCTATTATTATAATAGTCTTCATTTGTTTGTGAGATAAATCAACTAATTTTAATAATAATTTGTTACCATAAAAAAGGAAAAAGTAAATTATTCTGTATTGTAGTTTTTCGCTACGTGTTGCCAGGGTAAACATTAATCTCCAAAATGTTTAGTTCAGAAGACAGGAAAAAATCAATTGATATCAAGATAGATTTGGTGGCACTTTTCTATTTTGTTAAGTACCTGGTAATTGTTGAAAGGCCTACACTGTCCTCCCATACTTATTACCTATCACTGTTATTTGATAATATTGTAAAGCCAATTATTTTTAAAAGAGTAACTGTGGAGTTTCTTGCCGGCTATTCTCCATAGGAAACGACTAATTAAACCGTGCACCTAGCTTCTGACGTTTCATAAGTGCCCATGTAGGTTTATGTGAAATAAAATATTTTCATTTTGGATAAAAATCAATTGATATTAATCGTGATATATATCATGATTATATATCCGCTGATATATGTCGGCGAACCCTGGTTTTGAAACACCATAATTGATACTTATATTAAAGAGAATAAAAGTGTTAAAAACCTTTTTCCTACCCACGTAGAAGCCCGAAAGTATCGTAAATATACACAATGTGTAATATAATGATACTACGTAATGTGTTGTTTGTGTTCACGAATTTTGTACGTTCCCATTTTTTGGCCTTTTTTTTTCCACCACTCGGGCCTAATGCGGGTTGGTAGATGTCACATGTCTTCAAATTTTTGGTTCTAGGACATGCTGGTTTCCTTACGAGGTTTTCCTTCACCGTTTTGAGAGTAGTGGTGATGAAATAATTTACTCAAAGTAAAGCGCCTATCTGGGTTTGAACCTATGATTCGAAAGACGCGGCCGTTACCACTGGATTACCATTGTAAGAGGATTTTTGAGAGGTAGTGGCCCGAAATCCACTACATAAGCCTAGTACAGTTTAATAAGAAAGGAGGCGGGTAAGGAGGTGAACTATAAAAGGAATTTTTGCTACCAACTTTTGCAGGTCACACAGGAATAGAGTTTGAAAGCGACCGAAGTCTCGGACAACTACACTGAAAAAAATGCAGGCCAATCAAGTGACTTTTTAGCTTGATTGAGGATATCTTGTTCAGATTAATCAAAATCTTAGTTAAGTTGATCATCACGACATGATTGCAGCAATACTAGTTCAAATGATTGAACGCTCAAACAAGTTTCTCGATTACCCTTAACATGACATCATTGTAGAAGAGTTCAAAAAGAGACAAGTTAAAAAAAATGTTAACTGTAACAAAGTAAGTTAATTCAAGCATTTTGATTACTTCAATAAAGATAATCTTGATTGGAGCCACTATGTTTTGACTTGATTGCTGCAAATAGGTTTTGTGATAACTCCAATCAAGATCCCGTTTCAAATCTCAATTAAATAAAAGTAGTAGCTGTGATTATTGTGCTTGATAGGCTCAGATGCAAACAAGTTACTCAGTCAATCTAAACAAAATCTTGATTGTGGCAACTACTTTTTTTTTTCAGTGTAGTATTCCACCATAAACTCAAACTCAAAGCATTTGTTTCAAATGAACCAATTACAGGCACTTTTGAAATGTAAAGGGGTCGGTCAGTCAGAAAGATGAAGCTAGTTGTCCATTCCAAAGCGTAGTAGGTTCCTATGGAGAAGAAACTCCAAGAACACTCTTTTAAAACAAAATATTGTTACAAAGTATTGGTTACATCATTCATGTTGAAATTATACATTTGAGAACAATGTTAATGATTAACAATGTTTACAGATATTAATAGATGTGCACGTTAGAAGTGTCCGTAATATTTTTTTTTTTTATTCAAAAAAATAAAATAAGCCGTGGCCATGCGTTATAGCCATGTCCCTATGTTACTCCTACGTATATTTATAGGTGTGGAAAGAGGGTACTATGGCCATCTATTTATATAAGCCGAGATATCGATCGATGGCCCAGAGATGGGATTATATCGTGTTGAATAAATTATCACTATTAAAATAATCGGACAATGGACAAGCTTTGGTTTGTGAGTATTTGGTTTTGATTAATTGGTTTATAGCTTGACGGAGAATTAATCGAGTCGTAACAGCGGTGACCATGAAATGCTGAGTTTGAAGACATTGAAATTACAAATTGAACTAGGTTTCTGAATTCAATTCAAGCTTAAGTTCTGAGAAATCCCTATTACAATTGACAACTCGGCAATAATATCTGATTTCATGATTCATCTATTAATATCTGTCATCTAATGACTCCCCTGCGTTGAAATATTTAGGTGATTTACATTAAAAAAATGCTGTTGATAAAAATGTTAAATAATAACATTTTTGTAAATAACAAACGAACAACTTCAACGCCCTTGTCCAGATCTGCTACCATGGATTCAGTTGGTCCAGAATCATTTCAACCATCTGAATCCATGGTAAAAGGTTGTGCGTCGATTTCCCTGCTACCCTGTATGGTATCATTTGAGGAAGGCATACCTATACAAGTGACAATACAAATATGAGACATCGAAGGAACACCAAAACTATCTGATAAAACATGCGACGCCAAAATATAGGCTGCTGCATCGGCTTCAAAAAGATGTTTCACCTCTTAGAATGCAATAATATCGGACATGTCTTGCGTTATAAATATACTACTAAATTAAATTTAGAAGAATGTGATACCTTGTTGAGATCAAAATTATCATCACTTTAGCAACATGAAATCCTGGGCTTATTCCACAAATCCCCCCTGAAAATCCCCTTTAGGAGGAAAAGTGGAATCTATAAAAAACAGTCTAGAATTCACCCCTGATAATCCCGCTTAGGGGGAAAACTAGAATTGAAAAATAAAAAAGAAACTTATTCCAAGACCCCCCTGAAAGTGTTTTTTTTTACATTAGGGTTCAGTTTTCCCCACTGAGGGGGATTCTCTGGGGGATTAGTGAAATAAGCAGGGGTGAATTCTAGACTAGTTTTTATGTATTCCACTTTTCCTCCTAAGGGGGATTTTTCAAGGGGGATTTGTGGAATAAGCCGAAATCCTGACAGTATAATGTTTCGAGTTCTCTTCTTCATCGCAATCATATTGCAAAAACTGTTCATTGTACTCAATTTTTTTTAATATGATTTATTTACAGATTTTTTTTTTTTTTTTTTTAAAGTAAGGCTGTTTTATTTTTCATTGAGTAAAATGAACTAAAATATGGCGTCGAAAAATTCCTCCGCATCGCTGTCGACTGGTAATGTACCCAAGAGACTGGCAGCATTGCCACGTTGTATGGCAATGCTTAGCCTCAAGATAAAAGCCAGCCCTTGGGTCACGGAAGTGTCAACCAGCCTTTTGGAGATTTCATTGAACAATAAATGAGCACTGGGACCCCACGGCCCGAGGGTTTCAACCCCAAACGGCTCGAAAATATAGTTACCGATCAAGTTACTGATAGACAATGCACAGCCTAAACTGCTAGGTCTAGAAGCTTGACACTTTTTCGAAAGAGTTCTTTATGTAAAGAAGGTGAGCGTTAAGAGTGGCCAACCCATCATACTTGTCATACAAATGCTCGTACGTGATTATGGCGTTGGAACACATCTTTCAATGAAAATTTTGAACTAATTGGTATCATGTGTACTATATATAGGTTTCTATGAAAGCAAAAAAAAAAAAATTTGGAGAAACAAGTTCAGTATAAGCCTCCAAAAATCTGCTTTTAGCACACATTTTACCTGAACTTTGGCCGTTCATATGTACTCATAAATTGTAAAAATAAAGAAAACATCTCCATAGAAACATCGCAAATGTAATGGAGATTCTAAATGACACACATTTATTTCAAAAACTTTTTTAAGGCTTTCTCAAAAACACGTATTTCTTCCTGGAACAAGTTTTATGAAATTTACACACACAAATTTTTGGTTCAATGTTATTGCGTTCTCACTTGCCTGTTACCATTAACATTGCGCTGGATGAAACAACAAGCTTTTAAATCATGCTCACGTTGACGATAGATGGACCGGGAAGGATTTTTTTAAATCCATACCATATCCTATAATGGTTCGTAATTTTTGCTGATGAGAAAGCCCGTGGCATACGGCTTGTAAAATATAAAATTAGTTTAGTAGATTATTTGTTATGTTTTCTTTAATTTTGATTTAGTTTTGTTTGTAATTTTAAGCAAACATATTTTACTTTTAATACCGAACATGGTTTTCAAATATTTTTATAAAAGGTAAACTCTCCATAAGGGTGCCCTAGATACAAGTAAAGACTTGAAATATTCTTTGAATGTAAAACTTACAAACTTACCGTCCAAATTTGTTTCTTCGAACTCACTAGCCATATATAAGCCATCAAAGGCTTCTGTGGCTTTTAGTATATATTATTTTAAACTCTGCGATCTGCATTTTGAACATTAATAAAAAAAAAAAAAAACAGTCTTTCCTAATTTGGGGTCAATGTAAAACCTTTGTAATATTTTTATCAATAAAAAAGTTTCTTATTATTATTATATAGTTGCTTATTTTATATGTCGGATCACAAAATGAATCGCAAGCCCGCCACTGGTGACATCATGTGAACTACCTTTACCTTTAATCCTTTAGCGCGCTTCTACAGAGTCGTGATGTTTCAAGCCCACGGCGAGGAGGACATGAGTGTCTGCAAAGAGGAAAATAATAATATATGTATTAGGAACTGTTCGCATTGGAGATTACATAGGATGTCGCGGAACTGTACTCGATTCATTGTGCTCAGTTATTGTGTTCATCAAAGAGTATAATAATAATATTGAGAGAGGTGTTCATTGTAATTTGTAGTTACTGTATTAATTTGTGACTTTAATTAACACCGTATATCGCACTCAGTGTATTTTCATTGTACGATACCCATCTTTTGCCCACATGATGTCCGAATCTATCGGAGTAAATCCTGACAATCCTAGATATTGTAACGTGACAAATAACCTAATTATTTTTAAATTTACTTTCTTTTATACTATTGTTAACCTATAAATAGTTGTTTGTTTGTAAATAAATAGTTGGGTTATTTGTAACGTTACAATATATTGTTAGGAAGAACCCCGTGACTATTTCCAATCTAGTATAAAAGGAGCGCGCGCACCGTTATTCGGGTCCCTCCGACCCAGCCCTAAGCCGAGGTTCGTACCCCACAGGGGGTGCCCTTAGCGCGCAGTCGTTTAGTTTATAAGTTTTACACCCTGGCTGGAGAAAAAACACACAAAAATGCACAGAAAAGTCCGGTTAAAGAGTCACGATCTCTAAAGGTCAACTCTGAGATGCCCTATATAAAAAATAAAAAAGTTATTCGGGTCATTTGTTGGGTGTCACTTGTGGCGGCAACATCGCTCAAAGGGCTCTAAGTCTTTTAATTGTTGTTATATTCGACTGAACTAGATAATTTGAGGTTAATTCTATTAGTTATCACCAGTGGTGTTTTATGTTTATTTTAGTCGTTATAATTTGCTTATTTTTTCATTGTCAAAAGGTTTGGTTTGGTTTCAATTTATGTATTAATTTTTCCCTTTTAAATCCTTTTATCATTGAGCTTTAGTTGTATTTAACTCCACCAACCATTAATACATATACAGTCCATTCGTATCGCTAACATTTTTGTAAGAAAATTATCGGTTGTAATAATTTAAAAACGTGTGTATTAAAATTAATTGAATATATGTACTTGTGATTTCATATAACGTGTTTTTTTTTTTTAATTTCCGCTTCTGATTCCTAAAAATATAATTTTAAAAAATGGTTTAAATTTTTTTCTTTCTTTTCTTTTAAAAAAAAAAAAACGTTGCCCCACACTAGGAATTTCTCCTGTATCGTGGGTGCGTTTACAAACATTTAAACTCACATACACAAACAGCCAGACCCGGAGCAACTAATTGTAGGTCGTACAAATATTTGTTCCGTGCGGGAATCGAACCCGCGACACGCAGCGCAGCAGTCAATCGCTTAACCACTGCGCCAACCGTGCCGTCAAAAAAAATGTACTGTGATACACCTGTGGTTTAGCTAAACCTATCACAATGCCGTATTACATAGTTAGAAATCATTAATTTGCTTATAATGTAGGTATACGGTAGTAACGTAAGCTTATCTAGTAGATAATGTCTATCCAAAAACCATGAAACAGGTACTCATAATCACATAATCGTCTTATATCTTTCCACACACATGTAAGGTTTCTTCCCCTTCGGGTATAAAAAAATGCACATATATTTGAGTAAATAAGATTTATCGTGTTGTTGAAGAATTATTTATGAATGTTCGCAACATGTTTTCACCTTTATTTCTTACAAATTGAGGGATCAATGTTTCAAATTCAAATTCAAATTCAAATGTTTATTGCTCAACACAGTACATAATCATACATTTCTAGATGTCAAGTGAATGCGCAGTCCACTGTGTTGCACCAATTTAGGCATGCAAAATTATCATTAAAATTATAAGCACCATTAAAATTATACCATTTCATAAATTGACAGTTATACAATAATTTCAAAATAGTACCATACACAATGTCATAAATTCAAATCAATAAGCATGTAATGTCAGAATATATAATGTCATGATAACTAAGTAATGTCTAATACAGTCCACACATAATTTACAATACAAATAAGAATAATTTTAATAAAAATAAAAACAAATCGGACTCCAGTCTTCACCCTAATTATATGTAGGTATTATACACCCAAATTCCTATCAGACAGTTATTCATTGATTGTGTAGTATGTCTTACTTATCAGTAGATTATTGTTGTATGTTGTATTTGAATGTACAAGTGATTTTTCGAAAACTTTCGGAGTTGCAATATATGTACATAATTATGTAAGATGAGTGGGACTAGCACGAACGCGCGCGCGTTAGGTACCTACATTCGTACGATATTAAAATTGAAAATACTCGTTTCGCACATAACAGTCGTGATTTCATTTTTTTGAAGTTATTTAAAACAATGTGTTATTATAATACCGAATTGTAATATACACTGTGGTGGCAACACTGTCAAAGTACAAACGAATGTATTATTTTGTTTAGGCAACACTTAGAAATGATGGTTATGATATTATCATTATTTCTGGATGGGGGCAAAAGTCGTTTTAAATGGTAAAATAAAATGTATTGCAGAGGCAGTTCTCCTTTGATTGTGAAATAGTACAGCTGTGCGAAATAAAAGTGTTAGCAAGAACAGAGTGTTTTTCTTCAAATAATGTTTACGTAGTTTTAAGCCTGTTTGGCATGTATTTTCGTTACGACAACAGCACATTGCATATACCCGAAATATTTCTATGTAACGCTAAGTTGGAATCTGTTAGGTCTTTCACCTATTTAGGGCATAAACTGACTGAAAAACTGAAAGATGACGAGGACATTGAAAGACAAAGACGTGCACTCGCTGCTAAGAGTAATATGCTGGCACGACGATTTGCGAAATGCTCAAAGCAAGTTAAAATCACCCTGTTTAACGCATACTGACGGAACCTTTACACTTGTGCCCTATGGTACAAAAACACGCAGCGTGCTTGTAATACGTTGCGTGTTCAATATAATACCGCATTCAGATGCATACTGGAGCTGCCTTGGCGGTGTAGTGCGTCCGGCATGTTTGCCGAAAACAGGGTGGATGACTTTTACGCAGTCATGAGAAAGTCACAGGCCTCCTTCATGAACCGAATACATAAATCTGACAATGGAATATTGAGGGTCATATACGAGGTAAACCACTACTTTGTATATGGCAATTAATATTCCAGCTAAAATAACGCAAACTGTAAATTGTAATGATTTAATAATAATATATGTCTATTTTTCTTGTAATTAGGAAATAATAATAATGTTATAATCTGGTGTGATTTTTATGTGGGTGTATTCCTGAAATAAAAATGATTTGATTTTTGATTTTTATTTTATTTATGAATTTATTCGTATCTGTGGGTTGCTGATGAGGCTGAGGTTGATAACCAGGTATGCGCGTTCACTGCATGCTGGTAGTATACCCGTTGAAGCCGTGGGTGCTGGCTGGCTGTGTGACTTACCGCTCGAAAGCTTGAGGAAGTGATGAAGATGACGTCACGCTTAAGTAGGTGTACGAAGGCTGCGCTAATGTCCATGTTCGGGGTCACCAGTATATAGGTATGAGGAACAGGGTGTAAAGTTCACTCATCCTCCATAGAGAAGGGAGGATTCTCCGACCAGACGGGTGTCGTGTCTAGTGGGCACCTGCCCGTCGGTTGATGTCGGGATGTTGTATACATATCGACGGTCCCTTCGTACATAAAGACATGTCAAAAACCGAGGTTTACAGGAAAGCGTTATTTATGTTCAAACTGCTCTAGAAATAATTGTATGTACAATTTGTAAATAACGTTAAATACGTAATATTAAAAAATATAACTATACAGGTATGTGCATATGGAAAATCTAACTAAACCCAATTGTGCAATTAAATTAAATAAATTTTTGACATGTCTTTATGTACGTAGGGACCGTCGATATATGCTAGTCGCGCGGTAAACTCTGATTGCGTGATGCAGGATTTGTGACGTCAGGTCTTTGATGCATAATTCGCATTTGGGGTTGTGGATGCCGCCACAATATTTTTTGAGCTTGTCGCAAAAACATAATTTTTTGTGTGAGCTTTTTTATAGTGTCACCTTTAATTTATTCTCTTAATTTATTAATACGGTCATACTTCCATATGTGTTTATTATTCTAGCGTATGGCACTCGTGGGTTGCAGATGAAAATCAGCATCCGGTGGTACAACTTGTGTTGTCTTCTGACATTGTGCTGAGCTGAAGCCCTCTTGGCATTATAATCATTGTTTTCTGCTTTTTTACACGACTGCCCAAAAAAAGGAGTGTCTTGTTTTCAGGGTTATATTTGTGAGTTTCATTATTCCACCATAACTTCTAAATGGCTTAACTGATGTCAATAGATAATAATATTAACCGTACATTTAAACCGCCATTGTGCCCAAAAATGGAAAACTGAAAACCAATCTCTTCAGCGAAGTCGGGGGACGGTTCCTTGGGACAGTTCTTTACAGGTCCCCCGACTTTGCTGAAAAGATTGGTTTTCAGTTTTTCATTTTTAGGCACAATGGTGGTTTAAATGTACGGTTAATATTATTATCTATTGAGCCATATCTACCTTGTACCCATTAAACACTAATATCATTTAGCTTTTATAAATTTTTATACTTTTTTGTATTTTTTTTTTGTATTATTGTGTATTTTTTGCTGTAATGCCATTAAACGCATTTTTCTTTCTTTCTTTCTTTCTATAGGATAGTTAAATTTTTGATTAAAAATCGTTCACGGGCGCCGTCAGTTGGGACTGGTCATCTCTTAGCTGCCACGGCTTATTTCTATTTATTTTAATTTTTGAATAGTTTTTTATTACGGACGCTTCTAACGTGCACGTCTTTCTACATTGTTCTCACATGTATAACTTCAACATGAATGATGTAACCCATTTTTTGTAACAATATTTTGTTTTAAAAGAGTGTCCGTGGAGTTTCTTGCCCGTTCTTCTCCATAGGAACCTCTACGCTTTGGAATGGGCAACTAGCTTCATCTTTCTGACTGACCTGTAATTGGTTTATTTGAAATAAATGCTTTGAGTTTGAGTTCAAATTTACGTTACGTTTACTCCACCGGTTTGTGTTAGGACCTATGGTTTAAATTTTAATCACGGTATGTACTATAATGCCTATAAAGTTCAAGTGCTGAGACGACGAGGGAATAATTATGTCCCTACATTCTAAGAATTATTTTCGCTCCTATCTTTACTGAGCAAAATGGTGGATATTTATGTAATATGTAGGTATAACACGGAGAAACATTTGTTCCATTCTTCTTTGTATCACCAACTTTCAAACAAAAGCTTTAGGGACACAAACTCAACAAGTTTGTTTTCTTGTTAGCAGTGTCGTTTAGTATATATTGTACTAGTTTTGCCCGCGGCTCCGCCCGCCTAGAGGTCGGAAAGTATCTCGTGGGAACGTACTACCCGGATAAAATGTGTTCTTTGTGTTAATCCAGGTTATAAACTATTTGTGTGCCGTATTTCGTGGTCAAAAGACCGCGAAATTTTTACATGTCCGCCAGATCCTTAATTTTTTTTTCTGTTTTTTATAACACTGTTTTTTATGTTTCCCATGGATTCAAAAAACTAGTAAGCGCAGTCTTTGTCGGATCACACCGCCTTAATTGGCATAGCAAACATCTTTTCCAACACTATAACAAGGAGTAAAATAGCTTAATCGGATCTTTTCATTCAGAATATTCAATGAAAAATTCACACATGAAAATTTATATGTAGCTATTTGAATGAAAATGATTAGGTATGCGAACAGTTCGTATTCAATGAACTGGGTACTGCATAGAAATCTTTCCTTATGAACTCATTCACACTATGAATTTTTCTGTAGATACACAAATGTTAACTTTCTTTAGTAACATTTTATTAGATTGACGCTTGGTTCTGCTTTTTACTGAATTTTCTTCCTGCGAATGCGAACTATGCATCAAAGACCTGACGTCACAAATCCTGCATCGCGCAATCAGAGTTTACCGCGCGCCTTGCATACCACCCCTACCTCGTTGATATTCCACCAACTCGCACTAAGCGTTTTCAAACGTCTTTTATAATGCGCACAGCAAAGGAGTGGCACCCTCTGCCTGCGTCTGTGTTTCCGAACGCATACAACCCTAATCTATTCATAGTGAGAGTGAACAGGCTTCTTCTGGGTAAGCTCATTCTGTCAACTTTGTCTTTATCACCTAGACCTAGACCAGAGTCAAGAGCAACCCCATAGTAAAATAAAAAATACAACATCCTGACAGTTGCCCACCAGACACATCACCCGTCTGATCGGAGGATCCTCTCTTTTCTATTGATAAAAACTGAACTTTTCACTCTTGTTTCTCATACCTCTATACTCTTATTTTTGGTTTTCCCTTTTTAACTAATACTACAACTAAGAACTAACGTCTTAGAAGAGTTTAGTAGGTGTAAACTATCGTTAACCGGATCCATTATGTCCCTAATTAAATTCCTTTACAACCAGCGTTACCAATAATCACTAAACTAACATTGAAACCGACTACATATATCAAATTGACGTCTAAATTATCAGCCGTTGATTTATCGGCTCTTAGGAAGCTTTCGACCAGGGGCCCAAGTCTGCTATTTTTATAAATTCGTCACTCCAACACGATCCCATTGTCATTTTGCTAAAAGTTCGTAATCTGCTAAATTCATAATGGTCGATCATTGGTCGGTCAATGGTCTCGTAATATAATTCTATTACAATGGCATTTTGAACATTTATTCATGCCAGATTTCATTTATATATATTTTTACATATTATTTATTAGTGTTATAAGCAATTTGAAGTAGTAGGAAGTTGGAAGTTTAGTAGGAAGTTTCATTTGTCATTATGTACGAGATTACCAATTCTTTCAATGGAGTGTCAGTGGCTGACCATTGGAAAGTCATAATGACGCCATTATATTAGTAGATTACCAAACTTGTCAAAATCAACAATTATGAAATCAATGATAGACCATTCTGACACTACTGTAATAGCAGACTTGAGGCCCAGTAATAATGTTCTTTATTGACTGTGAGCGAGTGTTTTCACTGTGCTGCGATCCCATTAAGTTGCTCTTTTTAATGTATAGCGACTTGTTTTAAATTATTGATAAAAAAAATTTGGGTTACGTACTAAAATTGCTAAAAAGCTCTTTAATTTAATAGTTTTACGTACGAAACCCTAAAAATGTTATATGATTTTTCAAATCAATAAATTGTAACTATAAACGAAGTCCAATAAATAGCTGGTGGTTATTAAATCCCGGGATTTAAACGTCATTACAATTATTTCGGAATTTTCGAGATGTTATTATGTTATCCTTCCTCGGAGTTTAGGTAAATATGCATCCGATTATCCGATCTGTAGTTATTACCCTGATGGGCGTTATCACACTGGCAATTTACGAGCGATTACAAACCGAGGCGAAAGCGCAGCGAACTCGCCGCGGGTGCGAAACGAAGTAGCCGGAACTATCCGACGTGATCTCCGCGTTTTTACAAAATTGTACACTCGCTTATCTCACTCTCTCTTCTACAGTCACGTCAATCGCTCTCGTTCCGCAAACGCGGTGAACACGTTGCGTTCACGTGGCGTGCTCGCGACGCACACGCCACGAGCGCGTTGAACAGTCGCCTCGCCGGAATCACGCTATCAAAACGCCAGTGTGACTCATCACACTCACATGTGTGTGTGCCCTATCACATTATTTTTTACTCTACTCACACAATACGTCCTGCAAAGACAAATGCATATTTTAGAGCTGAGGTGCAACATATATCGAAAACGCGTATCTTCTCTTTTCTTGTCAAATCAAATTATTATCAATATACCCTTTGAACGTTGGCGGTTCGCCAACCCGCCTGCCAAGCGTGACGATTATGGCAAACTCCCCCAATTGTGGAGGATTATGTCCAGCAGTGGACGTCTTTCGGCTGAAATGATGATGATTATGACCCTTTGAACGGTATGAAACGACTAATTGGAACCGTGCACCTAGCTTCTGACGTTTCATAAGTGCCCATGTAGGTTTATGTGAAATAAAATATTTTGATTTAGATTTTTTTGATTTTATGGTAAAGAAGGATAGTGGTTATTGAATCATAAAATGTCTTTCAACTGCATAATTTAAAATGCTTTTCAAAACAAGCACCAACACAAACCACTATCAAATTGTCCCCGTAGAGCGAAAGGTCACTAAGTCGAAAAATGCCCAAAATGACTTATCAAAGTCACTAAAATAAACATTTTCTTCTCTAAATATCAGTGTCTAATCGTCACTTTTGTAGCTGCCCACGCTTTTGTTTTACGAAATGTGAAAAGTAAGTAAGTCAACCTTTTGTACCCCACAGCGTAATGGCAGAAATAACTAATTTAGTCAAATTATTATACATTTATCGAAAATTTACATCACCCGAAATTAAAACGACTTAATTACTTTATCTCTTGATTTATCAATGCATACATACACCTTTAGGTTTATTTTCAAAAATTTTAACTCTCATTATCTTTTTCGACTTAATGAATTTTCGCTCTACGGGGACGAAATTAATAAATTAAACCCCAACATCATAATAACTACTTGACGCATCCTTACGTCAAGTTGTCCCAACACGCTGTTTATTTATGTACATCCCAGTAACATGCCGTTCTGAAGTGGCGCGATATGGTGTGAATAATTACTGCTAAGATACTGTAAACTCGATCTAATTGGCACTATCATGTGGGACATGTATTTATGCCACTCGAGTGACCGACAAGAGTTATTAACATTAACCCTTGTTAGTCGCATGTGTATTTATACGTAAGTGTATTAGGTCACAAACACATTTTTGAAGTAAAAATAACAACTTTTTACCCGACTGCCTCAGAAGGAGGGTAATGTTTTTTCGAGAGTATATATGTATGTATTTATGTCTAATTCTTTGGCATACTCTGTAGCTTAAACGGCTTGATGGATTTTAACTTATGATGTGTCGCTAGATTCATCTTAATTATGGGAGTAACATAGGCTGTACAATATTTATATACAATTTTTTGCACGCGGCTCCGCCCGCGTGGATGTCGGTTATCGCATAGAATAGTAGCCAATGTCCTTCTCCATATCCCAGGCTATATCTCTGCCAAATTTCATGATGATTGGTTCAGCGGTTTAGGCGTGAAAACGTAACATACAGACAGACAGACAGAGTTACTTTCGCATTTATAATATTAGTACGAGTATGGATAGTATGGATTAGTATGAATTGCACCTGCGAATACAAAAAAAGGGAAGGAAAGGTTTGTTTTTAAAACAAATTATAACAATATTGGTATCAAATAAAAGATAGTATATTAATAAAACTAAAAAGCTTGCAAAAAGCAAATTATTAAAAAAAAAAAAACAGACTGCAAAAACATAACTGAGAATTTTGGTATTGCAGGACAAAACAATAACCTGAAATTAAGTAAGTTGAAATTTTAGAAAAGCTAACATGAAAGTAAGTTTTTGGTCATCAAAGTACAGGACGTACCTATATTTACGGTCACGTACCTACTGTACTTTGATTCAATATCTTCTCGTCCCACATACCGCAGTGTCTCAAGACGAAAGTCTTTGACCAGTGCGTGTTGCCAGTGATGACATATGGCACTGAATCGTGGTCGCTCACAATGGACCTTATTAGAAGGCTAAAAGTCACCTAAAGGGCAATGGAGAGGGCTATGCTTGGAGTTTCCCTACGTGATCGAATCAGAAATGAAGAGATCCGCAGGAGAACCAAGGTAACCGACATAGCTCGAAGAATTGCCAAACTTAAGTGGCAATGGGCACGGCACATTGCGCGTAGATCAGATGGCCGTTGGGGCCGAAACGTTTGGGAGTGGCGACCGCGTACCGGAAGACGTAGCGTTGGAAGGCCTCCCAAAAGGTGGACCGATGACCTTATGAAAGCCGCAGGAATCCGCTGGATGCGGGAAGCACAAAACCGGTCGAGGTGGCGGTGCTTGGGGGAGGCCTATGTCCAGCAGTGGACGTCTTTCGGCTGAAATGATGACTGTAATTTGGTGACCAAACACATACTTTCACATCGAGTTTCAGATGAAGACTGTCACACATAAAACGAAGCTGCATAAATTCGTTAATGAAAAAAGTGGAGTGTTGAATAGCCTTTGAATTATCAGACTTTTGGGCTTTTGACTACCTGAAACGACTGTTACAGTTATTCATTTAGCATCCAGACACACAGTTTAACATGCTTTCCGAGGCATAGGAAAACAACAGCTCTCATATGAGTCCATCCAAAAAAACATGGCAAATGTTTGGTAACCTTATACAGGATAATTGGTAAAAACACTAACACATTGCCTCGAAAACTGTGTCGAGCATTCGCAGGAACATTACATTACATGGAAATGCTTTTTTAAATTCAGCTTTTGCTTGTATTGTATTGTACAGTGGCCAACACATCAAGCTACTTCAAAAATGTTGATGATTAATAACATACGTACGTCAAATAATAACGATTACATATGATTTTTAACGTTCGTTAAATACAAAGCGTTGTTTCACTGCATAAAAACCGATCGTCAAAGTTCAAATGTGAAAGAATAAAATGACGATAACCAGTGGGTATGACACCTGTTACTGTAATCGTTATTTTTTAACGAACGTCAAGGGCATAATTATGTGAAACAACGGTTTGACGATAGTTAGCGCCATTTAAGACGTATACGCGTGCGTCAAGTGGACGTGAAACAACCCGCCCTAAGTTCAAAATCGAAAGAAATTTTTTGACAGTTTGTGGTTACTTGATGTACTGGCTACTGTACCATGCGTAAGAACGTTACATTACATGGAAAGAGAAAACGCTCTAGTGTACATATTTTGATACAAAACCGTTATTCTTTAAGAGTGCTATCTCGGGTCCACTAGCACCACTCCTTTAAAAAAAGATTATCTCATGACTAGTGGACCCGAGATAGCGCTCTTAACAGTTGTATGAAATGGCTATAACACAGCAATTGACGTAGGGTGACAGTTTGAATAACCATTAATTACCCTGTACAATGAGTTCCTAAATAAAAGCCACAAAAGCTCATATAATCCATTCTGCAAATCATTAAAATAAATTACAAAACAATAAAGGAAAAAACAGTAGGTAATCAGTGTCGATTGTGAGAAAGTTTAAAGCGGACTTTTGTCGAGAATATTCCCAACAATTGTCGCGCGACAAAGCCACGGCAAAGAGATTAAAAAACTTCCGTCACTCTGAACCCGTTTGTCATTGTTATTGTTTTGTTTTGTTTTTCAGGAGAGTAACTGGAATCGAATGTTTTTGCTGTAGTTAATTGAACTGTGGTTGGTAGCTTGCTCTTTGTGGTTCTGCATGACGACAAAATTATGACAACGTACCTCTTCACTTAAACCTTTCATAATCTAAAGAAAGTCACTGAAGCTGCAATCACCGTCGCCTTCTATTGGGCTCAAACAATGTTTTACGAATAAACACTAACAACCATGTGTCATGATTTGTTATATGATTGTCATGTGTGCCAGGAGGCAACACAATGTCGGATGGCCGAATGTCATGATTTCCAAATAATAAAAAGATTTGTAGTGATTTTTAATACTAAATATAAAATTGAAAATATGTGATTGCCTCAATTGATTTTTGAGTCGGCGCAGTCTTGAAGTATAAAAAAATATCTCAATTGATAGTTACCGCGTGAAAGTACTGGTTTTTTTCTAATGGAAACATGATGTTTGGAACGTCGGCTAGTTCCTAAAGTTAGTTCTTTTCGAGCCTCGAAATCTAAAGGTTGTCTTCAAGAAGTCTAAAGTCTCCTAATTAAATCGTTTGATAATAGTACATTATGGTACAAGTGTGTAATGTTGGTGATTACCGCTGAGGCGCCATTGAGACCCGAGCCGTTAGGGGAGTTTCTTAAGAGAGTCGAGGACGGTAATTATCAATACACACGTGTATCATACGACGTTTTTCAATATAGTTGTGAAGAAAATAATAATAAAAAATAATTTTATTTAGTAGATGAAAAGTTTATTTAGAGAAACAATTAGTAAATGTGCATTTAGTAAAATTATAATAAACTGTTTTAGATGGCATAGCGGTCTTATGAGATATATTATTTATTGAAATATTTTAAGAACAAAGCAACTCAAGCAATAAAAAAAAATAAAAAAAAATAAACTCTTTAACTCACTTGTGAATAATAGCAATGAAAAAGTCACAGTTTATTTAAATACGAAGTTGCATGAAATGAGCAGTAGGTACATTAATTTATTTATTCTATTGAACACGATCTTTTTTGCATCGAAACTCTTTAAGAACAAAGCAACTCAACCAATAAAATAAAAAATAAACACTCTATAACTCACTTGTGAATAATATGAAAAAGTCACAGTTTGATTACAGGTGTCATTATGTGCCTGATTGCGGTGAAATTAGAGCCACTTTATGAGCAAGTGTGTTGAAAAGATTGTATGTGTGCAAAAATATAAATACAGAAATGTTCGTACTGAAAAGGGGTTTCATTTCACTTGCAGGATTGTATTCGTAAACAGCAACTGTTGTTCTGTGACTTTTTACAAAACTATTCTAAATAGTTTCGTATTTATAATACATCAAAGTGAAGTAAAAGACACAACTATTGGCTTATATTCAATCTGTCAAAAAAAAAAAAAAAAAAATGACTCATTCTCCAACTATTCCAAAATCAAATTAATAAAGCATCTCACTCGCTACCGTTTGGATACACAACAGACAAAAATAAAGCTTCCTACTCATTTTCAACATACATACATTTTCTTTAAAGTTTGAAATTGTGCAAACAATATTTTTAACAGTCAAAACCGCTTTCTTATTTCCGAAATGAAATCTGGAACATACCTATTTCCCAGATTTATTTTGGCGAGAAAGTTTCCTCTAAAAGCCCGGTTTAGTTTTATTAGAAATTATGTTTTCTGAAGCTTGATACTTTTGTACCGGCTTGTTCCCAGAGGAGGTGGTGTTCGGCGTGCTTGCGCCTGCAATGCTTTTTCAATTACCTGCCTCATTTATATCAGGTAGAGATGACGTCACATTTTCACGTCAGCGTGAAAATATGAAGACCAGCAAAAACGAAGCTCTTTACTTTGTGTAAATTATTTCATTACCACACTGAAAAAAATGTTTACTTATAACCAAACTTTCGTCAACATGTAACACAAAAAAGTGACCACATAACTTTATGCAACATGTAACCAAAACCTGTGCTGACTGTTGTGTATCACTTTTATTAAATCAAGCTAACTTTTATAAAGTCTTGTCAAACTTCGATTATTCCTGAAATAGCCGAAGTAGGGCTAAATATTTTTTTCAGTGCACTGCTCTCAAAATGGTGAAGGAAAACATTGTGAGGGAACCGACATGTCCTAGAACCAAAAATTCGAAGCCATGTGAAATCTACCAACTCGCACTGAGCCGCGTGGCCCTCTCGAAGAGAGGAGGCCTGTGTCCCAGAAGTAGGAAAATTACAGGCTGATTATGCATCGTTGGCATAGTCAGTGGCGGCGCAAGATCTAAACTTAATGTGGCCAAGGTACATTTCGCGAGGCCCTCTGATGATGCAAGAAGAGAATAAAAAATAAAAAAAGCGAGACTGCGTCAGCATGCGATAGGTACTTTGATTAGCTTTCTAATAAGGGGAAGTCCCGAACTATGCCCCGTCTCTGACCGGGGACTCCCCGCAATAGCAGCTTAAGAGGGCGTATATGGGTATTGTATATTTTATAGTGTTTATGTTTTCCTTTTCTTTTGTCATGTGTAATCTGATGTACAATAAAGCATATATAAATAAATAAATAAATAAATAAATAAATGGGTCCACTAGCGCCACTCCTTTAGAAAAATATTATCTCGTGACTGAGAAGGAATTATGAATAACGGCTCAACAGCGACCTCGGTAAGTGTGTCTATAATGTTCTAATACCTTTTCTAAGGTTTCATATTGAGACACGAAGAAACAAAATACGATCTAGAGGAATGTGGCCGTTTTTCTTTAGAATTAATTTTATTGCTTCGTTTCTAGTTAGTTAGTTCTTAATCATTTATTACAATCTAGCTTAAAAGACTAATAAGCAATTTAACTCTAACTTATTATTTTACGTGATAGATAAATTACATGACTTCTTTTTTCTAGAAAAATGAGAATTTCTTTTGAATTTGATACTGAAAATATCAAACTCAAACTCGAAGCATTTATTTCAAATAAACCAATTACAGGTACTTTTGAATAGTCAAGAGGTCGGTCAGTCAGAAAGATGAAGCTAGTTGCCCATTCCAAAGCGTAGTAGGTTCCTATGGAGAAGAACGGACAAGAAACTCCATGGACACTCTTTTAAAACAAAATATTGTTACAAATATGGGTTACATCATTCATGTTGAAGTTATACATGTGAGAACAATCTAGAAAGACGTGCACGTTAGAAGCGTCCGTATTAGAAACAATTCAAAAATTAAAATCAATGAAAATATCAAAAAATTATCACCTTTTTGTACCGAACTTGACATTTTCATACAAAAATATGTCAAGGGTCGATGGAAACTAAGGTGTAGGGTAGAATAAAAAATTAAGATAAAATATATGGGAAAATATCGAATTATCACTTTTCGTTCTTAACTTCCTCGTTTCATACAAATCGCGTGACTGCACATCGGAGCGCTTCGGTAAAGTTCGGTAATCTTGTTGCATGCTGCGGTTAAAGTCAGTTTCACTAATAACGGGTTACTGGCACTGGGAATAACGTCGGTTGTTTTACGAAAAATGTTGGTTGTTCCATGAAATGTATGACTGCAAGCTTTTAATGTAATTGTTCTGTGAGCTATATTTTTGTTGAAATACGTGTTCAAATATTTTGTAAAGGCATGCTGTAATGTTTTTCCGGACTACTTTTTCGTGTATGAAATACCAATGTTTCTATGTCTGTATTCAGTATTAAGCGAAATACTGTAATTCGCGAAAATCTGTTATTGGACGTACACTGCACACTGTTTAAGTACCTATTTGTGCAAGCAAAATACCTACAGCCAGTTTCATACAATACCGTAAGTATCAAGACGCGAAATTCGCTTTGTGACATTTTATTTAGCCAAGTAATTATTATTATTATTATATTATCGTTTAATTCAAATATTAATCCGTATCCATATTACAATGCATTGTTGTTAAATTATTAACATCACAATAATAGTACATTACATTTACATTCGGTAAATGCAGTAAATTCAGTCCATTTACAACCCTCGCCTGCGGCTCGGGTCACAGATACCTGCGATTTCGGGCTTTCCTTCTTTTACAGCCCGTGGTGAGTACACAATTTTACGTCTTCACCTGGCCACAATGCGAGTTTTACTGTACGCGTAGCGTGCGGTAAAACTCACATTATGGCCAGGTGTGACGTAAATTATATTAAATTAAAATTTAATTACATTACATTATTAAAATTGATAAAATTTAATTACATTAAAATAAATTTAAATTATGAGTACGAAATTACATAACTTCATTTTTTAAATTTCATAATTTCAGATCTGATCTGAATTTCGAATTTCGATCTTCATAATAATATACTGTACTGTAAACTTAATTTGTATTTAAAGTATACATAGATTTTTGAGAGTAACAAACACGTAAACGAGACCACAACGCGCAATTTTCGCTTTTTGAGCTGAATTTTATAATCATCATAATTATGAATTTTAACGCGACCTTTTTGACCGCGCACTTTTCGCTGCGTGGTATAAAAATGCCCTTGCGGATGTGGGCTTTGAAACAATTACATTATATTACATAAACTCATCATCATCATTATTTTAGCCGAGCATAAGCCTCCCCGAAATGGGGGGGGGGGGTTGCAATAATCGCCACGCTTGGCAGGCGGGTTGGCGATCGCAGTATGGTGTTAAAAATGGATAGAGAACGCTGCTGCCCATTCTCTAGTAAGGCCCTTAGTCGCCTTTTACGACACCCTCGGGAGGAAATGGGGTGGTGCTATTCTTTACGTCCGGCGCCACACGGTACATAAACTTATTTATTTATTTAATACTTTAGCACAAAAATGTACGGAGGCGAAGAAGGATGGGGGAAGGCAGAAACTATAGAGCACCACCTGCTACGCTTCTTACATACTCTGACCTTACATTTTTCCTCTCCCGGAAAAACATACCGACACTCCGACAGCTGGTGGCTCTCGCACCTAATGATACGACCTGCTCCTAGGAAGCCTGACTCGAGGTTTCCCTCCAAGAAACCCCTGGACCTCTCACTCTTAAGGACGGACTTCGAACGTAACTTCTCCCGGGTTTCCCTAGCCTCTTATATCCTTCAGTTAGGACCCTCCAATACCCATTCGGTAGGGCCTATTAAACCTAATATATGATACATCATCTAATTGTTTTTATTTATTGAAATTGTTTATCTCTTTAACTTGTTTATTTGCTTTTTAAGTCGGGACTCTTCCAGTTCTGATGATAGGTAGGTGGTAGTTTTATCTCTGACCTTACATCCCCCCCCCGCGGAAAAATGTAATGTTACAATACTCCTTTTGCTTCGTTTACATACTTTAAATTCATACATCTGGTTATACATGCACGCCGGTTGCGAGTGCTACACACTTGACCTTCCTGAAGAACATCACCAATTACTACTCACATATGTGCTAAAACAACATTACCTACTAAATACTCAACCAGATTCATTACGGTTATCTTTCATTCCCATTACTATGGTAATGGTTCTCAGCCGTCAGCAAATAAAGACTATTGTATAAAATTAATTACGTTGTTACACGCTTCTAAGCGTTTATTTGTCTCTGGTATTTAATTGGTATTGTGTAATTTGGTTAAGTGGCTTCTAATTGTGATTCTAGGGCACGCACGAGTGTGTCGTTCTAATGGAATTTACATAAACTCCATTTGAAATAACAATAAACTCTTTTTACATTCCGTTCAACCGATTCTGACTTCCTACCTACCTTGTGGGAGGCCTTCCTTCGCTACGTCATCCGGTACGCGGTCGCCACTCCAGAACCTTTCGGCCCCAACGACCATCTGTTCTGCGCGCAATGTGCCCTGCCCATTGCCACTTACGTTTGGCAATTCTCCGAGCTATGTCGGTTACCTTGGTTCTTTTGCGGATCTCTTAATTTCTGATTCGATCACGTAGGGAAACTCCAAGCATAGCCCTCTTCATTGCCCTTTGGGAGACTTTTAGCCTTCTAATAAGACTAACCGAGGCTTTTAACCTTATTATAGCCTTCTAATTATCCGTCTTTGAAAGACAGATAAAATTTTTATTTATTAATTTTTCATCTCAATTAAAATTAAAATAAACCGGCCGTATGCGTGACGGACCACGCACAATAAAGGGTTCCGTAGTTAGGATGAATTTAACATTGTAGTTAAAAAAACATGTTCCTCCATAAATTCCAACTGCAAATGTAAGTTTGTAAGCACAATATTGATTGATTTACCATGTTATTTTAAGACCATAGACTTCTTATAAGTTTTCCTGTAATCTATAAGTTTAGAAATACTCGCTGTGTTAAAAAAAAAATGGGCTTAGAGTTTCGGAGGTAAGTGTGGGAACATTAAATTTTCATCTATTTTATTTAATAAATTTAAAATAAATTATTTTAAAATTATAAAAAATGTACACCACATTTTAGTCGTCTTACAAAGACAGCCCACTTCATGTATCCAATGACTACTAATCATTCATGTAAAAAAAAACTTTTTTGAATATTATTTTTTTTTAATATGACGTATGACATAGTTTAAAACACCCTTTTATGAGTGCAGTCCGAGCCTAACAACAAGGGCGCCGCGGAATGGAGCGGTGACATCTTTATCAGAGTTCATTCACCCTAACGCAAAAATGTGTTTCTTACTATTGCAACTTAAACTTAATCTAAATCCATTCTGCTGCACCCTTGTATCACAAGGCTCAGACTGCACTCGTAACAGGGTGTTTTAAATTATGTCATGCGTCATAATTAATAAAAATAAAAATAAAATAAAAAAATACAGGAGTTAAATTTTTATTTTATTTTTAAATAAATAAATAAATAAAATAAAATAAAATAAAATAAAATTCATTTATTTCAGGCAAGTTTTTTACACATACACCCATAGTATTAGAAAAATTAATTGAATTGATTTTTTTATTAGTAGACATTGGATACATGAAGTGGGCTGTCCTTGTAAGACGACTAAAATGCCACGGTGTATACTTGAGACTCTCACAGTAAGCCCTTTCATTTAATATGTCACACGGTACAGTTTGCAAAACGATTTTATAATTTTCTTAGTTGTTTCACAAAAGTAACCTACTAAGGGCGGGTTGTTTCACGTACACTTGACGCACGCGTATCCGTCATAAATGGCGCTAACTATCGTCAAACCGTTGTTTCACAAAATTATGCCCTTGACGTTCGTTAAAAAATAACGATTACAGTGACCCACTGGTTAACGTCATTTTATTCTTCGACATTTGAAGTTTGACGATCGGTTTTTTATTCAGTGAAACAACGCTTTGTATTTGACGTACGTTAAACATCATGATGTAATCGTTAATATTTGACGTACGTATGTTACGTTAACGAACTGTTTGAAACAACCGGCCTTTATTCAAAATTAATTTACTTTCGTAACACGTCCGAGGTTGGATCACAGAAATTGATATGTGTACCAAATTTCAACTTTGGTCCAGTAGATTCGGAGCAAATCAGCTGTGACGTAACCCTAAAAATAAACGTTCTTAATAATTACGAAGAAACTATTTTAACCACATCACTACCAGGCTTAATTATAATACCAGCCTATAACTGTCTCACTGCTGGGCAAAGGCCTCTTCTCATACAGAGAAGCCACCACCACTCACCACGCTTGCTCAAGACGGGTTGGCGATTTCAGACTTATATTAACTAAAAGTCCAGGTTTCCTCACGATGTTTTTCCTTCACCGATGTCAGTAATGTCCAAGATAAACTCAGAGAGTATATATGAATTGAAAAAGTCACATTGGTACTTGCCCAGATTTGAACCCATAACCTCATGCATAAGAGGCGAGGCCTTAACCAACGGGCCATCATGACACTATACTATAGGCTTAATTACACTTAGCATTAGGTATCGGTAAAACGGGGTGAGTAGTCATGTAGGGGTGAATCGGGAAAAACTTTAAAAGGGATTTTAACACTGAAATAATGTAATTTGTTGCGAAAAAGGACTCTAATGTGTTTACTGTATTATAATTAACGATCAAGGGCCGGTTGTTTCAAACGGTTCGTTAACGTAACTACTTACGTCAAATAATAACGATTACATATGATGTTTAACGTTCGTTAAATACAAAGCGTTGTATCACTGCATAAAAACCGATCGTCAAAGTTCAAATGTGAAAGAATAAAATAACGTTAACCAGTGGGTATGACACCTGTTACTGTAATCGTTATTTTTTAACGAACGTCAAGGGCATAATTAGGTGAATCATCGGTTTGACGATAGATAGCGCCATTTATGACGTTGACGCGTGCGTTAAGTGGACGTGAAACAACCCGCCCTTAGTGTGCTTGTTGTCAACAAACTATATTAATTCTACGTCAAAATCCATTTTTTTAAATTCATCCCCATTTACCCCTGCATCCCAATTCACCCCGTTTTACGATATGTAGTTGCAAAAACAAAAAACTGAAACTTGAACTGAACAATAAACAAGTCAGCTTTAATATGACTTTAATGTACAAATTCCTTAGAATTAATACTTCAGTTTATCAGCTTTGTTTATCAAACAACACTAGAATTACAGTGTTATTCATTAACTAACTTCAATTAATTTCATGGACTTTGAAATGCCACCAAAGTTTGCTTATGATAATCGCTTGGCAATTGTTTCAGCAACTAATATAGGATTAAAGTTGGCGTTATTCATCTTTATTAAGTAGAATAGCAGCTGCCACTATTATAAACTTACTAGCTGCTGCCTGCGGTTTCTCTCGCGTTCCTTTTACTTAAACAAAAGTGCCTAAGTTACTTCTTATAACATCAGCTACTACTGTGTGAACTCTAATCTCCCCGCTCACCGCAAACAAGCTCGCTACCCGAGCCACGCCGCTCGCCGCCACTCAGGCGGGATCTCATGGCGACATGGAGGGTGCGATTGTCGCAACCCAGCGCTGGGCACGCCTCAATTGTGGCGATAAGTCCCCTCTTTGAGGAGTGGCTAGAGAGGCGCCACGGCGTCCTCACTTTTCGCCTGACACAGGTCCTCACCGGACACGGTTGTTTTGGGAGGTTCCTGTTTCGGATCAGGCGGGAGGAAACGCCCGGCTGTTACCACTGTGTGGATCGCCCGGCGGACACGGTGGAGCATATAGTAGAGGTCTGCCCGGCTTGGGCAGAGCACCGCCGTGTCCTCACAGAGGCGATTGGTAAATGATAAATGATAAATCTCTCCTTCTCCTTCTGCGAAGTAGTAATACTCGCGAGGGAGGACGCGGAACGCGTGAGGGAGCGGCAGTCTGTGCGCCCTCACGCCCCTAGTCGCCGCAGGAGACGCCCTGGGCGGCGGGAATCGGTAGCCGATTCCCGGCGACCGTATAAGGTGCGGGCTTGCGGACGGCGAGCTATGGGCAAGGACCAGGCCCGTCCGGTAAGGACCAGACCGGGTTGACGGCGCGTTGTGTTCCACGCGCGCCTCAAAGAGATGTCAGCACGCACTGACGGGGTTCGCTAGGACCGGTGCCTGCCAGGGTTGCGAGTTTGTCCAAAAGGGATACCGTGGCTCTGGCACACAGGCAACTGAAGGAACACGGGTGGGTTTTAGTCAGTTAAAGTCTGATACGCCCTCCCGCTCCACTCAGAGCGGGAGAAGTTATTTGATAATTTCCCACCCAAAAAAAAGGACACTTGCAAGGGAATGCATGTGTCCGGTGTGCACGCGCCGCCCCGCCGCGCCGCCGCCACCGGACGCTCAAGTCGAGCGTACACTCAGTTCATACAATAACGGCCCGGCCACGGCATTGCGCGGCGGCGGCAGCGGCAGCGGTTTTCCTAATTCATTGCGTGTGATCCCAACTAGCCACAGTGCGTTGCGCGTCTCGACCGCGCAATAAACAGAAAAAACGCTTGCCGCGCCGCAATTCGCGCAATTTCGTGGCCGGGCCGTAAGCCAGGCAGAGGCGCGTAGGCAGCTGCCGACGGAACGGAATTGTTGTCATTTAAATATATTAATTTTTGATAAACATTTTGGGGTTTATTTATGAACGCTGCTTAAAGTTAAGTAATGATTAGCGACTGTTTAACCATACATTTTTGACGTTTGAACGTCACTTAACTTTAAGCAACGTTTATGAATAAACCCCTTAGAATTAAGTATTGTGTTATTTTTTTTTGTAGGTATCTTATTGTAAACTGCACTAGCCGACGTCATCACGTCAATCCAGCGCTGGGGCTCTGTCTCGCATAGGGTCGCAGCATTATGCTGAGCGATGGCCGTTTTGCGTGGATGTGATGCATATTTTCCCCCAACTTGTTCTTTTTTGTGTTTGTGTTCTTTCTTTGCGTCATGTTTACCGCAAATGAACGACGTGTTTTCTTTCTTTTTAACACTTTTCGACTTGGGAATCGAATCTAGGACCTAAATGCTAAGCGCTTGCAACCACTGGACTAAGGAGGCAGTATGATATTACATTTAGTTTAATCCAGGATTAATAATGGGTTTGAAATTTATTTAATCAATCAATTAAACCAAAGTTTAACTGATATTATTTATCCATTCATTATTTACTGGGTAGGTACTTAAAACATTAACATTTTCAGATTAATCACACTCGGCAATTTGCAGTTCACAATTTGGAGCTGGAATAAATATTCGATTTTTAATTATTCCTCGGCTAAAATAACACATTAAAGGCTGATTTTTTAAATCTTCAGATAACTATTACTGAAAAATAAAAATTGCAGTTTGGCAGCTTTTGTTTAAAAAATCCTTACGTTACACCTCCATGTAATTATATTCTTCTTAAAAGGCATGTATAAATTACCTGACGATTGAAAAATCAGCCATTACTTCAAAAGAACAGATTATTGCATGTCCCGGAATTAACACACCACCAAACACATCAATTAGAATATTATGTATGTTATAATCATAACACCATACATCATCATCGTCATCATTTCAGTCGAAAGACGTCCACTGTTGGACATAGGCCTCCCCAAAGCACCGCCACCTCGACCGGTTTTGTGCTTCCCGCATCCAGCGAATACACCATACACTGAATTTTTATTAACTAAATTAAATTAAATATCATTTATTTCAGGCAATTATTAAACCCATAACATAACCCGTTTGCCGTTTGTTTGTTTTTGTTTCCCGTTTTGTTAGGTATTTATGTATCAAGAATAGGATCCGTAAAGCTATACCTGATTATAATGAGAGGTTGAGGCACTTTAAATTGATTACCTTAAAAGAAAGACGTAACCATTCTGACTTCCTGATACTTCATAAGATTATAAACGGTTCCATAGATGCACAATTGATTAACTATTTTAACTTTAGGTCTTGCCAACGTGGTAAGCGTCATCATCGTATTTTTGAATTGCCTAAATCCACCTTAAATTCCACATTTAATAGCCCCTTAACGCGTATGGCCAGGCAATATAATGAAAGGTCCAACTTGACAGATTACCCTATTGATATTTTCTCCATGAGTTTCGCTTCATACAGACGCTCCCTATATGAATAGCACGACGAGTGTACTTCTTTGTAGCTCAAATTGTTTTGGTTGGTAGTGTTCTAGATTCTAGATTTAGGTCTAATATAAACACTTTTTATTGTTCTTTTTTGTCTCTAATATTCATATACTAATGTCATGCATACCTGTTATTTGCTTGGTTACTAAAACGACAATTTAAGATGTTATTTTTATTTGAATTGTAAGTGACTGTACTGTTGGTGTGCTTATTATAAATAAATACAGACATCAACATAATAGCACAGATATAATAACATTAAAATACAAAAATATAATAACTAAAAATATATATTTTTAAAAGTCTTTTGCCACGGTGCACAGCTTTTATAATTTCATTCCTACTCAGGGTTACCCTTGTGTAGAATGACACTCTGAGCTTACTTCGCAGTGCGGAAAAGTCGGCAACGCTGCTCTCCGCGAACACGTCAGTCGCACTACACCGCTAGGGCAAGTTCATTATAGCCCGCATTAGCAAGCATTATTATACTATACACGAAGAGTGTTATACGCACTCCTCCTATTAATAGGTATAAAATATTGTTATTTATTAAATTAGCTATACTGATTGTGGGAGAAAATTGTGGTCACATTACAAATTTGGGCACGTACACACTTACGTCGCACACGTATAAGTGTACGGCCTGAGTGAAAAAGCGTCCAGCGGAGCGTTTAACGTTGCGTGCAAGCGGCGAAAGGGCGTTCGCCGAATGGCCTTATTGGTCACTTAGGGCCTTAACACACTGGCGATTTGCGAGCGAGTCCAAAGCGAAGCGAGCGCGCGGCGAACTCCCGTGAATAACGCCGTCGAGACAATTCAGGGCCTTATAACACTGGCAATTTGCAAGCTAATCCAAAGCGAGGCGAGTACGCAGCGAGCTCGCCGTGAATAACGCCGTCGACGCCATTAAGGGCCTTATTACACTGGCGATTTTCAAGCGAGTCCAAAGCGAGGCGAGTGCGCATCGAGCTGGCCGCGAATGACGCCGTCGAGGCCATTAAGGGCCTTATTACACTGACGATTTGCAAGCCTGCCGCTTCTTCGTGGCCGGATCGGCGGCACGCGTTCTTTGCGAAAACGGTCACATTTTTCATCCTTGCATCGGTGTCGTACAATATTATTGAGATGTATTTAGAAGAAAATGTGTGGTTAATAGTTATTTATGCAACTGTTGTATAATACGGGGTATTAAAACACGAATGTGGGTTTATCACACGAGGCGAAACTGAGTGTGATAATAGTATCACATGAGTGTTTTAATACCTAATTATGTACAGTCGCATACAAGACTTTATCTACGCCCTAGTTATCTAGGTACTCTTTGATATTTTCCAATTAAAATATTTTGATTTGATTTGATTTGCATACGCAAAAAATTATAAGTTTGTTGTTTACAACAATGAGTGACACAAGCTTTGATAACTAGATATAGATAAATGCAGCAAAGGAAATTTCTAACCAATTATTACCAGAAAAGTCGAGAAAACAATATGAAAAGGCGTACTAAGATTTGAAATCTTAGTACGCCTTTTCATATTGTTTTTGTTTTTTCATTTTTGTAAACAACACACTTATAATTTTTTGCGTATTCAAATCAAATCAAATCAAAATATTTTATTTTTCATAAACCTACATGGGCACTTATGAAACGTCAGAAGCTAGGTGCACGGTTCCAATTAGTCGTTTCCTATGGAGAAGAGCCGGCAAGAAACTCCACGGTTACTCTTTTAAAAATAATTGGCTTTACAATATTATTAAATAACAGTGATAATAGGTATGGGAGGACAGTGTAGGCCTTTCAACAATTAACAGGTACTTAACAAAATAGAAAAGTGCCAACAAATCTACACTCTACTAGGTCTACAAAGTTCTCACATTCACAAAATATAAAATAATCTAAGTATATAAAATATTAATGACATGATTGCAATTACAACTACCAATATTAACTAACTTAACTTATAAAACGCGTGTGCAAGACAATGTTCTTTTTTTGAAATTCATAAATGTGGCTGTTTGATGAGTAAGGAAGTGATTGAAAACGCAAAGGAGTTGTATAATGAAATTTAGTACAACAATATAACACTCGTTTGGATGATATTACGGTTACTATGACACCGGTTGTTTTAATATTGGTAAACTAACTGTTTCAGAAACTTTTATAGAGGATTTATAGCATGGGTGTAGATAAAATATTTTTATAACTCAATAATTAAACAAAAAAGGCTGTGTGGGGAGTTTTTTACGTTGTATGGAACTTTGAGATTAAATTAAGATAAAATTAGATAGGGCATGAAATGTTGACCATAAAGGGTCCTACAAACAGGTGCGACATGCAGCGCGACATGCGAAGCGTCACAAAGCCACCGCGTGTCGCGCGACGAGCGGTGCCTTTGTGTCGCGCCTGTTTGTAGGAGGTTTTATTCTAGTTTATGTTGAATTGCTATAATAATATATTCGAACGACATGGCGCGCACGTTTCTGTCACTGCTGCAAGCACAAACTCGTTTGAAGTTGTACGCGACGCCACGCTCGACTCCCCGCTCACCGCAAACAAGCACGCTCCCCGCGCTGCGTCGCTCGGCTGCCACTAAGGACACTCGCGGCCGAGCGGCGCGGAGCGGGGAGCATTAGTGTGCTTATTTGTTTTAAGGCGCTACCCCGAGCAAAACGCGTTTTTCAGAAGCTATTAACTCATTAATTAAGAGAAATAAACTACATCTAAAAACACATTACTAATGTACGATATCCTATCATCACATTGCACATTCTTATTTATTTGTATGTATTGAAATTACATTTGAAATCTCCGTGTAAAAAAAGTACTAAAATTATTGATTGCATGCATCTTTTGCTAAAGTTGACGTTCCATTAATTTGAGAGTTACACTAATGGATAGATAATTTAAAAATCTTAATAATTCACGTTTTATTTAATTTCAAAAGACACTCTTCTTTTTTGTTAAAACAAGCTTTTGCCCGTGGCTTCGCCCGCGTGGCCCATTTCAGCCCCTTGTGGGTTGAAATAAAAAAAAAACAACGATTTACGTTATGTTCATTTCCAACCATAAGCCGAAATATTAGTGATTTTAATTGAAAAAATAAAGAACTTTCATTAAAAACAAAACTTCATCCCCCTCTTCATTCCCTTAAGGATTGAAATTCTAACAACACCGTTACGTTAACTTCCAACTATATGCCTAGATAGTAAAACTTTTTAACCGTTCGGGGGTGGAATTGTTAAAAACGCTGAGACACGTATAAATTAATTTTCAATCATCAACCTAAACAAAAAATTTGAAGATCCTAACTTCAAAACTGACGGACTTTCATATAAACTTCCAAACCCTATTTTACCCCTTTAGGGGTTGAATTTCGAAAAATCCTTCCTTATTCCTTGTCTACATTATAAAGTAAACCTCTGTGCAAAATTTCAGCTTTCTAGGTCCAAGGGTTTGGGCTGGGCGTTGATGAGTCAGTCAGTCAGTACTTTTCTTTTTAGATAATTCCGAAAATTGTGTGAATTCGGCGTACGCAGGGAGCGGGACAGAGCGTCCCCGCTGTGACGGGATAGAGAAGGACCGCACGCTCACGCTGGGTATCGCCTTAACTGTACAGCGGAAATCTCTAATTTACGTAGATTTATTTATTTTTGGGATAATAAATGACCTATATATTGAAAATACGAGTAACAGAAATCGATTCAGTAAACGATTTTGAACAAACTGCATTCGTAATGTGCATTAATTCAGTCACACACTGTATATCAGAGCTCGTTCTGATACTAGAGGAGACCAGAAGGTTATCCATCATCATCATCATCATCATTTCAGCCGAAAGACGTCCACTGCTGGATATAGGCCTCCTCCAATGGGAGGGGTTTGCCATAATCGCCACGCTTGGCAGGCGGGTTGGCGATCGCAGTATGGTGTTAAAAATGCATAGAGAATGCTGCTGCCCATTCTCTAGTAAGTCCCTAAGAGTCGCCTTATACGACACCCACGGGAGGAAATGGGATGGTGCTATTCTTTACGTCCGGCACCACACGGCACAATAATTACCTACATATTATGGTTATCCATAATATATAGGATTACAGGGATCTCAGTGTATTTTTATTTACTGAAGTGAAGCAATAATACACGAAACAAACTGAAATGCCTTTTATACCTATTAAATTCCGATACATGCGCCACCTATGGTCCACTAAATCAATTAATCAAGTTTTTTTTTTTCATTTAGGTCGCGCTGCAAGAGCGCTATCAATTTGTTACGAGTAAAAGCCAATGCACGGCTTGAAAAGTTGGTTCGGTATCACTTTGGCGTTGAATCCAATAGGACAGAAAAAAAAAAACTGGCTGTTTGAAAAAGTCAAGATGATTTTTAAAGGGGAGTTTGAGTTATCATTTCGACACCTCCCGCGCATAAATAAATAAATAAATAAAATCATTTTATTTCGGATAATACAAGATCCATAAATTGTTAGTAACATGTTTGCACTTAAATCACTATTGTTAGTAACTTAAACTAAAGACGAATTTGTGAGAAGACCACCCAACATCTAGACGCAACGAGAAATGGTAATGATCTAACTATGGCATAAGGTCGTATGTTGGAATTTGTGATTTTTCAGGAGAGAGATTTTTGACGTCATCTTTGTGTTGATCAGCCGCAAAACATAATATGATAAGTCTATTAGCGGGTTAGAAACTCGTTTTTAGTGAAAATATGAAAATATCGTTTTTAAGAATGTGTAGTATTTATGCTTTCAGAGGCACCTTCCGATACGCTGCATCTAAGATATGGAATAATATTCCACCACCGTTAAGGGTGGGCACTATCCACACGTTCAGAATACGTTTACGGCAGTATTTGTTAGATTCGCAACGGAAACTCGATATGGTCGCCGTAAATGTTTCACTTATATGATACTTACTAGCTCTTGCCCGTGGCTCCACCCGCGTAAATGTCGCCTATTGCGTAAAAAAGTAGCCTATGTCCTTCTCCATATCCCAGACTATATCTTTGCCATATTTACAGAGACTCTATTGCTTTCACTATTTATTTTTTTGTTATTAGATTTGATTACTTGTTTAGTTATGTACCTATTTATTTATTTATTTATAAGTATAAAAATTATGTATTAGGTATGTTGAAACTGTTTGTACTCCCCGTCACTTGTCCCTACAGGTTCATTAGAAAACCAGCGTCAGACAGCATCTGTCTGGCATTAATGCTGAAATGAACCTTTTTTGGCCCAGCCGTGAGGCACACAGCAATTTTTTTATAACATTTTTTATTTCACTTTTATATTTTTTGGTATTTTGTTTCACGAGCTGTGACCAAATAAACGTTATTCTTTCTTTCTTTTATATAAAATTACATTATAGTACTAAAATCTCATTTTACAAAAAAAACACGTTATGACTTTTTGCGTGGGAGGCATCGATTTCAGTTCACTGCTGGAAATAGGCCTCCCCAAACACTGCCACTTTGACCGGTCCTGTGCTTCCCGTATTCAGCGGATTCCTGCGGCCTTCATAAAGTCATCGGTCCAACTTGTGAGATGCCTTCCAACGCTATGTCTTCCGGTACGCGGTCGTCACTCCAGAACCTTTCGGCCCCATCGGCCATCTGTTCCGCGAGAAATGTGTTCTGCCCACTTCCACTTAAGTTTGGCAATTCTTCGGGCTATATCGGTATGTATGTTCTATTTATCAGTATAAAATACATTTAAACTATATATTTGCACAAGGATCGTATGGCGCGTGGCAGAAAAAGGAATCTAATGCCGCCATCTTATTTTTAGGGTTCCGTCAACACGGAACCCTTATAGTTTCGCCGTGTCCGTCTTTCTGTCCGCGGCTTAGCTCAGACACTCTTAGTACTAGAAAGTCGCAATTTGGCAGGAGTATACATATTAATCACGTCGACAAAGTGGTAAAATAAAATGTTGATTAAAAAAATCTAGGGTAGGTACCTCCCTTGCACGTAGGTGGGGATGTTTTTTTTTTTCATTTATTCCATGGTGTGGCGTATTGTTGGATAGGCCGTTTAAAAATATTGTGATATTGTGACATCCATTTTGCGATTCAAAGATCCGCTTGCGTAATGTTAAGCTTAAGTAGGTACTAATTTTTGTCAGAGTCAAATGTCCCCCGTTGTCAGATAAATGGTTATATTTGGATATGGATAACATGTGAAAAAAAAAACACGGCAGTAGTATATATAAGAAGTTAAAAGGAAAACTATCACACAGTTAAGTAGACTTTATAGGTTTACGAGTAATAGTCGATTCGTAGTTTAAATGCATGGGAGAACATGGTTTTTAACTACAATGTTAAGCTTTTTCTTGGAATAAATTCATCCCAACTACGGAACCCTTCATTGTGCGTGGTCCAACACGCACTTGGCCGGTTTTTTAAATATATTTCACAAAACAATTGAAAGAAAAATTGGTTTATTTGTCACAGAAACACGTGTATAAAAAAAAAGCCTATATTTCTTACAGAATCTAGGTTTACAAAGTTGTGGTTAGTAATATAAAACATAAGTGTAATTATTTTTATTTTTTTAAATTTTGTGTTAGTATGTTTTCTTTGATTTTATAACAAGATTCTGTATCTACATTCTTATCCAACTTTCCTCTCGCAGGTCTGCTGGAAGAAATTTCTTTTGAAATAAGCAGTACCTTTGTGCTCTTCTATGTTAATATATTGTCCTGTCAAGTATTTTGTGTGTACATAAATAAATAAATAAGATTAAATAGTTTTTTTTTTTTCGTTTGTTATTCTGCAAGAACCCCTTTACAGGTAAAGGCCTCCTCCAAAGGGAGCCAGTCTTTTCTGGATTTTGCTGAAATCATCCAATTTGGACCCGCTGTGCATTTTATTTCGTCCTCCCAACACGTGCATACAAAAAGATAATTAACTCGAGTAGGTAGGTAAACAGAAAAATAGAACAAAATAGATCTACATTATAAGCACGAGCACAAAACCGGAACAGTCGGCAGTTTCACGTCATGACTGTGACAAGAAGGCTTCCACTCAGCATGATGCTGTGCTGTGCACAGCACAGCGCTGATTTTCAGTGGTCACCCGAAATAGACAAATGACTACCAACAGCGCCCCCTGTCATGTTAATCGAACGGAAAAATATTCTTGTAGCAGTATATATCTCAGGCTTGTACCGAATAGACATTCCCAGCGCCGGCCCTTGGGTAGAGCGGGAGGAGCGGTCGGTCTAGGCGCTAGATGGCAAGGGGCGCCAAAAAGCCAAATGCGAAAAACAATTTTCAACGCAAAATAAAACTTTGATGGCGCCTTTTGAGAGACGCGGGAGCAGTGTTGACAGATCAGATTTTTATATTAAAGAAGCAGGAATATACTAATTAGAGCTACTTCATTATTCATCATTTCAGCCGAAAGACGTCCACTGCTGGACATAGGCGTCCCCCAAGCACCGCCACCTCGACCGGTTTTATACTTCCCGCATCTAGCGGATTCCTGCGGCTTTCATAAGGTCATCGGTCCACCTTGTGGGAGGCCTTCCAACGCTACGTCTTCCGGTACGCGGTCGCCACCAGAGCTACTTCATTTAATTTAAATTCAATAAGTGTTGATAATTGCAATAAAAGTTGATTTGTTTTTAAGTTGAATTTGGGAATTATTATTTACTAGCTTTTGCCCGCGGCTCCGCCCGCGTGGATATCGGTTATTGCGTAAAAAATAGCCTATGTCCTTCTCCATATCCCAGGTTATATCTCTATATCTCTGCCAAATTTTATGACGATCGGTTCAGCGATTTAGGCGTGAAAACGTAACAGATAGACAGACAAAGTTACTTTCATATTTATAATATTAGTAAAAAATTGTTTATTTGCACCTTCAAGTAATAAAAAAACATGGTTTATATAAAAAATAGGTACTTAAGGTAAGTAAGGTTGTATGTTCGAGTTGCAGCCAATACCTAATATCTTGTAATTATAGGTACGAGTATCAGCGCCCACTCTCGTTATCATTATAGGCGATGTTTTCGTGCCTACCTTATGAAATAATTTAAAATTAATGAGAAAAACACCTTGTAGCTCCCACAATAGTTATGAACTGAACATAAGTGAAGGTGTTTTAATATTTTAATAACAGGAATAGGCGTGATATAATGTTGATGAGTTTACGTTATAATAGGTAAGTTAACTTTTGAATTATTATATACTAAGCACAAGAATTAGGAACTGTATTAGGTGCAAAACTAGAATTAAATTAAAATTAACAAAGAAACAAATTAAAACTAAATTAAAAATAAAACAGATAAACGGATAAACGTGAGTAACGGTGTTTTGCTGGTGAGTGTGGTGGGGATGAGTGCGAGTTTGAGAATTCGTGGGTGTTTTTATGTATGTATGGGTGTGTGTGTGTGAGGGTGTGTGTATGTATTTGAGAATGTGTGTGTGTCTGAATCTGTATATATATGTGTGTGAGTCAAAGGAAAACAAGGATATATATATATATATATTTTATTTTTTTTAAACGTTGCCCCACACTTGGAATTTCTCCTGTATCGTGGGTGCGTTTACAAACATTTAAACTCACATACACAAACAGCCAGACCCGGAACAACTACTTGAAAGACACTACTTGATAGAATGTCATAAGTACATTAACGTACTACAATTGCATAAATAAGTATATCAGTTAAGTTTATGTCATCTATTTATCTTGTCAATCTAAACAAAAATGAATAATGAATAAACATAAAGCCGAAGTAGAATTAACGTGAAGTGAAAGCGTCGACCAAAGGGCGCCAAAAGACAATCTCGCTCTACCTTGATCAAAGGCTAGGGCTGGACGTTCCCATATCGTTCGCTTTGAAATATAGCCTCAAAGTCTTCCCAAACTCAGTCAGATATCAAAGCAGACTAGTCCTCAATCAATACGCAATATACTTTGAGTGGATAATGTCATCATAGTTTCGTATTACATTAAAATTAAGCGAAATAGTTGCTGAAATTAATGTCGAATTTTGAGAATAGATATTCTAACCTAATTTTGTATGTTTGTGGCGTATAAAATGTAATATAATTATAGGTATTTCAATAAGTAGTAGTGTATTGTTCGTTTGATGTAGTTAGGAACGTGAACCTAATTAAATACGCTAATGCAAATAATACTAAATTGAATGTTTACTTTTTTGGTTTTGACATCTACCTCAAATTATGATTTACTAGCTTTTGCCCGCGGCTTCGCCGGCGTGATTGTCAGTAAAAATCTAACAAGAACGTACTACCGGGATTGAAAGTACCCTATGACCGGGATTAAAAATACTTTTGAGTAATTCAAAAACTTAAAAATAAAAACTTTGAGTTATTCAAGGCACGCAGTAAAATTCTCCCCTGTTATCCCTGTAACAGGGGAAACAGGGACAATGATAATTAAGTTTTTAGGGGAGAATTTTACTGCGTGCCTTGAATAACTCAAAAGTTTTTATTTTTAAGTTTTTGAATTACTCAAAAGTATTTTTAATCCCGGTCATAGGGTACTTTCAATCCCGGTAGTACGTTCTTGTTAGATTGGGATCAATTTTCAAAAACCCCATAAACGCGTAATCTTCTTTTTTCTGTCAAAAGAATGAGCTCCTTTTGAGGGGAAGTTTTGAAATTCGAATTATGACAAACTTTGTGTCTTATTTAAGAACGTATTTGTGCTGAGTTTCAAGTTTACGAACTAAAAAAAAAAAAAAAAAATTCATACAAATTGAACCCCCCCTTTTCACTCTAAGGCCCTTTTTTAGAGCTCGAAAGCCTTTCTGAAACCCTGAGCCTTTTTGAAATATATCAGTCCGTTACGGTTTTTTTCCATACAATCTTTGACATCCCCTAATCCCCGCTTGTGCCAAGTTTAATGTTTATTAATAACTCAAGGAATAACATTTTTCAAACATATCAAATCACTCCTTTTTACCACTTTAAGGGTTGAATTTTCAAAAATCCGTTCAAAGCGGATGTCTACTACGTCACAATAACTATCTGTAAGTGCCAAATTTCAGCCAAATCCGTTCAGTGGTTTGAGCTATGTGTTGATAGCCATTAGTTTTTCCATACAAACTTTGACACCTCCAATCCCCCTTTATGGGGTAGTTTAAAAAAAAACTGTTATAACAAACTTTGTTATTTAATTAGATAAGAATTCGTGCCAAGTTTCAATTTATAAATCCTTTCTTAGCTGACGTCTTCTAATCTTTATCCTAATCTAATCTAACCTAATCTAACTATCCTAATCTATATCTATATCGATTCTCCCGGAGAAGGGGATGGGGGGGTTCTCCAGGAGTTCTCCGGGAGTTCTCCGGGGGAGGGGCCCATGACTAAATAATAACAGCCACACAGGTCGACCGATCAGGTTAAGCTACACTTGGCGCAGTTGTCTGTGGATGGGTGACCATCTTTACATACAGAGACCCGTCCGTGCCTCGGAAAGCACGTTAAGCTGTTGGTCCCGGCTGTCATTCGTGGATATTTGACAGTCGTTACGGGAAGTCAGAAGCCCGAAATTCTGACAACCATTCTTACCAAGGGGTATCGTATTACCCAGTAACTGCGATGTGGCAGTCAGATAGGCAGTCGCTCCATGTAAAATACTGTAAAGTTAGAAAAAAATCATCTCCCTTTTCACTCCCTTTAGGGTTGAAATTCTAACAACACCGTTGCCTTAGCTTCGAATCATAAGCCTAGATAGTAAGTGATTTTTCTTCGAAAATTAAGGACTTTTCAACTTCATCCCCCTTTTTAACCCTTCGGGGGTAGAATTATCAAAAACGCTGAGACACGTATAAATTAATTTTCTATTGTCAGCCTAAACACAAAATTTTAAGATCTTAACTTCAAAACTGACGGACTTTCATATAAACTTCCATCCCCTATTTTACCCCTTTAGGGATTTAATTTCCAAAAATCCTTCCTTATTCCTTGTCTACGTTATAAAGAGAACCTCTGTGCAAAATTTCAGCTTTCTAGGTCTAAGGGTTTGGGCTGGGCGTTGATGAGTCAGTCAGTCAGTCAGTCTGTCAGGACTTTTCTTTTATTTATTTAGATTAATATACCATAGTTCAATCTTCTGGAATTTAAATTGTTACCGAAACTAAGACAAAAATAATCATAAAAAAAACGACTTAAAAAACACTACAAAGTGATTTTTTTTTTTCTTAAAATGTTTTTATTTTGTTCTGTTTCCTACCCCACACAAATCCTTATGCTACTTGGTATGTAAATAACAGTGAAAAGTTAAGATTATAACATCATCACTAAGCGTTTTCAAACGTCTTTTATAATGCGCACAGCAAAGGAGTGGAACTTTCTGCCTGTGTCTGTGTTTCCGAACACATACAACCCTAATCTATTCAAAGTGAGAGTGAACAGGCTTCTTCTGGGTAAGCTCTCTCCATCGTCGACTTTGTCTCTGTTACCCAGACCTAGACTAGAGTCAAGAGAAAAAAAACAAAACATCTACATACACTAAGTGGAAAAAATACGTATTATATTTAAGCTAACTCAAAAACTTCCCAAGAAAAGTTAACAAAATTTATATGGTACAACTCCGCAAACTTTCTCTACCAAATGAAGAAAGAATTTTCAAAAGTGGTCTACAATTGACATAAATACACATGAACATCCATTAAAAAAACAAACGTGTATTGTACTTTTTCCACAGCTACAGATACTAAGAGAATTTTTTTTTTGCAATAAGTACAAATAACTACCGACTTCCAACACCAACCCAAAATAAACGGAAAACAAAGGAGGCAAGTTCAATAAGGGCACTTCTCCATTATATCACTTGGTATATAAACGTGGACATTATTAACAGTGACCAGTGACAGAGCGAAACGAATGGGCCACATTAATCTGAGACTAGGGAACGAGAAAAGGAATTGAAACAAATTCGTGGGTGATACGTTATACCTAGTATTAGAACGGACTTTATTGCTTGTGTGATACTTGGAATGTTATAGTGTGAGTGTGTGTGTGTTTGAGCTTGCGATTAGCGGGGTAATTTCGTGATACACATTTAATGATAATAATGATGTTTCCTAGGTTAAAAAAAATGTCTGTTTACTCCGTCAGTCAGATAATAGAAAGAAAGAAAGAAGAAGAAAGAAAGAAAGAAAAAGTATTTATTGGGACTCATACAGGAAGATCACATTTTAAACTAAACACACTCATAGTAACACTAATAAAAAATAAAATAAAAAACAAAAGTAATATGAAAACAAAATCCTGTACGGGGCCAAAAGGCTCCTATCTCAGCATCATGCTGAGATAGGAGCAACCTTACAAAAACATGCACGTAAAAAATACACGTAAAAACACGTACTTTTTGCTTTATCATATTAATAAAAAATGACTTGCATAAAACACATTAAATTTGTGGGGCTCGTTACGTCACAATTCTAACAAATCTATACTAATATTAAAAAGAGGTAAAAGAAAAAGTTTACTATAGCTCAAGTATATTATAGCTAGAAACAATTTTTTTTTTTAATTGGATCATTAAAATTGAAATGAAATAATGATCCAAAAAAGTTTACTATAGCTCAAGTATATTCTAGCTATAATATACTTGAGATATAGTAAACTTTTTTTTTACCTCTTTTTAATATTAGTATAGATTTGTTAGAATTGTGACGTAACGAGCCCCACAACTTTAATGTGTTTTATCCAAGTCATTATTTCCGGAGATTACCCCTACATATGTATGTAGCGGGTAATCTCAATTACGTCACAATTACGTCACAAAAACTGTAGTTTTAAATTGTTATGTTTTATTGTAATCATTAAAACGGAAAATAGTGGCCACTAAGCTCCGTTTTAATGATTACAATAAAACATAACAATTTAAAACTACTGTTTGTAGTAATAATAACGTATAGTCTTGTGAAGCACAACTTGACGAGCTTATTTTCTGCATTTTCATTCTAAAATAAAAGAAATCACCGAAATAACGATGAGGGCGCCAATGTGCGCTCGGTAGCTTCTTAACAAAATATTAATTCATAGTGCTCAAACTAGAACATGCTTTGTGCGGAGTTTATCCATGTATCCATAGATGGCGTAACAAATACTTCATTTTCTGAATCACGGTGTTAAGATTTTCCGTAGAATGATGACCCTCTCGATTTATTATTTCAATATTGTCGGTAGTTGGGTGTCGAAAATTGTTGGATGTTGATATTATTTCTGTTGTTCGATTGTAAAAACTAAAAAAAAACATCGTTTCGTTCTGCTCTTCGGTCTGTCTGTTTGTTCCGGCTAAATTCTAAAAAAGCTGGGACGATTTTAACGGGACTGTCACTAGCAGAGAGCTAATGTTATAAGGAGAAACTAAGGCTACTTTTATTTTAGAAAAATCCACGCGGGCGCAGCCACGCTCAGCGGCTAGTTAAATCTAACACAGACTGATATCATGCCACATTTGAACTCAATGTATCGCCTACATTTTTAAATTAAAAATTCACGTTAGTTGTATGGGAGCCTCCATATTTTTTTTTTGTACTTTATGTTATAGCGGCAAAATAATTACATCATCTGTGAAAATTCCAACTGTCTAACTATCACGGTTCATGAGATATAGCCTGGTGACAGACGGACGGAGACAGCGGAGCCTTAGTAATATTTGTCCCGTTTTACCCTTTGGGTACGAAACCCTAAAAAGAACTCACACCTAAATTCGATCACAAACATTCAAAACAATTCCTAAACAAGCTATCTTCAACATGAAAACCCGGTATCTGTCCGGGCAACAGCAACGCTGCCACCACATGTGTCCGCCACACAACCGCAGTCATTTGCAGCTAACATTTCGCCATGTGGGTCGTTTCCGGCAAACTTTGCCAATAATGTTATTGAACACGTTCTAAAGTTGGCAGGTATTGTGTTATGGTATGGTTCAGCCGAAGTAGAGCGTTTTGGCCGGGAACAGCTGTTTCTAGTATCATCGAAGTTGGTAAGAAACAACTTGGTTGTTTCTTGAAAGTGTTTGTAAATTTTTAATTTCTTTGTAAGTGCTTGCTTGCCCTGTATTTGTATTTTCCTTGAGAATTAAAGCATCTAATGTAAGAAATCCAATCCAGAATCCGGAATAAGGTGATTCGGCAGAGAACCAAAGTTGTCGACATAGCTCACAGAATAAGCCAGCTGAAGTGGCAATGGGCCGGCCATATTAGCCGTAGAACCGATGACCGTTGGGGTAGACGTGTTCTTGAGTGGAGACCGCGAATCCGCAAACGATAATAAAAATAAACCTATTAGATAAGACTTCTACGAGGTCAAAAAGGCTCCTATCTCAGCATAATGCTGAGATATTTAAAAAATTAATACCGCAGCGCTTGTATTCTGGGGCCGAAATTAAACATCTTTGAATTTTTTCTTGAAATTTTTAAATTGCTACGCTAAGCATAAATTGCAAATATTTAATATATTTTCAAGTCTCAGTTATATTGAAATACTTGTGTTAAAAGAAATATTTCAACTCCTGGAAAAGTTCTGCGCTTGAAGTAAAATTAACTTTTCTTAGTTGTACACATCATTACAAATTGTTACAAGGATAACGTAGGTAGGTATTTACAACGGCGAGCTCAGCTACTCATAAAAGAATATCTACAGTATCTGTTACGATAGCAAATATGTACAATGAAGCTATTCTGATATTAACACCAGAAAATACCAATAACACTGTCTCTATCTTCGCTATTCAAGAAAATAATAAAGATGAAAGGCATGATTTCTGATCGGTATTTTCATATCCCCGATAGATTTTACGCCAATAAAGCGATCAGGGACATAATGAAGAAATACCTCCATCTTTAAATAAAGTAGCAGATTTTGCCCGATTTGTGTCATCAAGAGGATTCTGGCGACCTTTTATCAAATTCGGAAGCTGGCACCTACATACCTATACGAATACAGTAAATTGAAAATCAATGTTTTCCGCAATGGTTTGTCGTCAGTTGTATTACAGAATAGTACAGAAAGTCAGCTCCATATAACGAGTGAAAACAATTGTACGCACAGAGCCGTATAACGTACGTGTGGCGATCCTTAACAGTTATTATATAATACAATACTATATAATATCCATACATACATAAACATAACATACACTTTATACAATTATGCACTTATATTTATAAATCATATAAATACATTAACTAATTATTCACACAAATCCCGCGCGCCGTCCACAGCAATACCGTGCTGTGGAAGCGCGCCGCGTCTACGTCACGCGGTGACGTAGTGAGTGCGCAGGAGTCGGGACAGCGCTCCGCAGCGCGCGTAGCTTAACCTTGCCCGACCTTTAAGGCTCGTACAGACTCACGCGATATCGCGGGAGCGACAGGCACCGACAAAGAAATTGTGTTACTAGTGTCGCGTCGCGCCCGCGATATCGCACTAGTTTGAGCCTTCGGTCCGATCTCGCTGTCGCGACGCAAAGCCCACGTAACCTTGTGCCCTTCCGTCGTTGTAGTATTCAACTATACTATATCTATTGTGTGTGCCAAACTAAAAGTGACTGTTGCTGTTAATGTTTATATGTTTGTGTACGGACATTATAACTGTGAGTAGTAGCTATACCATCTTTTATTTACCACTCACCACCACACGAACACTTTAGTTAGTGTACTACCTGAACACTAAATACGTATGACGGTTTCAAACAAATACCGATCACGAGTGCGCTTGCACTCACTGTACGCGAAGCGTGTCTATGTGTGCGTGCGTTTACGCTCGTTGTATGGAGCCAACCTTCTTACCTATCTGTTCCGTGATCATACGAACGTATTGGCACTTTATGCCTTTTGTTTCTAGCACCATTGTGATGTACAGGATTTGTAGGGAAACGGATTGTAGCTCGTATTTTATATGCATGTGAGTCAAATAGGGTTTCGCATTGTACTGGTCAGAGATTTTGTTTATTGAAATTTACATAGGTTACCAATTTTCTAGTATGGTCCAGGTGCCTACTCGTATGATAATAAGTTAAAAGTAAAAGTTTACTTAAAATTTAAACTGAAAGATGGGAAAAAGAAATTAAATGAGGAAAAACAATAGTGGATATTAAGATATATGGAGATGCAGGTGTTGTAAATCAACTTGAAGGAGATTTTAAAGATACAGCTGCCCTCTTCAGGTTTTCAGCAGCAGTTGCTTAGGGTGAGGTTGTTTTGGCGGTGTCTCTGGATATCGCCAATACCACCACCTGACACCTTGGCCTGAACCTGCATAAGGGAGGCACTCGTATATCATCGTGTGCCTGCCTACCTCCGTCGTATTATTGGGGACTATTTAGCGGAGAGAGCCGTTATCTACTCGGGTCGGAAAAGATGGAACTGGTGAGAGACGTCGTGCGGTGTTCCACAGGATTCGGTTCTGGGGCCGCTGCTGTGGAACATTGGTTGCGACTGGGTGCTACGCATCGGCAATCAGCCATACTGGCCAGGTCGTTGGGAAGATCTAGCATTTGGATCTCGAAGTGGCTTTGCACAAATCTGAGTCTCTGTTTCTATGGGCCTCGGAACAAGCCACCTCGGGATTTACACATACCTAGTGGTCCGCATCGGTGTCGATTCGACGATGAAGTACCTGGGACTCGTCCTCACTCTCGTTACACTCGCCCTTGGACAGCCGATGGAACTTCGGACAGCACACAGGTTGATGAGCGTTGTAGCTGCTCTTACTTCTACCTAATTTGGGGAGGGCCAGCGGAGGCTATGTATGACGATCGTGCAGTCCATGGCTCTCTATACGCCCGTGTGGGCGGCGGACATCCTGGCAGCCCGCAACGTCGCAATATTGCGAAGGCTACAGAGAGCGATGGCTATTAGGGTGATAAGGGGATACCATACGATCTCTTACAAGGCAGCAAGCTTCCTGGCCGGATCAGTAATCAGTGATCTGGACGCGAAAATCTTTGCGTCCCTATACGGCTGGCGGAAGGTGGAGCTAGCGAGTGGTCAGCCTACCGTTCCTCGGGAATCCGAGGCACGAAGGATCGAGCTTCGTCAGATTCTAGTGGCTGAATGGAGGGAGCAAATTCCACAACCCAGGTGGGGGCTCGTCAAATTAGTGGCCTGTTTTGGAGGAAAAAAAATTGAAATTTTCAACAGTAAACAGCACCCAGAATTCTTGCAACAACTTACTTTTGTTAACATAAAAGTGTCAACAAAAAACATATCTCAAAAAAAAAAACGTGATAAATGTGCGTGTCTAAACGCTCTTACAGCCCCAAAGGAATGAAGTGTCCAACTGTGCCCCGTAATGATATCGTTACGTGTTTCGGATAGATTTTCAAGTAAATTGGGCCACTTGTTACTTCCGAACTGAATGATTTTAATATTTTAACCGTGCTGTCGAACTGAACATTTCGAAGCTCGTTTTCAAAATCGTAATTGGAATTCTGGAATTGTATTATGCGAAATATGAATTAATGTTTAGGTACGTGATTTTATTACTGACTGATTATTTATATAATATTTATATACTTTATTATACACCACAAAAATACATAACAAAAAGAAATGCCTGTCTGTAAAGTTGATTTACGGACGATAGATTAACGTGACAACGTCATAACAAAACATTGATGCGGCGCAAGCGTACAATGAGCGCAACGGGACAATGAGCGTAACGGGACAGTGAGCGTAACGGGACAATGAGCGTAACGGGACAGTGCGCGTAACGGGACAGTGAGCGTAACGGGACAATGAGTTATCCTTTTTCGTGCATGCAGCCGGTGTTCATCGATTCATTAGACGTTGTCACGTCAAAAACTAATCAAACTCTACAAAATATATAATGGGTTGCCTTATTGCTCGATCTCTTAAGGCTCCGTGCACGAAAAAACTCTTTTGTCAATTTCTTATCTAATTGTGAGAAAAATGGAAATAATCGAAACATTACGTCTGTGTAACTATAAAAGTACAGTTTTCATGGTGCTAAATCATTCGTGTCAGTCACAGCAGCTGTTAATAGTTTCATAATTTTTGTGCTCTCCAAAATATAGTTTATTTCGCCGTTGATTTACTTAATGAAGATATTGTATAATCATTAAATAAAATTTTGATTATATTTCAAGGATAGCTGAAGACTAATTTGCGATTTTTAAATTTCTTGATATGATTTGCTAAATAATAGGAAAAAATATATTACTGACGGGGTTTAAAACAAAAAAAAAAAAGGTTTTTTTAATATAATTTTTCTGCTAAGATATTTTGTATGGAAGTTGGAAAAAGTGGTTCAGCTACATGCAAGTAGACTATATAATGATGTTGATGATATTTTTTAATGTTCAAAATCAAAAATAGGTTCTTGTAGAATGATGATCAAATTTCAGTCTCGCGTAATTTTTCGGAATCTTTGTTTTTCATTTGCAAAATAAAGAATACGACTTTTCAAATCACAAATAATTTTGTTTAAATTATTTTTCTCTTTCTCACAAACAATGGAAAAAATTGATCAAAATCAGTCGATTTCGTGCACGGCAAATACTGACTTAATAAACTATAGAGTCCTTATTAAGGAATAAGGACTCTATAGTTTATTAAGTCAGTATTTTCACATAAAGAATTGAGTGTGTGATAATTATCAACTACAAAATTTGCTTTATAAGGTTTTGTTAAATAAAATCCAATCATTGACTTGTTCTTCATCATCTGCCTAGGCTTTCCCAAACTATGTTGGAGTCGGCTTCCAGTCTAACCGGATATTGCTGAATCATTGACTTGTAATAAGTGTCTATAAAGACAGAAGTCATTTATCAAAATAAAGTATAGGATGAAAGGTCGTCATAACCCTTGAAAAGATTAACATAATAAAAGATTAATATTTTCTTTTAAGACTACACAAAATGCTTACTACACTATTTTACAACTTTGGAATTAAGCATAAAAAAAGTTATTTCTATCTAATAATAAAAAACGAAACGACAGGGCTTTCAAAAGTTTAATAAAATTATTTCAGGCAGCTCTAAGTTGATTACGGAGATTAAACTAACTCCACGGGAACTTGCGTTTATTTATGCGGGCACAACCCTGATAAATGAAAAGGGTGAAATAGTCCATTCGTGACCACAATTGAAATAAAGGGAAACGCGGGGGAAATAAAGCAATCAAATTTAAGTACTTGAAAATTGTCTTTTGAATATATAAACAAGATGCAGCAATGTTAATAATACTCCTCCTCTTTACATAGTAGGTATAAAATGAAGTCGCTTCCGCTGCCTGTTCGCTTAGATCTTTTAAACTTCTCAACGGATTTTAATGCAGTTTTCAGCAATATATAGAGTGATTCAAGAGGAAGGTTTATATGTATAATACATATATCGATGGCCCCACCGAATAAACGTGCAATGCTTCTTACACTTTTTTTTTACATTTTTCGTTTCTTTTGCCTATCCTGTACCCACAAATTTTTTTTTTAATGAATTTTAGACTCAAAACACGCCTATTATAATAGTGAATTTCTTTATTCTAGGGAAATAATTAATTTTAAAATTATAGGAATAGTTTATGTTATAATTACATGCTTTTTGAGTCGCCAAGAAAGTAAATAAAAAAGAAAAATTGTTTATTCTGCACAAACAAAACGCACATTACATAAAAAATAGACAAAATACACATACTAATACAATGTAACTAAAAGCCTCGTATTCAAAACCTTAAATGTAACAATAAAAATAAAAATAAAGTTTGACTGTTGTCCATTGCTTGATGACAGGCCTTTGACAGGCCAAGACCACAGACAATAGATGTTACATAATTTAGTGCGTTGTGCAACATGGGTAAATGACAACAAACAAACATAACAAAAACTAAATGTTTAGCGCAGTGGAAATTGTCTACCTTTGCAACAAACAACAAATTACAAATAAAATAAAGCCGTGCGTCGCATCTGTGCAAGAATAGGTCGTTGCTCAGCAAAATGCTGTGACTTCGGACGGACCTATCGTCAACCTCGCGAGTGACATAATGACGAAATATACAAGTCTATGGCTTATTTTTTTCCCAATAATTCAATTATACATTATTTATACCTATTTACAATGAAATGAGCGTTATTGAAGTGTAAACGTTTTTATTTTTTGCTGAAAAGTTGTAATTTTTCTCTTTTACGTTTATTCGGTGGGGCCATCGATATGAGTAGGTACAGAAAAGCCGAAAAATATATATTTGTGCGCTTAAATTGCAAATGCTGGCTAAACCTTACGAGATAGATCAAATTAATGTACTGCGGAATTATATATCTTAAAAAGGTCGATAAAAAAGTCCGTATTAGTATATATTTATCTCCTAAGGATAATCCACAGTAACCATTTTTATCTTTTACATACTACCACAAAAAAAAAAAATGTTTTATTTACCAAGCTATTTTATACAATACAGTATTATTCCTTATCCAATTCAATATATTACATACGTTGTACATTTAATGTAGATCAAAACTGCCCTTAACAGCATTTCATTAAAATGGATATCTTAGAAGATATTAGAGATTTAAAAAGCAGAGGCATAGCGGCTGGCGGGCCGTACATTTCGTCGTGGTTGGCAGCGGTACGGTCTGAAAAATCAGCTGTAAATATTGTATACAAAGATATTCTGTAGTATAGACTAATCATAATATTATTAATCACTCCACACTGCCCCAAATTAGTATCTACAATGCACCAGTGCGAAGCCGGGGCGGGGCGTTAGTATATATTTTTTAAATCTTTTATTTAGATTATTTTCTATTTTGTGAATGTGAGAACGTTGTAGGCCCAGTAGAGTGTAGGTTTGTTGGCACTTTTCCATTTTATTAAGTACCTAGTAATTGTTGAAAGGCCTATACTGTCCTCCCATACCTATTAACATTGTTATTTGATAATATTGTAAAGCCAATTATTTTTAAAAGAGTAACCATGGAAATACTTGCCAGCTCTTCTCCATAGAAAACGACAAATTGGAACCGTGCACCTAGCTTCTGACGTTTCATAAGTGCCCATGTAGGTTTATGTGAAATAAAATATTTTGATTTTATTTTTATTTCTTTATAAATTGTGCAATGTTAATATAGTATACTAACTGCAGCCCGCGGCTTGCCCACGTGGATTTTTTCTAAAATAAAAGTAGCCTAAGTTACTCCTTATATTATCAGCTATCTGCAGGTGGAAGTCCCGTCAAAATCGATCCAATTGTTTCCGAAATTAGCCAGAACAAACAGAAAGATTAAAAAAAAAAAAATAAGTAGGTACTAAAAAGCTGTTATGTTGCCATTACAAACAGATACTTCAATTTTATTCATTTGTATAGATAACAAGGTTTATTCTTCAAAAGAAGGCGAGTTATGAGAGTTCAAATAAAAATAAAATATCAAGTTTCTTTATAGAATGAATAAGAACGCCGCGATGATGTCTTTTCATCCTATTCTTCAAACTATGAAATCGAGTAAAAATTCTTCAATTTTATGAAAATTTCTAAAGCTATTCTAACAATGCTTTTGTTAGGTATCTCACTATCGTTTGGTTCAGGAATGAATAAAATCTGACAAGCGTAATTTAAATAAAATTTTATTTTTACTTCGATATCTTTTTGGTCTAGTGGACGCAGGTGTTACGATTGAGCGTGCGGTCCTGTAGGTATATCCAGTTTGGACGAAGTATTATTGGTGTTTTTTCGATATGAAATTCTGAGTCTGGTCCGGTTTTGGTCTTCCTCGATTACATGGGAGTTATAACTATTGAAATGTTTTGCAAACTGCACCGTGTGACATGTGTTAAAACAGGACTTGTGAGGGCGTGGACACATGTTTATGGTACGGCACCGGCCACCGTGTAATGGCACGACGCCGCTACTGGGAGACGGCACGGCGTCGTGCCGCGGCACGGTGCCATGTACGTTGCATCACCGGCACAAGGCAGCAACCATAGTTCAGTTTTTGTCTTGATATGGACCGCGAAAGATTCTGCTCCTGTTATTAAGGCGCCGAATGAAGAAAAAACAGAATCAACGTATCAATGTTTTCAAATTTGTATCCTTATAATTATCCTTTGTCTTGTCCCAGAGAACGGGACGTGCTTCCACTAGTGAAATTAAAAAGTCAATATCTAAATTGTTAGCCATTTATTTATTTATTTAACACTTTCTCACACAAATGTACAGAGGCGGACTTAATGCCATAGGCATTTTCTACCAGTCAACCTTTGGGTGGTGCAGAGACAAACAGTGGTAGGTGCAATTACGAAAATTGATTTTTTATATTTTACCTTAACTATAAATAAGATATATATACCTAATTATATATAAATATAAGAACAAATAAATATACATAAATACACGAATATACTAAAACAAATAAGACAAGCAATGAGATAACATTAACGTTGTTGTGATACTGCCAGCTTCTTACGAATGTGCTCGCGAACTTTAACTTTAAAGGATAATCGATTGGTTGCCATCCTGATTTCCTGAGGAAGCGCGTTCCACAGAGAGATAGACTGTACGAAGAAGGAAGAGTGAATGAAGTCAGTGCGGTAAGTGGGACATTGAAGAAGACGGTTGTGCGAAGAACGTAGATTTCTATTGTGGTTGGCGCAAATGTACTGAAAGTGGGGGGCTAGATAACTAGGGGAAGAGGGAGAGTCAAGAAATGAAAACAAGGTGGTCAGCGCCCTTTGCTCTCTGCGCTGGCGTATGGGTAACCACTTTAGAAGCGACCGATGCGCAGAAACATGATCATATTTACGCCTATTGAAAACGAATCGAATGCAGTTATTGAGAAGACGGTCAAGTTTGTCGAGGAGATCTGCATTCAGGTCATAACAGCACACATCACCATAATCGATGATAGGGAAAATTAAGGACTGCCCAAGCATTGTCTTGGTACTAGATGGTAATAAATTTTTCAGTCGGTAAAGAGCTCGCAGCGTTCCAGTGACCTTCTGGCTAACCCTAGCGACTTGAGTACGCCAGTTCAGGGTAAAATCAATTTGCAAGCCTAGGTCCTTCACATCAGTGCTAAATGGAACGATTGACCCATTGAAGAGAACTGGTGGCAAAGTTGAACCATTCACTTTACCAATACTACGAGGACTCCCAATGATTATCGTCTGACACTTATTAGGGTTTACTGCAACACCAAATCTATCAGACCAGGTTTTAATAGCTGCCAAGTCCCTATTTAACTTGTCGACAGCGTCAGGTATTTCATCAACCCCTCTGTGACAGTACAACTGCAAGTCATCTGCATACAGATGATACGCACACTGAAGCTCGGATGTTATAAGATTAATAAAAATAGAAAACAGAAGAGGAGAAAGAATACCGCCTTGCGGAACGCCAGCTTCCAAATCACACCAGCAAGATGATGAATCCTCAACATGAACGGACTGCTGACGTTCTTGAAGGTAAGATAAGAACCATTCCAGTGCTTCGGGAGAGACCATAACATAGGACAGAACAGCCATTATTATGCATTAATAAACACGTGCGAACTAAACAACAACAAAACATTAACTGCCGAGCGGTTCGCCGTATGCCACCGCGGTGTACCGTACACGGGACCGTGCCGCGGAACGACGCCGTGCCGTCTCCCGGTAGCGGCGTCGTGCCGTTACACGGTGGCCGGTGCCGTACCGTAGACATGTGTCCACGTCCTTAGGAGGACTTTTCTTAAATAATGTTAAGATAATTCGGTTTAAAGTTATTAAATATAGAAAATAGATGAACATTAATAATTCCTCCCCCTTATCTCTGAAACTAAATAGCCTAAAATTTTGAAAAAAATATAGAGAGTATGGATTTTTCAGATGGGGCAGTAAGGGTAGGTACAGACGTCAGCACATCAAGCTACTACAATCTGTCAAATTTCTTTAATAGATTTTCAACTTATCACTACAGGATAAGGTTCAAAGTTGATTGCGAAAATTTGACAGTTTCGGGTAGCTTGACCTGCTGGCGTCTGTACATTAACCGTTGTAGCTACATGAAAACGGTCTTAGGAGACTGTCCTTATTTCTTACATTTTAGAGAAATAATGATCCACATTCACGGAAGTTGAAAAAAATAAATAAAAAAATACAGTTAGAAAGAAAATGGGCCATTTTCACAAAATATTTTTTTTGGTGCCAATCGATCCTATTCTCTCTTATAAGGATCAAAAAACTTTATAGGACCAATTAAGGTTTGAGTACTAGAAAAGTCAGAAATCGCAAAAAACCTTTCCCGTACATTTCGTAGCAAATGAGCCTCCCCTTACTTTTTAGCTATGGATAGTCTGGTCGTTACAATAAAAACTAGCCGAAAATTAACAAAATTAAAAAATCGCCCTGTGTACTTAAAGATTAGAGGAAAACCAATTAGATTTCTATGGTCTTAAAATAACATGGTAGGTAAATCATTCAATATTGTGCGTAGAAACTTACATTTGCAGTTCGAATGCATGGGGGACATGTTTTCAACTACCTACAATGTTAAGTATGTTCTTAGGATAAATTCATCCCAATTACGGAACCCTTCATTGTGCGTGGTCCGACACGCACTTGGCCGGTTTTTATATACTTAGGTATACCTCTGCCTACCCCACCGGCGTGTACAGGCGATATATTATCACCAGTTGGTGACATTAATATATACTTAGTTACTGTACCAACACATCTGTCTACGTCTTCAGGGAATAAAAGCAAAAAGTAATTATTACATCATTACCACAGTATAAATAAGTAACAGTATTACGCCTCGGCAGTGACCTTAAAATGATTACCTACAGCCACTCGGTAGATAAACCTTCCGCGTCCGTGCGTAGGTAACTGCCACGCACTCGAGGCGATTGCATACTGGTATACACTAAGATTTCGAAGCGCGTCGTTTCAGCCGTTTTCTATGAAGACATAATACTGTTACTTTATTATACTGTGTCTTTTCGTTGACCACCTTCAATTCAGTCCAGTTCTTATAATAATATTGCGGATTTAATTAAGTCTTTGAGGACTAATTAACTATCTTCAGTCTATTGAGCGATAGAATTAAATACTCAGAGGAATGCTGGCAGTCTGTAACGAGCTCTATCATTAGTCTTGGTTCTCGAGGATAGTAATAACTGGTTATTAAAATAGTCTAGCCTTATTAATTTATTTAAGGACAACCAACAAAGCATACACCAAAAATACATGTTAAATACCCTTTTTTTTTCTTAACTACGTCATTTCAGCGTTAACCTTGAGAGGTTGAGACTCTTTAACTGGACTTTCCCGTGGTTGCCTTAAGCTCCTAACGAAACTTAATGCCTCCAGCCAGGGCGTAAAAACTTATAAACTAAACAACTGCGCGCTAAGGGCACCCCCTGTGGGGAACGAACCTCGGCTTAGGGCAGAGTCGGAGGGAGGATGGCAAGGGACCGACGGTGGCTGGATAAAATCAGGGTTATGATTATTATTGGGGGAATTTAAAGCTACAGGCTCAGCTATAGCGCGTGCTGGCGCTTCGCTTACGGGCAAGGGTCGGGGAGGATTATTTAGTTGGGGATTTCGCGCGGGGCCTCGGCGGCGAGGTCGGAATGACGGTCGTGTATTGTGTAATCTCTTTCGAAGTGTACTCGTTTCTGCTCTCCTGGAGGAGAATTATGGGGTCGTCTGGGTCGGTCAGTGTAAAATACCCATATTATATTTAATTTTTATAGTGTAGCCTTAATTAAAGGCTGCCACGGCAAGCATTAAAACAGTAGTAGGAAATGCAGTCAAAAAACATTTAGAAAACATATTTTACTTATTTTTCTTATTTAGATAGATTTATTTATATTATGTAAGTGAAAAAGACAATAGAAACTACAATAAATGAAAAAAAAAAAAAAATATGATAATGCCCTATGCAAGATAGACTTGAGTTTATGTAAAGAATAAGACATATCTACGTTGGGTGTCTTTTTTTTTGTTACTGAAAAGAGTATCTATGCTTAGATGGTTTGGTCATGTTGTGAGGATGAATGAAAGGCGACTTATAATAGTTATTTATGCAACTGGTGTATAATAAGGGATATTAAAACATGAGTGTGATAACAGTATCACATGAGTGTTGAGACACAATCCGATGACTGTGTTGAGTTTTTTTGGAATGGCATCTAAAATTTACAATAAAATACCTGTGGACATTTTAAACACCAAGGAACTCCCACTATTCAAATATAAATTGCGATTTTTTTAAATTGACAAAGCTTTACTACACGATCCACGATTTTCTTAATATTAATTAGTACCTACTATAATCTGTCACCATACACCAAATTCTTATTTTGTAAGATTTGCTTTGTATGTGATGTACGATGAAATTTTTGATATGGTGCATGTTGACATAATTTATTATTGTATGCCTACTAGGCAGGACATAATGGATCTGTAATTTACCTAACATCTGTCTGTATAACCTATGCTCACAATAAAAAGATTTGATTTGATTTGATTTGATTTGAATACCTAATTATGTACAGTGTTATCAAAGCTTGTATCACTACTTTTGTAAACAACAAACTTATACATTTTTGCGTATTAACTAACTTAATTTATAAAACGCGTGTGCATGAAAATGTTATTTTTTTTTTATTCATAAAATTGGCTGTTTGATAAGTAAGAAAGGGATCGAAAACGCAAAGGTTATAAAGTTGCATAGTGAAATTTAGTACAACATTATAACACTCGTTTGGATGATATTATGGTTACTATGACACCGGTTGTTTTAATGTTGGCAATAAGCTAACTGTTTCAGAAACTTTTATAGAGGATTTATAGCATGGGTGTAGATAAAAGGTATTTACAAGGCACATGTGAGTGGAAACGCCGGGAGGGGACGCCTTAGGAGAACATATAGTGACCTAATCGGTGATGTTCTTCAGAAAGGTCAGGAGCGTAGCACTCGCAACTGGCGTGCATGTATGACCAGATGTATGAATGTAAACGAAGCAAAAGGAGTATGTAAGGAGCGTAGCAGGTGGCGCTCTATATTTTCTTTCTGCCCCCATGGGAAAAAGGCGTGAGTTTATGTATGTATGTATTAAGATGAAATATAAAAGGCGACCATTTGTTATTTGTCAATTTGTTTGACAGAGAAATCAATCTAACTATAGCCTTGTCTATGTTGGGGTCGGTTAAATACCAGTATTTTAAATGGAGCTACCGCCAATCTGACTTCCACAACCCAGTTACTATACTCCATTTACTATAGCATTAAACAAATAACGGCTAAATAACGACAGTTATTGTGTAATATTGTTGAAATTACTGCACTTTAGAGTTATTTTTTTAATGTAAATGGTAAATAGATTACAGTGCTTTGTATTTATTGTGAAATAACGGAGTTTATTAAACGTTTACATCGAAATAACGGAAGGGTGAGAAAAGTTATTTGTCTAATGTTATAATAAATGGAGTATAGATAACATGATACCCCTTGGTAAGACTGGTTGTCAGACTTTCGGGCTTCTGACAACCCGTAGCGACTATCAAAGATCCACAAATAACGGCCGGGTCCAACGTACTTTCCGAGGCACGGAGGAGTCTCGGTTTGTAAAGATGGTCACCCATCCATGGACCAACCCCGGCAAGCGTGGCTTAACCCGATGATGGCTCGACTTAGCCACGAGCACCTCCATTGATTTGCGATATAATAACAATTCTATTCTAGCATGATACTTTATCAAAATAAGCAAAACGGATAAACAAACCGGCTCACCAAATAAATCTCAAGCGTCTGCCGTGAATAATTAACTGCTTGAAATATTTGATGCAACTAGTTTTGTTTGATTAAAAGTTTCAAACAAGGATCATGAGGGATTAAACAATGTTTAATCACTGTTTTATGAAACGATTAATTCACTAGAATTTTAAATATTTGCAGCAGACTTTCTGTATGTGTTTAAGTGTTATTTACATTCATGCTTTGAATACATTTTTAGAAGATTGACAGTTAATTGAACTTGAATACTATAGGTAGGTACTAAAACGCAGATATTGAGACATATATAATAAGATTAATATTCTATTGTACAAGTACCATTCCATAAACACAAAACAAATCAATCTGCCTAGCCTTTTCCCAACTATGTTGGGGTCGGCTTCCAGTCTAACCGGATGCAGCTAAATACCAGTATTTTACATGGAGCGACTGCCTATCTGACCTCCACAACCCAGTACCTGGGTAACACGATACCCCTTGGTAAGACTGGCTGTCAGACTTTTTGGGCTTCTGACGACCCGTAACGACTGTCAAAAATCAACGAATGACAGCCGGGACCAACGGCTTAACGTGCTTTCCGAGGCATGGAGGAGTCTCGGTATGTAAAGATGGTCACCCATCCACGGACCAACCCCGGCAAGCGTAGCTTAACCCGACGGATCGACTCGTGCGGCTGTTATTACTTAGCCACGGGCTCCTCATAAACACGAAACACAAACAAAAAATATAATCTTTTTGTTTTTGGTTCAAGCATAAAAATAATAAACATTAATTTCACAAAGCTTTCTCTATACGCTTAATTTTAGAAGTAGATTAAGAAACATGCCTCCAAGCGTTTTTTAAACTACATTTCTTCCTCTAATGTTAAATGTTATATCTAGCATCATACGCAAAGTTAATCCCCAAGATAAGTGTCGGTTCCAACGACTTGTGTGGCGTTCTTAAAGAGCTTTGACAGACAGCTAAACACACCAAGCGACCTTGGAACTCAAGGTTTTCCACTCACAACAACAACAAAAAAAGAAGTTATAGAGCGAGTTTTTTTTGTTACAAATTTGGGTAATACATAATAGGTACATTAAATCTCAGCCATATTACACCATTCAACATGCGAACATTTATACAATTATTATTATCATCACTTAAGTTTAACGGCAATTCAGGCCAAAGCAATTCAGCAAAAAGAAATCACTGATAATCTGTGATCGCGGTCACACTGTAGTACTTTAGTTCACCTCAGTTTTCACGTTGAGATCTTTATACATAGAATAACACTGCAGGTGGTATGACAGATCACTTCATCCGAGTAATCACGGTGAATTTATTACAGAATACACAGGCAGTTCTATGCCAAAATGAATTGTCATTCAATATCTGAAATCCAAACCGTAAATATTTACGTTTGGAATTAATTTGTTGTGACATATGTCAATAACAGCGACTAGAATAGTTTTTGTTTATCCTAACATGCAAAATGTTTTCGATACAATTTTAATAAATATTTATTAGTTTTACAGGGTTAACTACACTGTGTGCTCCTGAAAAATGTTGCAAAACCTTTTTGTAGTTCAGTGATCAATGATTTTAGTTGGGAAAAGCCGGTGTATTTTTTTAACCCTGTTGCGTAGAAGCTTTTAACTGTAAAAACATTGAAACAAAGTAACTTTACCGTACAAGTGAAACTAGGAACAATAACAGAACTGGAATTAGATACATTAAATCTTTTTGGTTCTACTCAAGGTTTTCAACTTATAACATGGCTCGAGGAGGGGGTGAATATACATAATTTTAATACTAGAAATAAATATAAAATAGATCAACCATTTTCCAGATTATCTAAAGTACCTACATACATCTTATAAGGGGTACTGTGTTAAATGTTACAATAAAATATTTGCTGATATATATCATCATATCATATAATAATAACAAAAATAATATCATATATTTCATATAGTTGTAATATTACAATTATATGAAAGAAAATTTAAAACTCATATTAAAATCACACTTTGTGAACTAGCATATTACAAATTAGAGGATTATATCCAAGATAAGAATGCTTGGAAACATGCTGGTCCTGCTTCATAGGACAATTTAGAGTCTAGACAAAATCAAACTGGTTGCTAATTTAACGGTGTAATTTATATTTTTTATGATATTAATTTTATTTTCTGTGTAGAATATACTTTAACTGACACACTGACTTATGTTATTAGAAGTTAAAATTTTAGGAAAATCATCTACTTTTACAATGTTTGTAAATATGTAGGCACTATGTGTCTATCACATAATTAATTTTTCATCACATTACTTACCCCATTTCCTCCCGTGGGTGTCGTAAAAGGTGAATTAGGGACTTACTAGAGAATGGGCAGCGGCGTTCTCTATGAATTTTTAACACCATACTGCGATCGCCAACCCGCCTGCCAAGCGTGGCGATGATGGCAAATCCCCGCCTTTTGGAGGAAACCTATGTCCAGCACTGGATGTCTTTTGGCTGTAATGATGATGATGACATTACTTCACTTTTCATTATTTTTACCTACTGGTATAGTAATTTTATTCTAGGTAAGTACATCGTCTTCACATATAATTAATAATTAGAGTACATATAATAAATATTGTTAACATTTCAAAAGAGTATGGAGTTTCTTGCCCATTCTTCTCCATACGTAACTACCTTTTGGAAGGGGCAACTAGAATCAATTAATTATTTTTGTAATTTTTGACGTTCAAAAGTGCCTTTTAATATGTGCCTTTTTAAATAAATGATTTGACTTTAAAATGCTTGTCGGATAAGAGTTGTATCCGGTACGCCAGCGCCATCTGTTGGCGTTCGACGGAGTTGCGTGATTCGCGCCATTCGTTCTTGACTAATCGCGACGCTAGCGCTGCCTAGCAGCGCATGACACGGTCTACGACACAACGTTCGACAGGCTATAGGTGTCCGCCGCACAGTTGACAAGTGAAGTTGATCGGTGGCGGTCAAGCAGTGAAGACGTCAAGGCACTGTTGTTGATATTTGGTTGCAGGTTAACACACGAGGACGTGTGCTAGCAGAATGGTCGTGTCGGAGAAGAGTTGTATCCGGTACGCCAGCGCCATCTGTTGGCGTTCGACGGAGTTGGTTGATTCGCGCCATTCGTTCTTGAGTAATCGCGACGCTAGCGCTGCTTAGCAGCGCATGACACGGTCTACGACATAACGTTCGACCGGCTATAAGTGTCCGCCGCACAGTTGACAAGTGAAGTTGATCGGTGGCGGTCAAGCAGTGAAGACGTCAAGGCACTGTTGTTATTTGGTTGCAGGTTAACACACGACGACGTGTGTTAGCAGGATGGCCGTGTCGGAGAAGAGTTGTATCCGGTACGTTAGCGCCATCTGTTGGCGTTCGACGGAGTTGGTTGATTCGCGCCATTCGTTCTTGACTAATCGCGACGCTAGCGCTGCCTAGCAGCGCATGACACGGTCTACGACATAACGTTCGACCGGCTATAAGTGTCCGCCGCACAGTTGACAAGTGAAGTTGATCGGTGGCGGTCAAGCAGTGAAGACGTCAAGGTACTGTTGTTGATATTTGGTTGCAGGCTAACACACGAGGACGTGTGCTAGCAGGATGGCCGTGTCGGAGAAGAGTTGTATCTGGTACGCCAGCGCCATCTGTTGGCGTTCGACGGAGTTGGTTGATTCGCGTCATTTGTTCTTGACTAATCGCGACGCTAGCGCTGCCTAGCAGCGCATGACACGGTCTACGACACAACGTTCGACCGGCTATAAGTGTCCGCCGCACAGTTGACAAGTGAAGTTGATCGGTGGCGGTCAAGCAGTGAAGACGTCAAGGAACTGTTGCGCGTTCGGTATAGTTGTGTCGTGTACCAATATTAATTACTTTGCATACCCATTACTGTATAGAATCAAGTTCTTCTAACTGAACAGACAGATGTGCTGCTGGGGAGTTTGTTTCGCTACTTCTTCTTCCCAGCTATAGCACTAGGAAGTGGTTGAAGAGATGGGCGTTTTGAGGGAGCTGTCTTGTGTAAATTTAAAGTTAGAGTTAATGCCTAGGTTGAGTAAATGACTTTTGATTTGAGTTTAATTCGGTTTTTCTATGACGCGACACCCAACACTACCCACAATACGCCCACAGTAGTTAAAATATGGCTGATGATAACGAGAGAAACCTACCCTTCTCCGACATGCTCTAGTGTTAAGTTGCCAAAATGTCGTTTGGTCAATATTGCCTTTCAAGCGTCGATATGTAATCGTTATTATTTGACGTACGTAAGTTACGTTAACCAACCGTTTGAAACAACTGGCCCTAATCCAATTGCAAAAATCTGTTACTCAAAGCAAGCTATACTAATGCTGAGTGCCATAGGATGTTTTAAGGTATGGTTCACTTTAACGCGGACGGAGGTCGCAGTTAAATCCCAAATTCTATAAAGGGTACAAATAAAGAAAGAAAGAATGAAAGAAAAAGATTTTATTTGGGACACGCCCAGGAAATACTACAATAATAAAAATAAAAATAAATAATAATAATCATGAAAAAAAAAAAAAAAGTTCAAGCTAAAAACAAAGTGAAAATAAAAAGAAACATGTGCGAGGCCAAAAAGGCAAGGCATACATAGTCTGATCTGAAATAAAATCTGTACCCTGTATGGCTGCTTACGGCCTTAAGATCTGTTGCTTACGACCGGAATGATTTCTATTAGAAACAAATCGTTTGAACTTATCAGTCTGAGCGTATATGCGCACGCATCCGGTCAGACCGACGGGGTCAGATTCGTCCGATTAGTTTTATCATCCCGTAGGTATATGGTGACCTATTAAATATATTGCATCTAGAATAAAACCCATTATTTATGATGACTGGCACCATATCCGACACATGTCAATTTGTAACGATTGAGCCGCGATTACCGAGCCGGTGAGTCAGCATGAACTTTAAATTGAACCCAAAAATAGCGCAAAACCACCCTTTTGTGCAATCGTTTCTTTGTATTAATGTATTCTATTGTTAACACCACAATAGATAAACGACCTTGAACTTTTTCTTTGAAAAAAAAAAAAAAAAATTAAGACTACATCTTTCCATCTTTCCACTACATTGTAGTTCTAAGTATGTATTTGAGTGATATTTATTTTAGAAGTATGTATGTAAGTATATTCTCGTATTGTATGTTTATAAGTATTTATATTAGTGTATAGCTATTTTGATTTTATGTATATTTTTTTCTCTTTTACTCATAAACACGTTGTCTACATCTCTATATCTACTTTCCTATCGCAGGAATACTGGAAGAGATTTCATTAGAAATAAGCATCACCTTTGTACGTATTTTTCTGTTCCTTTCTTCTTGTCTGTTTATGTGTGTGTACATAAATTGTTAAATAAATAAATTAAATAAAGAAGATAGCAGAATTACCCGGGTGTGGTAAAGGATCTGTGTCTGATCGTGCCGGATAATTACGTGTCGTGGCGACGGCAACCGCGGTTACTGGCGGTGCCTCGCGGCCGGACCAACCTGCTGGGTGAAGCACCTTTGACGCGCGCCTTGCATATATTTAACAAAATCGTGGGATTTATTTAACTGTTGTCTGAATGAGTTCACAAAAATTACTTGACATGAAAAATATTGTTTAAGACCACGCTACCGATTTGGGGCAACCTGTAATGCTAGTTGGGAATAATAAATAAATATTAAGGTATATTTTAAGTATCTAAAGATTTGCGCAGACCAGAGTAAATACTGTCATAACAGACCGACTATCATTCTATGATTCTGTAATATAAAATAAAAAACTAAATAACACTCGTAGTCAGTTAAATTAGCATGACAAAGTAATGCTACGACTGCGTAGCCGGCGGCGCGTGGCGTAGAGAACTGCGTAGCAGCTATGTCGTAGCCGACATACATCTATAGGTCATAGCACACATATCAACTCGGAAACGGATCTTAACCGTATCAACTCAAGCCGTTTAGTATTCTTTGTATGAAACTCCATACTGAAAAGCACACTAATCGGAATCGTAACGTAAACGATTCACCTCGGGACAAGCTCACGAACCGCGGTGTGGCGCGTGGTCAACCAGCAGTCCCCGTGCTTACAGCTCGTCGTCCCCGCGCTTACGCCTCTCAGTCGCCGTGCTTGCGTCTCTTCGTCCACCCTTGTCCCTCTCACCCCTCCCGCGTTCGGATTCAAACTGATCTGATGCCAGCCAGGTCAACCAGCAGCGGTCAGCGAGCCGTAAGCGCGGCGTCGCCTAGCTGTAGCCGAGTCGACGTATCGGAGCTGCTGATTGAACTATTGTATACAAGCAAACACAATAAAATAAAAATAATAATATTTTTTAAACAGTTATTTAGTTCATAATGACCTCAAAATATTGAAATATGTATTAAAAAATCCCGTTCAAAACTACTAAAACTGCACAGAATTAACTGTAAATTTCTCCTTACTACATCAATAGTATAAAATAAATTTTAATAAAATTTATATCAGAATAACTGTTACTTGATAAGTTTAATTTAATATAAATATAAAAAAAAACTTAAAATTAAAGTATTTGCGACTGCCAAATTGCTACAAAATGCGATGCGTCGGCTATCGATCGCAATTTTGTGATAGGCCTCTTAATAAATACTAGCATTTGCCCGCGGCTTCGCCCGCGTGGATGTCGGTTATCGCATAGAAAAGTACCCTGTGTACTTCTCCATATCCCAGGCTATATCACAAAATTCTAACTTAATGTGATTCTCATTAATGTGATTCTAATTTTAATGTGATTCACTATGTGAATAGAAACCGAAACAAAAGATTTAATATAAAAAGTAAAAGTACTTATGTTCTGAACGTGAATGAGTCTTTACCTAAAGATAACAAACACAAAATCAAAATACGAAATTTCACTCAAATTCATAAAGCAATCAATTGTACCAAATTACAACACGAAATAAAAGTGCGACACAAATAATAATTTTAAAATAATTCACGTAAGTACCAACAATGTGAAAACAAAATGAAATCCTCCGAAATGTCGCATGATACACCGTTTATGGTGATAAAACACTCGAAATATCTAATGAACACCATTGGTGCATAACTTTTCTCAGGGTCACGTTCGCAATTGGACGAAATATTTGACATTTATTTTGTACTTGCAACACGATCTGGCTGTAGAATTCGATTAGTCGACTAATACTTGACCGGTTGACATTTTAACGGGAACACCACTAAACGAACGAAAAAAAAAAAAGAAAACAAAATACGTCTGTACTCTGTGGTCGTGTGGTGGTGTGGCGCGGTGCTTAATGTAAACATTCATCAAGATTATACGTGCGTAAAGTAAAGGATTTAATGAGAAAACGGTTTAATCTTAGAATAATCTTATACAGAATTACTGAGAAATAAGTGTAGATTTCGTATTGAGTGTTAGTTTATCGAAAAGTGATAAATCTAACGAAATCAGTGAAAAAGTAACGAAAGTTTTGGAATGCACAAATTTTGATCATAAGGCCGCCGTGTTAAGTAATGTTTTTATGATAAATATTCTCGTATACTGTTTGAAATACACATAAGTAGCTAGCTTATTTATCTACGAACATAATTTGGCTAATAGCTACTGATATTATAGCGTACCTATTGTTATCGTAATCGTATTTCCAAGAGTAAAATTCGGCAAACAAATTCCTACAAAAAGACAATAAAATGGATATAGTATGTTATCCTTAAGAGATAGACATATGCCATCGCGGACTTTTTTGAAGACCTTTATAAGGTACATAATTCCACCATACATTATTTTGTTATATCTTAAAGGGTTTAGACAGCGTTTTCGTTGAAAGCTCCCAGACGGCTTATTTTTTTCCGACACCTCCAACAAATATCGTTAATTCATACAAAAATGCATACAAAAACTTAACAAATTATATACTAAAACCTTCCTCGAGAACCAAGCTATCCATTGGTGAAAACAGCATGAGAATCGGTGCAGTAGTTTTTCAGTTTATCGCGAACAGACAGACAGACAGACAGACAGACAGACAGACGCGGCGGAGGACTTTGTTTTATAATATGTAGTGATTATAATGTGTTTCCTATCATACACGCAACAAACCTCACTGACCCTAACTTTTTTGCCATAGCATTAACTATATTCGGAACCTATCAGAATGTGATTTAAAAGTTATTAAGGATTTGCAAGCTTTTCCTGGATTTATAGAGAGTTTTATTTTAATTGGAGCTTCGAATTTATTGAAAATATAATCTCATAATGCAGCGACGTATGAAATTGCATTTCGCCCTACGTAAAACTTTGAAAATCCAAGGATTCAACTTTAAATAAAATTGTTGACTGTTTCTAGATAAAATATAATAGAATTAAATAATTACTCGTTATCTAGACACTAGGGAGCGTGTCGAGCCAAGTTCAAGAAAAGAAAAGAGAACTTTCGAGCAGCACCCGTGTGTCCAATATTACACGAACCATTTGGAGACACTTTTGAACCCTTCATAACTCAAAAACGATTAAACATAAACACAAAAAATTTGGTTTATACTATACCCCCTAGATAAACGAATACTCCAAATTTTATAAACACAGCTTAAAAGTTTGACGTCCAAAAATCGTCATTTTCATGACTGATCGACTCACATTTAGTAATCAAAAACCGTTCCTACTTCCAGATGACCTAGAAATTTGGCATCTATCTAGGTAAATGTGTGGATACAAAGTAAAAAATCCGAATATAGTGAATGTTTAAGATTTGATTTTTTTTCCAAAACCAATCAATCGATTTAATTTGGTGAATTTAGCGCCTTGCTAAATTATAAGAATAAAAAATTCTTCTTTCTTTTTCGCAGAAGATATACAAAATTCTCCTTTGTGTAAATAATTCGATTATTCAAATTTAAAAAGCCATATTTTTAAATAGCAAACATTGTTGTGCAGAAAAAGAAAAAAAAAAACAAGAAATTGTGTTTTAAATTTACTTAAGAATGTTATACGTTCCAATAATTAAATTTCAGGAATGTCTACTGAAATCGGCATCCATTTAGATCTCAAGTCTTTTGTCCGTGAAGTCGACAACCACACCATCATTATTATACTACTAGCTTTTGCCCGCGGCTCCGCCCGCGTGGATGTCGGTTATCGCGTAAAAAAGTAGCCTATGTCCTTCTCCATATCCCAGGATATATCTCTGCCAAATTTCATGACGATCGGTTCAGCGGTTTAGGCGTGAAAACGTAACATACAGACAGACAGATAGACAGACAGACAGAGTTACTTTCACATTTATAATATTAGTATGGAAGTATGGATTGAACTTGGCTCCCATTTTCAGATTTATTTTTGGTGGGATTATGTATACATATGAATTACGAGGAGCCTCACGGGTCTATCCGTCAGGTTAGGTTACGCTTGCCGAGGTTGGTCCGTGGATGGGTGACCATCTTTACATACCGAGACTCCTCCGTGCCTCGGAAAGCACGTTAAGCCGTTGGTCCCGGCTGTCATTCGTGGATCTTTGACAGTCGTTATGGGTCGTCAGAAGCCCGAAAGTCTGACAGTCAGTCTTACCAAGGGGTATCGTGTTACCCAGTTACTGGGTTGTGGAGGTCAGATAGGCAGATGCTCCATGTAAAATATTGGTATTCAGCTGCATCTGGTTAGAATGGAAGCCGACCCCAACATAGTTGGGAAAAGGCTAGGTAGATTGATTGATGAATTACATATATAAAAGTAGATTATTATTATTATTATTATAGTAGTATTAAAAAAAAATATTATTAAGTCTTTGTCTGTGCGGGGCCTCACTTTATCCATCTCCTTTTCACAAGATGAAACAATGGGCGGTCTTATCGCTGAAAGTATCGATATGAGTTCTTGATAAACTAAGCAAGTTATTTTTGTAGTTACAAACAAAAATAAGGTTACAGGTTAAAAAAAAAAAAAAAACTGGTAGGTTGGTAGGTAGTAGCTATTCGGACACCGAAAAAGTCCAAGCATATTTCTGAAATCATTTCACAATTTATTTTAATACCTACTCATTTTCCTAACATTTTATTGAAACTGAAATTTCTTTGTAAACATAAATTAATAACCCTTATCCCGATTTTTTCTTAACTCAAAGATCCATCTCAAATACTTTTACTTGTACCTAATTGGCCCAATTTTTGATACTTTACTATATAGTAGGTAACCGTACTTCAAAAAAAAAGAAAAGTATTATAAAAATTCACGTGTTTATTCTTACTTACAAGTGGTATTTGAGATCAAAAAGTAATGTAACCTCTTTAGTATTACTTATATGTTTCCTTTTTTGTGTCCTTGCTTTTATATTGTTTTGGTATGTTAAGAGGCTACCGAGCGCACAGTGGCGCCCCCATCGTTATTTCGGTGATTTCTTTTATTTTAGAATGAAAATGCAGAAAATAAGCTCGTCAAGTTGTGCTTCACAAGACTATACGTTATTATTACTACAAACAGTAGTTTTAAATTGTTATGTTTTATTGTAATCATTAAAACGGAGCTTTTTTGAGTTTTTTTTTTTTTTTTTTGATGCTGAGAAATGCCTTACGCATGCCCGCTCATCGGGGGACGAGACGGGGTATGTGAGACTCCCTGCCAAAATGGCAGTATACCCCTAAAACTCAGCGGAGTTCCCTCATCGCCTTGATGGGAGGGTCATGGGAAACCGGCACAGCCTTTACGTCCACAATCCTCCCGGCGCATGCCCGCCTAGCTGGCGGGCCCCGCATGCCCCTCCGCCTGGGGGCGATATGGGAATGACCGGGAACACCTGGCCATTCCCGTCCGACACTGGTGGAGGCCTGTGCAATACAGGCAAGGGTGCCCCCGCACCTGTTGCCTGCTGGCCTCCACCTGGGACCCCGCGCCAGAAGACCCCGCGTCCAGGCGCCCCTGGTCCCCCGCGACGGGTCAGGTCAGTGGCCCCGCCGCCTACCACTCTTCGGCCGCAGAGGATAGGGAGAGCGGCCAACGCAATACCAATACTCCTCTTCCTATGCGGCCCCACCGCGTCCGCCATTCAACGGTGGCGGCCCCGTCAAGGCCGCGGAAGGTAGGGAGAACGGCTCACCGCAATACCGGCACTCCTCTCCCACCGCGGCCTTCCACACTCAGCCGCGATGCCGCCCATTCGACATCGCGGCCCGCCTCAGTTGCGATGTCGCCAAAGCGGCACCGCAACCTACGGCCGCTACGTCGTCGGCTTAGCCGCAAAAGCCCTGACGAGCGGCCCCCTCCTCGGGTTCCTCTTAGCTTCACCATGGCCCTCCAAGCCACGGCTACTGAGCCCCCCCGCCTCGAAAATGCGGGAACCCACCGGGGGGGGGGTTCTAACCTAACCCAAATGATACACCAATAATAGAGGGGATCTGCAGCATTTTAGCAGTTTATTCGGAGTATTTAAAAAACTGAATGTCGTCTTTCGGACCGAGAACCCACCGAGCATTTTGATTCTTCGAACGTATCAAAATCGGAAAACAAACAAATCGCATTTACAAATTTCGGTAAAATAAATTTCGTGATTTTTAATAATAGACATTATAATTCTTAGGTATTATGAAAATCGGACTTTTGAACATCGGAATATCGAAATTCGGAATAAAATATTTCGAAGTATTTGAGTGTTCCCCTTTACAGCGTATATTGATGACAGATTTGAAGATAATCCGTGAAAAAATTCTAGACGCGGCGGCCAAAAGTACTTAAGTCTTTTAAGTTTAGATTTGACTTAAGTGCTTACACGGCTACCGTATCTAGAATTATAAGTCCGAATAAACGATCTAACAATAGCCAGAAATATTTTTCTTATTTACAAAAAAAGGTTATAGCCTTGGGCAATCAGGTGATTACTAATGCGCCACCCAGTACATAAAAAGGTTCATAGCATTATTATGTCAATATATTTCTGCAAGAAGAACATAGTACCGTTGAAGCTCTTATCGTAACACTCGAGCTGCATCGGGACACGAAGAGAAATAGGTTAGTGTGTTGTGTTGAAGTTCTAACTTATTACTTATGCATAGCCATCGTAAACTCGGTAGGCTAGTTTTGTTATAGTACTAGGAAAATAGTACTAGTAGTACCTGCTTGTTGACTTAAGGCTAGCGCAAATTTGGTCGAGCCGCATCGTAACGCAACACATTGCTAAAAACCTCCTTCATCTCTTTCGTACATTTTTTATGAACCAACGCATACTATGGATATTAGCTTTTTTGTATGAAAATCTAATTACTTTAGACTAACTACGCTCTACTTGACTTTTTGTATGAAAATCCATTGCGCTGGGGTCCGCTATGGTTGTAATGTCCATTTGACTATATACCACATTCGTATACAATCTTCAACTCCTTGTATTCGACATGCCCAAGTTCAAAAATAATGTCGAAATGCAATTCTAAACCCTAAAGGAGGAATCATAAATATTTTATTTATACATATATTCATTTATTTATTTTTTTGTTTATTTATTTATTTATCCCCCCACTGGAACGCCATATAGCAAACACACCAACGGAGCAAAAAATTATCCCATTTGATCTATCCATCCTGTGCGCGGCGGACATCGAACGGGCGGTGATGGATCACACACGCTCACGCAGTGTCAAAACACTTGTCCATAGCTCCATATCCTTATTGCGCACATTCTTTGCGATTTTTTTGAGACTCATTGAAAAAAAAAAAATGTTATGTCATCCTTATTAGTCCAAAATTCAGGCCATGTGTTATCTGTCAAACAATCAGTAGTAGAAGTAAACCTTTTCGAAGGAGCTCATCCAGGGCAGTACTATCATCTTTTCTGAATAGAATAGAATAGATAATTTATTTTCAAAAAATATACGTAAAGAAAATCTGTTGTTACAGTTTGTGAGAAACCCTTTTACACTTTACCTTAATAAAGCATGCGAATTGCATGTTTGACATCGAATATCAGAAAAAAGTCATGAGGCTACTTCACTCGGCGGAGAAAGGTTAAATAATAACCCAGTTATTTATTATTAGAATCGTAAATACGATATACACTGCTCCGATTCTTTTAAGACGGTTATTTAGACAATAATACTCGTGTCTTCGCGATTTAAAAGAATACGTCTTCTTACGACATTTGTTCAGCCTTTAAAAGCCAGAATTACCTTCAGAATATTCTGCAAGACACAATTACATAAGTGCATCTATAACTATAAGAAATCAATAACATCACTTAAATCTACGATTACTACAGATAAGAGAAGGTACCTATATGTGATCAATTCTTCAAAATTATATCTTTTTTTACACAAGCAATAGAAAAAAATATTGGCTCATTCGGTATTTATAAATACACATGTTATGAGAGAAAAGATCACAGAATCCTAGTCTTTGTTATGATTCGTTGACCAAAATAAAAGCAACCAATAATAATATTGATTGGTATAGTATAGCGTTTTATACACCGCTATAATATTTATTTATTTATTTAATACTTTAGCACAAAAAAAAAATAGAGGCGGACTTAATGCCATAGGCATTTTATACCAGTCAACCTTTGGGTGGAGCAGAGACAAACAGTGGTAGGTGCAATTATGAAAATTGGAGGAATAATTGTATACATATAGGTATATCCTTAGATATACCTATATGTTAACTATAAATAAGATATATATACCTAATTATATATAAATATAAGAACAAATAAATACATATAAATACACGAATATACTAAAACTAATTAAACAAACAAATAATATACCACAGATTTAGATACTGTCCTGAGAATTTTTATATTTGAATTGTGAAGTCACGCATTTTATGATAGCCTGGAGAAAACATAATATAAAAATAATTTAATTCAAACTTTAATCCATAATAATTATAATGTATGATGTTAGTAATACATAGTTCTTAAAAACTACGTTAGTAACAGATGTAATATTTCAGTCCACGTATCTTCCGCACTCATCTGACGCACCGGATACATGCACATGTATGTACGTGTACCCAATGCGCTACAATGGTGCAACATGGCTTATCAGGAAAGCATGCATGATGCATGGCATGGCAGGAATCCGCTGGATGCGGGAAGCACAAAACCGGTCGAGGTGGCGGTGCTTGGGGAGGCCTATATCCAGCAGTGGACGTCTTTCGGCTGAAATGATGATGATGATGATGATGGCTTATCAAATTACTTGGCTTTATTATTTACATGTTTATCATCAAACTCAATTACTAAAGCATTAATTAAATTTTATTTAAAGCTTAAACTCATCTATTGCGACCCATATTGTAAATAAATATCGTTAATTTTACTTAAAACACATTTCAATTATCACGGATTAAAGCTTTAATTGATTAGTCACTTATTAATGAAACAGTAAAATAACTACAAAGCATAATTAATGTTATATTAAATCACAATAAAAGCGAATGCGACGACATTTTCTGCGAACTCTAGACGATATATTATTATTCATGGCGGTACGCGGTAATGGTAAACGTTTTCCCGTATTTTTTTTCGCAATAAAAAAGTTAACAATTCAGTAACCATTAGGTATTGTCATCGATTTAATATTTCTGAAGAATATTGAGAATCCATTGAGAAGAAAGTTATATAAAATTTGAATTATGTTTTTTCCTTGAGGTCCTATTTATCTGAGTTATTGTAAATCGTAGGAAATCCTCTTCTGTAAAACCTTCACTCAAGTAATCGCACATAATTCACAGACGATCTCATTTGTTTTTAAAGTAAATCATTGCGTTTTCGACATCGTTTGAATTTCGAAGTGATTTTGAGAAATTCAAACCCGTAGTACAAACGGGTATTTTCTCGTGGTTGTACTATTTTGTCCTACCAGTACCACGAGGGTATGTTATTGCTGTTGGTCCTACTGAAGTTTTGAAACCAAAATATGAGGTATATTTTGGTCTGTAGGTACAAAGAAACTAGATTAGGTGTATCTCAGTTTTAGTCTTTATACTGCCTTCTCTTTATATCTTAGAAAGCATTTTGTATGTTTGGAAAAACTTAGGACTTTTCAAGATGAGAAGCGATTTCCATAATAAGTATAAATACACGTAGAAAACATGAAATTGTGATACCTAACTAAAACAAGCTAGTCATTTCTTATAAACAGTATCCGCTTTTATAACAAGTTGCGAAAGCCAAAGTGCCCATGTTGGTATAAATGTTTTTTTTTTTCTCATTGATAATAAGTACAAATAAAAATTACATTAAATGGCTTATTAAAAAAAAAAAAAAAAAATTGCATTGATAAAATTCTCAAATCTCAATTAGAATTAATTCGTGGTGTTAACAAACCAGGAGGTATATTTTGGTTTCAAAACTTCAGTAGGACCAACAGATATAACATACCCTCGTGGACCTACTGGTAGGACAAAATAGCCACGAGAAAATACCCTTGTACCTCATTCAAACTTCGTTCTTTCTCTGTATGAAAAGAGATGTAAACCTTACAGAGTTACCGGCTGGCAATAAGATGAAAGTTTGTTAATAGCATTATGCTTATACAACATACTGGACACACTAATCCGTCTGCCAATCGTGCTGAGTGTTCCATATTCCTTCGTGTCTGATTACTGTAACTGTCCATAAGAAGGGACCTACGGTCAGCGATGGATATATTCAGACCTATTATTATGATTACATTTTAGTATATTATTATCATAAATATTTGGGATCCAGTATTTTCTCAGTGCAAATGAAAATGAGAAGGAAACTAGCTGTAAGAGGAAATAATAGGTAGGTAATAAATTAGGTTGTTGTTGTGATTAAGTAAAGTCTGTTTGAAAGCGAATGAGATAAACAAACTTAATTGGTTTTATGAGAACTCCAAGTATCGAATAATCCTGATTAGATAAACATGTTTATTTATTTATTTATGTACACACAAAATACTTGACAGGACAATATATTAACATAGAAGAAATGTTCGATGGTGTGTTGAATGTGTGGAATGTTCGTAGTATTTGATAAATTAATGATATTAAGACTATTCATAAGTAATTTAAGAGGAAGAATACATTTTATTAAAAGATATGTTAGTGCTACAGAATATGTATTACCGCTAAAACATTTTAGTTTACTTAGATTTTTATTTTTCTTCGCGGAAAATAGGCAGGTGATAAAGCTTTGAATTAAACATACATAAAAGGTCCGTAAATTATAACTCCGTAGTATAGATTAATAATACACTTATTGCAGGCCGAATTATAATTATCCTAATGACTAAAATCGGTCATTCAAAAACCCAATAAAACAAAAGACAAAATATCGCCCTTTCCGACATACAATCGTAAAATCGCAATTCAATTTCAATTTCATTAAAAGCATGGATTAAATGTTGTTCAGTATCATGTTAATAGGTTATATTAATTGTAGCATCAGTAATTAGAATTCAGCCAGTTTGGCTTCAGGGAAATCGTGCAAACGCTTTACGTGTTTGACATATATAATTGAATAGCGTAATTTAATTGTTTGGTGGTAAATGCTGTATGTATGTTCAACCCGTTGATTTGTTGATTTTAAAATTAGTAACATTGGTTCGTACAAAAGTAGATAAATATATTGCAATGTGAAATTTTTCGACGAATAAATCCTGCGGAACACGTTTTAAAAATGAAGATTATACAGGTACGTAAACGAAACTAATTTTTAAGCTTCTTAATTAAGCCCTTAAGGCAATTCCGGAAATTCGGATCCCGTAAATTCTCAAATTGACCCTAAAATTAATTTCTTAAACAAAATTAGATTTACCTGCAAACTGCCAAATTCGTCCAAGCTTACAAAACTTCGCGGCGAACTGAAAAAAAAGTTTTCTAACACTTTTTACTAACCGTCACTATATCACACTCACGAATTTCGCATTAATAAAACAAATGAAGTTTAAAAGTTCTAATTTAAAATTGAATTTCGAATAATGTTTATTCGAACTTGAACTTGCGTTCGCACTCAACTGGTGGGCGTTCTGTTCGGCGCCTTTCTGTCTACTGACGGTTCGGAGGGCGCGCGTCGAACAACGCGCCGCCAAAGTTTCAGCTGCACCGCCCGTGTGCTACTTGCATTGTCGGCCTCAACTATTATTGTGGCTCTACTGATTGTGATGAGCAATTTCGGTAGCCTTGTATTGGAGTGCGCGTCGATTTTAGGTGGGATTTCAGCGGTTAATGCGCTAAAGCGGCTTAATTGTACCGTCGTTTTGTCCTTCCAGTGAAAGCTTCCCGTTGAAAGTAAAATCGTTTTGTAATTTTAGGGAATTAGAATTTAGATTTCCATGTTTTGGTGTAAGTATAAATTCTGTTAACGGGTTAGAGTTTAACCGAGAGTTCATTAGTTAGAGGTTTGTTTAGCGCCATATTTTATAAATACATTGTCGGGTTTCAGAATTTAGTTACTCCGTTATATAAATCGGGTACCTATTACCCGGGTTTCAGAATTTAGTTACTCCGTTATATAAATCGGGTATTACCTATAGCTGAGGTTTTTTTGTTTACAAAATATGTTAGATATTATTTTTATTCAGAGAAATGTGGGTTTTATTTTTAAAGTAAAATAATTGTATGTTTTTTTTCGTGTATTGGATTTTAGGTTTATCTGTGTACATGCACAGGAATAAATTATTTACCTTCCAAGGATTGGATTCCTAATTTAATCTTGTTTTATTTTTATCGCACTACAGTAAAATACGCTTACCGAGGTCGATCAATGAATAGGTGACCATTCATTACAAATCGAGACCTCTCCGTATCTCGGAGAGCACGTTAAGCCGTTGTATTGAAAAACAACAACTGGCGTCGGAAAAATATATTTTCTTTTTACGTAAAATTTTATACAAAACGATCAAAGAAATTGGATGAGTGGTTTCGTGCTAATAGTACATTTTTGCAAAGGCCAGGAAATAGGCAATTGCAGGTCGAGTATGGGTATGAAGGCCGAGCCGTAGGCGAGGACTTTACTAATACGAGACAGGCAATTGCCATTTCCGCCGAGGCATATATAGTGCTTTTTTCAAAAGAATGCATGGAAATAAAACAATGCTGGAGTGTTGTAACATTGCTGGACCGTTTTCATTTCAAATTTTTTCAAATTCAAAAAACGCTACTGCAATGAATTTGATTTTCTTTGTCCGTAAATTCGATACTTCGCGTGTGCTTTTTTCGAAAATAATGACAATATTTCCATGCATGTTTGAGAAAAATATATTTTTTGAAAAGGTTCAACGAAGTGGTTACACTCGTTACAGTCGACACGCCCTAAGACGTCCCACTGACCGACACCCTTACAGTCTGGCATATAAAATATTTTATCAATGAAGAATACACATTCACATTTATTAAGGTAATCGTACGATTCGTGCGTGTAAGTAATATAATAAATAGAACTTAATGAGACAAGCAAATTAACAAAATAATGTATCCATGTGTGAAGATGGCTGTTATTAATTCAGCAAAAACTGTAACATAATACACATAAAACCTTCCGGAATAAGTTATTTATTATGATAATGATATCCGCCTCATAATCCGTTGCGCAGTTTAAGGGTCCGTGCACGAAAAAAACTCTCTTTTGGCAATTTCTTATCTAATTGTGAGAAAACTTGAAATAATCGAAACATTAAGTCTGTGTAACTATAAAAGTACAGTTTTCAAGGTGCTTAACCATTCGTGTCAGTCACAGCAGCTTTAATAGTTTCATCATTTTTGTGCTCTCCAAAATATAGTTTATTTCGCTATTGATTTACTTAATGAAGATATTGTATAATCATTAATTAAAATTTTGATTATATTTCAAGGATAGCTGAAGACTAATTTGTGATTTTTAAATTTCTTGATATGATTTGCTAAATAATAGGAAAAATATATATTACTGACGAGGTTTAAAACAAAAAAAAGGATTTTTCAATATTATTTTTCTGCTATATTTTGTATGGAAGTTGAAAAAAGTGGTTCCGCCACATGCAAGTAGACCATATAATGATGTTGATGATATTTTTTAATGTTCAAAATCAAAACTAGTTTCTTGTAGAATGATGATCAAATGTCGTTCTCGCGTCATTTTTCGGAAAACTTGTTGCAAATATTAGTGATTTACCGTGAATACAAAATTAATTTGAAAAATCCCTTTCAGCCACATGCAAAACAAAGAACACGACTTTTCAAATCTCAAATAATTTTGTTTAAATTATTTTTCCCTTTCTCACAAATAATGAACAAAATTGATCAAAATCAGTCGATTTCGTGCACGGCCTCTTAAAAACCAGACGAAAGGTCTGATTTCAGATACTACCTTCACAGTCATTGATCGATTTACGCGATGGCCTGAGGCATACCCCTTGAAGGATATCACGTCGGGGTCACCAGTATAGAATATGAAAAACAGAGTGTAAAGTTCACTCATATTCTATAGAAAATGAGTGAACGATTAATAATCCTCCGACGAGACGGGTGTTGTGTCTGGTGGGCAACTGCCCGACGGTTGATCTCGGGACGTTGTATATAAGGTGTATCTATTCATACACGAAATATTTTAAGAGAAACATCTAAAAAAAAAAGGTGGTAAAAAAGCCATAGCAGCGAAATTTAATATTTTTAAATAATTATTATAATATTAAAATTGATTGAGACATTTTGCAAAAAAAAAAACCTATACTTATTTTATTAATTCTATGAATGACCCGCCCGGACGCGAGGACGGTAGCGGCACGAGCGCGGTGCCTTTTGTTAGATAATTAATCTTCATATCAAGTAATTTTAATTTTTTTAAATAATATATTCAGTATTAAAAAAAAAGTCTCCATGGCTTCTTTATCACCTATAGATGTATCTCTTAAAATATTTCGTGTTTGAATAGATACACCCTACATATGCCAGGCGCGCGGTAAACTCTGATTGCGCGATGCAGGATTTGTGACGTCATGTTTTTGATGCGTAGATCACATGTGGCGTTGTAAATGCCGCCATAAATCAATGTGGTCATACAGATAGATTTGAAAATTGACTTAAATTTTTAATTATGTATGTATAGATGTATAGATCGATCCATCAGGTTAAGCTACGCTTGCCGGTGTTGTTCTGTAGATGGGTGACCATCTTTACATACCGAGACTCCTCCGTGCCTCGGAAAGCACGTTTAGCCGTTGATCACGGCTGTCATTTGTGGATCTTTTACAGTCGTTACGGGTCGTCAGAACCCCGAAAGACTGACAACCAGTCTTACCAAGGGGTATAGTATTACCCAGTTACTGGGCTGTGGAGGTAAGATAGGCAGTCCATGTGAAATACTGGTAATTGAACTGCATCTGGTTAGATTGGAAGCTGACCCCAACATAGTTGGGAAAAGGCTAGATTTGTGTAAATTAATGTATAGACATAAGTATAGATTACGTTCCATTATAGTAATTTTTGATCAAGTCATTTTTACTACAATTTATTGTTAAATTCCCCAGAGTATACGAAATACATTAGCAAAATAAGTCTCCCTGTCTAACGTTGACCTTTGTAAAGGAAAGTTCACACAAAAACCTACGTAAGCAGTTCATTTGTATGTATGTGGGTAAAGGCGCTTAATGCTTGTAAAGTGGTTCGATCTCTAGATTGGGGAATAGATTTAATTGGCTTTTTCTTTCAGTTTCTTGTATTGAATGGATGTTCGAGCACATTATCTGTTAATCAGTTTATGGGAGTCCATGATAGTATTTTCCTAGACTTGGAAAACCCAATAGCGGTGGCATAGATCTTTAGCCCATAGCAAGCCACATTTGACTTTAGCATTTTAAATCAAATCAAATCAAAAGTTCCAATTAGGCTGGGAATCAGCATTTTTCGAACGTCAAAATTACATAAGACAGTTCCCCAAAACGCTCGCCCTTCACCACTTCCTAGTGCTTTAGCTGGGATGACAGTTCTTCATACCATAGTGCAAAAAACTCTCCAGAAAGTGGGTGCTTCTCTGAAACAGAAAAGGTTCCTGAAGTGGGTCAGTAACACATTCCTGATGTACTTGTTTTAGAACTAACATAACACTATGTAGCTATTAAATAATAATAATAATTAGCCATTGCCATCCAACGTGGCAATGCAGTAAGCGTTATGGGCACTTTTGCGCCGGGAACAGTTAGGGGCGGGTTATTTGACTACGAGTAGGTGTTTGACTATAACTTTTATTATAATGTAAATAATGAATGACCTAGTCTTTATTAAATTGCTGTAGGTAGTTATGATCTAACATTTGACTGAAAGTTAAAGATGAAAATATTTGAATCTTGAACTAACTTTTCACTTCAGTTTTAATTAGGCTTTTAAATGTATTGTTTCTGCATGTGATAATTTTATACGATATTTTGTATGATTCATAATAATCTATAAACATTTTCAGTAATAAAAAAAAGGTAATACCGGTATGTTAAATTCTCCAGAAAGTATTTTTGTCTTGAAATTTATGCAAACGCGGAAAATTAGACACGAAAGAAAAGAAAAGTAGTTGAAGTTTCTTTTATTTTCCAAAGATACGGCTTATTTCTAAAGGAACCTCATCCAGCAGACTTGCAATAACAGTCGGAATAAAAAGAGATGTAATCCCTGTGTTTAAAAGAATAAATAGATAAATGAAAAAGCATTTGTAAATTGTAGTTATATTTCTAAAAGTATAGTTTCTAGAAATATATTAAAATATTCATTTCAATAAAACCATTTACCTATGGAGAAGAACGGGCAAGAAACTCTATGGACACTCTTTTAAATTATTCTCGTATTGTTACAAAAATATTAGTTACATTATTTAAAGTTGAATTTATAAAAACAGGTGAGAACGATGTAAAAAAAATTTACGTACATGTTAAAAGCGCTCAGACTAGGTACAGAAATAGAAAAAAAAAAACAATAAAAAAATATAATAAGCCAAGAGATGACCTGTCCCAACTGACGGCGCCCGTTCACGAACATGATGCATGGATCAGCACCATTCAGTTCAACCATTTTGAAGGAAGCTAAATGATCCAACACACGCGCCACCATCAGCGCGACATCTGAGTGACCATGACGTACTCTCAGCGATGTTTATTTAAACATCGTTATACGGCATAACTATACCATCCAGCTGGATGGTATAGTTATGCCGTTTATGAGGTACCAGGGAAGCCACACTTGCAGAAGGAATAAATGCCAAACTTCCTTATCTTGAACGTACTCGTAGTCTTGAATCTTATAATAAGCTTTTTCGATAAGGATACGTTTGATGTGGGATCTTTAACAACCGCATACTGTGTTAAACTTAGGTCTAGATTATAAATGACTGCCTCATTGATCTAGTGGTCGCAAAGTGCTACTGCCGAGCATGGGTTCCGATTTACAGGTCAGGCATAGTGTGATTAAGTTTTTTCATCGAGTCTGGATGTGATTGTGTTGGTTTGATAGCAATAGGCTCGCCCTCTATTACATGGGACTTTAATCCTTTCATATGGGACACGTTTGTCCTCACATAATTTTTACAATTTACAATAATTACTGGCTAAGTAAAACGTTTTCTAGATTTATATTTTTAAATTTTATTGTATCTTTTCAAGTTTGCGCGTAGGCAACAAGATAAAAAACTTTTATCTGTCAAAAAATGTTACGGGTGCGAAAAATGACAAATATTTTCGCTAGATGTCAACATTATAATAGTATATTACTTACCAAGGGCTGTAAAAGAAAGAAAGCCCGAAATCGCAGGTATATGCGACCCGAACCGCAGGCGAGGGTTGTAAATATGCAATAGAGGGCTTTCTTTTTTACTGCCCGTGATGAGTACACAAATTTACGTCTTCACCTGGCCACAATGCGAGTTTTACTGTACGCGTAGCGTGCGGTAAAACTCACATTATGGCCAGGTGTAGACGTAAAATATTTTATTGTTTTATAGCGACTTTTCACGACTGTTTTTCTTTAGAGTTTTATTCACTGGTAAGTACAATTATCGTTTTATTACATAATTTTCGGTTTTCTTAGTAAAAGTAATGCATATTATGTAAAAAAAATATAAAGGAAAAACTTCAAACTAATGATATCATTTGCCTTGCTATTATTTTCAGTTGGTCATTCTTATTTTCATATATTTTTTTCAAATGAACATAGTTTTCCCTGCGGGAAGACGACGACGAGGATGAGTTGCTCCTTGATGAAGAGGACCAAACTGTTTTAGTGCAATGTCCGATATGTCGACTGTTGAAATTGAATCAAGCTCAGCGTCTCTAGAAGAGAACACAATTGAAGATCAACAACTTAGTATAATTATGTCCTTTTTTTCAACTGGCCAAAAATGTCATATCCACCGCACAATTTTCTTGAGATCCAAGTGTATAATTTCGGTGATATGCACATTTTAGACAGCACCCACACTTCTGCTAAGGAACTGACTCCTGTTGAAAAATTCAATGCAGTTGCGAGCTTCTTAGCATAATCCTCATCTGGTTGCTAATTTAAATGTATAATTTTTATGATATTAATTTTATTTTCTGTGATTAATATAAATTTAACTCACACACTGACTTATTATATGTTTTTTTTTTTTTTTTGTAAAATAATATACATTGTTTGTAAATATGTGAGCACCATGTATCTATCGCATTTATTAATTTTTCTGTCATTACTTCATTTTTCATTCTTTTTACCAATTGTGGTAAGTAATTTATTTTTATTCTAGGTACATCGTCTTCACCTATAATTATTAATTAATGTATACAAACTATTGTTAACATTTTAAATAGGTAGTATGGAGTTTCTTGCCCATTCTTCTCCATACATAAATACCTTTTGGAAGGCGCAACTAGAATCAATTAACTATTCATGTAATTTTTGACGTTCAAAAGTGCATCTTCATGCCTATTTGAAATAAATGATTTGACTTTGACTTTGATACGTTATGCTGAACAAAATGTTAACATATATTAACTGGCGAAATTTGAAGGTTCTATAGGTACACTCTACTTAACCCGTCTGGGATTACAAGCGTATGATGTTATGTTATATTAGATTATTAAGTAAAACTTCAAAATAACACTGCGTAAGCTTTATTAATTCTGTGTAGTACGAATAAACTGTCGGTTTTGGGTAATTATTCAATCGGATGCTAATATTATGCGCATAAGTAATGTCGTACGCGTAACTTAGCGCCAATCGAGCGTATGGTCAGGATTAATGGAACAGACAATTTTATAAATTGTAAGTAATCATAGCCTGTATATGATGATCCTTGGTCAGGGGTGGCGAAATCTTTTTTTTTTTTTTTTTATTCTACTATGAGTTTGCTCTTGACTTTAGTCTAGGTCTGGATGACAGAGACAAAGTCTAGGATGGAGTGAGCTTACCCAGAAGAAGCCTGTTCACTCTCACTTTGAATAGATTAGGGTTGTATGCGTTCGGAAACACAGACGCAGGCAGAGAGTTCCACTCCTTTGCTGCGCGCATTATAAAAGAAATGTTTATCTTATCACCCTACCACCAGCCGTCTTCTATGAGAATCAGCTGAATTTTAAAAGGATAATTAATAGGTTTTCGCAGAGTATTGTAGGTACCTTAGCTTTAAGCCATTGTAACACCTTAAAACATTATGGAATGCAAATAAAGATATGAATATGGGTAACATTATTAAGGCTCCTACACACAGACGCGACATGTGACGTGACACAAAGGCACCGCGTGTCGCGCGACGAGCGGTGCCTTTGTGTCGCGTCACCTGTCTCGCCTGTTTGTAGGAGCCTTTAACCTACTCCAGTTAGTGTGAAAGTTTGTTTGTTGGTTTTCTCTCTGCCACGCAGCAACAGAGCAATGGATTTACGTATTTTAGCATAGAGATAGATTATCGGCTAGAAATGAAATTAAATGACATATAATTTTTTTTATTAAATAATAAGCTAGATGGAATCGGCATTTCCTATCTGACTACCCCTGAGAAGAAATGGCAAAACAAACTCAAGGGTTAAAGTTTATTTTTTAGTCCAGATAATTTTAGTCAAATCATGGATGTGTGTTTGAAATGCTCTTTTGAGGAACGAACTACCAAACAAATTTGAGAGGACCTGTCCAGTCAGTGCAAGCATTTGTCAGTAATCGTTTAGCTCAACTCAGGACTTAAGGAGCTCAACGACTCGACGAACAATACCAAAGAAAGGACATTTGGGTGGGTCGCATAAAGTACTTAAAAATGTCAGACCATCATTCAAACTACAAATAAAATAAAAATAACCGACATAATGCTCACATTCACAATAATTAAAATAATATAATACTTTCTAAAGTTAATATTCATATATTCAATAGAAATTGACACTAGCTTTTATCCCGGAAAAATACATTAGGTACATCTGCTTCAATGACAAGGAAATGCAAACAAATCCTACAATTTCATAGTCAAATCAATACCGTGAAGAGTTTTGGATCGCGTGCCACAGGTTCACCGTCCCTGTTCTACATTGATTGTGTATGTATGTACTAAGGGAAGTACGTACATTTTATGGTGCGTGTAAGTCTTTCATTTCATTTATATTTAGTTAATACTTGCCACTTGGAACTTTAGTAGCTGATGCTGATTGCGTGTTCCATTTTTTTCTTTTTGTTAACAAATGAATGAGGTCCTAAAATATACGTGTGAAAGTTCATTTAAAATTCGTAATCCGTATGCCGTAGTACCTATAATTAAGTACGGAGAGGTTAAAAATATGTGGTAAAGTTCTTTTGCTTGCACGCAATATCTTTCACATTCCTTCATGTTTTGGCTAGTTTTCATACTGAAAAGTATTGTGCATTAAATTCCCTTATTTTCACATTGTCGCCATTCCATTTGGAGTTTCTCAGTATTTATTTATTTAATACTTCAAGCACAGAAATATACATAGGCGGACTTAATGCCATAGGCATTTTCTACCAGTCAACCTTTGGGTGATGCAGAGACAAACAGTGGTAGGTGCAATTAAGAAAAATCTTGGAAAAACTATAAAATCAAAATCAAAATATATTATTTCACATAAACCTACATGGGCACTTATGAAACGTCAGAAGCTAGGTGCACGGTTCCAATTAGTCGTTTCCTATGGAGAAGAGCCGGCAAGAAACTCCACGGTTGCTCTTTTAAAAATAATTTGCTTTACAATATTATTAAATAACAGTGATACAGTGTGGGAGGACAGTGTAGGCCTTTCAACAATTACCAGGTACTTAACAAAATAGAAAAGTGCGAACAAATCTCTACTAGGCCTACAACGTTCTCACATTCACAACATAGAAAATAATCTAAGTATATAAAATATTAATGACATGATTGCAATTACAACTACAGTAACATATCTGAATAAATATCATGTCCACAAAAGCCACTAATAAAGAATTGGAATTCGATATAAATATACTTACAAACTATAAATGTAATATATATATAAAATTTCCAATTTCTATATAAATACAAGCACAAATAAACATACACAAATACACGAATATACTAAAACAAATAAGACAAACAATGGGAAAACATTAACGTTGTGATGATACTGCCAGCTTCTTACGAATGAACAACCAACCGATTATCGGTTGGTTGCCATCCTGATTTCCAGGAACTCAGAACGGTATAGCGAATCACTCTTCGCCGATGGTACGTTTCACCGAAATCACTCTTAGTCAACGATTCCACGAATAAATCCATATCGCCGAAAACACCGTTCATCTATGGTCGCTTCAGTTACAACACCTTTTACTGATGGAACGGGTCGCCGAAATACTTCAAACACAAATAATTAAAATTATATTAGGACTCGGCCGTAGATCGATACAGTTTGACGTATTTGAGTAAAGCCAATATCTACTTACAAACGTTTTGTAAGTAGAGCATCAGAATACCAGCGCTGCGGTATTTATTTTTTAAATATCGCAGCTTTATGCTGAGATAGGAGCCTTTTTGGCACTGGTCTAAGAAAAATAAAAGTTTTTATTTTTATTCTTTGTTTTTAATGTAAATTTTGTTAGTTTTAAATGCTCCTTTTTTACTGTTTTTATTTCCTGTGCGTGTCCCAATTTTTTTTTTTTTTTTTTTTTTAAACACAACGTGGAAGCTCTTGGCCTTCATCTCACCTGATGGTAAGTGGTGATAAGGCCGAAGATGGAAGCGAGCTTCACCCGGAATCCTCAACCACAGAGGAACTGGCTATCTTACCCATAACTGCCGAAACACAACAAATGCTGTTAACATTGTTGTTTTGGCGACAGACTTAGATAAGATGGTGGTAGCTAGCCAGGCGGACTTAGAACAAGCCCTACCACCAACCAAACCGAGCAGAAAGTTTTGCCCCCGCTGGGAATCGAACCCGGGACCTCTGGATCTGAGACAGGTGGTTTTACCACTAGACCACAGAGAAGGTTCTTTCTTTCTTTTGGCACTTACTAAGTGCTAAAATAAAGAAAGAAGTTGTTAAGCGTTATTATACTGATAAACTACAAGTGCAAGATAGAGACGGGAACATTTCTAAGTCAAAGCACGAACCAAGTAACGCTTATAGATCTCGGCTGTCAGTTCGTGTGGCTACGAACCTTTAGCCTCGTTTTCACTGAAGCAGAGACATGCAGGAATCGCATGTCTTCAGTGGAGACGCACCCTTAAGCATCTGCTGCACATTGCTTTATGTAACCGGATACCTGCCTCTCCTAAATAACTATAATATTATTGTTGTTTCTACCTGAAACTCGGACCGTTCGAGTTAACATGAATAATTTCAGTAACTTATGTATCTTAAGAAGGAAACTAAGGAAGCTTCTGTTTGAGAATTGTGTTAGTTAAAGTTGGTACGGTAATAATGTGAACTCCACGACTTCATTCCACCGGCCCCCTTCTACCATCGGACATCTAGACGCACTGCAAGTTACCACCCCTACCTGGTTGATATTCCACCAACTCGCAGTAAGCGTTTTCAAACGTCTTTTATAATGCGCGCAGCAAAGGAGTGGAACTCTCTGCCTGCGTCTGTGTTTCCGAACGCATACAACCCTAATCTATTCAAAGTGAGAGTGAACAGGCTTCTTCTGGGTAAGCTCACTCCATCGTAGACTTTGTCTCTGTCATCCAGACCTAGACTAAAGTCAAGAGCAAACTCATAGTAGAATAAAAAATAAAAAAATGTTCTTATAATAATAATAGTCTTTCTTTAGAATGCACTCCCTCTGAATATCAGGACGGCACCCAGTCGGTTGTCTTTTAAAGTGAAGGCACATGAACAAATACGTAAGAAAGTGGTAGAATCATCTCAGCGCTGATTTGCTGGATTCGTTTTCTCATCTCATCATTTGCCTAGCATTTTTGCAACTATGTTGGGTTCAGCTTCCAGTCTAACCGGATACAGCTGAATACCAGTATTTTACATGGAGTGAAAGCCTATCTGAGCAGATAGGCTATATTATATTATATATAATATTCTTATTATTATTTCCTTTATTCAAATAAATGTACATATAAATTATATTTTTAAATAATAGAATATAAAAAATATAAAAACATTTAAAAATATAAAAAATTGTAGCCCACCGGTATCAGGAACAGGGTTCAAGCTACCGGCGGTCAGGGCTCCAGAGAGAGGAACCTCAATATTATTATTATTATTCTATCCTATATTACCCAGTAACTGGGTAATACCCAGTAACTGGGTAATACGATACCCCTTGGTAAGACTGGTTGTCAGACTTTCGGGCTTCTGACGACCCGTAACGACTTCCAAAGATCCACGAATGGTAGCCGGGACCAACTGCTTAACGTGCTTTCTGAGGCACGGAGGGATTCGTTTTCTCCTCTACTGATTATTATTTCTCCTGACAAAGTGTAGTAGTGAAGTGTAGTGTAGTGTAGTGTGAGTGGGAAGTGTAGAAGTGTGTGTAGTTTCTGTTTATATGTATGTATGCATATATCTATGTATTTATTCTTGTATTTTATAGGTAGTTATTTTCGTTTTATCTATTCCTTATGTAGCACCTGCCATGTTTCCTCTCTGCATCACCCTAAGGTTGACTGGTAGAAAATGCCTCAGACATTAAGTCCGCCTTTGTACGGTTTTTTTTTTTTTTTTACTTGTGCATAGTGTTAATAAATAAATAAATATTGTGATTTTGCTAATTCTGTCATTTTCTTGGTAGTGACTAACATAATTGTGTAGCATAATCAGGCTATGAGAATAACGAAATATTGTAGGCTCGTACAGACTCAAGCGATATCGCGGCCGCGACAGGCACCGACAAAGAAATTGTGCTACTAGTGTCGCGTCGCGCCCGCGATATCGCGCGAGTCTGTACGAGCCTTAACATTTTAAAAGTAGGAGTTTCTTGCCCATTCTTCTCCATACGTAACTATCTTTTGGAAGGGGCAAATAGAATATTTTCTTTTGTAAATTTTGAAGTTTAAAAGTGCCTTTTATGTGCCTATTTGTAATAAATGATTTGACTTTAACTTTAATTGCTTAAGGCGAGGTTCTTCAAGCGTGCGTTCTTTTTCTTGAGGTGGCAGTGGGGTGCGAGTAAATTGTGCCGTGAACTTCGTTAATTTTGAGTTGAAAATTATATGTTTTACGATATTAACTATGTTAAACCCTACGGACATTACATCATCATAAACGTTTATTTTCATGTGATTTTCAATACATAAAATACTTAGTATAATATTGAAATAAAATGAGTTTTAATCTACAAAATAAGGGTATGTTTAGATTTTTTTTTCTATCGAGCGAACTTCGTCCAATTATGTAAAAAAAAAATCCGACCTACCCACAGAAAGGTCTCAAAAGCAATATATAATTTTTTCACGTGTTTATTCATTACCGTTTCTAAATAAAATGGCACTAAAATTACATTTCCTAGAGGTTAACTTGAAGAACCTCGCCTTGAGAATTTAACCTGAACAAGGTTTTTTTTTAATGTTCAACACATACTTTTGGAACAGACATAGTTTGTGGCTAAGTAAGTACAGCCTAACGGGTCGATCGATCAGGTTAAGCTAAGCTTGTCGCGGTTAGTCCGCGGATGGGTTAATATCTTTACATACCAAGACCCCTCATTGCCTCAGAAAGCACGTTAAGCCGTTGGTCCCGGCTGTCATTTGTAAATCTTTGACAGTTGTTACGGGTCGTCAGAAGCCCGAAAGTCTGACAAAAAGTCTTACCAAGTGGTATCGTATTAGTCAGTAACTGAGTTGTGGGGGTCAGATAGGCTTTCGCTCGATGTAAAATACTGGTATTCAGCTGTATTCGGTGAGACTGGAAGCCGACCGACGATTATGGCTTTTGGTACAGACCATAGCCAGCTATTTACACGTGCCATGTAATAATCAGGCCATAATCAAGACTGTTGCATTACACAATTCTTAAGTCCTCTTGAAATATTGACGCGATGTTGACGACTTAATACTCCATTACCCGGAACTACGAGCGTCTTATCATTTATGCACCGCTGCACTTTAGACGCGACAGACATTAATGCTTATGGAATAATGTGAGTAGCTTTATTAGTTTGTGTTCCGTGTAAATGTACTTAATCTTTGATAAAGAGATGATAAATTTTACTAGACGTACAGCTTTTTGAGAAGGAACTCGCCCGGGGAAGTATCAACACCTTCATCATCATCATTTCAGCCGAAAAACGTCCACTCCTGGACATAAGCCTCCCCCAATGGGGGGGTTTGACATAAGCCTCCCCCAATGGGGAGGTTTGCCATAAGCCTCCCCCAATGGGGAGGTTTGACATAATTGCCACGCTTGGCAGGTGGGTTGGCGATCGCAATATGGTGTTAAAAATGCATAGAGAACGCTGCTGCTCATTCTCTAGTAAGTCCCTTTGTCGCTTTTTACGACACCCACGGGAAGAAATGGGATGGTGCTATTATTTACGTCCGGCACCACACGGAACATCAACACCTTAACTATATCAAACTAATACTCAAAGCATTTATTTCAAATAAACCAATTACAGGCACTTTTGAATTGTCAGGGGTCGGTCAGTCATAAAGATGAAGCTAGTTGCCCATTCGAAAGCGTAGTACGAGTGTGTACCTATGGAGAAGAACGGGCAAGAAACTCCACGGGCACTTTTCTAAATGAAAATATCTTTAGAAAAGATTGGTTACATCATTAATGTTGAAATTATACATATGAGATTGATACAGAACGTTAAAAGCGTCCGTAATAAAATTTCAATAAGTCCTAGCAGCTAAGAGATGACCAGTCCCTACTGACGACGCCCGTTCACTGACTCGACGCATGGATTAGAACCATTTTGAAGGGACCAAAATGAGCCAACACACGCGCCACCATCAGCGAGACATTAGAGTGAGCATTAATTCTGCGGCAAAGCAGCGTTGCTGTGTTCCAACTGGAAGGATATTTTTTTATTACTTAAATGACGGACTATGTGGAGCCCTGAAACAGCCAGAAGGCGTCGCGGCAGACCTCGTAGAAGATGGCGGGACGCGCTGGAAAGCACAAACTACCAGTGGTCCTCATTAGCCCTGGATTGAGAGAGCTGGAATTCATGGGGAGAGGCCTTTGCCCAGCAGCGGGACGATGCAGGCTAACAGTAACAGTAAATGACGGACTAAACAGATTTTTTTTTTACCCAGGAAACATCCCTATTATAACTTTTTATAACAAAAACGTATAATATTTCTGTTTTTATATTATTATTTTAAAATGTCATTGATATATCTCTTTACCCTGGAGTCGCGGACCTTTGGACAGCAAACGAGGGGCCGAAGCGAGCTCGCAGAGATCCCTTAGACAATTTTAAATGATGATTATTATTATATTAATAGCTTTTGCCCGGGGCTTGTTGCCTATATCCTCCATATCCCAGGCTATATCTCTGCCAAATTTCATCACGATCGGTTCAGCGGTTTAAGGTCATATCACACATATCAACTCGGAAACGGATCGTAACCGTATCAACTCGAGCCGTTTATTATTATTCGTATACTAATATGTAAACTCCCTGCTGAAAAGCATACTAATTGGAATCTTAAAGTAAATGATTCGCCTCGGTGTCCCGAGGCGAATCGTTTCTAGCTCACGAACCGCGGTGTGGCGCGTGATCAACCAGCGGTCCCCGCGCTTATGGCTAGGCGTCCCCGCGCTTACGTGTCTCCGTACCCGAGCTTGCGTAATGTGAACCGGGAAATAACCATGCGCTACACTTCACAATCGAATTAAAACTGATCTGGTGCCAGCCAGGTCAACCAGCGGTCGACAGCTGAACGCGTGGCGTCACCTAGTTGTAGCCGAGTCGATGTATCGGAGCTGCTGATCCGCTTTGGTTACGTGCTCAAGTTAGGTTGACGCCTGTTTGATGGCGAGGCGAAAGGCGATATGGTGACGATCCCTTTCCAAGTTGATATGTGTGCTCTGTCTGTCTGTTACCTTTAGGCATAAAAACGTAACAGACAGACAGAGTTACTTTCACATTTATAATATTAGCATGGATTATATGGGTACCGATGATACAGGCACATGCGACATTTTAGCTTTTGTCTCTGATATTGCAGATGGTCATAGGTGGTGGTCATAGATGGTGGTGGTGGTGGTGGTGGTGTGAGTTGTAGGTAGGTTCGAACCAAGACAGGCTGTTTACTTTGTGTAAATTATTTCATTACCATTGCTCTCAAAACGGTGAAGGACACTATCGTGAGGGGACGGCATGAAGTAGAACCGAAAATTCAAAGACATTTGACATCTACTAACCAAAAATTACATAATGTAATTGTGTAGCCTCTCCGGGCAATCCCATAATAGTAGGTACATTACTTACCAAGGGCTGTAAAACAAAGAAAGCCTGAAATCGCAGGTATTTGTGACCCGAGCCGCAGACGAGGGTTGTGAATATGCGATAGAGGGCTTTCTTTTTTACTGCCCGTGGTGATTACACAATTTTACGTCTTCACCAGGCCATAATGCGAGTTTTACCGTACGCTTAGCGTGAGGTAAAACTCACTTTTAGGCCAAGTGTGACGTAAATAAATAAATCTATTAATCTCATCACTGCAAAGACTCAAGACATTTTTAGATGTAAGCCATATAGACAAAATATACCTTCTGTAGTAAGTATACGTATTCTTATTCCCCAGTGTTCTTAAAGAAGCCTTTTAGAGCCATTATATTGCCAGCCATACAATAAATTACTAATTAGTACAGTAAATCTCTTAGAAGATGTAGGTCTTCCAGGTGTCATGATTGTGATGTGATGTGTAGGGTTATAAAAATGCCATTTATCTTGTAAGTATGAAATAGTGTTCTTGGTAAGATAAATTATTAAATTACCTTGATTATCTTCTTTCTTAAGCATTGTTTTCAAGGCGTACTGCCAATCGTTATACTCGAGCAGTCTGTGGGTAACCTTTACTCGCCGGGCTGCTAGTGCTCTCCGTGTCCAATACAAAAACATCTTCAGGATGCTCATGCGGCTGCCTCGCTATTGCGGTGCGTCCAGAATGTTTGCAGAGGCGCGGACGAACGGCTTTCGTGCGGTTATACGGAAGAAAGTAGCCTCCTTGTTGCAGCGCGTGCGAGGCAGTAGCAGCAGTATCCTGCAGATGGTTGTATCTCGTGCGGATTGCCCCATCCAGAACAAATGGATGCATATTGTGATGGGTGTTGACTAACATAGTAGGATAAGATTTTACTAACACAATAGGTAATTATAAGTAATAATATTGTAATTGTAGTAATTTATTTATTTATTTAATACTTCAAGCACAGAAATGTACAGAGGCGGACTTAATGCCATAGGCATTTTCTACCAGTCAACCTTTGGGTGATGCAGAGACAAACAGTGGTAGGTGCAATCACGAAAAATCTTGGAATAACTATAAAGATACTTACAAACTATAAATATAATATATATACCAAATTTCCAATTTCTATATAAATACAAGCACAAATAAACATACATAAATACACGAGAATACTAAAACAAATAAGACAAACAATGGGAAAACATTAACGTTGTGATGATACTGCCAGCTTCTTAAGAATGTGCTCGCGAACTTTCACTTTAAATGATAATCGGTTGGTTGTCATCCTGATTTCCAGAGGGAGGGCATTCCACAGAGAGATAGACTGAACGAAGAAGGAAGAGTGAATAGTCTGTTCGGTGAGTGGGACATTGAAGAAGGCGATTATTTGATGATCGTAGATTTTTATTGTGGTTGACACAAATGTACTGAAAGTGGGGGGCTAGATAACTAGGGGAAGTGGGAGAGTCAAGAAATGAAAACAAAGTAGTCAGCGCCCTTTGCTCTCTGCGCTGGCGTATGGGCAACCACTTTAGAAGCGACCGATGCGCAGAGACATGATCATATTTACGCAGATTGAAAACGAATCGAATGCAGTAATTGAGAAGACGGTCAAGTTTGTCCAGGAGATCTGCATTCAGGTCATAGTAGCACACATCACCATAATCGATGATAGGGAAAATTTATTTCTTTGTACTTTATTTTATTTTATTATCTGTATTTATCAATATATTTTTATAAATTGTAATTTGTATGGATTAAGTTAATCTGAAATAAACTAATTATTAATAATAATTTTTCCACCTAATTGTAAATCTTAATTTGCAAAATTCTCTAAATTATAGAAAACTAGCTTTAGCCCGCGGCTCCGCCTGCGTGGATGTCGGTTATCGCTTAAAAAAAGTAGCCTATGTCCTTCTCCATATCCCAGACTATATCTCTGACGATCGGTTCAGCGGTTTAGGCGTGAAAACGTAACATACAGACAGACAGACAGAGACAGACAGAGTTACTTTTATATTTATAATATTAGTAAGTACAGTAAGTATAAGTATAGTAAGTATGGATACAAAACTGAAATTAATTTTATTATTAACTTTAATTTGCTTATCTTTATAAAATTATTACACAACTAACTTTTTACTCTTAGTATTGAATTAAATTACTGTGTGTGATGAGGGGCTTCTGGCTAAGTAATAACAGCCACACGAGTTGATCGATCAGGTTAAGCTAGCCTTGCTGCGGTTGGTCCGTGGGTGGGTGACCATCTTTAAATACCACGACCTCTCCTCAGAAAGTACGTTAAGCCGTTGTTCCCGACTGTCATTCGTAGATCTTTGACAGTCGTTACGGGTTGAGGCGACCACGCCACATGTGAACTACGCATCAAAGACCTGACGTCACAAATCTTGCATCGCGCTATCAGAGTTTACCGCGCGACTAACATAATATATATTACACAACATCCCGACATCAACCGTCGGGCAGTTATCCACCAGACACAACACCCGTCTGGTCAGAAGATCCTCCCTTTTCTATGAGTGAACTTTACACCCTGTTCCTCATACTGTAAGAGTAAAATTGAACAACGTGCGTGCGCTTCGCTTGCGAAAACCGCACTGAATTTGGTCCGCAAACGGCCCGAGACCGCTCGGCCGGGCGGTAGGTCTGACGGAGGCCTGCCCCAACATAGTAGGGAAAAGACGAGGCAGATGACTGAATTAAATGACTAACGAAAAAAAAAACACTTAGGCGTCGAAATACTCGTCCAAATCGCATCCAACTATATCTTCAAACATGATCTAAAATATTCCCCCAAAAGAACTCCACGAATTGACAAAATAACTTCAATCTCAATTCACTACTTTACAGCCATCCATAGACTCTCATTCGACTCGCCCTTAGGGGTTGAGCAGCTCTTAACCTAAACTTAACTTAAAATATCTTGTTCTTACTCCGAAACTAACGAAAACAAATACCGGAAAATTAGTTTTAGAATTCGGGTTCTGTAAATTTTCTATAAAAGAGTGATTGTATTTGGAATTCTGTTTAAGTACTGGAGATCATTAAGTTTGGAATAACAAACAAAAACAGAAACGGTTTTGATAGATTGATTGGCGTTGTAGCTCTTTGATTAATTTTTATGTAACTGTAAATTTGCTTCCATAGTGGGAGACAATTCAGAAAACTGATGATAACAAAATTAGGGGATACAGTTTGGTGTTGCAGCTACAGATCTTTCATCTACATCCAAAATTTAATTACACCGCTCTGTAGCTAAAGAATAAAAAAAATTGCTACAATGAGTGAAGACTGTGACGTATCGCGCTCGGTGGAGGGAGAAGCGCTGCCATTTTGAGGTCATTTCGCTGCGTCACATAATTTCCGTTTGGTATAACTTTTATCTCGGAGAAGCAACGACGTTCGTTTGAGTAGCAATTGTCAGCTCTCGTCAAGATCTATTGATTGCGTATATAAAATATTAGTGTAAAATATTTATGGTGAATATAAGGTATATCTATTCAAACACGAAATATTTTAAGAGAAACATCTATAGGTGGTAAAAAGGCCATAGCAGTGAAGTGAAGTGTTTTTTCAAGTAATTTTCAATTATTTAATTTTTTTAATAATATAATATTAATAAATAAAAAGCTTTTATTGTTTACTTACAATTATTTTTTAATAACATACTCAGATTAATACAAATCGTTTCCATGGCTTCTTTACCACCTATAGGTATATCTCTTAAAATATTTCGTGTTTGAATAAATACACCCTATGTTTATGAAGTTAAAGTAAATAATTAAAATTAATAATGCAATGTCGCCCTATACTCGTAAAAAAAAGCCAAATCAAAATATTGAAATCGTATACGGTTAGAGAGGGCTTCTCAAGAGCAATCCACTGATATCCATGAAACACCTTATAATAGAATGAGGCGGTGCTGGGAACGTAAAATAATGAAAGCGTCCCAGTGGATCAACGACGGCGCCAGTACATCTGTAGACGTACACGTATTCACGTAATGCACACGGCCGTGTGCACGACACAGATTTTTATTCTTGGTCCCACTTGTACCACAAATTACTTGTTTAAATTAGCCTAAAGATAATTGTTGAAACATTGTCATAATCACCATTTCAGCTCAAAGACGTGTCCTAAAGGTGTGACCAAACATAAAGCTACAATCGTGCGCGGCTAGCCGCGAATAGTGTAGTGTTGGTTCGCCAGTGGTTGTGTGTGGACGGACGTATTTTATCAAGTAAAATGAATAACGAAACAGCAATTCGTCTTATTTAAATATATGGCTCCCATAGACCATTATGGGATAATAGGGAGCTACAACACATGCAACTGCTTTCATTGTGGTTTGAATACGAAATCACTGTCGCGCAGAAGGTCTAAACTAGTCGCGCGGCAAGAGTCTTGAGAACGCCGCGCGTAGCTGCCGCGCACCTTGCACGCCGTATTTGGACACACCTTAAGCATTACCACAAGACCGGTTTTGCGCTGCTCGCAAACAGCGGCTTATCCCGACTATCTTCTTTGATCAGCCTTGTCGGCGGCCAATCCAAGCTGTATCTTCTAGTAGAAATATTCTTGTGTAGGGCAACGTCGTTTAATCTCAAGGAAAATGTGTATTATTAATTGAGTACCTAATACTTTTAGGGTTCCGTACCTCAAAAGGAAAAAACGGAACCCTTATAGGATCACTCGTGTGTCTGTCTGTCTGTCTGTCCGTCTGTCACAGCCAATTTGCTCCGAATGTAATGGACCGATTAAGTTGAAATTTGGTATACATATCAATTTGAGTGACCCAAACACGGACGTGAACCGTAAATAAATGAATTTAGAATATTGGGGTCAGTTTTGGGGAGCAAACAAGAAAATTAAAATAAAAAGTTTTGCAAACTGTACCGTGTGACATATCAAATGAAAGAACTCACTGTGAGGATCTCAAATATTTTTTTTTTATAATTTTAAAATAAATTGTTTTGAAGTTATAAGTGAAAATAGACGAAACTTGACCATTCCCCCCCTTATCTCCGAAACTACTGAACCTAAAATTTTGAAAAAAATACAGAAAGTAGTTCTATACTTATAAATTACAGAAAAATCTATAAGAAGTCTATAGTCTTAAAATAACATAGTAAATCTCTCGATATTTTGCGTACAAACTTACATTTGCAGTTGGAATGTATGGGAGATTATGTTTACCAACTACAATGTTAAGTTTGTTCTTAGGATAAATTCTTTCCAAGTACGGAACCCTTCATTGTGCGTGTTCCGACACGCACTTGGCCGGTTTTTTTTTGTATTAACTAGCTCAGTCGAGCTATTATGATTTGCTGTGAGTTTAACCTAATGATTAGTTAACTAGATGTATGTATGTTCCTTCCTATACGTTCCGTTCTGTTGTTGCCATAAACTTTTATTTTCAAAAGCACTTCAAATGCACTGATTAGTTTGCAGAGCAGGAAACCAATCGATTGGAAACGCATTTAGCTCGAGCTGTTTTTAAATTCAAAGGGACATTGAATTTTGTTTTTCTGAATAGAAATACATATCTAATAAAGCTTGTCGTATTTTTCGTTTAGCAGTTAGAAAAGTGTATATTGTGGTGTTATTTTATTTTGTCTAAATACGACTTCTATCTTCTTGAACGTTATACGAAATATCCCTATTAATCCACCCTAAGTCTTCCAAACATGTTTCTATTTTTAGTTATTCAGTCAGTACGTAAATCAGTCTTAGAGAGATGTTGAATTTTATAACAATAAATATACAAACTAGCTGTGTCTTAAGTTACCCTAAAATCGAGCTGTTTCAAAAATATTTACCTACGCACAAATACGCACTTAGCCTAAGAACACAAATTACCTACTAAGAGGAAATAAAACACTTAAATCTGTTAAGAGGCTCCGAGTTAGCGCCCTTGCGACCAAACAGACAAAGGGACGTTGCGTTTTATATTGTGTAAGAAAGATTTCCATTCCCAAGGAACCCTAAAACGGAACAAAAACGGTGTATTCCCTAAAGAAGACCCTTTTTCGGTCAACTATCCCCTGAAGTACTAACCTTGACATTAGAAACACACTTACTGTAATTGTATCCGAGAGCTTGTGAGGCCAAATAAATCAGACAAGACTTAGGTTGTCTTAAAAACCCATTATCTAAAAAGATTAATTATATCCTGTTTTCAAAATAATTTTATAATCAAAATTCTGGTTATTAAAATAAAGTTTTCCGTCCTCAGAAGAAAGTTTGAAGAAAATATTTGTGTCTCGTGTCTTGAAAGTTTACTATTGTTTATTTAGTTTTTTTCATCATTTCTTTTCGTGATATCTTATTATAATTTGGTAACATTGTTTTTGAGTAATTATTTTGTAAAACAAGGCAAGGTTTGGGCGATGATGCCCGACGTTATTAGGGTTCCATGCGTCCGAATGAAAAAACGGAAACTTTATAGGATTAGTCGTGTGTCTTTCTGTCTGTCACAGCTAATTTGCTCCGAATGTAATGGACCGATTAAGTTAAGAAATTCGGTGCACATATGAACTCTTTTGACCCAAATACGGACTTGTAACGAAACTAAATGAATTTGGAATATGGACTTTTGGGAGGAAAATAAGAAATTTTTGTTTTGTTTTCTACTCGTAAATAAACATGTCATCATCATCATCATTTCAGCAGAAAGACGTCCACTGCTGGACATAGGCCTCCCCAAAGGGGAGGGGGGGATTGACCATAATCGCCACGCTTGGCAGGCGGGTTGGCGATCTTAGTATGGTGTTAAAAAACGTAGAGAACGCTGCTGCCCATTCTCTAGTGAGTCCCTTAGTCGCCTTTTACGACACCCACAGGAGAAAATGGGGTGGTGTTATTCTTTAAAAATAAAATAAAAATAAAGGTAAAAAAAAAAAATATACATAAACAAATACATGTTTATTTTTCGTCCGTGTGGTACCGGACGTACCACACGGACGAAAAATAAACATGTATTTGTTTATGTATATTTTTTTTTTTACCAAAACTACAATAAACAGGCTTTGAATCAGTGACTTATTGGTAAATCAAGGTAATCATTTATAGAGACTTGTCAATTCTTCGTCCATATTATCATTGAAGAGGCCTACCCGAAAGTGGTAGGTATGTACCTACTCTTATACTACCACAATGTTGTAAAGACCCGTCTAGTCGCTGCGACAAGTAGCGTGAGCGTGCGACTCTGCAACTAGACGCCAAGTGTGCAAAAGCTAGAACAAAATATATGGAAATTGTCGGCTGTAGCTTGTCGTTGCGTCTAGTCGCTGTGCTGAGTGGATTATTTGTTTATTTTAGATTTTCATTTTTCGTCTTTCTCACTTAGATTTAATGATGGTCTGGCATTTTGAGTTCTTTATGCGGCCTACCCAAACGTCCTTTGGTATTGTTCGTCGAGTCGTTGAGCTCCTTAAATCCTGAGTTGAGCTACACGGTTGCACAAATGCTGACAAATGCTTGCACTGATTGGAGAGGTCGACTAAAATAGAACTAGACATAATCATACAGACATAGACATAAACATATCCTTAGACATAATCTTGGTCAGATCATGTGAGGATGGTCCTCACATGATCTGACCAAGATTATGTCTGGACTTTAAAAGAGACTTTGACCCCTGAGTTGGTTTCGCCATTTCTTCTCAGGGGTAGTCAGATAGGAAATGTCGACTCCATCCAACTTTTTTTTTATTAAGACCTGTAAAAGCGATTCCGATATCCTATTTACAGAATAAACGATTTCATTTCATTTGTCGCAGTCGCATGTCGCATACTGTGCGCCGTATATTATGATAGCTACTCCACAAAATCAGCTCCAACAGAACCTAAATGAAACTAAAAATTCCTTCACAAGGTGCTCGCTCGCATCCTAAGTTGATTAAATCAAGTAGGTATTATTCATTTTACTTATGCTGCACTCGCTCCTGTCCACTCTGATCACAAGTCCGATCCCCGTGTTCAACAAATATTAGCATAGCCGATAGGTATTTATTCGGAGTCTAGATTCCAATGTTTGTCTGTATAATGACACTCCTAGGGAATTCTGGGAAGAATCTGAATGTTACTTTATAAGCCATGAGTTTTTTTTTTTTTTTGTTAAACAGATTAACGGGCCAGATTATTTAAAGAGGATATCGCTGCCTTTATGGTAATATCAGAAGCTTCAGAAAAATTTACTTTAAGTCGACTAAACCATTCACTTGAGATGAGGTTCATTTTTGTTTCATTGCATGTGCACACGACACCGATAAAATAACATAGAAATTAACATTAATTTGTTCATTTAATTTATTTATTTTTATTTTTCGGAACGCGGATAAATGATGCAGAATGCCGAAATCCAACATCGTTGGATCGGTTCAACAATGAATAAATTTTTCACTTTTGATTCATTCTGTGTTCAGACGTTTCACATTGAGTGAAAGGTCCGAATTATAAAAAAAATCCCACGTGTTTCCCACTTATGCTACCATCCCAATTATGTTAAGTCCCATGTAATGGGGGTGAGCTTATTGCCCTCAACTGGACTCAAATCCAGACAAATGTTAAAATTTTAGGGAAATCATCTGCTTTTACAATTTTTGTTCATATGTGGGCACCATGTATCTAACGCATAATGAATTTGTCATTGCTTCACTTTTCATTCTTCTTACCTATATTTTATTCTAGGTAAGTGCATCGTCTTCACATATAATTAATAATAATTAATGTACCAATACAAATATTGTTAACATTTGAAAAGAATAAGTATGGAGTTTCTTGCCCATTCTTCTCCATACGTAAATACCTTTTGGAAGGGGCAACTACAATCAATTAACTATTGTAGTAAATTTTGGCGTTCAAAAGTGCGTTTTATGTGCCTATTTGTAATAAATGATTTGATTTTGTCTTAGACCCTGGGCTGCTAGTGAAAATTTCCATATGAAAAATCCAATGACACTTTGCCCGACCAGGGAATCGAACCCAAGACCTCATGCTCTGTAGTAGCGCTTGCGATCACTAGACTCATGGGATAGTCTAGGATTATTACTATTTAACATGATAACAATAATTGTAATGGTTCACTTTGGCGATAACTTGTATTGTGCTTCACTATCCTACGTCCTATCCTATTAATATTATTAATCCTATTAATATTATTAATCCTATTAATATTATTAATCCTATTAATATTATTAATCCTATTAATATTATTAATCCTATTAATATTATTAATCCTATTAATATTATTAATCCTATTAATATTATTAATCCTATTAATATTATTAATCCTATTTTATATTTTCATCCTATTTTATTCTACTGATTTACTAACTACCTACTAATACCATCTGACTTAAGACTGTATCTGCGTTATTATGTGTTACATACATAACAAAACATAAACTCACGCCTTCTTCCCATGGGGGTAGGCATAAACTATAGAGCGTCACCTGGCTACGCTCCTTACATACTCCTTTTGCTTCGTTTACATTCATACATCTGGTCATACATGCACGCCGGTTGCGAGTGCTACGCACCTGACCTTTCTGAAGATCATCACCAATTAGGTCACTATATGTTCTCCTAGGGCGTCCCTTCCCGGCGTTTTCACTAACATCTGCCTTTTAAATACCTTTTGTACGTCACCTTTCATTCATCATCTCAACATGACCAAACCATCTAAGCATACTCTTTTCAATTTTTGTCACTACATCTTCTTTTAAACCACACCGTTGTCCTAACACATCATTTTTCAACCTATCATTCACAGTCACGTCACACATACTTCGCAAGGAATGCATTTCCACAGCATTTATTCTACTTTCATGCTTCTTTTGCCACACCCAACATTCACTTCCATACATAAGCGTAGCGTATTATGTGTTAATTGATCATTATTGTTAATTGGAAATAATAACGAAATTGGACATTAAATTTTTCTGAATTGTATTGTGTTTTGATAATATATGTTTTGCCCAATTTATGTTAATTTAATTATTTTTAATGTTCGTAAACTCAACAGCAAACCACGCTACAAAGCAATTTTTTTTTTGTCCGCCAAAAGTGACCCCCATTATCAAAATTCCTTTATTTACGTAACACGTCCGTGTTTGGGTCACAGAAATTGATATGTATACCAAATTTCAACTTAATCGTTCTATTAGATTTGGAACAAATTGGCTGTGACAGACGGACAGACTGACACACGAGTGATCCTATTCGGGTTTTTTCCTTTTGAAGTACGGAACCCTAAAAACCACGTAATCAGAATCTAACGTACTATAACATATTAAATTACGGGCCGGCTCACCACAGCTCGAGTCATAACTAATTAAACCCTGTAACACGTACCGGTCTACAGGAAATTGTATTGACATCACTCATTTTTGTGTGGGATGACAGCTGTCAAACTGATGATTTATTGCAGAGATAATAATCTAAAGTGACTCGGTTTTCTTTTAGTTTCTGGAAATATAAAACAGGATAATCTTGTACCCATCGATCATATTAGGAGGGACATGACACGTCTTGTGGGCTTTATTTTTTATTCAATATTGCTTTTATTGGTCGCTTGCAGGGTCCCTTCTTATACAGTGAAAATGAGTATGAATTATTTAGTGAGGCTATTGAGTTCAGGATTGTTCACGATGTTTTAAGACAATGTAAATCAGAGGTGTTCATGAGATAGGCTTCACGAGGCGCAATACTTAAAGTACCTACAATGGTCGGGGCTGGCAGCTATCATCTTGCTGACTGGCATGCTGCTGTTGCTGCTGGATTTTAACATTAAATTAACTTTTAATAGTAGTGTCAAGTGTGAACTTAGAATAGTTAGTTCAAAAAGTTGTTGTAATTGTAACGGTGTTCAAACGGCCAACTTATCATTATCATAATATTATATTATATTTATCATAACTTATCATTCGAAATTCAAAAGTCATTTATTCTAATGTGGCTGAGTATCAGGGGCTTTACTCCCGACAGCATCGAGTTCTGAATCAATCGAATTGGATTCGAATTAAATGCCGATCCATACTCTTGATTCCGACACTAGCGCACGATCGTGTGGTGGTTCGAAGCGAAACTAACTTCGATCGAAAGATTGGTGGGGTCAAAAAGTTCGTACTCCGCATGCCATCTGACAGATAGATATCGAGTTGTTGGATCAAACTAAACGTCAAGTTACACGATATCAAAGAAGCCGCTTTATTCAGATCTAGTGAGATATCGACCTAAAAACCAGCCAAGCGTGGCGATTATGGCTAACCCTCCCAACTGGGGGAGGCTTATGTCCAGCAGTGGACGTCTTTCAGCTGAAAAGATGATGATGATGATCTACCTAAAAGACATAGAGCACTTGACGATGACGTAATCCGCCGGATACGCATAAGGACGCTGATAATACTCGAACGTATGTCTATCTTGGTTTGCGATTCGAATTGGTTCGGGAGTAAGGTTTTAAATCGAGTTCGGATCAGAAACTAGTTCGAATCAGAAACAAAATCAAACTTGTATCGTTTTCGGGAGTATGGCCCCAGCACTTTTCGAACGTCGAAATTACATAAGATAGTCCCCCAAAACGCCCGCCCATCACCACTTCCTAGTGCTCTAGCTGGGAAGAAGAAGTGGCGCAACAAACTCCCCAGTAGCACAGCTGTCTGTTCAGATAGAAAAACTTGATTCTATACAATATTTGGTATGCACAGTAGTTAACATTACGAGAGACAGAACAGTAAATATATTTTTTGCCCTATGTCAGCTAACACACTCATTCATCATTGTCCTTACACCTCCGAGACAAGTTTGATTAATATCTCAAAGTAAAACAAAAGAGAAGGTCGTTTTTGTATGTTAGAGCTAACTTTAGATTTTTTTGTGGAAATTCTCAGACATGTTTAGACCTAACTCAACAATACTCATAACTGGTCTGAACGTTATGTGTTCATTTACTTACACTATCTATAAGCACTTTTTATTTGGTCTGTCCATACTGTCCCACTGTTAAGTAAAACCCTCCCCCAAATCCTTCGAGGAATTATTTTTCCGCAATACCTCTAACCAGCCCTCGCGGTACGCGTCCAGGTCGTCTCGCCATCTTTTTCTCGGCCGGTATCGGGGGCGCCGTCTATCTTCAGGTACCCATAGTATTGAGACTTTGGCCCAACGGTCATCGTGCATGCGGCTAATGTGATCCGCCCAATCCCATTTAAGTCTGGCAGCCTTCTTTCCTACATCCAGTTTGCCCGTTTTGGAACACAGCCTGGTGATATGAATTATGTGCTGTTTTTGGAATTCTGTCTTGTCTATGTTTAAGAGCGTTGTTACCAGTCTACTGGTGCCACTCCTATAAAAACATTATTATCTCGTGACTGAGAAGGAATCATGAAAAATGGCTCAATCAAGTATCTGTACAAGTATTATATTTAAATGTAAACAAAATTTTCCTTGACATCACTTGATTTCAATCAACATCTTAGAAGATATTATAATTTTAAAATAACTCCGCAACAAAATAAGTAGAAAATTCATTACTTAAACCACTCTCTTACGAGTAGGTGACGCAGACGAAGTTGCGCGGGTCAGCTATATTATAAAGCTGAAGAGTATGTTTGTTTGGTTGAATGCGCTAATCTCAGGAACTAGATACTGGTTCGATTAGAAAAATTATTTCGGTGTTGGATAGCCCATTTATCGAGGAAGGCTATAGGCTATATAACATCACGCTATGATCCTTAGGAGCCAAGCGAAAAGAACAAAAGTCTGAAAGGACGCTAAGCGATAACGAAGTTATATAGCGCGGGCGAGCGACGGGATGCGACGCAATGGGTGGGCCGAAATTTCACGCGGACGAAGTTGCGGGCAGAAGCTAGTCTTTAAAAAAGGTATTAGATAATTCTAGACACACTAAGATAATTCCTTCTCAGTCACGAGATACTATGTTTTTAAAGGAGTGGCGCTAGTGGACCGGTGACAACCCTCTTAAGGCTATCGCTTAAAATATAATTCCGTTTACTAGAAGAACTATTTATTCTTGGAATAAACGGTACTCACCATGTGCATTCGCTTCGCGAATTTGTTTTACAAACTTTCTTTGTGCGACAATAAGTCATTCGTAAAAGAACAGTTTGGTAATTACGTGAACCCAAACACAAAAAAAAAGCTTATAGTTATGCTCGCAAACGAATGTTACTGGCGGTGAGTATTCTCCATTAACCTAAACTTTTCTATGTGCTAGGAGTCGGTCCACGTCAAAACCACAACGAAGAATCGAACTCATTACCGCTTGCTCATAACACCTTATCCGTTGAGTTTTAACTACCTATGTCTTATGTACGCCTATATCTTATGTATGACTATTATTGTATCAAATTAAAAATATAAATTCAAATCAATTATATTAATTTTTTTTTTTTTTTTTACTTAAAACTGGGATGCTCTTGGCCTTCATCTTACCTGATGGTAAGTGATGGTTAGGCCGGAGATGGAAGCAAGCTTCACCCGGAAACGAAACTAACAAAAAAAAAAAAAAAAAAAATTAATATACCTTTAAAAAAAAATCGGATAACATTTTTTACCTTTTTTTAAATGTGTTCATTTAATTTTTTCGTATTTTTTTTAACTTTATCCAAATTATACGTTTGAAAGTGGCGTAATTTTTTTACTAATTATTTTTTAGACTAAAAAATGAAAAAAAAAAAAAAAAAATTTTTTTTTCTTCTAGAAACTAACTTCTAATGTTAATGATAACTTTTATTGTAATGTATGCACTTAACTTATTACATTTTTCTACACCAGCAATGGTAGTATATGTGAATCAATGTTTAATTTTAGATCTCAATGTACCATATACTTAGGTACATAAATATTATTCTATTCTATTCTACGTTTGGGGAAGGCCAATGTCGAGCAGTGGACGTCTTTCGGTTCAAATATGATGATGAAGCCTTATGCTGCGAGCCATACCTACCTAATGTTTGAAGCGTTTAGCTATAAATTATTCTGTCCCTATTACAAGCACCAACTCAAAGTACCAGAATGAAAACAAACTAATGTTTTTGTAAGTTCCAGCCTACAAAATGATTAATTGGAATTCAAGACAATACTTCGTCTAAAGCGTAGCCGTCAAAATGTTTTGAGGAAATTAATTCAGAAGCTTTACTCGTTTTACGAGTAAAGCTGAATATACAGGGTTATTGGTAAAAACTAAAAACCTTGCAGTACTGTATTACTAATATAAACAACAACTTTTATTCTATGAATCTTTACAAAACATAATACATTTACCAAAAAATAAACCTTCAAGATTTCGTTGTTCTATACATTTAGAGCGTTGAATTTAAATATTTTTATTTTTGTATGAAAGTCTGATGAATTATGAAAAGTTACAGAAAAAAAGTTGTTGTTTATGATGTTAGTAATATAATCCTGTGAGGTTGTTACTGTTTCACTAATAACCCTGTATAAACATTTATAATAAACAACAAAAAAAAAATACAGAGAAACATTTGCGGACAGCGAGCTATCCGGTAAGGACCAGGCGCGTTGTGTTCCACGCGCGCCTCAAAGAGATGTCAGCACGCACTGACTGGGTCCACCAGGACCGGTGCCTGCCAGTGTTGCGGGTTTGTTCGAAAGGGATACCGTGGCCCTGGCACTCAGGCAACTGAAGGAACACGGGTGGGTTTTAGTCAGTAAAAGTCTGACACGCCCTCTCGCTCCGCCCAGAGCGGGAGAAGTTATTTGATAATTTCCCACACAAAAAAAAAGTAGAGCATGAGCAGCAATGAGTGAGCATTTTAAACTTTTTTTTTCCATACAAATAAAGTTTAAAATGCTCTAGTGTAAAGTTGCAAACATGTCGTTTGGTAAATATTGCCTTTCAGGTGTTGATTTATACTTTTATTGATGATGTTATATTCAGAACCCCAAGATACATGCACATGCCTAGTTGGAGGGTGCAATTAAATGTAATGAAATCGTTTAATCTGTAAATAGGATATCTGAATCACTTTTACAGATCATATACAAAATAAAAAATAACTGCTTCTACTTTTCACTTTTTAGGTGTGGTACGAATTGGTGTGGGGTAGGTACAAACGGCTACAAATCAAGTTATACATTTCCAGTATAAGCTGATCTCTCATTGTACGGAAATCCTATAAAATGCATAAAATGCGAGATCAGCCTAAACTGGAAATGTATAGCTTGATTTGTAGCCGTTTGTACCTACCCCACACCAATTCGTATACCACAACAGTGACAGGAAATCTTATAACATCATGAACATACACCGAGTGGATTAAATACTAGCTAAATTAAATTAATTAATAAAAAACAGATGTTCCATACAAAAGTTTAATACCCACTGTTCTAACTGTATGGGACAGCTGTTTATTTTTTCGCGATTTCAAAGCTGGTCCCATAGTAAAAGTTATTCGGTTCGATGGTCTAAAGCATCTCTTAAGTTTGTAGAGTAAATTTTTTAACACCTGTAAGTTGGTAAGTTGGTTGACTATTACTTAGTAACTTGTAAAGCCTACCTAGCGAAGTTAAAAAAAAACTATCACAGCTAAGTAGCTGGTTATATAGTATAGGTACATCTACTGTGAATTTTTTCACATATCCAATGCAACCATTTAGCTTGCAGGGGGAGGAGTGGCACGATAAAAATAAATATCATCCCCACTTAACATGTACGAGTACCTTAAGTTAAAAGGGAAAATCTACAAGTCTGTGATAAGGCATGTCGTATTGTATGGATCGAATGCTGGGCCGTGAAGAGGACGGATGAAAAAAGATTGCATGTAGCGGAGATGAGAATGTTGAGATAGATTTTTGGAGTGACGAGAATGGATAAAGAAAGAAATGAGTATATAAGGGGAAGTTTGAAAGTGGCGCCGGTGACAGAAAATTTGAAAGGACGTCGTTTGGCATGGTATGGGCATGTGATGAGGAGGGAGGAAACGCATGTGACGAGGAGAGTGATGAAAATAAATGTGGATGGATGGAGAGAGAGAGGAAGGCCCAAAAAATATGGATGGATTGTGTGAAGAATGATATGAAAGAGAAGGGAGTGAATGATAGAGTGACGGTTGACAGGGGGGAATGGAAAAAGAAAACGTGTTGCGCCGACCCCAAGTAACATGGGACAAGGGCAGGAAGATAATGAATTGACATGTAGCGGAGGTAACCTAAAATTAAAAAATCAAATTTTTCAATGTTTTTTTTACCACTTTATCGGCGTGATTATTCCCATACCAAATTACAGCTTTCTGGTATTAAGAGTCTTTGCTAAGCCGCGGACGGACAGACATACAGACATACAAACAGACAGACGGACATGGCGAAACTATAAGGGTTCCATATTTTTTTTTTATAACTTTTCCCCACACTAGGAATTTCTCCTGTATCGTGGGTACGCTTACACACATTTAAACTCTCATACACAAACAGCCAGACCCAGAACAACTACTTGTAGGTCATACAAATATTTGTTCCGTGCGGGAATCGAACCCGCGACACGCAGCGCAGCAGTCAATCGCTTAACCACTGCGCCAACCGTGTCGTGTGTGTTTACTAAGGAACACTAAAAAGTCAGAAAGAACGCTAAGCGAACACGAGGTGATAGCTCGGGCAGGCGATGCGATGCGACGGGGTGACAAGACGGTCACGCGGACGAAGTCGCGAGCAGAAGCTAGTCAATAAATAAATTTGAAATTTACTAAGCTACTTTATCAAAGTATATTCTTCGCTGTACCAACATTACTGGTAAGTGAAACTTTTGAATTTTGTTTCTTAGATCGTCAATGCTCGGATTAAACTTTCTTTCAAATACTTTTCTATATTTCAATTTGATGTTGTTGCGCAAATTGTTTTAAGATTAAAGACTAGGTTGAAGATAAGAAAGTTTGGCAATAATTCCTTCTGCATAATGTGGCTTCCCAGGTTATTAGCGGCATAATTATGTAAGTGTCTATTAACTGCTCCCAAATAATGATGTTTTATTTTTTACATTCTTCCTTGACATAATATATATATAATAATCATCTTATTATTTTGACTTTATTTTATTTATTTCATGAATACTTTAAGCACAAAAAAATGTACAGAGGCGGACTTAATGCCATAGGCATTTTCTACCAGTCAACCTTTGGGTGATGCAGAGACAAACAGTAGTAGGTGCAATAGCGAAAATTGAGAAATAAATATTCATTTAAATATAAAGATATACATAAACCTATTACAAACTATAAATTCAATATATAAATCTTATTATATATATATAAATATAAACACAAATAAATACACATAAATATGTATACTAAAACAAATAAGACAAACAATGGGAAAACATTACCGTTATGATGATACTGCCAGCTTCTTGCGAAAATGCTCACGAACTTTTACTTTAAAAGATAATCGGTTGGTTGGCATCCTGATTTCCTGGGGGAGCGCATTCCACAGAGAGATAGACTCTATGAAGAAGGAAGAGTGAATGAAGTCTGTGCGGTGAGTGGGACATTGAAGAAGACGATTGTGAGATGAACGAAGATTTCTATTGTGGTTGGCGCAAATGTATTGAAAGTGGGGGGCTAGGTAACGAGGGGAAGATGGAGAGTCAAGAAATGAAAACAAAGTGGTCAGCGCCCTTTGCTCTCTGCGCTGGCGTATGGGTAACCACTTTAGAAGCGAACGATGCGCAGAGACATGATCATATATACGCAGATTGAAAACGAATCGAATGAATTTTATTTTATTATTTTTGGAAAACTTACAGCTAATCAGACACAATGGTTACAAAGTTTTAACATGATGATGGCCAATTACAAGTTTTCACACGTAGACTAACAATTAACTTGTACAAGGCAATAGACACTGTTACTTTCGCGTTCTGTATATTCATTATAACTATAATGCAAGGGCTATGTGATTTTGTCAAAGAAGTGATTGCACAGAGCCTTCTTTAATTTAGGCACATTGGTAGTAAAAAGATCTATGTCAACTTCCTGGCAGGTTTCATTATACATGCGGCTCGCCCTAATCATGTTGGAATTTTGTCTATAGGTTATTCTTGTTATTGGTACGTGCAACAAACGAGGCTTACGCATGAAGAACATACACGCAGCCCAATTTTGCTCAGCAGCTCAGGGATGTTGTTGGATCCATTTGCAATTTTAACTAAAAATGCTAAATCAGAAATTTTTCTTCTTTCATAAAGTGGATGAATATGAAATTTTTTACACCGCAAGTTGTAATTTGATACGTATTTTTTAGAACGAAATTGAATGTATCTTAGGAATTTTCTTTGTATACCTGTAAGTATTATTGTTGGTTATATACCTACAATTCTAACTGCAACTCACTATTAGTTGCTTTTGTGGACATGCTATTTATTCAGATTTGTAGGTATTTTCGTGTTCACGTGCGCATGACGCGCAAGAATGTAATAAAACTGAAGTTTTTTTTGTTTGTATGGACGCACTAATCTCAGGAAATTATTTTTGAATTTGATAGCCCAATTCTTGTGAAGGCTATTTAACATGACTCTAGGACTCTTAGGAGCCGAATAAAAAGTAAGAAAGAACACTTAGCGAATACGAAGTAATAGCGTGGGCAGGCGATGCGATGCGACGGGGTGGGCCGGGGGTACAAGAAGTTTTACGCGGACGAAGTCGCGGGCAAAAACTAGAATATTTATATAAATTTTAATGTATATGAAATAAATAATAATAGACATTTCTAGTATTAGCTGACCTCGAATTGTATAGGCTTTCCATTAATTATAATGTCAGCTTATATTGGAAACGTATACTGTATAACTTCAAAATGAAAAACGAAGACATTCAAATAAAGTTTAGCTTTTTTATCTAAAATAAATAAATGAAAATGATTTGTAGACAGTTAAGGGCCTATACTACCTTAAATGGCTTAGCATGATCCTCCGTTATGTCGAAAATACTGCAGCATTAATTTTGAAATAAATATATGGTAAAGTTGAGGATTAATGTTAAGTACTATGTTAGCCGAAAACACGATTCCATAAAATTTTCTCGATAGAAAAAAACTCCAAAGTTACCTCCAAACCGAACAATAAACCGCTAGTATTAAAAAAATACTTCAAATTAGATAATGAAACTTTGCATATTAACTGAACTAACTATAAAGCAGGTCTTAGGTTATTTTTTTTTTAAATGACCATTATTTTCACCGTAAAAAGAAATTACCCAAACTATCGTCGCCTTGGAGCCTTTTCCCTGCCGCCCTGTCTCGCTTGCTGGCGTGACCGGTAGCAATAGTGTGCGAGCGAGATACAGAGTGAGGTGGCGCTGAGGTTGTATAGACTCATAATAAAGACACACGTGAACTCAAACTATGTCTGGCCAGTAACGTGGTATCAAGGTCATAGTCCATTTTTATCACGTTCTAAATATTGCTCACTACTTGAGATAAATATATGTACCTTCTACTAAAATTGTATTTGAGCCCATTTTGTATGATAATGGTCGGTCATTCAATAAAACGTGGGTGTTAGTGGTATAAATTATTTTAGCACTAGATAAGATAATGAGCTTTCATTAATCTAGAGGTCTCTGCACACAGCCGGCGTGGCGTGGCGGGGCGCGGCGACGCGACGCTGCGCTGCGCTGGCGCAGCGGGATCGGTCACACTGCGGGCGCGATCACGTCCGCCGCGCGCGCGCCCATTCACGCCGACCGTGTCGCAACGCGATTCATTCATAAAAAAGATGTTGATTGATTATTTGCGCTAGCTAAGAAAAAACAACGTAGACGGAAATGGGTGCATGAAATACCGTTACCGTCGAGCGTGTCGGCTCTGTGTGATGTCGTCCATAATATCTAGTACATTACAACTTCTCAGCGTCGCGTCGCCGTCCCGTCCCGCCGCGCCGCACCCGCTGTGTGCAGAGACCTTATTTATTTATTTATTTATTTATGTATACTTTTACACAACAACCTGCGTCTTTATGGGGTTGACCATAAGTCCATATCTCTTGCTCCATTCACATATACGGGCCAGATCAAGATTAATTGTTAAGATAGCTTCTGAAAGATTTCCAAAATACAACTTCGATACGTGACGTCATGTTGAGACATACATATACGAGTTACGGCGTAGTCGCTACGTCGTAGCAGCTACGAGATTCGTAGCTAGCTGTGGTTGCATCACACAGATTTATATCATAAATTTTAACGCGATCGCTCCGCTAGACAAAATAATTTTGCACACTTCGGAAGTAGATTATAATAATGGTCGACCCAAATTTCGAGAATGACCTTCTGATTGTAAGGTCATGTGAGTTATTTATCACTATTTTCCATTATAGAGACGGATTTCACCTTGGGTTCTATATTGTCATGATTTTAATTAAAAGAATATAGGGCATGACTCAGTTCATTCTTGTAAAATAAATATATGATTTGAGTTGACGTTATTATTCACAGACGATCATTCATTTATTTATTTAAACTTCTCGCGCACAATGAGGTACAAAGGTGGGCTCAATGCCTTAGGCATTCTCTGCCAGTCAACCAAGGGTGGTGAAGAGATAAGATGGCAGGTGCTCTATTTAAGAGGAGATAATAATAATAATACAAATATTAAAGAGATAACAAATAAAATGGTGTTCCCTTGTTTCGCAGACAGAAATATCATAAAATTTCGTTTCCCAGAAAAAGTTTCATATAATATTCGGTCCTTGTATTTTTGTTTCGAATATTATTGTTTCAAAGACTATTTACTTGAATGAAACATATTCCACAGAAACAAAATTCAATTAATTTTTAATCAATTTTTTTTTTTTTTGTTTAACAAACTTATCAAACAATAGAATTATTTTTTTACGAATATTTTTTGTTCGGTGTATTTTTAATATTTAAATATTGTCTCATAAAGTCAATATGCTGTGCTCTCGCGTGGGACCGCCGAAGCCCCGCAGCGCCAGAGCCGTGACAGAAACCATGCCTGCTGCATTTTGCATGCTCGCTTGCATGCTGCATGCTTGCTTCCATGCTGCATGCTTGCATTCTGCATGCTTGCTTGCACGTTGCATGTTGCGTGCTTGCATGTTGCATGCTTGCACGCTGCATGCCAACAGTAGGTTTGGCTAGAACTGAGACCCCCAACCGAAAATATCTCAGCCAGAGTATTTATAATATATATGTCGGAGAACGGATGGTTTCTCTCGTTATCATCAGCCATATTTTAACTACTGTGGGCGTACTGTGGGTAGTGTTGGTTATTGCGCAATAGAAAAACCGAATTAAACTCAAAAGTCATTTACTCAACCTGAGATTAAAATTAATTAAGATAGTTCCCCCAAAATGCCCTGCCCTTCACCACTTCTTAGTGCTTTAGATGGGAAGAAGAAATAGTGGAACAAACTCCCCAGCACCACATCTGTTTGTTCAGTTAGAAGAACTTGATTCTAATATACAGTAATGGGTATACAAAGTAATTAATGTTGGTACGTGACATAACTATATCGAACGCGCAACAATTCCTAGATTTCTTCACTGCTTGACCACCACCGATGAACTCCACTTGCCGCCAGTCGAGCGTTATGTTGTAGACTCCGTCATGCGCCACTAGGCAGCACTTGCGTCCCAATTAGTAAAGAATCGATGGCGCGAACTCCAATAACTCCATCGAACGCGACTAGATGGCGCTGGCGTATCGGATACAACTCATCTCCGACATATATTAGTATAATTAAAAACGATACTTTACCTGTAAATTATTTAATTGAATTGAAAGTGGCAACTGGGCAGACGATGGACAGTTAGACGGTGAATATGTCTGTAAAGATAGTTCAACCAAACGTTGTTAACGTTACTTTGTAACTATAAAGTACCAACATTTGCTGCAAGTCAAGACAACTTTAGCCTTTGAACACGGAACTTAAAAACTCTTCCATTGTTAAGTTTCAACCAATGCAAATAGATTCCAATATTATACTCGTAAAGAGGAAAGATTTTTTGTTTGTTAGTTTGTTTGTACCAAATTAGCTCCGTAACTACTAGACCAATTTCAACATTTTTTTCAACAATATAATGCTAAATTATTAGGAAGTAACGTAGGCTATAATTTATTTTCAAAAAGATTGATATGCTTAAGAAAATTGCAATAATGCAACCCAAAGTAGCAAAATTTTGCTTATAAACGGAATCGAAATTTACGCGGATGAAACTGCGGTGAACACTTAGTAATATTATAAATGCAAAATCGAATATGCCCCTTTAAATCATGAGACATTCCCAGAAATTTCAGATTATCGAGAATTTCGCTAGAGTTTCCCAAGTAAAATTCAATGCATCCAGTCGCCAATGCTTCCGATATTTCAGAGAAAAGCACTCCAATTCTGTTGTACCGAACAGGATTGGAGTGCTTTTCTGTTGTGTGTTTTAAGAGCTAATTAACAGATCCGTTTCGAAAGAAAGGTATTAGTTTGGTACAGTCATCAACACATCAGTTTTTTTTTAACTTACGTAGGGAGACATTCGGCGAGTTTTTTTTTACTATGTACCTACACAGATTTCTTCGTGATTACTGGGTGATTTACGTGATTATTTTTTATATTTAAACTCGCGCGGTGGTCCCGTATCCAATTTATTAACCATGCTTGCACAGTTTTGAGTTATCTTTATATAATAGGTTTTAATTTCAATTTTTCTGGGTTGATGTCTTCACATAGTAAGTAAATGCAACTAGAAAAAAAAACAATCGACTTGTAGCGAATGGCGTATGTATAATGCCACATGCGAACTACGCATCAAAGACCTGACGTCACAAATCCTGCATCGAGCAATCAGAGTTTGAGTCGGGGGATCCTCCCTTTTCAAAAATCACTTATTTATTTATTGCACTGCTTCGTGTTTTTGTTACGTCATCAGCCGTTATGACGTTTGTTTTAGTCTATTATCAGGCAGTTGGTACTCTTCTTATTTGCCAGCCCTATCATCATGCATAGGTATGAAACTAACCATACTATGTGTCCCTAGTAAACCAAAGTATGATTTAAATCACCCATGTTAGTCAGTTATCTTAGTTGATATATGATGAAAATTGAACAGCTGTTGGTATGTAGATAGGAGGTACATTATTGTATCTACTTGTAAAATTATAATCAATCAATCTGCCTAGCCTTTTCCCAACTATGTTGGGGTCGGCTTCCAGTCTAAACGGATGCAGCTGAATACTAGTATTTTACATGGAGCGACTGCCTATCTGACCTCCACAACCCAGTAACTGGGTAACACGATACCCCTTGGTAAGACTGACTGTCTGACTTTTGGGCTTCTGACGACCCGTAACGACTGTCAAAGATCCACGAATGACAGCCGGGACCAACGGCTTAACGTGCTTTCCGAGGCACGGAGGAGTCTCGGTATGTAAAGATGGTCACCCGTCCACAGACCAACTCCGGCAAGCGTAGCTTAACCTGACGGATCGACCCGTGCGGCTGTTATTACTTAGCCACGAGCTCCTCTACTTGTAAAATTATAATATTAGGTAGGTATTTTGTTTGAAAATAAAAGTTGTGTGGAGGATATGTTTCCACCCCAAACGTATCTAAGATTTGTTGATAAAATAAATTCCCCGGTATTACTTCTCGCCTGGTCCCACCCACACATAAATCTTAACCAAACATTGGTTGTTATCTTGTAAATCCATCTAATTCGACGACTTTGAAGCTCAGACTTTAATTTTACGACTTTAAGGGACTAAAGAACTGGATAGCTGAGTTTTTGACTAGGGTGAGAGGCCCTGTCGTAGGGTATTGGCTTTAATTAAAATGTTTAAATAAACTTTGTAGTATGAATGTTTGTAAAATCGTTGGGTCGGGGTATCTTACTTATACTTAAAATTTTCAGCTATAGGCACATAAGAGTTCCTGTTCATCATTGGATAATAGATGTTTCTTATGATACGTAGGGCGCGTCAAACATGTATGATATTAAAATAAGCTATGTCAGTCGGCTTTATTGCGACATATTTTTTTACCTCATTCCACCGGCCCCCTTATACCATCGGACATCTAGACGCACTGCAAGTTACCACCCCTACCTAGTTGATATTCCACCAACTCGCACTGAGCGTTTTCAAACGTCTTTTATAATGCGCACAGCAAAGGAGTGGAACTCTCTGCCAGCGTCTGTGTTTCCGAACGCATACAACCCTAATGTATTCAAAGTGAGAGTGAACAGGCTTTTTCTGGGTAAGCTCACTCCATCGTAGACTTTGTCTCTGTCACCCAGACCTAGACCAAAGTCAAGAGTAAACCAATAGTAAAATAAAAAAAAATAAAAAATATTTATCCATAAATATACTTATCCTAGTTAAACAGGGAAACCTATTATTAGCCATACAATCTGTAATTATACATACTTTTTAATATACTATATAATTATGTATCGCTGTTTGTTGCCTAAAAAAATAAATAAAGAAATAACATTTATTAATTGTCCATTATTCATGTTATTAATTGCCTATTATTAAGATAATTTGCTTTGCTTTTGTTTTAACACCATACTGCGATCGCCAACCCGCCTGCCAAGCGTGGCGATTATGGCAAACCCCCTAATTGGGGAGGCTTATGTCCAGCGGTAGACGTCTTTCGGCTGAAATGATGATGATGAAGATGCTTAAGCCCCCCCAGAACAAAAGATTCTTCTCATTTAGAGAATTCATGTTACATTTTTTACATAGCAAAAAAAAAAATCCTTTCCAAATCAAGAGGAAAGCAGATAATTACCGAAACCATTTAAGTACAGACTCGTGTCTATTACTTTACAAAACAAAGTTGGTCAGACCATTATCCGTTTCACCCTACATAGATTATATCCTGCTACCTAACTTTCTAATCCCAGCGAATTCAAGTCTGAGACAAAGTTCATAGTTTCGGTCTAAGTACAGTTTGTTTTACTTGCTACATCAAAACCGCTGTCTAACAAAGTGCATATAAAGTGAACGAGGGAGAAGTTTCAATGAGAATGTGTTAAGTGGTGAGCTTGGTTAAAGAACCTATACCGGGGGTCCATTCGAGATTTCAATTTCATAATAGGTAGGTACTGTCTGTATTAGAGCCATAATTGTACCAGAAGGGATTGCCCGCACTTTACGACGCGGAATCGGCTTGAGCCGATCATGTATCACCACACTTGAGTGACGTATCATCATGTTTAACCAAGCTCACCACTTAACACATTTTGTTTTAAGTAGTGAGCTTGGTTAAAGAACCTATACTGGAGGCCCACTCGATTTTTCGATATCATAAAAGGTTTTTAAACTGTCATGGTCAAGCACCATGATCACGGATAAACTCATCATCTCGGATCATGGTGCTTGCAACAGCGCCGAAATATCGGGAACTCATAACAATGAATAAACATGGTAAATATCCCGCTTATGTTAATAATAATCATAAAAGGTACTGTCTGTCTTAGAGCCATAACTGTACCAGAAGGGATTGCCCGCACTTAACGACGCGGAATCGGCTTGAGCCGATCACGTATCACCACGCTACAGTCACTTCGGCGATTGGAAATTCGGCACCATGCAAATTCCGATCGATGTCGGGTCACGTTGCTCGAACCAGACCGAGGCGTATGACTTCTTTTTCGCTTTTATTGCATAGACATAAAGGTCTTTCTGACTGGCTCAAGCCAATTACGTGTCGGTAAATGTATGGTCACTCCCTTAAATGCGGCTCACAAACCGCAATTTCCCGACCCTTGCCCTATACTATACAAGAAAAATTGTTTATTCTGAACGAAAAAGACGCACATTACAAAAAAAAAGGCATAAAATACAATACACACACTAATACAAAGAAGCCAAAAGTCTCGTATTAACAAATAAGTTATAAGTTTGGCATGTTATATATACTTTACGTCAATGCTATACCGGCCAGTAATTATCCTACTGCAAGGCAAAGACTCGTCTGCTGGTGAGTTAAGACCATTGCATGACCAGGTATACTCATGATATTTTCCTACACAGCTAATCACTGATGTTTGGGGTTAACTTGAAAAGTTCCTACATAATGAATTTGACCTTATATTGAATAACAATAACGTATGCCTTGTTTTCGCGAAGGGTTGGGCAAAGGTGTACCTATAATAGACCCATATCTAAAAATACGTGTAATATAGAAAAAAGACGGGAGACATTCCGTACAACTCATACCGTATATAAGCACGTAATCCTACAAAAAATTGGTAATATTACGGCCGCCTTATAACCCGTTCTTAAGGTCTCAAAACGGATCGGTGTGCTTACCAACTATAATCTTTAGAAATGTCAGGGAAAACATTTTGAAAGCTATTTTACCTCTACCTCACTGTAGGATGCTAAAAAGAAAGCTTTGATTATCTATTTATTTATTGTACACACAAAACCCAGTCGACAGAATTTGCCTGTACCTACCTGACAAAAATGCTTTTAGGTGTCGAGTGGTCTCAGGGGTCTAATGTCACTAGACTACTGATATACGAAAGAAAAACATTTTTACTTAGGTTGTAGAATATTTCCGTTTATAAAATAGAAACCTGTTCTATGAAAGAGATTGAAAAATACATAACAATCAAATATAAGAATAATTAAATAAATAATCATTTACCCTTTGACATTAATAATAATATATTTTCTGTTTTTTTAATGTATCTAATAATTATAATTATAATAATATTGCTACTCAATTTTAATTTGTTTATTGTAAATTTTTTTTTTTTTTTCAATTTTAATTTTATTTAATTTTTGTTTATAACTGTGAGTATAATTTTAACTAAATATAGGGACTTAAACCCAAATGTTTGCATGTCACAGTATTATGACTAAGTGTTATGGATCTGTATTTATTTATGTTAAGACCTTACGCTCCTAACGAAACTTAATGCCTCCAGCCAGGGCGTAAAAACTTATAAACTAAACGACTGCGCGCTAAGGGCACCCCCTGTGGGGTACAAACCTCGGCTCAGGGCTGAGTCGGAGGGAGGATGGCAAGGGACCGACGGTGGTTGGATAAAATCAGGGTAATGATTATTATCGGAGGAATTTAAAACTACAGGCGTGCTAGCGCTTCGCTTACGGGCAAGGGTCGGGGAGGACTATTTAGTCGGGGATTTCGCGATGGGCCTCGACGGCGAGGTCGGAATGACGGTCGTGTATTGTGTAATCTCTTTCGAACTGTACTCATTTACCTACTGCTCTCCTGGAGGAGAGTTATGGGGTCGTCTGGGTCGGTCAGTGAATGTTAAGACCAAAATTGTACCAAAACTTATAGCTAATAAATTTATTTGAATTGATGGTATACAAAAATGTTGGATACCAAATTACTGGGACTTTGTGCTGTGTTTAGACAGTGGGCTGTAATCCACAACGCGGGTTCAGTGCGGGTTCTTAATGAAAAGTAAATTCCCCCTGCACGTAAAGTGGGGATGATATCTTATTTTCTCGTCTATCCCATAGTGTGCGGTATCGTTAGATAGGCCGTGCAAAAATATTGCGGGTTTGTGAAAACCATTTTTCGATTCAGGGATCCGTTTGTGTAATATAATAAGCTTTAAGGTGCTAACTTTTGTTAGAGTCAAGTTCGACTCAAGTGTCTCCCACTGCCAGCTAAATGGTTATATTTGGATATGTGAAAAAAATCACAGCACTAGTTTAAGTAACGAAATTAAAAGGAAAACTATCACAGCTAAGTAAGCTTTACAATTTACCGAGTAATAGTCGACCAACTTACATTAGCAGTTGAGAAACATTTTTTCAACTACACTGGTTACTTTTGTTCTTGGGATAAATTCATCTCAACTACGAAACACTACATTAGCTTTGGCCAGACACGCACTTGGCCAGTTTTTATATAGTTCCATTATCGCCAAATACTAGTAGATAAAGATAATAATTTATAATGTATTGATAATTTTCCGTTAATTTTATGGACCTAATCTCCCGTTGTTATTGAATATAGAAATTCTAAACGCACAAACACAAAGGATTAGCAACTCTAACTATTACGATCGAGTTTTCTGCTAATCTCGATAATGACATGGAGACTAAGTAAAAAACTTTAAAATTGCTTTTTAATTAAAAAGTTCAAGCGGACGATAGGCAGTGCATGGCACATACATTTTAACTGTGAGAGCTGTTTAGAAAACAGATGAGTTATCGATTTTATAAACAGCGTTTAAATACGATCTAGAGGAATGTGGCCGTTTTTATTTAAATCGAATTTTGTTGCTTCGTCTCTCAATATGAAACTTTATAAAAGGTACTAGCTTTTGCCCGCGGCTTCATCCGCGTGGATGTCGGAAAAAATCCAACGGGAACGTACTACCGGGATTGAAAGTACCGAATGACCGGGATTGAAAATACTTTTGAGTAATTCAAAAACTTAAAAATAAAGACTTTTGAGTTATTCAAGGCACGCAAGAAAATTCTCCCCTAAAATCTTAATTACCCCTTATTCCCCTGTTTGGGATCAATTATCAAAAACCCCATATACTCGTAATCCTTTTTTTTTCTGTCAAAGGAATGAGCACCTTTTGAGGGGATGTTTTTAAAAAACGAATTATGACAAACTTTGTGATATAAACTTTGTGTTTTATGTATTAAGAACGTAATTGTGTTGAGTTTCAAGTTTATGCACTAAAAAAAATTTGATTTTTCATACAATCAAAAATATTCATACAATTAAAATCTCCCCCATTTCACCCCTTTAAAGAAGAGGTGAAAGTGAGGTCCCCTTTCTTAGAGCTCGCCTACTATGTATGGAATGGAAATTTATTCTGAAATAGATCAGTCCGTTACGATTTTTTTTTTTTTCTATATAATCTTTGACATCCCCCAATCCCCCCTTCTGCCAACTTTAATGTTTATTAATAACTCAAGGAATAAGATTTTTTAAACAAACGAAATCCCCCCTTTGTACCCCCTTAAAGGTAGAATTTTCAAAAATCCTTTCTTAGCTGACGTCTTCTACATATCCTGATCTAATCTAAGCTAATCTAACTATCCTAATCTATATCTATATCAATTCTCCCGGAGAAGGGGATGGAGAAGGTTCTCCGGGGGAGGGGCCCGTGGCTAAATAATAACCGCCGCACAGGTCGATCGATCGCTACACTTACCACGGTTGGTCTGTGGATGGATGACCATCTTTGCATACAGAGACCCGTCTGTGCCTTGGAAAGCACGTTAAGCTGTTGGTCCCGGCTGTCATTCTTGGATCTTTGACAGTCGTTACGGGAAGTCAGAAGCCCGAAAGTCTGACAACAATTCTTACCAAGGGGTATCGTATTACCCAGTAACTGCGTTCTGAGGTCAGATAGGCAGTCGCTCCATGTAAAATATTGTAAAGTTAGAAACAATACACGTGTAATTATATTATTTTTACTTGAATACAAAATTTAGCGAATGAACAACTTCAACAAAAAACTTCATCACCCTTTTCAGACCCTTGTGGGTTGAAATTAAAAAAACTTTTTAACAAATAACAACCGACTTCCAAAAAAAAAAAACACTAAAAAGTGAAAAATAACTTTAATTTCGGAAGTCGGTGACCTTGGTTCTGTATTTTTTGCCACAGACGAAGTTGGTAGTTTTTTTTATTTAAAAGTTTTTATTTTTCACGTTTTAGTTATGGTACCTACCCCACAACAATTCGATTACCACTACTTGCCACACCGCACAAACAACAGTACACAGCACAATACACAAGATATACGAAGTGAATTAAATACGTATTATCGAAACTAACTCAAAACCTACCCAAGCAAAGTTAATAAAAATCGGTTAATAATCATTTATAGCCCGAGTGCATCTCATGACAATTCTAATAAGCCCAAACACGACTAGGATACACTGTTTAATTACGGAGTTCCGGTGCATACCTTCCGGCTTCATCTTCAGATCAGTTCGATGGTACCATTTTCATCAGAATTATTTATTTAAATTTGCTTCGTAAGCGCTTAACTATCTTAATCGAAATATCTTATCGCCACCCGTGAAATACGTATCATTGAGGAACATTTGAGGCCATTTGTGGTCTTCTTCACCAGTTCCACTTGATTAAATGATACTTACTGAATGCAAATGCTTGAGATTTTGATGAAAATACAAAAATCGCTATATGTTTGCCTATAAAATTTGAGGAGTTCCCTCAATTCCTCATGGATCCCATCATTAGAACTGGATTTTGGGATCAATCTGGAAGTATATCCTTTCAAATCGAAAAAAGAATTTGCCAAATCGGTTCACAAACGATGGAGATCTGAGGTAACAAACATTAAAAAAAATATACAACCGAATTGAGAACCTCCTCCTTTTTGGAAAGTCGTTAAAAAACAACGATTTATGTTGTGTTAGTTTCCTAACATAAGCCGAAATTTGAGTGATTTTAACTTAAAAAATAAAGAATTTTAATTAAAAACAAAATTTCATCCCCATTTTCACCCCCTTAAGGGTTGAAATTCCAACAACACGCGTTAGCTTCCAACCATAATCTTAGATAGTAAATTTAGTGATTTTTCTTCGAAAATGAAGGGCTTTTCAACTTCATCCCCCGTTTTAACCCTTCGGGGGTGGAATTATCAAAAACGCTGAGACGCATATAAATTTGTTTTCAATCGTCAGCCTGAACACAAAATTTGGAGATATTAACTTCAAAACTGACGGACTTTCATACAAACTTCCATCCCTTATTTTACCCCTTTAGGGGTGGAATTCCCAAAAATCCTTTACACACCCTCCAAGTTTCATGTCTCTAGGACCAGCGGTTTGGGCTGTGCGTTGATATATCAGTCAGTCAGTCAGTCAGTCAGTTTACCATTTTATATATATAGATTAGATAATTCTAGACATACTTACCGAGGTAGCTGATTGAGCCGTTTTTCATAATTCCTTCTCAGTCACGAGATAATATGTTTTACGAGCTAATATGTTTTATGTTGACCGGTGACAGCCCTCTTAAGGCGCTATTCCACCAGTATGTGGCAATGTGCGACACTCTACTGGACAGTGTACGGCAAAAATTTTTTTTTTCGGTGGACTCACACAAAAATAACGTACAGTCTTGCCATTGGAAAGGGGTCTGCAGTTCAGTACGTGCACTGTTGGAGTTCTACACAAAATGTTTGTGAACAAATGTGCTTAACACAATTTTGGTGGAATCGCGCCTTAAGATTTTTTTGTGCATTGATATGATATTGCACCAACCTTAAAAAAACGGTTATGAAGCTGCACAAGCTGTTATTGATTTAGATACTAGTGGGATTACGACCCAGAAAACACAATTTTGTAAACAGGTGCCAGTAAAACAAACTGTGCGGCATAAAAACAATTGTTGCCGGAATTGCGAGGTTAAGTGATTAAGTTATGTTCCGAGGCTACCCGGAGATATGAATAGAATCCCTTTAGTGTAATATTTTATCGATACAGTTCAAGGATTCTTAAGTAATATTGTTATGGATTAAGTTATCGAATCAAGCACAAACGCAATTGGTTGGCGTTGGTTTTATGTGGTAAGAGACTCTGTTTGATTCTGGTGTGTGACCAATATTTTTAAATGTTCTATGTCCAAGAGATTATTATTGGTAAACTTATAATTATAAATTAGCTATTCTATACCTTATATAATGCAATTACGACGTCCACTGCTGGACGTAGGCCTCCCCCAAGCACCGCCACTTCGACCGTGTCTGTGATTCCCGCATCCAGCGGATTCCTGCGGCCTTCACAAGGTCATCGGTCCGCCTTGTGGGAGACCTTCCAACGCTACGTCTTCCGGTATGCGATCGCAACTCCAGAACCTTTCGGCCCCATCGGCCATCTGTTCTACGAGCAATTTGCCCAGACCTCTGCCACTTAAGTTTCGAGTACCTACACTGCATGATAATTTTGGGCTCCTCACAAATTGAGCCGTCGCTACGTTTACGCCAAAACAAACAACGCTCCCGTGTTAACATGCCCACAGTGATTAATTGCGTGCGAATAATTTGATTTAACCAAAATAAATTAGCTTTTCCGATGACCGGAACACGCCTTGACCCAAATTCCTGTTCCTTTACAGTTAAGTAACTTATATATTTTACACCGTTGTCCAAAAGTCTTTGTAATACACTTTTATTAACATCGCAATATTGTCGTAGTGAATTATTTTTGTGCAAGGGAAAAATTATACATACCCAATCAACCCGCGTGCCCAATCTTTGTCAATTTGATAAAAATAAAAAAAACTTGGTTATTTGAATTTTTCACATACATTTTGAGGTTATGTGAAAAAAGTGTAAATACAAAAGTTGCAGATCTTTTTATTACCTACAACTTTTACATTTAACTTTTTTCCATAGGACTTGTAGTTTTGCCGGAAATTGAGATAAACCATTTTTTACCCTTAAAACCTCACCTCCTCCCACTTCCCGACCTCAGATCGCCCGTAAATTATTTTTCCTTTAATTCTTGTTATTCTTCCTTTTCCAATGGGTTTTATCCTACAATTTTTTTTTTACTTTTTACCATTTTCAAAGGCTTCAGCCCTGGTCTAAACATCACTTTTGCGAGATGCAACGGCCCAGCAATACAAAGAAAATAAAAAATATATATTTCTTATGCTGTCGTTGCTTGGGGGCTGCCTAGCCTATCCGGATAAGTTAATGATGATATTTTTTTTATTAGAAATCCTTTCTGACATTTAATAATAACACCAAAAAGAAACCAAGCAGACAAAGGGATGCACTCTGAACAGTCTACCACGTTGGAAAAAAACTGGAAAAAATTTCACAAATTATTTCCTTATAACTTGTCAACAGAAAAATTTATGCCATTCAATTCTGGTTTCACTGGAAATTCCTTTATTCTGTCGGCATTTCCATTTAATTAAAATTTTCATAATAAATCAAACTGAAATAAAGTCCATGTTTATTCAAATAATTATCAGCCGCAGACCACAATATTCTGTCATTAGATTTAATGTATTGCAGGGATAATTGATAGTGGTGGTGCAAATTAAATATGAAATTAATTTGAATTAATGGTTTCAACAACTAATTCGTTTGTATATATAGCACCTCATCATCATCATTTTAGCCGAAAGACGTCCACTGCTGGACATAGGCCTCCCCCAAAAGGGGGGAATTGTCTACCGGTTGCCGTTATCAATATCGAGCAAAAACGAGCAAAAAAATTACGTTTGTTGTCCCCTAAGTATTTATTTTATTCTGTTTTTTTGTATTTTTTGTTATAACGGCAACAGAAATACATCATCTGTGAAAATTTCAACTGTCTAACTATCATGGTGCGGTATGGTTCGGCCTGGTGACAGACGGACAGACAGACAGACAGACGGACAGAGGGACAGCGGAGTCTTAGTAATAGGGTCCCGTTTCACCCTTTGGGTACGGAACCCTAAAAATGCATAGAGAATGCTGCTGCCAATTCTCTAGTAAGTCCCTTAGTCGCCTTTTACGACACCCACGGGAGGAAATAGCACCTACATACTCAGAAATTATATCAACAATTCACACTACGGCTATTCTGCGTATTCGTATTCTACACTACTAGGGGACCGATGACTTAATGAAAACCGCAGGAATGCGTGTTGGTTGCAAGAAGCACAAAACAGCGAGGAAATTACGTAACACACAGTAGCAATGCAGCAAAGAATGTTGTTGAGCAGACAAATTTTTCGAACATATGAAGCAACGGATTAGCAATATCCTTCAAAATCCTTCAGATTTGGATTGATAGTGTGATATGCAATTAGAGTGCCAGTCAAAGTGGCGACGCTTAGGGAAGGCCATGTCCAGTTGAAATGATCACACCAAAGGATTAAATTGGTTAAAAAAATGTTTGTAATTGTCTTTTGCTAAATAGAAGGAGGATTGTAGGAGCTCATGGCTAAGTAATAACAGCCGCACGGGTAGATCGGTCAGGTTAAGCTATAATTGACGGGGTTGGTTCGTGGGTGGGTGACCATCTTTACATACCGAGACTCTTTCGTGCCTCGGAAAGCACGTTAAGCCGTCGGTCCCAGCTGTCATTTGTGGATGTTTGACAATCGTCACGGGTCGTCAGAAGCCCGAAAGTCTGACAACCAGTCTTACCAAGGGGTATAGTATTACCCAGTAACTGGATTGTGTAGGTCAGATAAGCAGTCTGCTCCATGTAAAATACTGGTATTCAGCTGCATCCGTTTAGACTGGAAGTTGGATATTATAATTATACAATATGTCGGAGAACGGAAGGTTTCTCTCGTTGGCATCAGCCATATTTTAACTACTGTGGGCGTACTGTGGGTAGTGTTGGTTATTGCGCAATAGAAAAACCGAATTAAACTCAAAAGTAATTTACTCAATCTAAGCTGAGAATCAAAATTACATAAGACAGTCCCCTAAAACTCCCTGCCCTTCACCACTTCCTAGTTCTTTAGCTGGGAAGAAGAAGTGTTGGAACAAACTCCCCAGCAGCACATCTGCTTGTTCAGTTAGAAGAACTTGATTATATACAGTAATAGGTATGCAAAGTAATTAATGTTGGTACACGACTCAATTATACCGAACGCGCAACAGTTTCTAGACGTCTTCACTGCTTGACCGCCACCGATTAACTTCACTTGTCCTCTGTGCGGCGATCACTTGCCACCGGTCGAACGTTATGTTGTAGACTCTGTCATGCGCCGCTATGCATCGCTAACGTCCCGATTAGTCAACAATCGATGGTGCGAACTCCAATAGCTCCATCGAACGCCACTAGATGGCGCTGGTGTACCGGATACAACACGTCTTCAACATACATATATTAATTTTATTTTTTAAACTTTGCCCCACACTATTAATTTTTCTTGTATTGTGGATGCGTTTACAAACAGTTAAACTCACATACACAAACAGCCAGACCCGAAACACAACTTGTAGGTCATACAAATATTTGTTCCGTGCGGGAATCGAACCCGCGACACACAGCGCAGCAGTCAATCGCTTAATCACAGCGCTAACCGTGCCGTCAAAATGAATAGTTGGGAAAAGACTAAGCAGCCTTTTTTGTCTTTTGCTAAATACCGAACAGAAAGTCACTGGTAACAGTAAACCTTGTGAGATAAAGAAAAACACAAAACAAAAATTCTAATTATGGGGAAATAGTCGTCAAGCACACAAATTAACCATTAACTTCAGTCTGTCTTTCATGCGAACCGAAGCCAATACATAAACCCGCCTAACTACACATAACATAATATAATTAACATTCAGGGTCAGGAAGGCTTTGACTGACGATTTAATTAGGCCCAACTCTGTCCCTTTAGTGACAGACGAAACAATTTAAAATCTTGTCCTTTCACTCCTGTTTAATTTGTGTCTTTTGCTGGTTTTTTTATTTCTTTTGATCATTTCAGTAATTATTTTTTATTTGTGGATGATTTTGTGGGTTTTATTTAATCTAGGTGGTTTCAAATGTAAAAGCCAGGTTGAAATACTAGAGAGAGTGTGCCCACTTAGTTTTTTAAGACATCGCTAAGCGGTTTGTTGACTCTTCATGTGACCAGAGGGTTGGCCTATTTTTTGGCCAACGGATCAGCATTGGAACGTATTACGTGGCAATGCTCTGAGCCAATATGTGATAAGTATATTTTAACACACACATTGGTGCCGATTCCCTTGTTCACAATCTAAACTAAATTTAAGTTCAGTGCATATTTTTCTTTCTATTTCATTATGAAAAGGACAGAAGATAAATTTTAGTTTAGTCCTGTCAAATTAATCAGCGCCTGTCACTACTCCATACGAGTTTAGACGTGATTAAAAACTTGCCGACTAAAATTACGTCAAACGCTGATTAATTTGACAGAACTAAACTAATATTTATGTTCTGTCCTTTTCTTAATGAAACAGAAAGAAAAAGATGTGCTGAACTTAAATTTAGTTTAGTTTGTGAACAAGGGAATCGGCACCACTGACTATTAAAAATGTTGTGAAACCATCTACTTTTATAGTGTTTATTAATATGTGAGCACCATGTATTTATCGCATAATTAATTAAATGCCATAATAAAAAAAAAACTTCTCATTTCATTCCTTTTATCTATTGTGGTAAAGAAATTTGGTTCTAAATACATCGTCTTCACTTAGAATTATTAGTTAATGTATACAAAATATTGTTAGCATTTTAAAAGAGTATGGAGTTTCTTGCCCACTCTTCTCCATACGTAACTACCTTTTGGAAGGGGCAACTAGAATCAATTAATTATTTTTGTAAAATTTACATTCAAAAGTGCCTCACACCGTGGCATTTTAGTCGTCTTACAAAGACAGCCCACTTCATGTATCCAATGACTACTAATCATTCATGTAAAATAAAAAAAAATGTTTTTTGAACATTAGATTTATTTTTTATTTTTATTCATTATGACGCATGACATAGTTTAAAACACCCTGTTACGAGTGCAGTCCGAGCCATGTGTTACAAGGGCGCCGCGGAATGGAGCGGCGACATCTTTATCAGAGTTCATTCACCCTAACGCAAAAATGTGTTTCTTACTATTGCAACTTAAACTTAATCTAAATCCATTCTGTGGCGCCCTTGTATCACAAGGCTCGGACTGCACTCACATTTACATATTCTTATTATTAAGACCAAAAATATAGTAAAAAAAAATACTTTGTTGGAAAATAAAAACTATTGAGAGAAGTCTAGAATGTAATCTTATAACATTTGTATTTACTTTAGCTTTAAGACTGCAGTTTGAAAATAGTAGCAATTTGTTAAAAATTTCTCATTTTCAGCTCGTCGGGGAAGTACTACGGCTATATCTATTTCTGACGCCGAGAAGCGTTGCTTTGTTCCAGTTTGAAGGGTTTTTGGTTTCGAAGAAATTACAGGCACCTACGACATTATTGTCTGTGTTGTAACTCGGATGATATAATGTAACATCACGTCTGTAATCCCTAAAGGGTTAGGTAGAGGTGTCCCTATAGTATCGATATCGGATGGCAAAAATGGAAACACACCTCTACGATGTCTCTGGTATTGATGAATAAATAATAAACGCTTTTATTTCTGTAAGTAGGTTTGTACAAACACTTGTACATGTCAAAAGTAGACGAGTTTAGTGTTTTCTATCCAACTCTCGACCGAGTCTCTTGAGTTTGATTCGGTTTTTCTTCTTGGAGTAGAAGAAAGCCCGAAACAAACTCAGAGGTCACAGTCTCTTTTAAAGTCCTGACATAATCTTGATCAGATCATGTGAGGACCATGTACAAATGTGTCTGAAATGGTCTTTTGAGGACAGAACAATACAGATTTGAGTGGATTGTCCAATTTTAATACTTGCTAGTGGAAGTAATAAAATTTGCCGGTAATGTTGTAGCTCAACTCTGAGGAGCCTACTGCAGATATTCATAATCCATAGACGACGGTTACCACCAGATGGGCCGGCTGATTGTTTGCCAACATAGCAAGATTAAAAAAGAGTTTCGTTTTTAAAGAGAAAGCAATAAGAATAATTTTCAAAGCTCCTAATCCAGACTAAAGAAATGTTCGTAGAAATAATTATTTAAAAAATATTTGTTATTTTTAATAATTACTTGGTTTTGAACCAAAATTAATACAAAGAGGCAACGAGTCGCCTGTGTAATTATAATTTCAAAGGACAAAGAATATAAAAGAGGACATCATTAAGGACAGGCCAGATATTTATAGCCTACGACATTTTAGGAATATTTTCCAGATTGTACAAAGGTACCCGTGTACCAAGGTAAGGTACACGTGTCAGGATGAGAATTTATTTTTATCACTTTACGAATATCCTACATCCCACGCTTCGTAGGCATATTGGTTAGATTGGATTCATTATTTATCATCATAGTTATTTCAGTCGAAAGACGTTCACTGTAGGACAAACGCCTCATGAATTGCAGCGATTTCATAGAGCTTTTTTGCTAGGGCATCTCAGAGTTATCCTTGAGAGGTTGAGACTCTTTAACCGGACTTTCCTGTGGTTGCCTTAAGCTCCTAACAAAACTTAATGCCTCCAACCAGGGCGTAAAAACTTATAAACTAAATGACTAAGGCGCGCTAAGGGCACCCCCTGTGGGGTACAAACCTCGGCTCAGGGCAGAGTCGGAGGGAGGATGGCAAGGGACTGACGGTGGCTGGATAAAATCAGGGTAATGATTATATTATTATCGGGGGAATTTAAAGCTACAGGCTCAGCTACAGCGCGTGCTAGCGCTTCGCTTACGGGCAAGGGTCGGGGAGGACTATTTAGTCGGGGATTTCGCGATGGGTTTGACGGCGAGGTCGGAATGACGGTCGTGTACTGTGTGATCTCTTTCGAACTGTACTCGTTTCCCTACTGCTATCCTGGAGGAGAGTCGTGGGGTTGTCTGGGTCGGTCAGTGTTCACAGAGCCGTCTGTCGAAAGATTTAATTGCGTTTTTTATTATTGATGTTATATTTAATTTATTTAATGTATTTTTAATGATTTTAACATTATTAATAAATAATAAAAAATAAAAAAATATTAATGGTGATTTTGACATTATTATTATTGATTTTGACATCAGTATTAATCATTTTGACATTATTATTAATTATTTGGACGTTTTTAGTCATTATTACTAAAATTTTCCAAATGTATAATACTAACACTAGTGTTTAAGATGTGTATGTAATTTATAACAAATTGGGTTTTATGATCAGGAAAAATAAAGATTTGATTTGATTTAATTGGATCTCCGTTCTTTGTAGGTACGTCACAGTAAATATCTAACCTCGCCAGTAAGACGAATCTTTCTGACGAGTAAATCTATCTTTCTGACGAGTAAATCTTTTCACAACGGTCACTACTAATTAAGCAAGTACAGGACAATCTTTTTCTTTTATCTTTCCTGACACATACATTGACGAAATTCACGAATTAGAAAAGCGTGGCTTATCTGCACAAGCTACTGGGATGAAACATACACGAATCTAGCTTAAATCAGTAGAGCTTTAATGTTTTTTAGGCTTACTGTGTTTTTGTAAAGCGATCCATGAAACTAGGTCGTCAGTCACTTTTCAGTGATACGTTGTCTTTTTTTCGTTGACTTGTTTGAAAAGCAGGACCAGTTATTCTTATGTTGGTAAATTAAATTATGAAGGTAACTTTAAAATTGATGATGGGACCAAGGGCCCCACAATCATTTGCAGGGCGATTTAAGTGCAGAGCAAGTTAATGTAACAGTTAATAGTTGCACCACACTTGGTATAATATCGCATAACATTGCACTGTTTGCTTCCGCCCGATCATGGCCTATGCGAGTCCAGTCTTTGCACACGCAAAACCCTATATCATCCATAAGATGCCGACCCTCCAAAACCGTTTCATTCGTAAAATCACGGGAGCCCCCTGGTTCGTTTGGATCACAAACCTTCATTTAGAACTAAAAATCCCTACAATAGCCCAATTCATGAAGCGCTCTTCAAAGCGATTCTTAGAATTTGCCGTCGCTCACCGCAACATTCTAGTTGTGCAGGCCGCCAATTATACCCCCTCTCGTATCAGTATGACTCGCCGTCCACGGCATGCACTGACCGACCCAGACGCACCACTCTCCTCCAGGAGAGTCGTAAGGAAACTAGTACAGTTCGAAAGAGAGTACATACTACACGATCGTCATTCCGACCTCGCCGCCGAGGCCCCGCACGAAATCCCCGACTAAATAGTTCTCCCCAAGCCTTGCCCGTAAGCGAAGCGCCAGCACGCGCTATAGCTGAGCCTATAGCTTTAAATTCCCCCGATAATAAACCTGATTTTATCCAGCCACCGTCGGTCCCTTGCCATCCTCCCTCCAACTCTGCCCTAAGCCGAGGTTCGTACCCCACAGGGGGTGCCCTTAGCGCGCAGTCGTTTAGTTTATAAGTTTTTACGCCCTGGCTGGAGGCATGAAGTTTCGTTAGGAGCTTAAGGCAACCACAGGAATGTGACATGATCTATAAAACGTGGCAATGCTACTGTTGTTCGCTGGCTAGCGGTCTTTTTACGTGACGCAAACTATACTAACGCCTCCGCTGTCCGTCCGTCCGTCTGTCAGTGGACTCTCTCTAATGAATCGTAATAGGAGACAATTGAAATTTTCACGGATTTTCCCAACCCAGTAACTGGGTTGTGTAGGTCAGATAGGCAGTCGATTAGACTGGAAGCCGACTCCAACGTAGTTGCGAAAATACTAGGTAAGTTTGTAAGTAATCTAACTTTGAACATTTTCTTTGAAAACGAAAACTAGTTTTAAACGTTCTAAAACCTAATCCATGAGATATTAACGCCATTTAACCATTTCCGGTGAACCAATCAATACCAAGCTACACCTGTTACCCCTTTCTCTAATAGGTGCCATGAATAATGTTTCATTTCATTGACTTGACGTAGACAAATCTTCGAGTCAAAGTTCATTATGACAGTGAGAGCTTCTGTGCCATATTATGGGTCATAATTTGATTTGTAGTGAATGATGATTTGGTCGGAAGGTAATGGATTATGTTCTGTTGTTGTGGTGGTATTTGTTACTAGTGGTTCGAATATCTATAACAATAAAAATAATAAAAATCTTTATTGATACAAAAACTTTTGACATTGCTTAAAAAATAGGATACATAAAGGACATACGGATCAGCAGTGGTATTCTGTAGAAATCTCACCGTGAAAACCTAGGTTAAGTGAGCTTGAATTAATGAGCTGTCAATATTGTCAATCGAATGTCTCAGATGGAATGACAGTTCACTTCGAGATCACTTCACCTAAGTTTTCACGGTGAGATTTTTACAGAATCGACCGGAAGGTAAACCCTGTGACTTAGGAGTCAGTGTTCTGCTGTCGCTGTGGTACCAAAAACCTTTTTATAACTTTTTAGGGTTCCGTACCTCAAAGGAAAAAACGGAACCCTTATAATAATAAATTGTTTTAAAGTTATAAGTGAAAATAGGCGAAAATTGACCATTCCCCCCCCCCCTTATCTCCGAAACTACTGAACCTAAAATTTTGAAAAAAATACAGAAAACAGTTCTATACTTATAGATTACAGGAAAATCTATAAGAAGTCTATGGTCTTAAAATTACATGGTAAATCTCTCGGTATTTTGCGTACAAACTTACATTTGCAGTTGGAGATTATGTTTACCAACTACAATGTTAAGTTTGTTCTTAGGATAAATTCTTTCCAAGTACGGAACCCTTCATTGTGCGTAGTCCGACACGCACTTGGCCGGTTTTTATACCACAATGTGAACTATTTATCTTAGTTCACCGATATATTTTTTTTTCTTGAAAAATTTGCAGCTTTCTTTACTAATTTGGCTGTAATTTCTATACATGACATTAAAGTATTATAAACAAAAATAAAAATATATAAGAATAATGACATTTCTAGAAATTACAGCTATAGTAAATGAGTTGTTTAAATTGTGGTGTGTCATAGCTGAACATAATTATGTTACAGCCAAATTAGTAAAGCAACCTGAAATTTTCAAGAAAAAACAAAAATCGGAGAACTAAGATAAATAGTTCACATTGTGGTATGTTATAGCTGAATATATGGTGTATCGACATCTTAACGGCGGAACACTATTTACGCCACAACCTGTATGCCAGTTCCATGGAACTATTGGGAGAAGTAAATCCCAGTAGTCCCATAATGGAACTAGAGAATAGAACCACTGGGATACAGCGCTCAGCTGTACCTATTGTAGATAATATAGATAGAACGTTTACTACGTGACTGTACACACGGCTATAGATTAAGTTATATTTTCCAGTATAAGCTGACCTCTCATTGTAGCGAAATCCTATACGATGCGAGATCAGCTTATACTGGATATGAATAGCTTGATATGTAGATGTGTGTACCAGATATTGGCTTAACTCTCTAAGTACGCGAGATTAAATTCAGTTAGTTAATTTAACCTGTATGGTTAACACCTAGTAAAATCCAGTTTCTTCTTATTAGTCCACCTTTGGGATGGCTCAGCTAAGTACCAACTTGCTGCGCTTGACTCGGTGGAACGCAGAGCTAAGAGGCTCATTGGCGACGTAAAACTGGTGGATGCCAAGCTTCACAGCTTGGCTCATCGCCGCAAGGTTGCCTGCTTGTCACTCTACAGATTGTACTTCGGCGAGTGTGCCTATGAACTCCACGACCTCATTCTACCGGCCCCCTTCTACCATCGGACATCTAGACGCACTGCAAGTTACCACCCCTACCTAGTTGATATTCCACCAACTCGCACTAAGCGTTTTCAAACGTCTTTTATAATGTGGCACAGCAAACGAGTGGAACTCTCTGCTTGCGTCTGTGTTTCCGAACGCATACAAACCTAATCTATTCTAAGTGAGAGTGAATAGGCTTCTTCTGGGTAAGCTCACTCCATCGTCGACTTTTTCTCTGTCACCTTTGACCTAGACTAGAGTCATTAGCAAACCCATCGTAAAATAAAAAAAATAAAATAAAAAAAAAAGTCCATATAAATGGGTGATAATGGTACATGATCTCATTTCACAATTTAATATCTTGAGTGCAGATGTGGTTTGAAAATATGGTGTCTCTGGAATATGGAAAGGAAAGTAAATCTTATGCCATGGACATTCTAACTCATTTTCGCAAAAATCGGGGTTGGTCGGTTTTGACTAAAAACCCTAAACAAGAAGCGACGCGTAAATGTCAGTAATAATGTATTTATTTGTGGATGCTCCTACCAATCAACATAATCTATTCAATTTATCACGTGTCCGATAAAAAAAAAACAAAACACGCATTTCACCAATAATTTAGAAACTGTAGACCCTCGCCGCTTCTGATTATTATTCCAAAAGCTTGGACATAGTGCAGGGTGCAGTTACTGGAATCGCACCGGAGCATCAACTTCAAGGCGTTCATCGTGCGTGTTCCGAATCTGTATCTGCCCTCGTCATGGAAGAAGACTTTTGGCCGCAGGACGTGGTGTTCCGTCGCTTCTGCGGACAAGTTCCACAGTACAGTACAAAGTGCAACTAGTGCTAAGTGAAGTACTAGGTTCAGGTTAAGGTATTTTTCTATGGGCCTGTGTTGCCTGAAATAAATGTTATTATTATTATTATTATTTATCTCCTTTATTTCATTTTTATACATATAATTTACATTTTTAAATATTTCTATTAAAACATAAAAATAAAAACATTTAAAAATATAAAAAATAGTAGCCCACCGTTATCGGAAACAGGATCCAAGCTACCGGCAGTCAGGGCTCCTGAGAGAGGAACCTCCTTACGATACGCGCCGTGTCCAGAAGTACCGCTTTCTGTATCAAACCCTTGATCCAGCCACCTAACGAGAGCCTCTTCAGATGATGGTCGAGGCTCTTGGCTATTATGCCATTGCCCGTCACGACTATCGGAACAATGATTGCTGTATCCACATATTATTATTATTATTAATTAAACCTGTAATCCTGTGAACCTTTGAAACTAAGAAGATTTGTAAATAAATTCCGGAGAAAAGACTAGTTTTTACACCAACACGTTGTAATCATTATTGGATTGATTATTGGTAAACAAGATAATCTGCGGGTTCGAGTATTTTGAATAATTTAAGTAGGTTAGGTATCTAGACGAAAATTCCATTGGTTTGAAATATAACTACTCCTACTGAAGGTAGGTAGTAGGTACCGTGTGGTGCCGGACGTAAAGAATAGCACCACCCCATTTCCTCCCGTGGGTGTCGTAAAAGGCGACTAAGGGACTTACTAGAGAATGGGCAGCAGCGTTCTCTATGAATTTTTAACACCATACTGCGATCGCCAATCCGCCTGCCAAGCGAGGTGATTATGGCAATCCAATGGGGGAGGCTTATTCCAGCAGTGGACGTCTTTCGGCTGAAATGATGAAAATGATGACTGATGGTTCCTACAAACAGGTGTGACAGGAGCCTTTATTGTATTTAAGTGCCAGCCAGCCTTTTTTTATTTACATTTTATTTTTTTTTTATTTTTTTTTTTGACGCTGAGAAATGCATGACTCCCTGCCAAAATTGCAGTATACCCACTAAAACTCAGCGGAGTTCCCTCATCGCCTTGATGGGAGGGTCATGGGAAACCGGCACAGCCTTTACGTCCACAACCCTCTCGGCGCATGCCCGCCTAGCTGGCGGGCCCCACATGCCCCTACGCCTGGGGGCGATATGGGAATGACCGGGAACACCTGGCCATTCCCGTCCGACACTGGTGGAGGCCTGTGCAATACAGGCAAGGGTGCCCCCGCACCCGTTGCCTGCTGGCCTCCACCTGGGACCCCGCGCCAGACGACTCCGCGTCCAGGCGCCCCTGGTCCACCCGCGACGGGTCAGGTCAGTGGCCCCGCCGCCTACCACTTTTCGGCCGCAGAGGATAGGGAGAGCGGCCAACGCAATACCGACACTCCTCTTCCTCTGCGACCCCACCGCGTCCGTCATTCAACGGTGGCGACCCCGTCAAGGCCGCGGAAGGTAGGGAGAACGGCTCACCGCAATACCGGCACTCCTTTCCCGCCGCGGCCTCCCACACTCAGCCGCAATGCCGCCCATTCGACAGCGCGGTCCGCCTCAGTTGCGATGTCGCCAAAGCGGCACCGCAACCTACGGCCGCTACGTCGTCGGCTTAGCCGCAAAAGCCCTGACGAGCGGCCCCCTCCTCGGGTTCCTCTTAGCTTCACCGTGGCCCTCCAAGCCACGGCTACTGAGCCCCCCCGCCTCGACAATGCGGGAACCCACCGGGGGGGAAGTGCCAGCCTGCCTGCCTTAGCCTTTTCCCAACTATGTTGGGGTCAACTTCCAGTCTAGCCAAATGAAGCTGAATACCAGTATTTTACATGGAGTGACTGCCTATCTGACCTCCACAACCCAGCAACTGGGTAATACGATACCCCTTGGTAAGACTGGTTGTCAGACTTTCGCGCTTCTGACGACCCGTACCCTAGTAGCATTTTTGTTGGTATTTAGTTGGGCCACTTACAGAGGTAAGTGGCCCAACTAAATACCAACAAAAATGCTACTAGGGTAACAACTGTCAAAAATCCACAAATAACAGCCGGGACCAACGGCTTATCGTGCTTTCCAAGGCACGGAGGAGTGTCAGTATGTAAAACCAGTGGTAGCTACCGTAAGTATATATGATAAAATACTATTAACGTGCAAACAATAAAAAGACAAACAAAATTAAGAGGACTATTTCCAAAGCACATTCAAGGCACGTGTTTCCGCGACCACGATCACACTAATTAAAAGTAACTTCACAAACAAACTTTACATAAAATAATAAAACAACTCGCAACTAATTGTGTCCTTTTCGTCTGATACCACTACTTTATACCGAAGCGCAGTTCTAAAGCGATTATTTTGTTTGCCCGCCATCCCCCAAGCGCTTTACAAAGCGTGAAATACTACGTATAGCGCTCTCAGTGTACATTTCGAATGCGGTTGCACCATTTTAGCGATCGTGTTCTGAGATACGATTTTAATTTGAGTTTACAGTGGTACTTAATATGCGTTTATTCGCACCGGTGCTCATGTAAATTGTGATTTTACAGCAGTATTTGTTGCGATTTTTTAAAGCAGAAACTGAAATTGTTGTTGCATTTCTACAGATTATTGAAAAAAGGTAAAATAGATTATGGAGATGCTTAACTGAATGATAACAAAATACGTGATTTGCGTGATATGAATTCATTTTATACGTGATAATGATATCGAGTTAATAATATTATTATTTTCAGTTGCCAATAATGAAAGGGATAGCCCTTCCCAGACGGATGGGGCGAATTAAGTATATCATAATAAGATGACCGGTACATGAAATTATTTCAGGAACGAGGGAATCCAATAATCCTGATTTGTTTTAGTACCTCACCCGCAATGTATTTTTACCGTAGCAAAACGCACGTAGCGAACGGCAGCGCATCGCCACGGGGTGCGGTGAGTTCGATGAACTCTGTGGCTAGGCAGAAAGTCAACAGCTGATTTTGCGCGTCATTCGTTAGAGTATTTCAACATCCATTGTAGTATTTTTTTTATTTTACCTATTTGAGTGCTGCGTACAGAAAATGTAATTTTACATTGAAACAAAGGAATAGTAACTGAAAAACGATGAAAAAGGTTATTTTTTCTGAGAAATATTCCAGTGGTATATGATTCAAAATAAGGAGCTGAATGTACCCTGTTAGTTTGCCGAGGACTTTCCCTTACAACCTGTATAAAGACCAATATTTAAAATTATTTTTACTATAGGAGAATTATTATAATCATTCAAATGAAACGAATGACAGGGCTAGAATAGTCACGAGTAAACCTTTTTGTTCGTGAATAAGTATTCCAGCCCTTTTACAACTAGCTGATATTAAAATTAAAATCCCAACTATGTACATACAAATATAATTCTTATTTAACGAGTACATCCCTAAATTTATTTAAGACCGTTTTTCGTAAAGCAAAGAGAAATAGGACTAATCACAGATCACGGAATCGCCGCGACGGCAGTACAACACAATTTGCTGACCCCCCTCCCTGAATTTTATTAGTACAGTCAGTATACATAATTAGCTGACCCCCCTTGCATAAATGGTTGAGATTTTTTTGAATACGGATTGATAGAATTTTATAATTCTTGATTTAATTTAAATACCTATACGAAATCTACCCAAAACTAGAAAAAAAAATTAAAATCGTAGGATTTGTTAGTCAAAAAATCTCAACCATTTATGCAAGGGGGGGTCAGCTAATTGTGTATACTGACTGTACTAATAAAATTCGTGGTCGAAAGTGTGCTGAGCGCATAACTTCTGTCACGGACCGCCTTCAAAGCCGTCAGTTTCTATATTATAAACCCCTATTCCGTCTATTAGAAAAAGAGGGGTGTTATAAATTTAACGTGTGTATCTGTGTATCTGTGTACCTGTGTATCTGTATATCGTAGACCGTAGGTTCGGGACAAAGGGTAGGTTTGGGTTTAGGTAAGGGACAAAATACCCAAAATGAGTTGAGTAATACAGTTTTGTTCAGATTTTTCGCTCTTTCGAATGGTGTATATGAAAAAAATCTAGCTTAAGAAAAATGTCCCTTACCCTACTGATTTTTTGGATCCAAATTTAAAATCAGCCCCAAAATAACAATATATCTGAAAACCTATGCAATATTACTATATTGCATAGGTTTTCAAGTTTTGTTTGGTTTTTTCAAGTTACTACTTGAAATGGTGTAATTACCGCCGCCAATGCAATCAAATAAGGTAAGATAAGGTAAGGTAGGTAACGATTTCCAAATTTAAGATATCCGTACGTCAAATCAAAAATATATAATAAAAAATCTCTTTACACTGTATTTATGTCATAATTTTTTTTCAACAAGTCCTTTACACTATGTTTTCAATAATAGATTGGATTCAACGTAGAGGTCAATTTAAGTAAGTTAGTTAAGTTAGTTGTAAGGGACGGGAATAAATGTTGCACAGGTAGATAGAGCACTAAAATACAAGATTATTTGTGAAATCAGATCCAAAAAAGGTTAATAACAAAAAAAGATTCAGTCCGGAAAAAAACTTTGTCGGCCTCTCCTGAAAAATCGTATTTTGTCCCTTACCTCAATTGAACCTACGGTCGACGATATATGTATAGCTGTGTATCTGTATATCTGTGTATCTGTATATCTGTGGATCTGTGTATCTGTGTGTCTTTAATGTGCAATCATTCCTCTCAAACGGCTAAACAGATTATGTTTTATTTTTGTTTTGTTTGGTAGATGACTTGATCGAGAGTGTTCTTAGCTATGATTCAAGAAAATCAGTTCAGCTGTTTGGAGATTATCAGCTCTTTTCTAGTTGATGAATATTTGCGAGGATCTTTCGCACGTCTGATCGGGTTAAAATTTGGTATTCTGATACTTCAATGACATTAGAACATGGTGATCATGAAGTAATGCTGCAGCATCATCTGGAACTTGCTAGGATACCCAACTTCCTCAGCAACTTACAGCAAAAGTACAGTGTCAAGGTCTGTTGATGGAGTAGCAAAGAGAAATGAAGATAAATTAGTATCTAACTGCGTACTGGGTCTCCGTTTCCACCGCGGCGTGGGTGGTGCCTCACGTAAATGTATTGGCCCTTTAAGTTTAACATAAGTTCTGGGTAATATTTTATTTTTATTTTTTATTCTTAAATTTTAAAGAGGCTTTTATCCACAGTAGCATGTCAGCCTGCCTACAACTTATATAATATTAAACTTAATGGGTCAATACATTTTTTTCTTCACTTTTTAGAAATTTTTGTTTCGGGGGTTTTTTATATTCTTAATTTAACTTTTGTCATTTGTGTCATAGTGCGAGTAAACGGTGACATGCGTAGTTTGTATGGAATGTGTTGACAAGGCCGCGTCTAGCTGCGTCCGCCGAGATGTCTCCGAGCTCTGTGGGACCTAGCTTTGGACTTCAAATCACGTAGAGGGACTTTATATTTGTCCCGAGCGTTTATATAATTTAGTTATGCAAGTAAAATTGTTTAGTTTGTAGTCGTTATATTCTCTAAATGAAACTGCATATCTTTGTGGAGAAATAATATTTGTGCGGTGATGTTTGTGAATTAATTTAGACAGTTTTTGTGGTAAATATTTGTAAGGTTCTGTGTTTGGTTGTTTACTATAAATTTAAACATAGTGAATAGCGATAAGTATAAATGGGGTTTGTATGTACCTATACATCTATAGGTACTCATATTATAATGAGGAAATATTTTTTGTTTGTTTTTTGTTTGTGCCGAATAAGCTCCGAAACGAAAGGTAAATTATCAGGAAGTAACATAGGCTATAATTTATTAAAAAAAAAAAAAATAGGGATTATTAAGAACATTGCAATAATGTAGCTCAATCAAGCAAAATTTTGTTTATAAACCACGGAATCGAAAGTTACACGGGTGAAACCAAGGGGAGCAGCTTGAGTCTGTTCGTAATGTCAAATAACAACATTTTACTTAATATATATGAAAGAATATACGGTACAAATAACATAAAAAACATTTTTTTAATGTCTTTGTGTTCCGGCTGATATACGAAACGGCTGGAACGATTGTGACTAGCAGATAGCTAATGTTATAAAGAGTTACTAAGGCTACTTTTATTTTAGAGCCACGCCGGCGAATCCGCTAGTTGTTACTAAAAAGGTTAGAAAGTTCCAAAAGTTGTGGATATTAGGTAAGTGTTAATAAAATATTGTGGCGACGTACTACGTGTGACCCTATCTCCTCCAGTTATTTTTTTTTTTTTGTAGCTGAAAACAGATGAATAAAAAATAAAACAAAAATAAAATTCAATATAGTCAAAAGTAAGGTTTGCCACAATCCACATTTTGTAAAGAAAAAAAAAAAAACACAATTCTTCGCCACACAATATGTTGAATTTATATATTTTTTTTAAACTGCAGAAGACACAAAATATCAAAAATAGTATAAAAAGTAGAAAATACAAAAAAAAAACATTAATTAATAATAATATAGGTATATTATTATAATATAATAAACTAATTATTTCAGCAACTCCTCAAATTAAAACAGAATACGTAACTTACGAAATGCAGCTGCATTTCCGACTCCTAGTAATGGAATTTAAATGCTCATTCCTTTTAATTAAATAGTATTTCACTTACAATGAATTTTCATAGACGCTGCGAATGTAAGGACGGAATTATTCAGTATGAATTAATTCAGGAACAAACTGCTACCAGTCGTTCAGCTTCGTAAACTAGAACTAGAAATCTAAAATACTAAGAACTTACTACTTAGTTAAGTATATAAAGCGAATTTTCTTATCTAGAAGTGAGTTTTAATTCAACGGTTCAAGTTAGGAGAATCGACTTGATCGCAAAGAGCTAAGTTTTCGAGATAACACTTAGAAGTGAACGAATGTTAGTAACTTTGTTGTTTGTAAGTTAGGGTAAGTGAACGGGTATTTTGTTTGATAAGATATTTATTAACTTTATTAGGAAATGAATTAAAAATGATGTTATTGTTGACACACACATATTATTATGTATATTTTATTCGAAACTGGCAGATCTGACAGACGTTTCCCTGTCAAAATTTCAATAATTCATACAATTCAATAAGTCTGTATGACTTATTGAATTGTATGAATTATTTAAATATATTATATATATATATATTTATTCCCATAGAAAATCCACTTTAAGTTATCGCGAATTTTACAATTTTCCCGGCATTTATCACATTTTTCTTTCCGTGAGATCCTGATTCGAACACATTGTAAAACATAAAATGGTCAAATCAGCCCAGCTGTTCGCAGGTGATGCGCCTACCTTAATTTTTATTATAACATCATCATTTCAGCCGAAAGACGTCCACTGCTGGATATAGGCCTCCCCCAAAAGGAGGGGATTTGCCATAATCGCCACACTTGGCAGGCGGGTTGGCGATTGCGGTATGGTGTTAAAAATTAATAGCGAAAGCTGCTGCCCATTCTCTAGTAAGTCCCTTAGTCGCCTTTTACGACTCCCACGGGAGGAAATGGGTTGGTGCTATTCTTTATGTCCGGCACCACACGGTACCGGTTTTTATTATATGAATATATTTTAGAAAAGGTGTGTTTAAAATAAAATAAATCGCTATAGTAGCAAACGTTTGCGGGCCGAAAAACAAATTAATTTAATTGTAAGCAATGATGTAACTACATCTGCTTTATCATATTAAAAGTGACCAAAAGAAAAAAAAAACAAGGCATGTTTGTGGTGTGTTTCACAAGATAGTTGTTTTTTTAGGATTCCGTAGTCAACAAGGAACTCTTATAGTTTCGCCATCTCCGTCTGTCTATCTGTTTGTCTATCCGCGGCTTAGCTCAGAGACTCTTAGTACTAAAAAGCTAATATTTGGCATGGGTATACATAGTAATCTTTCTGAGTTTATCTTGGACATTACTGACATCGGTGAAGAAAAACATCGTGAGGAAACCTGGATTTACTAAGTCTCAAATCGCCAACCCGTCTTGAGCAAGCGTGCTTAGGCACCATGTATCTAAAGCGCCCTTAGGATGATGATATCAAAAGCCAAGCAACAAATTATTATGCACACTAGAAAATTACTATACATATAAAAAGAGAGCACAATCAGTTTTTCATGTTATTCCCTGACACCATATTTTCACAAGACATAGGTGATGGACAATAAATAATTACCTAACAGCCTCAAGTTTAGGAGATATGCGTCGCAGTAGTAATTCACACTGGTTTACAGTTCCCGGTCGAGATGGCACGCAGTATTGTTTATTGGGCTCGCTATGACAAATAGAAATTATTCATGTTTGAGAATGTTTGTCTAGATTAATATAAGCAACTTCTTATTTATAAGCTCATTACTAAGGCACAATGTACCTAAAGAGCCCTTAAGATGGTGATATCAAGAGCCAAGCAACAAATTATTATGCACACTAGAAAATTACTATACATATAAAAAGAGAGCACAAACAGTAGGTATTTCATGTTATTCCCTGACACCATATTTTCACAAGACATAGGTAATAGGCAATAAACTGCCTAACAGTTTTGAAAAAAAAAACAATTATTTACGGTACCTCCCCTCCATGTAAAGTGGGGATGATAATTTTTTTTTTCGGCCTTTCCTTAGTGTGGAATATTGTTGTATAGGTCTTTCAAAAATATTAGGGGTTTGGGAAGACCGTTTTTTGATTAAGTAAACCGTTCGTGACTTATCAAGCTTTAAAGTACTAATTTTCGTGAGAGTCAGGTCTCCCCTCCCTCTCTCTAAACGGTTGTAGTTAGAAAATCAAATGTCACGGCAGTAGTACCTATATTTAACGAAGTTAAAAAGAAAACTATCACAGCTAAGTAGGCTTTACAATTTACCGAGTAATTGGCGACCAATTTACATTTACAGAAAAAAATGTTCTCCCATACATTCTGTGTAGGAAAACATGTTTTTCAAGTACATGATAAGTTTGTTCTTGGGATAAATTCATCCCAACTACGGAACCCTTCATTGTGCGTGGTCCGACACGCACTTGGCCGGTTTTTTAATATTATTCCCTGACTCCATATTTTCACAAGACATAGGTGATGAGCAATAATTTGCCTAACAACCTCAAGTTTGGGAGCATTGATTTATACTGGATTACAGTTGCCGGTCGAGATGGCGCGCAGCATTGTTTAGTGGGCTCGCTATGACAAATGGTTGTTGCAGTTGCTGAGCTAAGACCTTGTTAGTTTATAGACAGGGTTTGGGGAATACTCTCTTCTATTTTAGAGTATTTTGGTTATTATTCTATTTAAAATATGATTGACGTGTTTATTGACGTTCTGTGTGGTGCCGGACGTAAAGAAGAGCACTACCCCATCGTCGTAAAAGGCGACTAAGGGACTTACTAGAGAATGGGCAGCAGCGTTCTCTATGCATTTTCAACACCATACTGCGATCGCCAACCCGCCTGCCAAGCGTGGCGATTAGGGCAACCCCCCCCCCCCAAAGGGGGAGGCCTATGTCCTGCAGTGGACGTCTTTCGGCTGAAATAATGACATGTTTATTACAAACCAGCTTATAGAAATAAAATCATTTGTCATTTGTTGTTTGAGCATTTTGTGGCAGGACAATTTTTGACATTTTTATCCATATGTATGTAGATTTGAAAAACGCATGTTTTAATGGATTTAGAGCAGCTTACAGAGTATTCTGACAGACATTCTGGCATCTAGCAGACTGCCTCGTTGGTCTAGTGGTCGCAAGCGGTACTGCTGAGCATGAGGTTTTGGGTTCGATTCCCAGGTCGGGTGTGAAACATGATGAAATAAACTAGATAACTAGGATAAGGAAGTAAAAACGTTGTTTGCACAGAGAAAATTTAATTTAATATCCTAGTTATCTAGTTTATTTCATCAAAAGGTTCTGGGCCCAGTTAATCAACGAGTTTCCGGATCTAAAAATAAACCCAGAATAAGATTTCCTATCTTTGATGTTCCCCTCCCCAGTCAGCATCTACAAATCCCGTGATGTCCCGCACCGGCGAATTAGGAAATATTAAACATAGATCCCTTGTTGTTGTTAAGGTATCTCAAGATATGTTTAGCAGCTTTACAATGGCGTACCTCACAACATGAGTTATACTTCGCCAAAAAATGGACCGCAGCCGCAATATCCAACATGTCATTGGGTTTTTCTATCTAGAATTTATCAGTAGCAGCCCGGAGTCTGGATTTATGTTAGTGGCTTTTGTGGACATGATATTTATTCAGATATGTTACTGTAGTTGTAATTGCAATCATGTCATTAATATTTTATATACTTAGATTATTTTATATTTTGTGAATGTGAGAACGTTGTAGGCCTAGTAGAGTGTAGATTTGTTGGCGGTTTTCTATTTTGTTAAGTACCTGGTAATTGTTGAAAGGCCAACACTGTCCTCCCATACCTATTATCACTGTTATTTAATAATATTGTAAAGCCAATTATTTTTAAAAGAGTAACCGTGAAGTTTCTTGCCGGCTCTTCTCCATAGGAAACGACTAACTCGAACCGTGCACCTAGCTTCTGACGTTTCATAAGTGCCCATGTAGGTTTATGTGAAATGAAATATTATGATTTTGATTTGATTTTGATTTTGATTGATGATTTTGATTTTATGCCCGCACTGAAAAAAATGTTTACTTATACATAACCAAACTTTCGTCAACATTTAACACAAAAAGTGACCACATAACTTTATACAACATGTAACCAAAACCTGTGCTGGCTGTTGTGTATCACTTTTGTTAAATCAAGTTAACTTTAATAAAGTCTTGTCAAACTTTGATTATTCCTGAAATAGCCGAAGTAGTTAGGCTAAATATTTTTTTTTTTTAATTTTGTTGGTAATAATTAAGTAATTAACGTTTTAGCAAATAAATGAATATTCTATTCTATTATATTCTTACATTAAGATATTTCTTCAAAATTAAGTGCACTGCTTAAAAATAAAGTTTTCTAGCTCTATCTGGTACTTATCACGATGCTATTATATAATCTAAACTTATCCAAATGGAGACATTATCTATATAGGGTTTTTTAAATAAAAATCTTATACAGGGTGGCAATTTAGTCACCTGTATCCGCCAAGGGGGTGATTCTACCTGTCATACTGAACAACTTTAGCTATAACTCATATACGGTACGTAAAAAAGAGTCATTCTTTCATTGAAATTGTCTACTGTTGTATAGGAATTTGTAGGTAACTAAATCGCAACCCACCATACAATTATTACACTAGGTACTAAAATAAATGACGTTTTTTGTATTAATTGCCGCAACTTTACAACGTCACGTCTGAGAAGTTATAACCAAATTAAAAGCCCTGTTAAGAAGCTGAAAACGAAGGCATAGTAAGTAGGCCCGTCTTACTGCATGTCGTATTAACAATATCCAAGACAGTATTTCTTTATTAATTTTAACCAGACACAAAATACTCAAGTGGCTCCCTATTTGACTTCGCAGGAACACTCGAATATTTGATCTGTTGTTTAACATCCTTCACAACCCTAAAACGCCATCCTATCTGCGACAACGCTTCTCCTACGATCGTCCTTCGGATGTACCTTGCAGGTCGTATCTTAAAAATCTCCTTAGACTCCCTCCCCACTCATCCGACTTCTACCCCTACTCCTTCACTGTGCACGCGGCTCGGTTGTGGAATTCACTGCCACCTGACATTAGGGACTGCCAAACTGTTGCAGCCTTTAAAAGAAGGATAAGTGATCACTATCTTTCCACTTCGTCATAGTTGCATATCATTATGTAATTACTAGCTTCTGCCCGCGACTTCGTCCGCGTTAAATTTCTTGTTCCCCCGACCCACCCCGTCGCAACACATTGCCTGCCCGTGCTTTTACTTCGCTTTCGCAAAACTTTCATTAAAAAAAAATTGTGTCCTAGTTATTAGGCATGTAATTCTTCCTCAAGAATTGGGCTGTAAAATGCAAAAAGATTTTTTCAAATCCAACTCGCAGTTCCAGAGATTAGCGCGTTCAAAAAACAAAAAACCGGCCAAGTGCGAGTCGGACTCGCGCACGAAGGGTTCCGTACCATCCATACAAATCCTTATCCTTACTAATCCTTACTTCCTTACTAATATTATAAATGTGAAAGTAACTCTGTCTGTCTGTCTGTCTATCTGTCTGTCTGTCTGTATGTTACGTTTTCACGCCTAAACCGCTGAACCGATCGTCATGAAATTTGGCAGAGATATATAGCCTGGGATATGGAGAAGGACATAGGCTACTTTTTTACGCGATATCCGACATCCACGCGGGCGGAGCCGCGGGCAAAAGCTATCCATACTAATATTGTAAATATGAAAGTAGCTCTGTCTGTCTGTCTGTCTGTCTGTATGTTACGTTTTCACGCCTAAACCGCTGAACCGATCGACATGAAATTTGGCAGGAATATAGCCTGGGATATAGAGAAGGACATAGGCTACTTTTTTACGCGATAACCGACATCCACGCGGGCGGATAAAAAAAAAACAGCAAAAAAATCATGTCCGTTATATGGGAGCCCCCCTTAAATATTTTTTTTTTAATGTTTTTTAGTATTTGTTGTTATAGCGGCAACAGAAATACATCATCTGTGAAAATTTCAACTGTCTAACTATCACGGTTCATGAGATACAGCCTGGTGACAGACGGACAGACAGACAGACAGACGGACAGCGGAGTTTTAGTAATAGTGTCCCATTTTACCCTTTGGGTACGGAACCCTAAAAACTAACTCTTCAGCTTTAGAATAGACTACATCGCAGAGTTGATCATTATTTTGCTGCGGAGTTATTATAAAACAGTTATATCTCCTAAGATATTCATTGAAATTAAATGATGTAAAGGCAACTTTGTTCAAAATTAAATACTTGTGATGAATAACGTATTTATTTGGATAAGGATTAATACCATGTTTATGAAAACTCCTTCGCAAATAATGCATTAATTTCGAACAAATTTGATTACCATAAAAAAGGTTATAGTGAGTCAATCTTAAAAGATAGACATATGCTGTCGCGGACTTTTTTTTAGAACATTTAAAGAGGAACAATTCCATAGTACATAATATTTGCGTAACTTCAACCGTTTACGCAGCGCACGCAACGGAAGCTCTCAAAAAGGAATAATTATTCCCGTTTTTGCAACATTTTTCATTTATGCTCCGCTCCTTTTGGTTGTAGCGTGATGTTATATAGCCTATAATATTTCTCAATAAATGGACTATCCAACACAAAAAGATTTTTTCAATTCCAACCAGTAGTTCCTGAGATTAGCGCGTTTAAACAAACAAACAAACAAACAAACTCTTCAGCTTTATATATTAGTATAGATATAGATTATTTTCCATTACATTGTATTTCTAAGTATAATTTGAGTGATATTTATTTTAGAAGTATGTATGTAAGTATATTCTCTTATTGTATGTTTATAAGTATTTATATTAGTGTATAGCTATTTTGAGCTTGTTTTTTTTTTCTCTTCTATTCTTACACACGTTGTTTACATCTCTATATCCATTTTCCTATCGCAGGTATGCAGGAAGAGATTTCATTAGAAATAAGCATCACCTTTGTACGTATTTTTCTGTTCCTTTCTTCTTGTCTGTTTATGTGTGTACATAAATTGTTAAATAAATAAATAAATATACATATTTTCACAGGCCACTGGACGGAAATGTGTACCGATAACTAACTAACCAATTTATTCAAACTGTTACAGCACTTTGAACCTGTATTCAACAATACACAATGCGCTATCCATTATGTGGCCTGTCAAAATGCCGCGGGCACAGTTGATAAGTAATTCGTGGGCAGTGTTCGAATTTAGACCAGCATTTGGACGTAAGGACCAAGTGTTAGGACCCTTCGTGTTTACTTGGGACAGAAACGTAGGGATTAGGACCAGACAGTGCCAATTAGTGCCTTTGTTTTGTCTGGTAAATCTTACGTAGAAAATGGGTCGTTTTGTCTGTTACTCTACGAGGCTGTCTGAAGGAGATTGCCTAAACCAATAAGACCGCAAATTGTGTAGTTTTCTTATTATTTTCTGTGTTTTTTTATGTGAGTCTATTTTTATTTTAGGCATAAATTATAATACCTTTGATTGATGCATATCTATTTCCTGTTGAAATGCTCTTTACAAGAACTTTAATTAATTGAAATTAACAAGACAAATGTAGGTATCGGTACTACATGTACCCAAAAAAATCCAAAGTCATATCTCGTCACGAATATTAAACACTGTTCCGTCAACATCCCAAAGGAGAGGCGTATTTCATTTAATGCAAAAGTCACTGCAAAAATTTTCGACAGCCAGGAAATATTTTATGCAAAATTTATACTAATCTCATCGCACAGATGAGATACGACCGGTAAGGCTGAAAGCAACCGCATGCAGTAATAAAAAAAACCCGTGTTCCTTTTTCAAATATTTGTCCAATTTACATTCCATTAGGCGAGACGCGGATGTTAGGACCGAATAATTTCTTTCGCATCCAACCAGGCGTATAAAGTTGACATTATTTCTTAAATTTTCTTATTTACTCTATTGGATTATTACCTGGAAAACGTGGAAGAGGAATTGCATGTTTAATGCTTTAAGAAGGTATTAGATTGAAATAGTTTATTTATCTATTTGCTCTCAAACACATCACTCATTTTACAATAGATTACCGTCGGTTTTTGTACATGAAATGAATTGTGAAATTAACATAAGTTAAGTCAAAACTAATAAAAAACACAATACAATAAATTTCAGAAACATTATATGTCTAGATGTCGTTATGTTGTCCAATTAACAGTAATAAACAATATATAATAACACACAAAAACAGTACATCTCTAAGAAAAAGATTATAAGTTAAAATATAACAATAGTTATCTTTCAAAGTTGATAAACGTCACAATTGTTGAATAGACTTGTGATAATGTTAATAATGTCAGAAAACATCTCCATCAAGTCATATTGTTTACTTTAAGCGATCACTTTGATGTACGTCGCCAGCACATAAAGTTACCACAAACTGTCAAATTTTCTCATTCGATTTTGAACTTAATCACCTGCATTTGAAGGTTTAAAATCGTATCAGTTTCGTTTAACCTCATGTGCTAGCGACTGTACCTAACCAGTAATTTGGACCCATTTATTTTTCTTTAGGCATTTCAAATGATTATGCTTTTATTGTCAGTTACAAAAGTAAAAAAAATCGATTACTTATAAGAAGAAGCACAGTACTGTAATTCAGCTAAAGTTCGGCTCGAGAAGCTAAAAATGTAGTGCTCATCTTTCTAAAAATAATTTACCTCCGTTCTACAAACTATAGAGGTAAATCAAATACTAAAAGATATAATAAAAGTACCAACACAAATGTTTGGGAGCAAAACTAATCCGTTATCCCGTTGACAGTCTTTATTCAGACACTCTGTTATTTTGGGTACATTTATAAGGTATTAACCGCATCTCTAGTAACAGATGAGGTGCCTTTGGAGACATGTGTTGCCTATCAATCTTGAATGCCGAACACAGAGCATGGAGACGCCTCGGCGGTTGCTGCTAGGGACGGTAATGTCAACACTTTCCATACAAACCAAGCGTCAGTGAGCATCACCGTTTACTCAAAGGAACTGATGGCCCGACTTTTGACAAAGCCTGTGACATCCGAAACTTGCGCACAGGGTTAATTGCATGGCAGGAATATTTTTAGTTCACTGTTACAAGAATCTTTGGGCGCTTGAATAACGCTGACAGGGGCGCGCTGTTGGTAAACATTCGTGCAATATTGTTTTTTGAAATGTATTGAAATAACATACCTTGAAAGCCGCAGGAATCCGCTGGATTCGGGAAGCATAGAACCGGTCGAAGTGGCGGTGCTTGGGGGAGGCCTATATCCAGCAGTGGACGTCTTTCGGCTGAAATGATGATGATAATGATGATAGAAAAAACAAAATGGCGGGGTTAGTTTCGATTTGGGCCATGCGCCTTATAAACCTTGGAGCTATATACTGGCGCTCTGGTCACTGCCGGCGCGGTGATTCCATGCACATTAGGTAGCTTTGGAAACATACGTGTTGCCTATCCATCTCGAATGCCGCACTCAGAGCACGGAGACTCCTTGGCGGCTGCTGCTAGAGACGGTAATGTCAACACTTTCCATACAAACCAAGCGTCAGTGAGCGTCACCGTTTACTCATAGGAACTGACGGCTCGTGACAATTCTGACAAAGCCGAAACTTGCGCTCGGAGTTAATTGCACGGGCACGAATATTATAAGGTAACTGCTACATAGATCTTTTGGCACTCGAATGATATTACACTAAACATTCGTGCAATATTGTTTTGTGAAATATATTGAAAAAAGAAGATAGCGGGGTTAGTTCCGATTTTGGCCAAGCGCCATTTAAAACTTGGAGCGCTATACTGGGGTATCTGGCCGCTCCCGGCGTGGCAATTCCGAGCTCTGTGAGCACGCGTGTCAACTATTCGTCTTTCTGACACTTATGTCACGGTGGAGTATTTTGTGTGGACGCACTCGTATGTAAGTCATTGCTAGTCATGGCGGCTTTATTTCATACGAGAAATTAGTTGGTTTCAGTGTAAGGCTTAACTGTTTAACTTTTTTACGGGTGAGCTTATAAGTGAGTTCGACATCTTAAATAATGAGATTTTTTAGGGTTCCGTAGCCCAAAATGGAAAAAAAAAAAAAAAAACGGAGCCCTTATAGGATCACTTGTGTGTCTGTCTCTCTGTCCGTCTGTCACAGCCAATTTTCTCCGAATCTACTGAAACTTTTGTGCCTCTAACACGGTAGTGTAACGTAAATAAATGAATTTTGAACATGGGGGTCACTTTTGGGGGCAAATTAATGGATATAAAAAAATTGCAAACTGTACCGTCTGACATATAAAATGAAAGTATTCTTATTGTAAGGGATCATTCAGAAACTTTATTTTATAATTTTAAAGTAAAAACTTTTAAAGTTAGTTAAGAAAATAGATGAAAATAGACCATCCCCTTATATCCAAATGTACAGATCCTAAAATAAAAACGGAATAAAAACGGAATAAAAAAAATCTTACCTTATAGATTACAGGAATAGCTACAAGAAACCTGAGGTCTTAAAATAACATGGTAATTCTCTCAATATTGTGCGTACACACTTACATTTGCAGATGGAATGTATGAGAGAACTTGTTTTTCAACTACAATATTAAGTTTGTTCTTGGTATAAATTCATCCCAAGTTGTGTTTGGTTCCACAGGTACTTGGACGGTTACGTAGTAAACAACTTAAGGTTTCCCCTTATAATTTTGCCATGTTTGTGTGTCTGTCTGTCTGTCTGTCTGCGGCTTAACTCAGAGACTCTCACTGCTAGAAAGCTGTAATTTGGTATGAGTGTAATTATAGGTATATATATTCATATACATATAATTAATCACGCCAACAAATTGGTAAGATAAAATCTTGTTTTTTTTTTTTTGGGTATGTTCCTCCCCTACACGTAAAGTGGGGAAGATAGATTTTTTCTCGTCTATCCCATGGTGTGGGGTATCGTTGAATAGGCCGTTCAAAAATATTGCAGGTTTGTGAAAACCATTTTTCGATTCAAGGATCTGTTTACGTAATATTAAGCTTCAAAATGCTAATTTCTGTTAGAGTCAAGTATCCCCCCCCCCCCTGCCATCTAAATGGTTGTATTTGGATATGTGAAAAAATTTACAGCAGTAGTATATAATTCGCACACCTAGATAAAGAGTAGCACAACTCAAAATACCTCTTTTTTCAGGAACAGCAAAAAACGTTCTACTCATTTTCTATTTGACCGATTTAAATTATTGTTGTATGATGTTGTATATTATTTTACTAAGATATTAATTTGCTATTAATATATATATTTTTTATATTAATTTAGTAAAACAACAATTACTTTCATTTGTCAACAATACTGGGGTAAGTGGAAATAATTTGAAGAACACACAAGAAACAAGACCGATTCAATCACGAATACGAAATCAACTCAAAATAATTCACGCTTGATTACTGCGATTAGCCACGAATACAACAAAAAATACACGAAATAATTTACTCTTTGAGCGTATTGACAGCATCTTTCCCTGCAGCTGACATGTCGTAACTGGTGATGCGTTACTGTTGTTGATGGGGGGTGACCGTGGAGCTACTCAAAAAGACTGACTTACAGCGCAATCTAGTCTTTATGGAAGTTGTACACTACATGAATGGAGTTTGTACACTACATTAACTCCAAAGACACCGTCTTTGGAGTTAATGTAGTTTTCAACACTGATTCCGATAATCGCAATAACTCGATTTTGGATTATTTTGAGTTGTGCCACCCTTCATCTAGGTGTGCGATATAACAAAGTTAAAAGGAAAACTATCACAGCTAAGTAGGCTTCACAAGTTAACGAGTAATAGTCGACAAACTTACATTTACAGTTTAAAAAATATGTTTTCCCGTACATTCCGTATGGAAGAACATGTTTTTCAACTACAATGTTAAGTTTGTTCCTGGGATAAATTTATACCAACTACGGAACCCTTCATTGTGCGTGGTCCGGCAAGCACTTGGACTGTTATAATAAAATAACTATATCAAACATTATTGGCAGAAATAGACCTCAAATAAGGCCTAGACTCCTTCAACAAAAACTTGCCCTTAGCAGCTTTAAGGGGCCGTGCACGAAATCTACTGATTTTGATCAATTTTGTTCATTGTTTGTGACAAAGGGAAAAATAATTTAAACAAAATTATTTGTGATTTGAAAAGCCGTGTTCTTTGTTATGCATGTGGCTGAAAGGGATTTTTCAAATAAATTAAGTATTCATGGTAAATCACTAATATTCGCAACAAGTTTTCCGAAAAATGACGCGAGACTGACATTTGATCATCATTCTACAAGAAAATACTTTTGATTTTGAACATTAAAAAATATCACCAACATCATTATATGGTCTACTTGCATGTGGCGGAACCACTTTTTTCAACTTCCATACAAAATATAGCAGAAAAATAATATTGAAAAAACCTTCTTTTTTTTGTTTTAAATCCCGTCAGTAATATATTTTTTCCTATTATTTAGCAAATTTGTCAAGAAATTTAAAAATCACAAATTAGTCTTCAGCTATTCTTGAAATATAATCAAAATTTTATTTAATGATTATACGATATCTTCATTAAGTAAATCAACGGCGAAATAAACTATATTTTGGAGAGCACAAAAATGATGAAACTATTAACAGCTGCTGTGACTGACACGAATGGTTTAGCACCATGAAAACTGTACTTTTATAGTTACACAGACTTAATGTTTTGATTATTTCAAGTTTTCTTACAATTAGATAAGAAATTGACAAAAGAGAGTTTACGGAAGAAGTTTGAGTGCACGGAAGAGAGACATGGAAAGAGAGACTCACTTTCTACCTCTATTTAGGACAACAGATCTGGAATTGTAAGACACTCATTAAATGAGTCAGAAATAACAAACAGAGGTAAAAGTGTAGGATTTCATTAAACTTCTTGATTTAATATCGAGTAATATTACACATCTTTTATTAAGTAATTTCGAGAAAAAGTTAATTTCGACATCAGTAAATGCTTCTTTGTAGTCGAATAACTCATAAACATCGTCTTGGAGCTCTTATTCAAACATCTCAAATTCAATGCAACGAGTATAACTTTTCCGGAAATACCTCAAAAGGATCTAAAACATTCTTCAAAAAGATATTACTCGTCTAAATGTTCCTCATCTATAAGTTTTAACCTATCACTTCAAACACTTGTACAGACGCGTGCAAAAAAATAGACACACTCAGTGAATTTCAACAAGGATATTTCTTAATGTAAATGTTGATTAAAATATAAAAAAATTGTGCATTAGAACGGCGTCAGACATAGCTTCAAACTTATTAACACTTGTTTAAAGGCTTTTCAAGACAGGTTGTTTAATTTAAAAATAATAATGTGTTAAAATGAGTACTTTGCACTCATTTGAATTTGAATAAAATACCACTTTTATGAATTACATTGTGTTACAATCGATACTCTTCGACAAAATCTGTTCTCTAGGCTGTCTTTCTGATATCCATGAATTTTAATAGAATGACATGAATATTAAATTTACTTTGCAAAGTATTATATTATTTTAATTATTGGGGATGTGAAAACTATGTGGATCATTGTTTTTTCTCAGTTATTTTTAATCATGGTCTGGTAGTTTGAGTAATTTATGCTGCCTACACTGTCCTTTCTTTAGAATTTTTCGCCGAATTGTTGAGCTCCTTATGTTCTGAGTTGAGCTGTACGATTACTGACAAATGCGTGCACTGACTGGACAGGTCCTCTCAATCTATGTGGTTCTTTCCTCAAAAGAACATTTCAGATACCAATCTACATGGTCTTCATATAATCTGACCAAGATTATGTTTGGACTTTAAAAAGACTGTGTAATGAAAGTTTGTTTCGGCCTTTCTTCTCAGAAAAGTCCGATCTCATCTTGTTTTTAAAATATGATTGACATGTAAAAGTGTTTGTAAAATCTACTTACAGAAACTAAATCTTTTATCATTTATAACGCGAGAGCGTCATAGCTATTCATTCTCGACTTTCGACTTCTCGACGAGAGTGAATAAATTACTTAAGGTAAGCTTCACCATCGTCGACCGCGTCATTGTTTACCGTCAGTGGTCAAACGCCAGCAGGTGAGTTAGCACAATTCAAAGTCTATTTTTATTAAGTGCATACATATTTTTGCACGTAACTGTACGTGCCCCACTAACCGACTCATGCTGGTGCATCCCACAATTTTCTACTGAAAAATGTAAGACCGCGGAATGAAGAGGAATTTGTAGATTAAACTTTCAAGTTTGGTTGCATAGCTGAGAATATGAAAATGTTTTGTGGTTGAAAATAAAATTCTTATATTCGAGTACTCTAATAGAATTATTATCTAAATGTCTAGCCATACAAATGTGTTACAGAAAACAAGTTATAGTTATGTAGAATGAATAATAAAAGTGAGAAAACAGTCAATGAACGGTGGCCAGCACATCAAGTTACCATAAGCTGTCAAACTTTCTCGTTCGATTCTGAACTTAATCCTCAACATTTTAAAGTTTAAAATCGTTTGGAGAAATTTGACAGTTTTGTATAGCTTGATGTATTGGCCACTGTACTATTTACATTATGTTAACAACACTATTGCAAAAGTGAAACTTTAGCATTTTTTCTGTCTACTATTATCCAATTGTTTTCATGGTTTCGAGTTTATAAAAAAAAAACATTATTCATTTATATTTTTCAAAGATAATATAAATAAATTGTGTGAAAAATGATATACATAGCTTAGGTGGACAGGATATTAATTTAGATTTGTTACATTTGTAATGACAATCATGTCATTTGGTTTAAATAAGTTTTAATTTTTATTATTTTTTTGTATCTTTCATATTTTGAACGTTGTAGGCTTAATCTTCTTCTTATATATAAAATTCTCGTGTCACAATGTTAGTTACCATACTCCTCCGAAACGGCTTGACTGATTTTTATGAAATTTCATATGCATATTCAGCAGGTCTGAGAATCGAGAGCTACTATCTATTTTTTTTTTTAAGTTTTAGGTAGGTAGGTGGGGTAGGGTAGGGTAGGGTAGGTAGGGTACCCTACCTACCCTACCTACCTACCTACCTACCTACCTACCTACTCTACCCACCACCTACTCTACCCTACCCTACCCTACGGTAGGGTAGGGTAGGGTAGAGTAGGGTAGAGTAGTGGAGTTTATACTGTAGCTTTTGACAGAACGAAGTCTGTCGGGTCAGCTAGTAGACTATAGATTTGTAGACCATTTTCTATTTTGTTAAGTACCTGGTACTTGTTGGCAAGCCTATACTGTCCTTCCATACCTATTAACACTGTAATTTGAAAACATTGTAATAGCCAATTATTTTTAAAAGAGTAATCGTGGAGTTTCTTGCCGGCTCTTCTGCATAGGAAACGACCAATTGGAACCGTGTACTTAGCTTCTGACGTTTCATAAGTGCCCATGCAGGTTTATGTGAAATAAAATATTTTGATTTGATTTGATTTGAGATAAAAGTTAACAATGCTTTAGAAGCTTTGGAAGAAAAACATGTATTACGCTGTCCCCATAAAACAGTTATTAAAAATAATTCCAAAAGGAGATTGGTTAATAAATACGACCTTTTAAGTCACATAAACTGCCAACTTTATTTCTATAAGTAGGCTGGATTTTCATAATTTTATGTGCTGCTAGTGTATTTCATTTTCTACGTGACATTTTGCCACTTCAAACATTCAAATTAGCTCTAAATATTTTAAACAGCGTTGCCCACATTAATACCAGAGCTAAAGCGTAGTATTTTGAAAGGTTAATCAATAATTATGGGAATGACGTCACGAGTCGCGGCCCGTGTAAGCAATAATAGCGGTCGGGTGAACATTCATTGATTTTAAAGATATACTCGTAGGTATTAATTACGTCCGGTCCCTTGAAAGGTAAACAAGGGGATAAAGCGACGGTAGACACTGTTTTAAACAGTTTTGTTGTTGTTTACATTTGCATTCGTTTTTATCTGACTACTCTGAGAAGAAATGCCGAAAAACTCAGAGGTCACAGTCTCTTTTCAAGTCTAGATATAATTTTGATCAGATCATTAGAGGACCATGTAGATTGCTGTCTGAAATCGTCTTTTGAGGAAAGAACCACACAGATTTGAGTGGCCCTGTCCAGTTAATGCACGCATGTGTCAGTTATCGTGCAGCTCAACTCAGAACTTAAGGAGCTCAACGATTCGATGAACAATACCAAAGAAACGTCATTTGGGTAGGCCGCATAAAGTACTCAAACTGCCAGGCCATCATTAAAACGAACTAACTCTTATTGTTTTCATTCACAATAATTAAAATAATATAGTAAGGTTAGGTTTGTAGTATTTGCAACCGGCGTGCGTGTTTACTAAATAATAATAAAATAAATAATATAAAGTTTTATTGATTTCTAAACTAGTGTTACAATATTTAGGTATGAAACTAGGATCCCACACTAGGATACCCTGTGTCGCAGGATCCAGTCTCTTTCGACAGATAATATGAATCAATAAAGTTAACAAATGCACCGGTTTCAGTATAATTAATTAAATTAGGACTAAAAGGTAACAAAATGTATGTGTATGTGATGAATGTAAGTGTGTAAGTGATGAGTGTGAGTGTGAATGTGACGGGTTTATATGTGATGAGTGTTAGTGTGTATGTATGTAATACTTTAATATTTGAAAGATAATAGATTTTCCGTTTCAGCTTAATTAAGCCCAAGCAGCCAATCCTGAACCTGTTTTTTGTACCCAAACTTTGTCAAGGGGAAGATTTTAAGCTTTTTATTAACTTTTTCATAGAGGTATTGTCCAATACGAGAGAAAACCTTACTGCCAAATTTGAGTTTGCAGAAAACTGCTTTCTACCCAGGATTTCTACGCATGACCAGATGTTTGAACGTAGACGAAGCAAAAGGAGTTTATAAGGATCGTAGCTGATGATGAAGGCATGTGTTTAATATATCTGAGTGTATGTTACAGAGAGTCCATATTCAGATGCTAACAACGTACTGCGATCACTAATCCCTTTGAAAAGCGAGTATAATAAACTTGTCTTACAACTGCAAATCAGTTTTTCAAAAAAAGCCCACGTAAAGCCTTGGACGTGTTATATGAGATTTGTTTTGCTGTAAACTTCAAAATAAACTTATTACTTTGGCATTAGAGAATAAATAATACCCAAAGAAATATAAGCTTTAAGTTTTACATACAGTCAGGGAAATTAATTGTTAAGCAAATTGACACCTTACGTCAATTTGTCGTGTTACAGTCATTTCGTACAACTGTCAAAGAGTAGTAGTAGTAGTTTAGAGGTATGAGGAACAGGGTGTAAAGTTCACTCATACACCTCATAAAGGGAGGATCCTCCGACCAGACGGGTATTGTGTCTAGAGGGCAACAGCCCAACGTTTGATGTCGGGATGTCGGTAAACTCTGATAGCGCGATGCAGGATTTGTGACGTCAGGTCTTTGATGCATAGTTCGCATGTGGCGTTGTTGATACCGCCACAGTAGTATAATTATGATTAGAATGACAGCAGTGATTTGCAGTGATTGGACAGGTCCACTCAATCTGTGTGATCTTTCCTCAAAGACTATTTTAGACATCAATCTACATGGGCACCACATGTTCTGATCAAGATTATTATGTTTGGTCTTTAAAAGGGTCTGTAACATCTGAGTTTGTTTCGGCCTTTCTTCCCAGAGTAGTCAAATAGGAAACGCCGACCTCATCTAGTTTTTAAAATATGATTGACGTGTAAAAGTTTTTATACAAACCTAGTTACAGAACTAAAATCATGTATCATTATCATTTGATTGTACGGACAATTTAAGTTAGTAGTCAATTTGCTTATCAATTAGTTTCCCTGACTTTACTTTTCTCAAATATTCAAATTCTAGTTTTACGCTCGAAGACACGTAGGTCTAAACTTTAGACCCTTCTCAATTTCTGACACTGACGCCGATCACAGGTGTGAAACTGTGACCATTAGCGTCAAAACGGGACCTAGGCTCTAGATTACTCATGTTTTAATTAATTAAGATAGATCGCCGAAGCTGATGGTCCTACTTTATCATTTGTTTTTAAATACAAATCGTGAATATTCTGCTAGATTTAGAGCAAAGGAAAGACGCAACTCTAGTACAACAATTTCTACGAAAACTTCATGAGAATCGCGTCGCGCCTGCCTGCGGAGTCTTTAATTGTATTGATTTATGTTCTGGAGTGGCGACTGTGTACCGGAAGACGTAGCGTTTGAAGGCCTCCTACAAAGTGGATCGATGACCTTGTGAAGGCCAGAGGAATCCGCTAGATGCGGGAAGCACAGAACCAGTCGAAGTGGCGGTGCTTGGGGGAGGCCTATATCCAGCAGTGGACGTCTTTCGGCTGAAAGGATGATGATGATGATGTTCTAAGCGACATAGCTCGTTTTTCACATAGCTCGTATTGGCACGAACTACTTATATGCCTGCTATGGTAAATATATTAGCCAATCAGCAAGGTTACTGCAGGGCTGACTGCTATTACCGGACTTTCTTTTAAATGTAAGCTTACTGCCTATTCAACACCTATTCTATACAGGATAAATTTTTAACCTGTCCGCAATTTTTTTATTGCGTATTTTTTTTTTTTACACATTTCTATTATTTTTTCAATACTTTTTTTTGGTCCTACTTGAAATCGGCAAAATAATGATACAATCTATTCGTAATAATAATATCAATGGGCGAGCGCACAGCTGATAGGTACCTACTACTGCGTTCCGCTTTACTGACCGTGCCACCACCGGCGCGTTGCTCGAAGAGTATCCATTATACCAGTTTCAAAATAAACATCTTTCGTTAACGGTAACAATTTTTTTTTTGTACTAAGACATATCAAAATAAGAAATAGGTGTATCATAAAACATGTTTAAGTTTAATTAGTCAAAATTTGCGCACTGATTAAAAACTTTTCCTGTATTGTATTAATTATTTTTTTGTTAATGGTCTCCACTCATCATCTGCCTTGTATTTCCCGGATGCAGCTGAATACCAGTATTTTATATCTGTCCTCCAAAACCTAGTTACAGGGTAAAAAAAAAAACTGCTTAATCCGCCTATATTATTCCCACTGCTGCGACACAACTCTCAGTGAGAGGCAGTGGGCCTTAATCCACCACGCGACCCAGTGTGGTTTGGTAGATGTCACATGTCTTCAAATTTTTGGTTCTAGGAGATGTCGGTTTCCTCTCGATGTTTTCCTTCCCCGTTTTGAGAGCAGTGGTGATGAAATAATTTAAGCACAAATTAAAGCGCCTGTCAGGGTTCGAACCTAGGTACGACCTACAACTCGTAAGTTGCGTCCGTTACCACTGGCCGACCACTGCTCTCTTGGTAAGACTGAAAAATAATTATGTCTCCACTCGTAGAGACTATTTTAATGCATTCAAATGGCAAAGTGAAAACCCCCGCACATTCCGTGGACGCAATATCATCAACATCATTATTTCAGCCGAAATACGGCCACTGCTGGACATAAGCCTCCCCTAATTGGGGGGGTTTGCCATAATCACCACGCTTGGCAGGCGGGTTGGCGATCGCAGTATGGTGTTAAAAATGCATAGAGAACGCTGCTGCCCATTCTCTAGTAAGTCACCTTTTACGACACATGGGAGGACCTGGGGTGGTGCTATTCTGTGGGGTGGTGGGGACGCAATATGGCAGAAAAATATAAAATACGAAGGTAATAAATTATAACAATGTTAATAGATTATTATAACTTTATAATAATCTACCGGCAGATATCAGGAGCACATCAATGATAAATGATAAATGATTTTATTTCTGTAAGTAGGTTTTTACAAACACTTTTACACGTCAATCATATTTTAAAACTAGATGAGGTCGGCATTTCGTATCTGACTACTCTGAGAAGAAATCATCCTCTTTTAACATATTGAAAGTTAAACTCAAGCGTCACTAACAACGCAAAACTATTAAGTTAACAACGTAAGCTAGTCTTGCACCTATAATGCGACATCGTACGTACCTACCTACATATATTAAAAAAAAACTATTAGCTACTGGACTACACTTACTTTAGTTATGTATTTTTTAGCACCCAACCCAACTTTTTTTTTGCCTTTTTGAACTGACAGTTCTTTGCTTTATTTTTTCTTCGGGTGAACTACATGATACGATCAAGATAATTTATCTTGAGTGCCTAGTGTCCACGGTGACCACGGTAGAATATAATAGACATAGAGATAGATGTTAGTCGTAGGAGATTAATCTAAGATTTCAAAAGACTGCAATGAAGCCTTAGTTAGAGGGATCTCGTTACATCGCATACGGGGTAAATGGCTCTCAGGACGCTTCAGTTGAAATTAGTTTCTGTTGGACGAGGCATAACCGTTTCAGAGCAATTACTATCAAGGAAAACGTATTTAACGTACAAAAGCAACGCATCGCCTTTTCATCTAACACAACCTTAGAATAAGTTTTCTTTAAATTTAACAGCCTTATAATTATAAATAAAACTAAAATAAAAATAAAAACTTCTGCGGAAGGAGTTGACCAGTCATCATTTGTATTATTATCCGGTTTAAGCCCCTAATAGTACTATTCACCTGGGCATTTATATTAATAGGTAATACTATTATAATAAACTAGCTAAATGCGACTATTGTGTCGCCGAGCGCCATCTTGTTGGAGTTTCGTTTCCTACAAAATGTATGGGAAAAGTTTTTTGCGATTGCTGACTTTTCTCTGACTGACTGATTGGCATAAAAAAAGTTTTTGCTATAATTACCCTTTTTCGTGCTGACTGTACAATTTGAGTTTAGATATAATAGACATATAGACATCATTATATGTGTTTAGTTTGTGACTTTATACGATATTTTAGTACCTGATGTATCGATAGATGGCGTTGTGCATTTAGCACTTCCCGCTGAATCGCGGTGATAAGAATCTCCGCAAAAAACATGATCTCTTCGTTTTTTTGTAAAATAAAGGGGGGATAGGGGGGATAGTGTGCTACTTAAATTTCTGGCCGGAGGGATCTTCTCGACCTCTGACCGGGAATGTAGACCTGGTGCATGGACGAGACTGTGACTCAAGCGAGTCGCCCGGGTCCCGTAGGTGCATCTAGGGGCCGTTGTAGTGCTCCGGTGTCGCGGGCCTTTGCCCCCCTTATCGTAGGGCTGGCAGGAGTGAGGTTAATCCATTCCTTGAGTACCCGGTAAAAGTGTTATCGTCGCGGAAGGGAAGTAGCGCTTCCATTCCCCGACAAACGGCCTTGCCCAGTCAGCAAGGTCGTCCGTGAGGCCGCTTTGGTAGGACTAACCATCTTACCCTTTACAAATGCATCCACACATTGCGCTACCGCTGCACTTGCCCCATGGCAGGCCTACATGGCCCCCAACGAACGTGCCCGTATTGTCGGGCACCGCCCTGGTAGCCTCGGGTAGTCGCTACGCCCCTGTCTGGCGCGGCAGGCGGGTTACGGGCATAATATTTTAGGTACAATTTTGTTACTAACACACTAACATTCTTTGATTTTATGTTATTTTATTTTATTTATGTACCTTATATAGAGATCTCTCTGAAATAAATAAATAATAATAATAATAAATAGCCCTTAAAGCCTCGCGGATTCATACGGTGCCCGTTGAGCGCAACTTGTCAATATTGCAGCTGCCGATATGGGAAGCACTCAATAGATTGCGTACCCAGGTAGGCCGCTGCAAATACAACTTCGCAAAATGGGGGATTACAAACTCGTCCGACACTCAATGTGCAGTCCAGACCATGACCTACTTGCTAGAATACCCTAAGTGTCCATAAACCAGCACTTTTGAGTATCTAATGAACGCCACTGACGCTACTATTAACGTGGCCACTTAATGGGCAGAACTAATTAAAAAAGGACCATCGACTCGAAAAGAAGAAGAAGATCTACTAAACAAGCCCTTATTCTTAGATAAATGATTGGTCTCGCTGCGCTCGGAGTTTAGTGGCGACTATTTTCCGTTTTAATGATTACAATAAAACATAACAATTTAAAACTACTGTTTGTAGTACGTAATAATAACGTATAGTCTTGTGAAGCACAACTTGACGAGCTTATTTTCTGCATTTTCATTCTAAAATAAAAGAAATCACCGAACAAACGATGAGGGCGCCACTGTGCGCTCGGTAGCCTCTTAAGTGACGATAACTTACACACACCACAATAATGATTTGCCGCATTTACGGAACTATTGTTTTTAGACCAATTATTTATCTAAGCCCTTATTTACTTAAAAGTGCGTCTAACTTTTTTTTTATTAATTCAGGTAGGCGGGTACCTCTGCGTCAACTCGCTAACAATATAATTACAACGAGCGATTCCATCATATAGATATGTTTGCTCTTACTGCTGGTAGATTTAAAAAAAAATGGAAAATCCAAAAGGATGCCTCATAACGCTCGTTTAATTTATAAATAAAAAAACTTAGTGAGTATAGTTTAGTCAATTACATAGTCGAACACACATGCCTATTTGTCGTCGTTATATCAAACTATAGGCACTGAATTAGACTGTAATTTTCAATAGGCCTTCATTTATGAGGATACTGAAGCGTAAGAAAAAAAAATATGGATTCGATACGTTAAGTTTTTCGGGCGTTATCGTTACCACATACTTGGATTCATTCACACACAAACCGACGTCCACGGATTTTTTTTAGTTAGTTTTTTCTTTAGATTATGTCAAATTTATTTATTTAACAATATTTGTACACACATATAAACAGACAAGAAGAAAGGAACAAAAAAAAAAGACGGAATAATACGGGTAATATGTTTTTGACGTGACAACGTCTAATAAATCAATGAACGCCGGCTGCATGCACGAAAACGGATGACTCATTGTCCCGTTACGCTCATTGTCCCGTTACGTTCATTGTCCCTTTAAAGTTACACTATCGTCCGTAAACCAACTTTTTAGGAGTATCCAATATTACAAAAAAAGTGTTCCTTTTGATATACGTGAACTCATTTTACCCTAAAAGTGCAATATATATGTATATGATAGAAGCAATTTAAGTCGAAAGAATTGCTTGACCTTGACACGTTGGGAGTAAAACACTACATCAAACGCTCCGCGTTGTGGCGTGAAATATTTACTCAAAACTTAGTCACTAGTCATTTTAATTAAGATTTGCATGCCTTGATGAGTTATTCTTTCTTTGCTTATAACTTTTGTGTTACTATTTAGCACAAAAAATGTTTTCTTAAATTCAATTATTGTAGTTTGTTAGGTTTCAGTTTTAAAAGCATGGTTTGTAAAGAAATTGTTTTATGTGTATTTCGTTTAAAATGTCGTTCGTTACACATTTGGCTGTATCTTTTTTGTATTTCTTCCTACAAAATGTAATGTTTCACTGTTAGTTTTGCCTATTAAATAAAATAAAAAATACGAGATTCTATAACTTTATTTCTCTTTAAAAAGCAAGTCAAAGAGCATTATCTCACTTCTATACAGTAATATTCTGCATATAATATATATGTATGTATATTATAGGTAAATGTTTATATGTGTATGTATTTGTATGTATGTTTATTTTATATAGTTATAGTTTTGTTTTAAGTGTTTTAATTTAACTTTTCTACACACTGGTGCCGATTCTCTTGTACACCGAACTAAACTAACTAAACTATCACTAAAATTCCTTACTAATTAAAAATAGTCAGATTTAGTTAGAAAATCTAAATTTTAGTTTAAAAACGTCAAATCCAGAATAGCAAAATTGCCATTTTCACTAAATTTAAAAACTCAGTTCCATCTTAGAGCTGTCAAACTAAAATATAGTTAAGTTGTGTCACTTTAGTCAATTTCAGAATAGGAAAAGGTCGTTTGACAGGAATAAACTAAATTTTGGTGATTTTTAGTATTTTGTGTGTATATAAGTAAATAAAATAAAAATAATAAAATTAAAACCATAAATAACGAAGAGACGTTTATCCATCGTCATCATCATCACCGATTTTGTTTCCAACTATGTAATACCAGTATTTTACATGGAGTGACTGCGTATCCGACCTCTATAACCCAGTTGATTGAAATGTAAAAATACTTTCATACAAAAATACGCAGCACGGCGAACGTCACAAAACATTTTCTTATATTACACCGAGCACTCTTCCGCAGGCACTTTAATAAATATCCCAACTACACTTACCTCACTGTACTATTACTTCATAAATAACTTAAGTTCTTGCAATAGTAAACAGAACGTAATAAAAGCGATTAGGTTTACCTAGACCAGCGCAATGGAATAATTTACGAGCCAAAGTAGTGGAAAATGGTTATGCAAAGGCATTATGTGTGGAATGTACTGCGATATGGGCACTTAGTGTAAGGCGTTGGCTGAATTAACAGACTTTTTGGGTCAATATTTTATTTTTAGTGACTTTGCATTATGTTCCAGCTGCCATTTGTAGATCTTTGACAGTTGTTACGGGTCGTCAGAAGCCCGAAAGACAACCGGTTTTCTGGTAAAAGACATTTATGCATTATGTCTCAGCTGTCATTTGTAGATCTTTGACAGTTGTTACGGGTCGTCAGAAGCCGGAAAGACAACAGGTTTTCTGGTAAGAGACATTTATTTCTCATAAAGAAATTTACATTTCACTTACATCAGAACTTTGTAGAATGCAAAAACGAATCATAGTTCTTCGACACTCTGACTCACAATTAAACTGACGTATTTGACTATTTATTAATAACAAAACGAAATTTCTCTAAAACAATCAGCTGTTCCCTACAATTTGACTGTCTTCTGCGAACATAAATGTAGTGAACATCAGATTTTAGTTTTTTCACAATCTCAGGTTTGGTCCCATATTAAAAGTTGTTAATAATGATGAGTTCATATGAGGATTTAAATGAATTAAATTTGATCCTGTGTAATAGTATAAACTTATACTATAATAATTTAATAGATTATAATGGGTCTTAGGAGCTGGTGGTCAAGTAATAACAGCCGCACGGGTCGATCCGTCAGGTTAAGCTACGCTTGCTGGGGTTGGTCCGTGGATGGGTGACCATCTTTACATACCGAGCCTCGGAAAGCACGTTAAGCCATTGGTCTCGGCTGTCATTCATAGATCTTTGACAGTCGTTACGGGTCGTCGGAAGCCCAAAAGTCTGACAGCCAGTCTTACCAAGGGGTATCGTGTTACCCAGTTACTGGGTTATGGAGGTCAGATAGGCAGTCGCTCCATGTTAAATACTGGTATTCAGCTGCATCCGGTTAGACTGGAAGCCGACCCCAACATAGTTGGGAAAAGGCTAGGCAGATTTTTGAATAGATCTTATCTCAAAGATGCACGAGAAAATTGCTTTGGAATTTTGCTAAGTGTATACATATTGTTGCTCATGACGTACCTACAAACAATCTAGTGCATTTTAATTAAATCACCAAAAAAAAAAAAATTAAACACCGCATTATGTGTGTGTAGTTTTTTTGTTTTTTGTTTTCATAAAAAAAATACCTACACCATAATAAATTCTTAAAAACCACAAAAATAAAAAACTGGCCAAGTGCGAAGGGTTCCATAGTCGGGATGAATTTATCCCAAGAATAAACTTAACATTGTTCAAAAAACATGTCCTCCCATACGTTTCAACTGCAAATGTAAGTTGGTCAACTATTACTCGGTAACTTGTGAAGCCTACTTAGCTGTGATAGTTTCTTTTTAAGTTCTATACTGCCGTGATTTTTTTCATATATCCAAAAATAACCATTTAACTGGGGACATGGATGGGGGATGGGCAAGGGGACATTTGACTCTAACAAAAATTAGCACTTTAAAGTTTTATATTACGCAAACAGATCCCTGAATCGAAAAATGGTTTACAGATCCGCAATATTCTTAAACGGCCTATCCAACGATACCTCACACCACGGTATAGAAGAGAAAATAAATATCATCCCCACTACCAACAGTTCATTATTTTGGTCATTCGATCCGAAGTCGTAAGAAACATACATTTTTTGTGAAGGTCTGTTTACAGCCTACAGTATAATGTATACGACATATAAGTAGCTAAGGTTCAAACTTTCTATTTGACGAAGCGTGTATGTATAAACGGTAATATGCTGAAACGCTTACAGGGAAAAACGCTTGCTACCATTTTGCCTTATTTCCATACTAAACTAGAATTTTTTGAATATGGAATGGGTTAATAACAAAGTAGGTAGAACTTTTACGAGCTTAGTTCTTTTTTTATATAAATAATGCAATATATTTTTAAGTAATAAGATTAAAAAAAAAAAAAACTAGATTGCTTGATTGACTTGATATGAAAAACGCCGGGAAGGGACGCCCTAGAATTAAATTTATAGTGACCTTATTGGTGATGTTCTTCAGACCAGCACCCTAGTTAATAGGTAATTGGTGTCCGCAACTCCACGACAATGCGCGTATTTTGCGTACGGGACCAACACCCTAAGAAGGTTGCGTGTTCAGATCACGTCGGGTTCACCAGTATAGAGGTATGAGGAACAGGGTGTAAAGTTTACTCATACTCTATAGAAAAGGGAGGATCCTCCGACCAGACAGGTGTCGTGTCTGGTGGGCAATCTATCTCAGAGTTGACCTTTAGAGATCGTGACTCCTTAACCGGACTTTCCTGTGGTTGCCTTAAGCTTCTAAAAACTTAAAGCCTCCAGCCTCCACGGTGGAGCATACGGTGGAGCATACTCCACCGTATGCTCTACCGTGTGCGGTGGTCTGCCCGGCAGAACACCGCCGTATCCTCACGGAGGCGATCAGTGGCGGCGTTCTTTCGCGTCCAGCTCTGGTATGGAGCGAGAGTGCATAAGAGGCAGTCACCTTCTTCTGCAAAGCAGTAATGCTCGCGAAGAAAGGAGACGGAACGCGTGAGGAAGAGGCAATCTGTGCCCCTAGTCACTGCAGGAGGCGCCCTAGGTGGCGGGAATCTATTGCTGACTCCCGGCCACCGTAGGCGCGGGCTTGCGGACGGCGATCTATGGGCAGCTAGCCGTCCGGTAAGGACCAGGCTCGGGAGGCGCGTTGTGTTCCACGTGCGCCTAAAAGAGATGTCAGCACGCACTGACGGGGTTCGCCAGGACTGATGCCTGTCAGGATTGCGGGTTTGTCCGAAAAGGATACCGTGGCCATGACATACAGGCAACTGAAGGAACACGGGTGGAGTTTAGTCAGTAAAAGTCAGACACGCCCTCCCGCTCTGCCCAGAGCGGGAGAAGTTATTTGATAATTTACCACCCAAAAAAAGATGGTATATAACAATATGATACGTCCCCGCATTTTCAAAATTAACCGACTGCATGTGGCCCCTCGGGTGATAAAAACTGTACTCTAGGTTTATGGTAAAAATATTTAATTCTGACCTGATTTTGTAAAGTGATTTAATTCGAGTTTAAATGTCATTTTATATTTCGTTTCAGAAATATTCTTTGTATAAACTTAAACCGTTTCAAATATCGGACAGGACGTATAAACTTCATTTAACTTGAGAACGTTAGAAATTCGAACCGAACTCATTTTTATTAAGTTTCCACTACTTCCAAGCTTCTTTGTAAAAGTTTTAAAAACCAGATTGTCGGAGTCGAACTTACTCCTCGGATGTTCTTTAAGCCGTCTCTTGACAGATTTTACTTTAACAGTATAAAAGTTGGAGTAGACACACTGTCATAAGTTCGTGTGAACTTTGTCAGTTCATGATAATAATAATTTATTTATTAAATGTGTCTATTAAGAACTGACAAAAGTTCAAACGAAGTGAAAGTTGTCACTTGTCAGAAGAATTACTTTACAAAATGTTTTTTTTTAAACTACAGAAGCTAGTTTTTAGGGTTCCGTAGCCAACAACGAACCCTTATAGTTTCGCCATGTCCGTCTGTCTGTCCGCGGTTTAGCTCAAAAACATTAAAATAATACTAGAAAGTTGTAATTTGGCATGAGTATACACGTTAATGACGCCAAAAAAGTGGTAAAATAAATTTTTGATAAAAAACAAAAAATATTTAGGGTACATGTAACGTGCGGATGATAATTTTTTTTTCGGCCTTCCCATAGTGTGGGATATCGTTGGATAGGTCTTTCAAAAATATTAGGGGTTTGGAATACCGTTTTTTGATTAAGTAAACCGTTCGTGACTTATCAAGCTTTTAAGTACCACTTTTCGTTAGAGTCAAGTGTCCTCCCCCCCTCTACCAACTAAACGGTTATAGTTAGAAATTCAATTGTCACGGCAGTAGTACCTTTATATAACGAAGTTAGAAGGGAAACTATGAAAATTAAGTAGGCTCTATGTTCTCCCATACATTCTGTATAGGAAAACATGTTTTTCAACTACATGATAAGTTTTTTCTTGGGACAAATTCATCCCAACTACGGAACCCTTCATTGTGCGTAGTCTGACACGCACTTGGCCGGTTTTTGTGATCGTTTTGAGAATTCATAACGTTATTCTGTATCTTCTGTATCACATAACTTGACGTTACTGATACTAAATAATTTTATGTGCAACAATTATGTACTTCATAAATATAATTTGATCAAGAACGTATTAATAAACAACGGCCTAGAAGTAAGTGTAGATATTTGTGGGTTTGAATAAGAACATGTTAAGTCAACTACAGCTCGGTCCAAAGTAGTTCCTTGGAGCTTGTGTACACCAGCACAATATCAATGGCAATATTTTTCGCTACATTTTAGCCTGTACATGAAGTGCATCGAATTCTCTCGTCGACGGTTTGATTCTGACTCCTGCTCCAGGAAAATTGTTTTTAATTGATTTGTCGTCAAATTCTTTATAAACCGGCCGTGGCAATTCTTTGGGTTTGGATTGGTCTCTCCAAAGAACTGGCCATTCAATTGTCCTTAAAATTCGCATAGCTCCGTTAATGAAACCGTGGTAAACATTTAAATTTCGTCGTAATGAACATAACTCGTGATCCTAAACCGACTGCCAATATTTAACGATTCCTCTAGTTTGTTAGGATCATCAGAAATTATAGAGGTTATAGGCTAATATGTTTGTTAGTTTATAGGTGTAGATATTTGTGAGTTTGTATGTGTAGACACTTAGAAATACACAAACATCTACACTAACAAACTCACAAAAAACTACACGTACAAACTCACAAACATCTACACTAACAAACTCACAAATATCTACACTAACAAACTCACAAACATCTACCTACACTAATAAACACAAACATCTTCTCTTAAAAAGTCGCAAATACACTCACGTGTATACGTTCTACACTTACGTGAATATTTGTGAATATGTAGGTAATTTTAGATGTTTATGACTTCGACAATTATATCGTCTGGTTGTCGCTGTGGTGTAGTTTGATTATTGTCATATACACTTGCAAGGTTAAGACGAATTGATTGACGTAAGAATCATCAAAATCGGCTTACGCGTTTGGTCTCTAGAACGCCACATGTATTCAAATTAAAATTAAATTATTTGATAGAATGTAGGTATAAATCAAGATCTTAAGACTAGCGTGGCCCAATTACATTATACCATTACATATGGTGTGCAAATGTGTCATATTAACATTTAATTTATTAAATCACTAGCTGATCCGACAGACTTCGTTCTGTCAAAAGCTATAGTATAAACTCCACTACTCTACCCTACTCTACCTACCCTACCTACCTACCTACCTACCTACCTACCTACCTACCTACCTACCCTACCTACCTACCTACCTACCTACCTACCTAACTACCTACCCTACCCTACCCTACCCTACCTACCTACCTACCTACCTACCTACCTACCCTACCCTACGCTACCCTACCCTACTCTACCCTACCCTACCGTACCCTACCCTACCCTATCTACCTACCTACCCTACCCTACTCTACCCTACCCTAATTTTTCGTAAAAACCATAAAAAAAAAAAAAAATACGTAAAAACCATCCTTGGACTTCAACGAACATTAAAAAAAAAAGAATTGGTCCAGGCGTTGTTGAGTTATGCGCTTACCAACACATTTTGCGATTCATTTTTATATTATAGATAGTTCAATTGAAATTATTATGTTTCATGTACAACATTGATTAACGTCAACAAAAAAATAAAAGTAATATTAAAATGTCAAATTACGAATACAATGCAAAGTCCTTAATTATAATGTCACGCTTAATTTAATCATAAACATATTATATAGGAACAAAACATACATAGACTGATAAATTCTCTTCAGTCGAGTAAAAAAGATAAAGAACAACAACACATGAAGCCCACACCTAATAAAACAATTCCATCCACTTTATTTGGCTATCCAAACAACTGAGTGATAATAACCAGAGATTTATTTAATTAACTGCTTCAATTAAGTAAGTAATCGTTATGCAATCGCTTCGCAAACAGACCCGTTAATAATCGTGGAACAGAAACTCCCAGTTCCGACACAGGGCTGTTTACATACTTGTGCCGAAAACGTTTCACTCTATACAAACGACAGTTTCGTTCAAAATATAGGGTTGGTGCTTTCATATCTTAGTAAAGAAATCATGCTATAATAAACTTCTATTTCGACCAACAAAAAAATCATTGTAGTCACATAAAAATATAGAATTAAAAAGACCACATAAACGTTACAAACTTCGATTGCTCAGTACGTGAACCATGTGTGGGATGTGCATCATTTTAGCATAGTAGAATAGAAACAGTCTATTTGCGACTCGGCAAGAATTCCTGATGCGCTACAGAATCGGTGCAGACTCATCAGAACCTAAAACGCATTATTATATTGCACTCACAAGGCGTTGTACTGTTTGCGCGTGTATGAGACCCTTTTTTTTTTTGGGTGGTAAATTATCAAATAACTTCTCCCGCTCTGGGTGGAGCGGGAGGTCGTGTCAGACTTTTACTGACTAAAACCCACCCGTGTTCCTTCAGTTGCCTGTGTGCCAGGGCCACGGTATCCCTTTCGGACAGACCCGCAACCCTGACAGGCACCGGTCCTAGCGGACCCCGTCAGTGCGTGCTGACATCTCTTTGAGCGTGGAACACAACGCGCCATCGACCCGGGCATGGTCCTTATCGGACGGTGAACTGCCCATAGCTCGCCGTCCAAGCCCGCGCCTACGGTGGCCGGGAATCGGCTACCGATTCCCGCCGCCCAGGGCGTCTCCTGCGGCGACTAGGGGCGTGAGGGCGCACAGACTGCCGCTCCCTCACGCGTTCCGCCTCCTCCTTCGCGAGCATTACTACTTCGCAGAAGGAGGTGACTGCTTCCCATGCACTCTCGCTCCGGATCATGGCCTGGACCAGAGCCGGACGCGAGAGATCGCCGCCGCCAATCGCCTCCGTGAGGACACGGCGGTGCTCTGCCCAAGCCGGGCAGACCTCCACCGTATGCTCCACCGTGTCCTCCGGGCGATCCACACAGTGGTAACACCCGGGCGTTTCCTCCCGCCTAATCCGAAACAGGAACCTCCCGAAACACCCGTGTCCAGTGAGGACCTGTGTCAGGCGAAAGGTGAGGACGCCGTGGCGCCTCTCTAGCCACTCCTCAAAGAGGGGACTTATCGCCATAATTTTGGCGTGCCCAGTGTATGAGACCCCAAGCTGCTCGTGTAGAAAGATGCTCTGCCGAAAATGATGTCTAGACTTAAACTTAACAGTCAGTGTCATCATTTTTATGAAATATTGACAATGACAGTTCTTGAACGTGCTATTTGCGTTCAGTTTCTTTGTAAAATACTATATTACTAGCTTTTGCCCTTAGCTCCGCCCGCTTGGATGTCGGTTATCGCGTAAAAAAGTAAACTATGTTACCTTCACATTTATAATATAAAAGTCTTCATCTTCATCTTTACAGCCGAAAGACGTCCGACAACGACGTTGGACATAGGCCTCCCCCAATTGGGGGGTTTGCCATAATCACCACGCTTGGCAGGCGGGTTGGCGATCGCAGTATGGTGTTAAAAATATATAGAGAACGCTGCTGCCCATTCTCTAGTAAGTCCCTTAGTCGCCTTTTACGACACCCACGGGAGGTAATGGGGTGGTGCTATTCTTTACGTCCGGCAATACTGACGATATCAAATTCACCCATAATGCTTAAATAATTATTCAAGATTCCAGAAAGAGTGAACAGTCATCTTTTGAGAATAATCGTTCCATCGTAGACCTCACGCTTTTCATCAGGCGAGATCGAGGTCAAGAGCAAGTCCATTCAATAATAAAAAAAAGTAAAATAAATATATTGCTAAAAGGTGGCAGAAAAATCTTTCGGTTCAAATCAAGATAAAAGATTGCTGATCAATGTTTCTTTTCTTCTTTTATTTAATGGTGACAAAAATGCTTTTGGTAGGTACACAATAAAATCTCGGGAAAAAGTAAAGTAAATAAACACAGAGTGGTGTTTTGTTGGACGTGACCGCACATAATTATATTTACAAATCTGATTGCCAGATGACGCAATAAATTGTAGTATTAAAAAGTATTGAGGTGAAAAGACACGTTTTTCGTTCTATATTGGTAGGTAGCCCATTCTACTTTCATGAACAAAAAAATACCGTCAATAATGGTCATACTAATGGATAGCTCACCGTCCGATCAGGACCAGGCCCGTGCCGGACAGTGCGTATGTGTTCCACGCGCGCCTCAAAGAGATGTCAGCAACAACGAGGGGGCCCATTAGGGCCGAAGCCTGCCGGGTCAGCGGGATTTTCCGAAAGGAGTACCGCTGCCCCGGAACATAAAGGGCCAAGGAAGGAACACGGGTGGGCCTTCCGCTCCACCCAGAGCGGGAGGGGTCATTTGATGATTTCCCATCCTCAAAAAAAAAATAAAAGGTTTAAAATAATTGCGGGTAAAGATCCTTTTTTTTAGGCGGGAAATTATCACTTAACTTCTCCCGCTCTGGGCGGAGCGGGAGGGCATGGGATGTCAGACTTTTACTGACTAAAACCCACCCGTGTTCCTTTAGTTGCCTATGTACCAGGGCCACGGTATCCCTTTCAAACAAACCCGCAACCCTGGCAGGCATCGGTCCTGGCGGATTCCGTCAGTGCGCGCTGACATCTCTTTGAGGCGCGCGTGGAACATATCGCGCCGTCGACCCAGGCCTGGTCCTTACTGGACGGCGAGCCGCCGGCTGAGCTGGGTAATGGTCTTAAGAGTCAATTATAAATTATCTATCCAACAAATGAATGCAAATACTTTATTAGCAACCTATAAAATACTTGTTCGGTTCATATGTACTTTCTGAGTTTATCTTGGTGTTTTTCCTTACCAGTACATGACATCGGTGAAGGAATAATATCGCGAGGGAACCTGAATTTGTAATCAATATACCTTAGTCTGAAATCGCTAATCCTTCTTGAGCAAGCGCGGTGACCAGTGCTCGTGCCTTCCTTATATGAGAAGAGGAATAATAACCTAGTATTATGGAATATAAAACCCCATTTCCTCCCGTGGGTATCGTATAAGGCGACTAAGGGACTTACTAAAGAATGGGCAGCAGCGTTCTCTATGCATTTTTTTAACACCATACTGCGATCGCCAACCCGCCTGCCAAGCGTGGCGATTATGGCAAAACCCTCCAATTGGGGGAGGCCTATGTCCAACAGTGAACGTTTTTCTGCTGAAATGATGATGATGATGATTATGGAATAAAGGCATCATGCGTGATATTCTCATATAACTCGTACTGACGACTAAGAAAATATTATTTAAGGAAGCAGTAAAAAGCAAAGTTCAGCAATAAAGGTAACTTAAATACTATTATATATATCTATTACTGTCTTCTGCCCGCGACTTCGTCAGCGTGAAATTTCTTGTTCCCCATAGCCCGCCCGCGATATTATTTTGTTTTCACTTAGCGTTTTTCTTTTTGAAGTGAAAACTTCGTTAGGCGAATTGAGCACTTTTTGGGTGAACAAAAATCATGGAACTCGCGTCATCATCACCGAACTCTTTCCATGAGCAAAAAAAAAAAAACATATATACACAGTGTACATATAACACTGTGTATATATGTTTTTTTTTTTTACGTATAACGGGGAAGCTCTTGGCCTTCATCTCACTTGATGGTAAGTGATGATAAGGCCGAAGATGGAAGCGACCTTCACCCAGAATCCTCAACCACAGAGGAACTGGCTATCTTACCCATAACTGCCGAAACACAACAAATGCTGTTAACATTGTTGTTTTGGCGACAGACTTAGATAAGATGGTGGTAGCTAGCCAGGCGGACTTAGAACAAGCCCTACCACCAACCAAACCGAGCAGAAATTTTTGCCCCCGCTGGGAATCGAACCCGGGACCTCTGGATCTGAGACAGGTGGTTTAACCACTAGACCACAGAGGCGGTCAAAAAATGTGTACTTTTTGGGTGAACAAAAATCATGGAACTTGCGTCATCGTCACCGAACGTTTTCAAGTTACTTAGTTTTCACTTCTATCGGTAGTCCTCAAAGACTGCCCCGTTTTTTTTCTTTTTACTTGGCTCTTAAGGGCCACAGCGTAATGTTAAATAACACATAACCTTGCTCAAGAATTGGGCTCTCAAAAATAAATATTTTTTCAAATCCGACTGGTTGTTCAAGAGATTACCTACATATAAACTTACAAACAAATTTTACCTCTTTAAAATAATATACGAGTATATAAGGATAGATAGACACTAGGTCCCTAGTTGGCATTCAATGTATTGACGTTACTACGGCATGCTCGTCTATAGTGATACATCGGGCCATCTGTTGTGGTTTTGGGACAAAAGCAAACGTTAATAATAATAATGTTTATTTGGACTCAATAAAATATAGCCTAATACAGTTATATTCCTAAAAACTAGGATACAAATAATGTGAGTAGACGGCTAAAACTATGTGAACTCCTGACTTCCAAACTAGATAAGAAACCTGTATCTTGGAAATCAGTGCTCTTCCGTGATACATTAGGTGTAAAAACTTACAAATCACATATACATGAAAATTCCAAAGTCAAAAGACTAAGACTATGGAAGGAGGTACTTAAGTCTAAAACTAGACGGGTGAGTGATGTAGCTGAATGTGTGTGTTGTGTGTAGTGTGGATGTAGTTTGTGAATGTTTGTGGTATGTGTATGTAGTGTGTAGTGCGGTGTGAATGTGTACGCGAATGTGTAGGTATGTGTGTTTTTGGTATGTTAATTCTATTTTAAAATATCCAGTGTTTTTTTCCGAATTGACCACTATTTTACATTGATGTTTAGTTAAAGGATATATTTTTAGAAATTGATTTTGTTGTACAAATGGCCACCTAAGAAGATAAAAAATCTCTGTGCAAAATGAGTGTGCCAAGCTTTATATACGCAGACTGTATGTTTTCTACTTTTCTGTTGAAAAGCTGCAGGGTCATACATCAGTAAACCATGCATTTTGAGGATAGTGTTAAGTATGAAAAGCTGTCTTACTGTTAATACTTACTAAGTTAACACTACTATGTATTGAATTTCTCACGTTATACTTTCTACATATAAATTGTAGTCTATTTTAATGTTGTTGTTTAATAAATAAATAGAATAAAAATAAAAAAGCTTTATATTTCTCTAAAGATATTACAGTGCTAAAATTTTAATATTTTTGTTAGAGAACCCCTGAGCGGAAGGCCTCCTCCAGAGAGTGCTAGCTTTCTCTGTCTTTTACTAAGTCTATCCAGCGTGATCCAGTTGTCGTTTATGATGTTAGTAATCTACTCCTGCGAGGTTGTTGCACTGAAAAAAAATGTTAAGTTATACATAAACAAATTTTTTTTTTTTAAACTTTGCCCCACACTAGGAATTTCGCCTGTATCGTGGGTGCGTTAACAAACATTTAAACTCACATACACAAACAGCCAGACCCGGAACAACTACTTGTAGATCATACAAATATTTGTTCCGTGCGGGAATCGAACCCGCGACACGCAGCGCAGTAGTCAATCGCTTAACCACTGCGCCAACCGTGCCGTCGAAAACTTTTGTCAACATGTAACACAAAAAAGTGACCACATAACTTTATGCAACATGTAACCAAAACCTGTGCTGGCTGATGTGTATCACTTTTATTAAATCTGGTTAACTTTTATTAAGTCTTGTCAAACTTTGATTATTCCTGAAATAGCCGAAGTAGTTAGGCTAAATATTTCTTTCAGTGTGGTGTTTTACAAATAACCCTGTATATGTTACAGATATAAATGTAGAAATGTTACATGGGACGACACAACGGGTGGTCTTATCGCTATAAGCGATCTTATATTGAAATATCTTGCTATTGCAATAAAACTTTTCGGGGCAGCATAACTTAAAGTAACTAAATAAGGCAACCCTACTTTAAAGCAAAGAGAAAATAACACCAAACGCTATATAATATGAAACGGAGACTAAACACTCGGCTCTCATTCCATTTTAATATTAAAGTTGTATTTCGTTCACAGTTTTAAACAACATGCCGGCTACAACGGACCAATTAAAAATTTTAGAGCAAATTTTTGGCAGTTAACGTGATACGCAGAGTTTTGTACAGTTTTAATTAACCAGGGACAGAAATTTCAGTGACAAAAATTGTCCTGCGAGTCTATGTAAAGTTATAGAATAGTGTATAGAGGTATGAGGAACAGGGTGTAAAGTTCACTCATACTCTATGGAAAAGGGAGGATCCTCCGACCAGACGGGTTTCGTGTCTGGTGGGCAACTGCCCGACGGTTGATGTCGGGATGTTGTATACATGCTAGTCGCGCGGTATACTCTGATTGCGCGATGCAGGATTTGTGACGTCAGGTCTTTGATGCGTAGTTCGCAAGTGGCGTTGTAGATGCCGCCACAAGTGCATACTTTAGCTAGGATATATCATGCTTACAGGTTCATTTGAAAATCAGCGTCAGACAGTATCTGTCTAGTATTATTTCTGAAATGTTGCCGTAAGGCACACATATTATGTACCGGTTTTATTTTATGTTATTTTTAAATTTTGTTTAAATGTGTTCCTTGGATTTGGTACTGTGGCAAATAAACATTTTTTTTTTAATATACACGGTGTAAGGGACAACCCTCCGCAAACTAACAGGGTACATTCAGCTCCTTAAAACAGCTAAAATAAAAAATAAATAACTAGCAATGGAAGTTGAAATACTCTAACAAACGACGCGCGAAATCAGCTGTTCACTTTCTGCCTAGCTACAGAGTTCATCGAACTCACTCGCTGCGCTGCCGTTCGCTACCTGCGTTTTGCCACGGTAACGATACATTGCGTGTGAGGTAATAAAACAAATCAGGTTTATTGGATTCCCATAATGTTCCTGAAATGTTCCTGACTTCTCTCTATTTCTTAACCAGACATCACAAGGTCTCCACTTTTAGCATATTTTTTTTAAATAGTTATTTTTTATATCTTGTGTCCTTTTTATCTGATAACCAACATTTATTTAAATACTACAGTCTCGGTAAATACATATTTGAAACTACAAATAATAACATATCCATCTTCATTCATCATCATCAGCCTATAGCAGTCCACTGCTAGACATAGGCATCTCCAATTGCACGCCATTCAGCTCGATTCTCGGCAACTCATATTCAGCTGCTACCAGCCACCCTGCGAAGATCGTCGCTCCATCTAGCCTGAGGACGTCCTTACGTTTGCCGATTCGCGGTCTCCACTCAAGAACACGTCTCCCCAACGGTCATCGGTTCTACGGCTAATATGGCCGGCCCATTGCCACTTCAGCTTGCTTATTCTGTGAGCTATGTCGACAACTTTGGTTCTCTGCCGCATCACCTCGTTCCGGATTCGATGCCTCAGAGAAACTCCAAGCATAGCCCGTTCCATAGCTCGCTGAGCGACCTTGAATTTATGGACCAGCTGTACCGTGAGTGTCCACGTTTCGGCTCCGTAAGTCATCACAGGCAGGACGCACTGATTGAAGACCTTGGTCTTTAGGCTCCGTGGAATACACGACGAGAGGATTTAACTTAGCTTCCCAAATGTTGCCCAGCCCAGCTGAATTCTTCTGCTAGCCTCCCTCTCAAAGTTGTTCTTACCAAACTCGGTAAATCGCTGTGTGTATATTGAACAACATCATCACCTTGTTTTTTGCATTTCACAGGGCTGTGACTAACAAGGATATTGATTATTTGGCTAATACCAAATTAAAATATGAATACATATTTGAAACTACAAATAATTACATATCCATCTTCATTCATGATCATCAGCATCATCATCATTTCAGCTGAAAGACGTCCACTGCTGGACATAGGCCTCCCCCAATTGGAGGGGGGGTATTGCCATAATCGCCACGCTTGGCCGGGTTGGGTAGGGTTTGGTAGGGTTGGCGATCGCAGTATCCGTGTCAAAAATGCATAGAGAACGCTACTGCCCATTCTCTATTATGTCCCTTAGTCGCCTTTTACATCAACATTAATTATCCTTAAAAGAAAACAGGATACATTTAAAAGAGATTATCCAAAGAAAACATAATGTTCAATTTAAACCAATGGACAGAGCAAGTCACGTAGAAAAGATGCAATCTGGTGGCAGTCGCCGAGTGTTTTATATTGTTCCATATACATCATACAAAAACCTAACGACCGCAGGAACGGACGGTATTGAAATAATTTACAAGAATTTCTTCATACTTGTAATAGATACTATTGTGAAATTGTTATGAACGAATTTTTGAAGCGCTAGTTTTACTAGTTTTTCTCAAACTCAAAGTTTTTTTTTTTTTAATTACTGTTTATGGAAGTATCGGTCATTCAGAAAGTTGAAGCTAATTCGCATTTCGGAGCGAAGTAGGTTCCTATAAAGATAAACGGGCACAAAACTCCATGAACACTCTTTTAAATTATATTGTTACAAAATCTTTTAAATACACCATTAATATTGACTGAAAGCGGCCAGTGTAGTAGGAAAAAAAAAAGTCGTGGCAGCTAAAAGATGACTAGTCCCAACTGACGGTGCACGAATATGACGCATGAATCTGCCCCAGTCAGCTCAAGCATTTTGAAGGGAACAAAATTATCCAATACACGCGCCACCATCAGTGAGACATTTGAGTGAGCATGACATACTCTCTTGTCTGGTACAATATTACGTGTACTCTACGTAAAACAGTATATCTTCTGCTATTCAAAATAAGTTGTCCATTTTAGACGACAGAATATCGCTATATTGGTACTTAACTACTAGTGACCTGATGAGACGCGTGCGCACATTAATCTTCAAAAGTTTTTATTATTATATTTCTCGTATTATTATTGGACAATATTAATGAGGACATTAGTTGTTAATTGTGATTTGTGTAACCATAGAAACTAAGTGTTCATAAACTAAGTGTAACAAGCTGTTATCATCTTTAATTGCCTGAGATCCACAAAGTGCCCACAACAATGTCAGAGGACGGAAGCATGACCCCTCCTCGCTGTACTGAACCGACATCAGAAGTGGGATCACTTCGGGCAACTAGAAATATGAGAAGTGTCTCTGATGAAGATACGAAATGGAGATTACTATTTGAAGGTCTAATCTAATGATGTGGCAACATGTCAAGACATCAAGATTTCTTTGCTTTATCGAAATATTATATTAACGTATTATACACATAAATCTACCGGAATAAATGTAAATTATGGTTAAAACCGTATCAAAATCCATTTTAATTTTGACGACACGGTTGGCACAGTGGTTAAGCAATTGTCTGCTGCGCTGCGTATCGCCGGTTCAATTCCCGCACGGAACAAATATTTGTATGACCTACAAGTAGTAATTCCGGGTCTGGCTGTTAGTGTATGTGAGTTTAAATGTTTGTAAACGCACCCACAATACAGGAGAAATTCATAGTGTGGGGCAACGTTTAAAAAAATAAATGTAGTTAAGAAGATCTAACTGGTCACACAGACTGACACGTTCTATAATACCTATATTGAGACAGATAAATGAAAATGATGACGGCATGCATACTCGCAACTAAATACGAGTAGTATCTGTTAAGTGGTCAAAATATACTCATAAACATGTTTTGACACAAAACTGTTTAGTTTGTTATAAACAAAACTATTTTGTTTTCTAAAATTAAAACGTTTTATTATAACTCGTGTAGGCTTGTATTCATAAACTGTCCAACAATGTTCCAAAACTAATCCAAACTTAGGACAAAATATTCTTGCCTGTGGAACTGCGAAGTAAAACATCTAAATATAGTTTCTAGGGAAACCACGATGACGCCCTAGGGAGGAATTTATCAATTGAGAGCTAGATTTAGAGGGAACTGGATATAACGGATGGCACTGTGTGGAATGTTTGATTATTGTATTGGATTACGTTGGTTAGGAAGATTTGGTACAGATTTGTGAGTGTGTAGTAACTATAGTTGTTAATATTATGGTGCAACATTCGAAAAAAGATAGGTATTTATTTATAGCATAACAAGCCATCTGCCCAATAGGGTTTTCCATCGGAAAAAAATACAAACTGACATACAATATTTCATCCCCTATTTAACCTCACTAGGTGATGCATCGGTGAGCTTCGTCGAGTCTTCTCGTCGGGTATTCTACAGAGCCTAAAGACCAAGGTCTTCAATCAGTGCGTCCTGCCTGTTATGACTTAGGGAGACGAAACGTGGACACTCACGGTACGGCTGGTCCATAAATTCAAGGTCGCTCAGCGAGCTATGGAACGGGCTATGCTTGGAGTTTCTTTGAGGGATCAAAACCGGAACGAGCTGATCCGGCAAAGAACCAAAGTTGTCGACATAGCTCACAGAATAAGCAAGCTATAATAAAACACTCTTAAGCATAATTTGCCAAAATTTGCGCACTGACGTTAGTGACTATCGAATAGATTACGTTATACCCAAAGTCTCTAATTCAGATAATTTATGTAAACAAAATAATGTCAATAAATGTCACTGTCAAAATGACAGGACAGTGGTGCAAAACATTTTATCATTATTTTTAAAACTGTTCCTGTATAGATAGAATATACTTTATTATGTACACCATAAAAATTAATTTGCTCTTGACTCTAGTCTAGGTCAGACGTGACAGAGACAAAGTCGAAGATGGAGTGAGCTTACCCAGAAGAAGCCACTGTTCACTCTCACTATGAATAGATTAGGGTTGTATGCGTTCGGAAACAGACGCAGGCAGAGAGTTCCACTCCTTTGCTGTGCGCATAATAAAAGGCGAAATAAATAAATTAAAAAAAAAATGAAACTAAAACAAAGTTTAAAAAAATCGTGATAAATTTAGAACCGTCACAAAGAGTGTCATAATGCTATACACCGATTGAAATAATATTAGACATTTAAATAAACCTTTTTTACAGTTCGTTCAACCGATTTTGACTTCTATTCCGTAGGCATAAGGGTGGCATTAAAAGCAAAAAAGTGGTTACTGTTTACTGCCGCTGCCATTTGTCGTGCCGCCAACGCAATATAAGTCAAAATCTGTTAAACGGAGTGTCAAAAATGTTTATTATTTATATTATATAAGACTTTTATTAAGAAGAAGGAAACGTAATATCAACATTGCTATTTAGCAAGTACGTATTATTACGTGTATTCGCCTGCCATTTCCATATGAAGCAATTATGTCTAATCTATCTATCTATCTATTATTATATATTACTATAATTACTAATATATAAAGCTGAAGAGTTTGTTTGTTTGTTTGTTTGAACGCGCTAATCTCAGGAACTACTGTTGGAATTAAAAAAATATTTTTGTGTTGGATAGTCCATTTATTGAGGAATATTATAGGCTATATAACATCACGCTACAACCAAAAGGAGCGGAGCATAAATTAAAAATTTAATAATAAAACATTAAAGGAAAAAATATTCCTTTTTGAGAGCTTCCGTTGCGTGCGCTGCGTAAAGGGTTTAAGTTACGCAAATATCATGTATTTGATGTTGAATTGTTTCTCTTTAAATTTTCCAAAAAAAAAGTCCGCGACAGCATATGTCTATCTTTTAAGATTGACTCACTATAACCTTTTTTATGTTAATCAAATTTGTTCGAAATTAATGCATTATTTGCGAAGGAGTTTTCATAAACATGGTATTAATCCTTATCCAAATAAATACGTTATTCATCACAAGTATTTAATTTTGAACAAAGTTGCCCTTACATCATTTAATTTCAATGAATATCTTAGGAGATACGCTGTTTTATAATAACTCCGCAGCAAAATAATGATCAACTCTGCGAGGTAGTCCATTCTAAAGCTGAAGAGTTAGTTTTTAGGGTTCCGTACCCAAAGGGTAAAATGGGACCCTATTACTAAAACTCCGCCGTCCGTCTGTCTGTCTGTCTGTCCGTCTGTCACCAGGCTGTATCTCATGAACCGTGGTAGTTAAACAGTTAAAATTTTCACATATGATGTATTTCTGTTGCCGTTATAACAACAAATACTAAAAAATAGAAAAAAATATATATTTCAGGGGCCTCCCATACAACGGACATGATATTTTTGCCATTTTTTTGCTCCGCCCGCGTGGATGTCGGTTATCGCGTAAAAAAGTAGCCTATGTCCTACTCTATATCCCAGGTCGATCAGTTCAGCGGTTTAGGCGTGAAAACGTAACATACAGACAGATAGACAGACAGACATACAAACAGAGCTACTTTCACATTTATAATATTAGTATGGATAGCTTTTGCTCGCGGCTCCGCCCGCGTGGATGTCGGTTATCGCGTAAAAAAGTAGCCTAAGTCCTTCTCCATATCCCAGGCTATATCTTTGCCAAATTTCATGACGATCGGTTCAGCGGTTTAGGCGTGAAAACGTAACATGCAGACAGATAGACAAATAGACAGACAGACAGAGTTACTTTCACATTTATAATATTAGTATGGACACAGGATCAAATTTGATTCATTTAAATCCTCATATGAACTCATCATTATGAACAAATGATAAGGATTTGTATGGATGGTACGGAACCCTTCGTGCGCGAGTCTTACTCGCACTTGGCCGTTTTTTTGTTTTTTGAACGCGCTAATCTCTGGAACTGCGAGTTGGATTTGAAAAAAACTTTTTGCATTTTACAGCCCAATTCTTGAGGAAGAATTACATTCCTATTAACTAGAACACCATTTTTTTTAAATGAAAGTGTTTGCGAAAACGAAGTAAAAGCACGGGCAGAATGTGATGCGACGGGGTGGGTCGGGGGAACAAGAAATTTAACGCGGACGAAGTCGCAGGCAGAAGCTAGTTTCAAATAATTATGATAAGCTGACATGTCAATGTTAAAATTAAAGTTTATATACCTACCTACATAAAGCTCGTAATGATCATGCAATTTTGCTAGTTTTGGCTTGTATCCCTTGACATTTTGCTACGCAGATATATAACATGTACCTCGTTACTCGTAGCGCTCCTTATCGATCTTTTAGTGGTTATCCTAATCAATCTTGTATCTAATGTATGGGTTCGGGACCGCAAAGAGGGTCTACTTTTTTTTTTTTTTTTTTTTTTTGTGTATGGCATCTCGGAGGTATAACCACTGGGGGCCTGCTCCTTAACCGGGCTTTCCTGTGGTGCCGCAAGCTCCTAACGAAGTTTACGCCTCCAGCCAGGGGGTTTTTACTATAATCTACTTAAGCTAGACGACTGCTCGCTAAGGGCACCCCAGGTGGGGCTCGAACCTCGGCTTAGGGCAGTGTCGGAGGGAGGGTGGCAAGGGACCGTCGGTGGCTGGATAATATCAGGGTTCTGATTATTAATCGGGGGAGTTTGGATTACAGGCTCAGCTAAACCACATGCTGGCACATCGTTAAGCGTCGTCAAGGGACGGGGAGGGCTACTATTATTATTGACGATAATAATAGTGGATCGGGGTGGGTTTCGCGCGGGACCTCTAAAGCGAGGTCGGAATTGTGATCGTGTTCGTGTTGTGTGTACTCTTCGAGCTGTACTAGTTTCCCTACGACTCTCCTGGATGAGAGTGGTGGGGTCGTCTGGGTCGGTCAGTGCGTGCCTTGGACGGCGGATCGTACTAATGCGGGAGGGGGTATAATTGGCGGCCTGCACAACGAGAGTGTTGCGGTGGGTGGCGGCAGAGTCAAAGAATCGCTTGGAAGAGCGTTTCAGAAATTGGGCTATTGTAGGCATTCTAAGCTCTACATGGAGGTTTGTGTTCCGAACGAACCAGGGGGCTCCCGTGCATTTACGGAGGAAACGATTTTGAATGATTTGCATCTTATGGATGACATGTGATTTTGCTTGGGCAAAGACTGGACTCGCATAGGTCATGATGGGGCGGATGCACGCGGTGTACAATCGCAATTTGCACTTGAGTGACAATTTGCTATTTTCGTGGACAAGGGAGTGAAGCCTATAGAGAGCGAAGGCGGCGCGCGAACGCGCCTTACTTACATGCTCAGAAAAGGAGAGGCGTTGATCGAGAATGACACCTAGATATTTGGCTCGCTTCTCCCAAGGGATAGGCTTGCCGAACATGGTGACAGGTTTGGGCTTTGGGGGGATTTTTCTCGGTTTTATGAAGAGAACCGCTTGGCTTTTGTCAGGATTGACTTCGATCCGCCACTTTCTAAACCACGCACCGAGCTTGTCGGCTGCAGTCTGGAGAGTGTTGGTAATGACATTATGACACTTCCCTCTGTAGTAAACGGCCGTATCGTCTGCGAACAGAGCCAACTGAGCCTTTTTAAACTTCGGGATGTCGCTGGTGTAAAGCGTAAAAGCCAGGGGGGATATCACAGAGCCCTGAGGGACTCCTGCGCGTATGGGATGGGAGGAGGAGAGGGCTCCCTCTATGCGATATCGAAAGGTGCGATTCGACAAAAAGTCTCGTAAGATGAGCACGAGACGTTCGGGCACACCGAGTTGGTACAGCTTGTAAATCAAGCCGTTGTGCCAGACTTTGTCGAACGCTTTCGCTATATCAAAGAAGATAGCTCCTGTCATAAGGCCGCGTTGAAAGCCGGCGCTTATGTCCTCGACTATACGGTGGACCTGATGGGTCGACGAATGTTTGGTACGGAATCCAAACTGTTCGTGGGGGATAAGGCCCTTAGTCTCGGCGTAGTCTCTGAGACGCTTATAAATAAGCCTCTCGTAGAGTTTGCCCATGACTGTGAGCAGGCTAATGGGGCGGTAGCTCGCGGGCTCCTTCTTGGGTTTACCGGGTTTGGCAATACCGATTACTGTGGCCTCTTTCCACACTTGCGGGAAGACATTATTGTTCATGGCTCCATTGAAGATGGTGGCCAAGAGCATTATCAGGTGGGCGGGGAACAATTGGACCACCCTATTGGTGATACCATCAGAGCCAGGGGCTTTACGAGGTTTCAGACCCTTTATGAGCTCGTGCACTTCCGCCGGTGTGGCGGGAGCCAGAGGATACTCAGGGTCTTCAACGGGCGGGAGGGAGGCTCTACGTTCGACTTCAGCGTCGACCTCATCGAGGTGTGCTTGGTCTACTGGTTGAGAGCTGGGCGAGCACTGGGCCTCTAGACTGTCGGCTAAGCATTCGGCTTTGTCGATGTCTTCGAAAGCGAGAGACGCGTCTGGGCGGATCAGTGGGGGCATTGAGGCTAAGCTACCTCCTCGGGGATTGAGTTTCCTTTGGAGTTGCCAGAATGCTAGATGGTTCGGCTCTAGGCTGCTCAGTAGCTTATCCCAGTCGGCGTCACGAAATTCCTTCACGCGTTTACTTACAGCACGCTGCAAGTAGCGCATGTGGATTTTGTTAGCCGTGCAGGGAAAGCTACTGTACGCACGGACGGCTGCGTTCTTCTCCGTCATCAGTGCACGTACATCGTCCGGCAGTTTCCCGCGACGGTTATCCGTCGCCGGAACCTCCCTTGAACATGTGTTCAGGACAGATTGTACGTGCTCTGTGAGAGAGTCGATCGCGGTCGTCGTGTCTGCGATAGAGTCGAACTGGTCGGGGATCGAATCCAATTGGGGGGACGTGTTAGCTTTCAAGCTTTCGCCTACTCGCTTCCAGTCCGTTATCCTTTTGGTGCGCGGGGGGATATTGGGGTCGTGAAGACCTATGCGAGGGGCCATTTCTACGAGAACAGGTCGGTGGTCAGAATGAAGCTCGTGGTGCACCTCTATAGAGACCAACCGTAGGTTGATGTTCTTTAGAAGTGCCACATCGAGCACGTCAGAGGCATGGTCAGGATTATGCGGATAGTGGGTGTGATTCATCGGGGCGATGATATCAAAATTTAGGAGGGGGCAGAGGTCAAAGAGGACTTTACCCCTATGGGAGGTGAGTCTACTATTCCAGGCTGGGTGCTTGGCATTGAGATCACCCGCCATGATGACGGAATCACTCATGCTCAAGAGGGTGCTAAGGTCGTCGGTCAGTAGTCGATCTTGGATAGGATCAATTGTAATGGTAGGGGGCAGATAGGCTGATATTATCGTTATAGATGGGTGGCCCGTCATACCGATTCGGCAGATCGAGACTTCTAATAGGGACTTTAGGACAGGAGGGACTATGGGCATGCAATAGAGCTCTGATTTATAATAGATTAGAGTACCTCCCAGGTGGCACCGCGACCTATCGTTGCGAATTATACGATAATTCGCAATTGACGGGTTACGGTGCCTGGGTTTTAAAAAGGTCTCTTGAATTAGGAAAACGTCTACCTTATGATCGCCGAGGAATTCGGTGATCTCTGAGTTTTGGCCGTCCAAGCCATTGGCGTTAAAATAACCTAACATTAGGGATCGGGGTTTGTTTCTAGCGGGGGACCTAGTATCCATTAAGTGGTCTAGGGGTGTTGTTCGCGAATCTAGACAATGCTTGCGTGATCTCGGGATACGCATTGTAGATTGCCTGAATTTGGTATAGGTCACCGGCGTTGGTCGCGGCGACTATCTCATCGGCCATCCTCCTCGCGCGGGGGGTGAGGAAGACCATGTAGGTGGAAGAGATCACCTGGAAGGGATCTACTTTGTTGACACCGGCCACGGGAGTGGGGGTGTGGTTAGGAGGGGGGCGCGCGTACGGAGCGGCGGCGACGGGCGCGGGCGCGGGCGCGGGCGCGGGCGCGGCGGCGAGGGGCGCGGGTGCGGTGGGGGGCGCGATGGTCGCGGGTCTCGATTGCGAGTTCTCGAATCGGGTTCGCGGGTCCATTAATCGGGGTATACTGGCCTGGGGGGCCTGGGGAGCGACTGCCTGAGGGGCGGGTCTAGCCTGGAGGCTTGGGAACGCCTGCTGATGGTGCAGGTAATTCCAGGGACTGGGTCTCTGGGGACTCAGTCTTACTGGTTCCAAATAGGACGGGCATTCGCGGGATTGACGCGCGTCGGTACGCTTCGCTAAGCGAGGGGGCGCGGATTTTGGAGCTTTAGCGCAGCCACGGTAGTTCGCGGGGTGGCCTGCCTCGCCACAGAGCACGCAGCTAGGTGGCTCGGTGCATAGTGCGCGGTCCTTGGGACGTTCGCATTCCGCAGTGCTATGCGAACCCAGGCACTTTACGCACCTGGGTGTCGCATAACAGTGCTTCTGCGTATGCCCGTAGAGTTGGCAACGATGGCACTGGGCAATCACGCTTGACTTGCGGGGTCTCTCGATTTCGAGACCCGAGAGACTACAGATCGATTTGATCTGGAAGATCGGGTTATGACCCTCGGAGGGTGGGCAGATCACGAGGATCATATCAAAGGCCTCACCGCGTCGCGCGCGATGCATACGGTGGACCTCGTTTACAGGGACGTTTTGCGACCTAAGATCGGCTATGATTTCAGAGCATGGGATCTCCCTTGGGATCCTGCGGATGACTACGCGTGTTTCCTTTTCCTCGGGGAGGCAATACGTGTGGAAAGACACGTTTTTAGAGCGAAGCATTTTTGTTAGGCTCCTGTAGTCCGTAGACGTGGGAACCGTAACCTTGATGCCGGTCTGGGTGGATTTGGCATGCGAGTAATTTATCCGGAGCTCGACACACCATTTTGATATGTCGGTCCATTTGGACTTGTCCTGGATAAATACAGGCGGTGGGGGGGGGATTTTCTTAACGGGATTGCCGTTAATGAGAATGCGCGGAGTGGGGGCCTGCGACGTGGACGCGGACGCGGAGGGCGCGGGCGCGGCGGAGGGCGCGGGGGTGGGGACCTGCGACGCGAGGGGCGCGGACGCGGTGGACGGGGCGGGGAGGGTCTACACTAGCAAGACTCTTAAAATATAGTATAGCATAAATAAACGTTCTTAGTTCGATTTTTTATCGTAGAATACCGAATCCGATTTAGAAAAAATCTCACACACAACGAAGGCTTCCGTAATTGGGATAAATTTATCCCAAGAACAAACTTAACATTGTCGTTGAAAAACATGTTCTTGAAAAACATGTTATCAGTAACAAGATGATAAGTCATCGGTAAGTACCTACCTTAGGGCGAGAACTTATCAGCCATCCTTCGTACCTCTGCTGTCTAACGTACCACTGCTGTTTTCTGTTTTGAAGCGTATAGTCACGTGTAGCGTGTGATTATTGGGCAATGAGACATGTCATCTTTGTCGTTGGGACAGTAACGCATCTGTGATTATACAATATGTAACAAAAACCCTGTCCGATCCAATAAAGGCGTATTCCTGGTTCAACATACGTACTAGAAAAAAATGTTATAAAAATGTAACTCATAAAAACCAAAAGGTATTTGTTTTTTTTTTATAATCAATGCGAAATTTTACATTGAATATGGCAAATTTTCATAAGTTAACAACACTCCACCCGCCGTCAAAATCTTTTTATTTTTACCTATTTTTATTTCAAAGAACACCGCCCTACAATACCGCCACCGCGTTGTAGGCACTCTTTCAGCTAGTCGCCGACTCTTTTGATGTCGCCGACTGGTTGCCTACCGGCCCGCTACTGTAGGTAACTTAACACGTGAACTTTGTCGAGCGATCAGTGTTGCCTTTGATACGTTTTTATTTAATTATTTTCACTGGGGAAATATATTAATCTCAAATCCATTAAATCGTTACGTATATGTGTACGCAGTACGATGCCGAATAATACTCTTAAGGATCGGACAGGGTTTTTGTTACATGCTGTATTGCAGCAAACCATACGCGGAGATGAAAGCTAACACAGACATTTATACTATTTAGGATCAACCTGTACCAATACAAAAACATTCCTCCACCACTTCTGTTTTAAGGACGGACTGGACGGTCAGATTGGTCACCGCTGTTCGCTCGTTAGTATTGGATAACTGTTATTATTTCGCTTACACCCTCGTTATATTTTTTTTATCTGTTTTGTTGAGCAAATACCTTCTTATGTTGTTTAAATTATGTAGTCGATGTTTTTGGTGCCCGGTGAAACTCTAATGAGTTTATGTTGGTACCAAATTAAATGTATACAATAGTGCCGATTCCCTTGTTCACAAACTAAACTAAATTTAATTTCAGTGCATTTTTTTCTTTCTATTTCATTAAGAAAAGGACAGAAGATAAATTTTAGTTTAGTCCTGTCAAATTAATCAGTGCTTGACGTAAACTGACGTAATTTTAGTCGGCAAGTTTTTAATCACGTCTAAACTTATATGGCGTAATGATAGGCGCTGATTAATTTGACAGGACTGAACTAAAATTTATCTTCTGTCCTTTTCTTAATGAAATAGAAATAAAAAGATGCACTGAACTTAAATTTAGTTTAGTTTCGGAATTGGCACCAATGTGTGTAAACTACTAAATGAATAAATATGTTGAGTAGGTACCTTAGGTTAATTTTAACTTGCACCTTATTATTTTTCTGACTACATTTTGAATGAAAATGATAATTTGAAAAGGTGACATGTGCTCACTATATGGAATTTGTTTGAAAATATGCTTAACTAATGTGTAGCTTACAACTTCCTACATATACATTACTAACTGACACAAATGCTCCTCGAAACTTCATTTTGCTTCACTTTAAAGAACCAATTTGGAGTAGCTAGTAAGTAGAGGCTGCTGAGCACATCTGTAACAAGTAATTACTGAGCGTGACTGGTCAGTTGCAAGTAGTCTTTTTTCACAAGACAGGATGCAATAGAAGGTTCATGGCATTTGATAAATCATTTTTACTAGAAGAAGATGCTGATCTCTCTTCGGTCGTATCGGATTGCCGTCCTATCGGACTCGTCCACTGCTGAACATAGGCCTCCCCCAATTGGGGGGGATTGCCATAATCGCCACGCTTGGCAGCCGGGTTGGCGATCGCAGTATGGTGTTAAAAATACATAGAGAACGCTGCTGCCCATTCTCTAGTAAGTCCCTTAGTCGCTTTTATGATACCTACGGGAGGAAATGGGATAATAATAATAATAATAACCCCACCACCGCCGCGCCGTATCTCTACGTTGACGTCGTGGTGGGGCTTGCGCGCTCCGAACTCTGGGTCTGTGCCGGTAGAGTTTACTTTACTGGAACATGTCTAGGGTGAGGAGCCAGATCAAGAGAGATACAGAAACCCGCAGGGCAGCATGTGGCGAGCTATTGGGCAGTTGCGACCCCACGGACCTTATCTCCCAGGAGAAGTCATGTTCCTCATCTCTAGCTTGCCTTTATTGGCCGGCTGGAGTGAACACTGACGAGGAACTGAGCTCCCACATCATCCTTGCCTTTTTTGGCCGGCTTGAGTGGAGATTCGCAAGAGCAAACGTGCTCGGAGGAAGGAAGTATTCCAGTAAGTGCTTGTAGGGATCTTGACCATCTTCCGGGCTCTGGGATTGTTCTGAGAGCCGTGGAATACCTCTCCACTCCTCAAGCACCTCAGGACATGTTGCCTCCTTGTCGGTACATCACTATGTGCTAGCGACCGTTTTCGGGAGCCCATTATTGAGTGTGCAAGTCACCCCCTGCCATTTTATCCGTGTGTAAAAAAACATTGATCAGGCAGGGGCCATAGTCCTTCCATAGTTTTAGGCAACCAGTCCATTTTAACCACCCAAACCCATAGTCCAATATCTTTGTTTCCATATCTTGCAATAGTCCTACACCAACCGGGGGTTGTCCTTGGGTGCACTTGCGTAGTGCGTACAGGGATAATCGTCGGTTGGTGCCTCATTTAATTAAAAAGCGTCTAACGGGCCTCTGCGAGTTGGCTTCGGCCCCTCGTTCGCCTTCCAAAGGTCCGGGACCCCAGGGTCCCGAGATATGTAAACATTTAAAAATAATAATAATAATAATAAAATAATAATATTTTATTCAAAAAATTACAAGGCATAATTTGTACAGTTTTGCTTAAATGTAAATTATATTCCTAAGACTTAAGTGCCTGAACTAGGTAATCTAGTGTTTCAGGTGAAAAGTACAAGGATAGTCTTAAAAAAATATTAAATAATCAAAAAATTGTCAATAGACAAATCAAATCAATCAAATGATACTCCCTGTCCTCGACGAAATCCTTCCTATCCTATGCTATATCCTGAACTACTCTATATCCTATGGTGTCTTTCCATCGATGTGGAAAGACGCAAAAATCACTCCTTTACCCAAAAAATCGAATCCTACTTCTTATTCTGAATATCGTCCTATCTCTATCTTGCCTTTCCTCTCCAAAGTCTTAGAACGCCTTGTCCACAATCAGCTTAGTGTTTTTCTTTGTAAGAATAGTCTGCTGAATCCTTTCCAATCCGGTTTTCGTCCTGGTCACAGCACCGCTACAGCCTTAGTTAACGTCACTGATGACATACGGTTAGGCATGGAAGGAGGAAATCTGACGGTTCTTTGCTTACTGGATTTTAGTAATGCATTTAATACTGTCGATTTCGATATCCTGCTTGGCACGCTTCGCTCGCTTAACATATCTCCAACGGCGATTGACTGGTTTCGTAGTTACCTGTATGGCCGCCGGCAACGCGTATGCATAGAAGAGTCTTGCTCTTCTTGGTGTTATACTTCTGCCGGTGTACCTCAGGGCGGCGTTTTATCTCCTTTACTCTTCGCAATATTTATAAACTCTATTTCCAAAAAACTTCTTTCTTCCTACCACCTTTATGCAGATGATTTGCAAATATATAAGCAAGCTGCCCTTTCGGATTTAGCTGATGCAATTAATGTCATAAACAAGGATTTATGTTCAATTTGCGAGTGGAGTGAGGCACATGGCTTGCAGGTTAATCCATCGAAGACTCAGGTCATTGTTGTTGGCAGCACAAGGATACCCCCAAAATAAACTGGTCGCAGCTTCCCCAAGTTCAATTTAACGGCTAATGCTAATCCAGTAAGCGAAAAGGTTAAGAACCTTGGAGTTCTGATCGACAAACATCTTTCTTGGGGTCCCCAGTTACAGGAAGTAAGTCGCAAAATTTTTGCATCTGGTATGTCCCTGAGACGGTTGCGGAACTTTCTTCCAACTGCCACTAAAACTGCGCTTGCACAATCCCTGTTACTTCCCATCCTTGATTACGCTGATGTCAGTTATCTCGATCTTACTGAGGCACAACTAGATAAACTTGAGCGACTTCAAAACTTTTGCATTAGATTTATATTTGGCCTGCGCAAATATGATCACATTTCTGAGTTTCGTACAAAGCTCAAGTGGCTTCCCATACGTCTTCGCCGGAATTCTCATATCTTATTTCAGCTCTACAGTATTCTATTCAATCCTAAAACCCCCTCTTATCTTAAAGAACGTTTCAAGTTCCTTCATGACACACATAATAGTATCTGAGGTCATCGGAAAGCTTGAGACTAGAGATGCCAATGCATTCCACTAGTTTTTATGACAAGTCTTTTACAGTTCAAGCAGTACGGTTATGGAATGCCTTGCCCGTCTCGATAAGGCGTGCTCAATCTTTGTCCACTTTTAAAATTTTGGTTAAAAATCACTTCCTCTCTCCTTAAACATCATCATTACTTAAAGTTCCGTGCTCTTGTATCATGTTTATTATTGTGTGTGTATATATATATTAATATATATTTATATGGATAAGTATCTATATGCTTTGTGTATATGTATTTATTGTATATATGTAAGTGGTACACCACTAAATACCTGCAGTATTGTCTCTCCTTCTACTTTTTGATCCATCCAAAGGTTGTCTGTAAAAGATCGCTTTTAGCGATAAGACCGCCCATTGTGACACCCTATGTAACAGTTCTACATTTATATCTGTAATTTTTATGGTGTACGTAATAAAGAGTATTCTATTCTATTCTATTCTATTCTATCTTATAATCAATAGTTTTTTGGAAACTCAGAGTTAACTCTTAGTTTCTAAATTTGATAAATTCATATCGTAGGTGAGTATACATACCTATTTACTTTAACACAGTTAACAAATTCTCTGTATCTTCGTAAGAAATACTCTGGAGAGCCTCCTTGAGAATTGTTATACAATTTTTGTAGGTCAGGGAGTAAATGTTTGCTTTCGAGTTTAGTCTACTATACAGGAGAGGACCGAGGTACAGGTAAAATTTGTATACAAAAGCATGTTTTGTTGTATGTTGTACTATGAAAGTGAGGAAAAGGGGAAGTGCATCTATATTTACTCACAGACTTCTTTGTGTAGTTCAGGGAGTAAATGTTTGCAGGGAGTAAATGTATTATAGAGGAGAAGACCGAGGTACAGGTAAAATTTGAATTCAAAAGCGTGTTTTGTTGTATGTTGTACTATGAAAGTGAGGAAAAGGGGAAATACAACTACATATATTTACTCACACACTTCTTTATTATAATGTCTCCAATGTAAAGGGCTTATAGTCTCTGTGCGTCACCGAAATTCGGTCTGGAGATATTAGATGACAAGTAGACGATATAATGCATTACTTTTTAAAACAGCTGATTGCCGGATGTCAGCTTTGTGTTTGTGGATCAGTCTTAAAAGGCAGAAATATTCTTTTAAGACTGATTTTCGTCGATAAAATAAGTAAAATCTAGATTTAAGCGGTAATATGCAGTAGCATGCATCACATTTTCACATATCCAGATACAACCATTTAGCTGGCAGTGACTTGACACTTGACTCCAACTTACTCCAACTTGACTCTAACAAAAATTAGCACTTTAAAGCTCATTATTACTCAAACGGATCCCTGAATCGAAAAATGGTCTTCACAAACCCTAAAGATTTTTGAACGACCTATCCAATGATATCCCACTCTATAGGATAGACATGAAAAAAAAAAAAATATCATCCCCATTTTGCATGTAGGGAAGATGCCCTAAAAAAAATGTGGTCGAATACCACTTTGTCGACCTAATTAATATGTAAACGGTTCGGTTCGGCTCGGTTGGCGCAGTGGTTAAGCGATTGACTGCTGCGCTGCGTGTCGCGGGTTCGATTCCCGCACGGAACAAATATTTCTATGACCTACAAATAGTTGTATCGGGTCTGGCTGTTTGTGTATGTCAGTTTAAATGTTTGTAAACGCACCCACAATACAGGAGAAATCCCTAGTGACCCCGCAACGATAAAAAAAAAAAAAGAAAAGAAACCCATACCGAATTACTGCTTTCTAGAGCCTCTGAGCTAAGCCGCGGACAGACAGACAGACAGACAAACAGACGGACATGGCGAAACTATAAGGGTTTCTTGTTGACTACGGAACTCTAAAAATCAAAGACACGTGACATCACCAGCCCGAACTAGGTCCGCGTGGTATATTTCAGCCCACTCCCTCTCGAAGAGAGGTTAGACAAGAAGGCACTACAACATAGAAAAGACTAGGCAACTTTGTTGTTGAACAAACATTTTTCAAGTGGCCCTTTTGTGTTATCTCCTTATGTGCTTGTACGGTTTGTCGAAGACAAATTGAAAAGTGGTATCCGTTGTAGTGATTAAGTTTTCTCTTGTACCTTACTTGGACAGATTCACTTTCTCCTTTAAAGTATTAAGGGTTTAAACCATACAACGTCGCCATAGAGTGAAAACTAATTAATAATTAATTATCAAAAACTTCACCCGCTCTGGGCGGAGCAGGACAGAGCGTGTCAGACTTTTACTAAAACCCACCTGTGTTCCTTCAGTTGCCTGTTTGCCAGGGCCACGGTATCCCTTTCGGACAAATCCGCAACCCTGGCAGGCACCGGTCCTAGCGGACCCCGTCAGTGCGTGCTGACATCTCTTTGAGGCGCGCATGGAACACAACGCGCTATCTACCCGGGCCTGGTCCTTACCGGGTGGCGAGCTGCCCATAGCTCGCCGTCTGCAAGCCCGCGCCTACGGTGGCCGGGAATCGACTAGGGGCGTGAGGGGGCACAGACTGCCGCTCCCTTCGCTCGCTTCGCAGAAGGTGGTGACTGCCTCCCATGCACTCTCGCTCCGGACTATGCCCTGGACCAGGGCTGGACGCGAGGGATTGCCGCCGCCGATCGCCAGCTGGGAATGCTATATTAGTCATTTTAATTTTATTACATTTTTGGAATGAAAACCTTGCACCGCACGTCCTAGTTTCACACAAAAAAGTTTTACAACATGTAACGTCATCTATGACGAGTTTGAATATTGCACACTGAAAGACTGATCTGTGGTAATAAAATTTTACAGGGCGCAGTTGTTTCTTCCTCCTGTAAGGTTGCCTTTTTCGCATATAGCACCATTTTTCTAATACAAGTTTTGTATAAGGAAAGTGGTGCTTTTGTAAATCTGTTTTGCGCATTTACTAAGTAGGTTTTATTTGTGTTCAAAATAGATTTGGTAAAAGCTCGACTAATAAAACATTTTATTTAATGTGACTCACATTTAACTCACAAAAAAATTATGTTAAGAAGTCACGATAATATATTTAGGTCATGGGAGGTTATTTCTTTTACTTTAATTAAAATTAAGAACGAAAAAAAAAAAACGGCCTTCTGGCTCTGACCCGTAACGACTTTCAAAGATCTACGAATGACAGCTGGGAAAAAGTCAAAGTCATAGCATTTATTTCAAACTAGCTTTTGCGCGGGGCTTCGATCGCGCAAAAAAAAAACTCTTAACACGACTACTAAAGTTTCTATAATAATATAATTCAGTCATGATTCGGAAGACACGTGGCACCATCTATATCATAAGAACGTTATTGTTGTTTTCCTCGGGAACAGTACTTTTTATCGGAACGAAAGGACGATACTCGTACGACGGACGATATGTCCGTTTCTGTACACCTGACAACATAGATGCAAAATTTCAGGATGATTGGTTGAGTGGATTAGGCGAGAAAAGGTAACAAACAAACTTACTTTCGCCTTTATAATAGTTATTATATAGGATAGGTACATATAGGGCGCTTATGAATGTAAAAAAAAATACGGAAATAAAATTTATTCTAGTTGCCTCTTTGAAAAGGTAGTTTTTTATGGAGAAGAATGGGCAAGAAACTCCACCGTTACTCTTTTCAACTGTTTTACAATAGTTTGTATACATCAATTGTATCATTACCATGTGAAGACGACGTACCTAGAATAAAATTACTATACCACAACAGGCAAAAACAATTAAAAATGAAGTAATGACAGATAATTCAACTATGTGTTAGATACATGGTGCTCACATCTTTACAAATATTGTTAGAGTAGATAATTTTACAAAAAAAAAAAATATACATACATATAAAAAGTCAGTGTGCGAGTTAAACTTATCACAGTGTAAAAGTAATCTCATAAAAATATAATACATTACACCATTAAATTAGCAACCGATTTTGTCTAGACTGTACATTGTCCTATGGAGCAGAACCAGCATGTTTCCAAAGATAAAGATAAAGATAAAGATAAAGATATATTTATTTTGTAAAACATGAGTACAATATTTAGGTCTTATATGTAAGTTAGGTAGCTACATATTTTGCCATGTATGGCGTACAAAATTAGTCGCACTAAGCAGACAATACAATAAAATAGAATTTAAATTAAAATGGCAAAATTCAAATAATACAAAAAAAATTAAAAAATATTAAAGCAACACAAAAAGAGTCCAAGCATTCTTATCTTGGATATAATCCTCTAATTTGTAATAAGCTTGTTTACAAAGTATACTTTTAATATGAGTTTTAAATTGTCTTTCATTTAATTGCAATCTACCAAGGTATTTTATTGTAACATTTAACACCCTTAAAAGATGAATGTACTTTAGATAATCTGAAAAATGGTTGATCTATTTTATCTTTATTTCTAGTATTAAAATTATGTCTATCGCTTTATAAACATATAGGTTTTTTCTTATATGCATAATATTTTATTAAATACATTTTTCAAGGTACCGTTTTAGAGGTATGAGGAACAGGGTTTAGGTTCACTCATACTCTAGAGTAAAGGGAGGATCCTCCGGCCAGACGGGTGTTGTGTCTGGCGGGCAACTGCCCAACGGTTGATTTCGGGATGTTGTACACATACTAGTCGCGCGGTAAACTCTGATAGCGCGATGCAGGATTTGTGACGTCAGGTCTTTGATGCGTAGTTCGTATGTGGCGTTGTTGATACCGGCACATTACATCCCTCCGGAGACCGGAGGTCGATAGTGGGCTGAGTCAGTGCATATGAGATCCTAGAAATGTTTCATCATTTCAGCCGAAAGACGTCCACTGCTGGACATAGGCCTCCCCCAAGTGGGAGGATTTACCATAATCGCCATGCTTGGCAGGCGGGTCGGCGATCGCAGTATGATGTTAAAAATGCATAGAGAACGCTGCTGCCCATTCTCTAGTAAGTCCCTTAGTCACCTTTTACAACACCCACGGGAGGAAATGGGGTGGTGCTATTCTTTACGTCCGGCTCCACACGGCACAAAAATGAAATGTTTGACTTTATCAAAGCTATATAATGAAAGGTAAACACGAACTAATTAATAGCCTATCAAATAAATATCGAAACCAGAAGTTAGAATAAGTTTTGTTAGTGGTTATAACTAATATACGACTGTTTCCCGAAGTCGGGACAAACTTTATTTTGTAACTCTTCTTCAAAATACATCATTTGACCAAACTTTTTATTTATCTCTCTTCCGGTTCTTAAGAAGTTTCATATTACTTTTTGATAGATAAAATTTCGTATTTATTTATTTGTGTACTTTATTGTACATTACAAAAATAAATAACAGAAAAAAAAAACACTACATAATGTAACAATGTAACAATACGGAAGAAAGTAGCCTCCTTATGGCAGCGCGTGCGAGGCAGTAGCAATAGTATCCTGCAGATGGTAGTATCTTGTGCGGATTGCCCCATTCAGAACAAATGGATGCATACGAGTATTGTGGTGGGTGTTGACTAACATAGTTCATAAGATTTCACTAACACAATAGGTAATTATAAGTAACTAGCTTTTGCCCGTGGCTCCGCCCGCGTGGATACTGGTTATCGTGTAAAAAAGTAGCCTATGTCCTTCTCCATATCGCAGGCTATATCTCTACCAAATTTCATGACGATCGGTTCAGCGGTTTAGGCGTGAAAACGTAACATACAGACAGACAGACAGCCAGACAGATAGACAGACAGACAGACAGAGTTACTTTCACATTTATAATATTAGTATGGATGGTATTGTAATTGTAATAATTTATTTCTCCGTATTTTATTTAATTATCTGTATTTTTCAATGTATTTTTATAATTTGTAATTTGTATGGATTAATTTTGATCTGAAATAAACTAATCTTCTACTATATAAAAATAAGTCGGGTTTTCCTTCCTGACGCTATAACTCCAGAACGCACGAACCGATTTCCACGGTTTTGCATTAGTTGGAAAGGTCTCGGGCTCCGTGAGGTTTATAGCAACTTTTTTTTTTTTTAATGGTTTTTACGAAAAATTTGGTTAGGGTAGAGTAGGGTAGGGTAGGTAGGTAGGTAGATAGGGTAGGGTAGGGTAGGATAGGGTAGGTAGGTAGGTAGGGTAGGGTAGGGTAGGGTAGGTAGGGTAGGGTAGGGTAGGGTAGGGTAGGGTAGGTAGGTAGGGTAGGGTAGGGTAGGGTAGGTAGGTAGAGTAGGGTAGGGTAGGTAGGTAGGTAGGGTAGGGTAGCGTAGGGTAGCGTAGGGTAGCGTAGGGTAGCGTAGGGTAGGATAGGTAGGTAGGTAGGTAGGTAGGTAGATAGGGTAGGGTAGGGTAGGGTAGGTAGTGTAGTTAGGTAGGTAGGTAGGTAGGTAGGTAGGTAGGTAGGTAGGTAGGTAGGGTAGGTAGGGTAGGTAGGGTAGGTAGGGTAGGGTAGGGTAGGGTAGAGTAGTGGAGTTTATACTATAGCTTTTAACAGAACGAAGTCTGTTGGGTCAGCTAGTTAATAATAATAATGTACAGTGGGCGGCCTTATCGCTTCAAGGCTCCTACAAAAAGGCGTGACTCGCAACGCGAATCGCGCGCGACACAAAGACACCGTCGCGCGCGACACGGTACCTTTGTGTCGTGTCACGTTTTGCGCCTGTTTGTAGAAGCCTTTATGCGATCTCTTCCATGCAACCTTGGAATGGACATTGATTTGTCTGGACATAAAACAAGCAATATTATTTATTTATTTAGTATGCAAGGCACGCCAACGAAATTTTATCTAATTTTCATCTAATTTTGTCAGATTTCATCTAATTTTGTAATTTATTATTTTGTTTAATTTCATAAAACTAGTTTTATGTAACTTAACCTAATTTTATTATTGTATGTGTAAAATCATTAGTATTGACTTGTGGTATTGAACTTTACACTGTACCGAGTGGTGCCGGACGTAAACAATAGCACCATCGTATTTCCTCCCATGGGTGGATACGTAGCGCGTGTTAAACATGTATGATATTAAAATAAGCTATGTTAGTCGCCTTTATTGTGACATATTTATCAATAAATATACTTATCCTAGTTAAACAGGGAAACCTATTATTAGCCATACAATCTGTAATTATACATACTTTGTAATATACTATATAATTATGTATATATCGCTGTTTGTTGCCTAAATAAATAAAAAATGGCTTTTTATTAATTGCCCATTATTCATGTTATTAATTGCCTATTATTAAGATGCTTTGCTTTGCTTTTGTACCGTGTGGTGCCGGACGTAAAGAATAGCACCACTCCATTTCCTCCGATGGGTGTCGTAAAAGGCGACTAAGGGATTTACTAGAGAATGGGTAGCAGCGTTTGATAAGCATTTTTAACACCATACTGCGATCGCCAACCCGCCTGCCAAGCGTGGCGATTATGGCAAACCCCCCCAATTGGGGGAGGCTTGTGTCCGGCAGTGGACGTCTTTCGGCTGAAATGATTGAACTTTTGTGTGTCTGTAAATATAAGATGGTTATGAATTAAAAAAAAAAAAATTACAAAGATACAGAGACAATAGAAGTTAAAAACAAGTATTTAATAGTGTGTAAATACATCACGTATAGGCATGTAAAACATTCTTATTAAAAGGTGAACAATTATTAAATTTTATGATATGGCTTTATATGGGAGAGGATACGTAAAAATTTGGCCACTTATGCGAATGGCCCTTGTTGTAAGTGTACTTATACGCTGTAAGATATGATAGCTGATCTTGTTTTTCAATGATTCTTAAAATGTTGCTATTGCATTTACGTATGATCCACTTTCTCTTAGATCTACTTGATGTGTTTAATGCACTGTTGATGTAAGTATCTGCCAATTTGCATTCTGCTCAGAATTATTTCACCCATTTATATTATTATCTGGAGTTCTGGGAGCTCGTAAGTGCCAATAACTACTCACTGTTGATGACCACATTCGTTTTATCACCCCATATATCGACATAATTATTTTTGGCCAAGGGTTATGTGAAAAAAAAAAACTTTTTCCTTTTGCGAAGGGTTGTTATATAAACAGGTTTTAAATAATTACTCTTTTGAGAGTCGTCCCAAGACTTGATCTCAGTTAAAATTCGGATTCTTTAAAAAAAATTACTCATACCTAAGTGTTGTCATAAATTCTAGTGATATTACAGTAAAGTTGAAGTTTCAACATTAATTCTCTCAAGTGATCTATCTCCAAAAAAGAGTGTATCTTTATAGTAAAATAAAATTTGATGTCTCCTACAGCGAAAATAGAGAAATTCATGTTTAACAGTGGACATTAACAGGGTCATAAGATAAGAAATAATACCAGTCTTAACAGCGGTACGTACACCTCTTTGTTTATTAAAATTTCACATTCCAAGTTGTAGTAAAAACCGTCGCAAAAGGATTTATGTTGTCCCCACCGTTATTATTTTAATTACTCATGAAAATTGTATGTTTTCTCTTTTAATTAACTTTCATTTTGTTTTGATTTACTTTGAATGCACTCGTATAATTAATTGAAATTATTTAATATGCATGGAATTTGCTGTGGTTGTCGTTGGGAATTCTTTACAACTTATGTTTCGGCTAGCTGCAAGTTTTATGACTCACAAAGTTTATTAGAATTTTGATATCTACAATGTTTTAATTAAATTAATTATCATTAATCCTTGTTGTATTCCTTAGTATATTATTACGTACAGCATTATAACACTCCTAAATCAAACCGATGCTTTATTTATTTTCATCTAAACTGAACACTACTTACAATTCTAATTTCAACTCTTTGTTCGTGGCTTTGTGGTCATGACATTGGACATGAGATTTTTTGTTACCTACTGTAAATAGTAATGGCAATCATGTCATTTGGTTTAGATACGTTTTTATTTTATTTCCTTATCTTGTAATAATAAATAGATTATTTTCTATTTTGTGAATGTGAGAACGTTGTAGGACTTGAACTGACTTGACTTGACTTGACTTGAAGATTTGTTGACGCTTTTTTATTTAGTACCTGGTATTTGTTGAAAGGCCTACACTGTCCTCTCATGCCTATTAACACTGTTACTTGAAAATATTGTACAAGCCAATTATTTTTAAAAGAGTAACCGTGGAGTTTCTTGCCGGCTCCTCTCCATAGGAAACGACCAATTAGAACTGTGCGTGACGTTTCTTCCCCTTTGATATCCATCTGTATATACTTGTTTATCTGTATTTATTCACATTATCACGTAAAAGCGATGCGTCACAACTGCAAAAGTTTGCAATATATTATATCAAAACGTCATAGATATAATTCAAAACTTCCATTAGGGATTACATTTTTACGCTCGCACAGTTAATACTTACAAAGTACTCACGTGTCCATTAAATAATTTAACGTTATATACATTTTAATAACATAATTTGCTGTTAAATATGTAACGGGAAACACGTTTCGCCGAATTACCTACAAAAAAAATAATGTTTTATTAATAATACATCACTTTTTATGCGTTTATGGCGAGTACTCGTACCACTCATTGCAGTCAAGTACACTCGACTTTTTCAGTAAAAAAATGTTATTGGAAATTCAGTAGAGCCTGTTTAATATTGGAATTCAATATTCTGAGGTTGAGGGGCCTTACAAAATTAATACCTAACAAAAGTAGAAACTATTAAAAGTGTACTTCAATGTAAAAGAGAACTCTAACAATTATTGCCATTCCTTACTCCCAATAGAACAGTGCTGGCATACGTCATTATACAGCTTCTGGTACGCAGGAAGTACTTACTTTCAACTAAGTTTTGTACCTATATGATAGGGAAGGAAATGAGCACGTTAGGCTAATACTCCACCGAGGTGGAGGGGTAACCTTATAGATTTTGAGCGAAAAAAATCTATTGGTTAACGAGGGGGCTATCTGAATTAGCCTGATTTAGAATCAATTTTAAATAGTCAAATTAGTGTATTATTAGTGTGGAGATGTGAAAAAAAAAAATGTAATATCCAAAAGAACCCTCGATTACAATAGTACATTATGATACAAGTGTGCTGTGTTGGTCATTGCAGTCGAGGCGGTATTATTCGCGCGAGTCGCAGACGAGCACGATAAGGGAGCCGAGTGTGTAATGATCAATGCACACGCGTTCCATACGACGTTTTTCAACACACTTGCGAGGAAAAAAACGGAATTGTTGTAAAAACTTATGCTACAATAACGTAAATAGAGAGATGATACATTTAGATTTATAAAGTTCAACTGACCTTTGTTGCCAGGTAATGACTATCCGGACGTTTTTTTTAACAACTGTTCAACGTCGGTTGGTGACAATACTTTAGATTTCGTATTTTTGATAGTAACTTATAATTATAACAACACAACGAAAACGTTAACAAAACAAATATTTATGGAAAATGGCGCGCTGGTTTTGTATTTTTTTTTCCGCGCGCCCCGCTTGCGATGCGCGCGCAGGTGTAAATAGAGGCACTGGAAAACCGCTAAACAGCCTTTATAAAAAAAAAAAATGTTTAGTCTGATCGTAGTTTAGTTGGTATGGAATTAGAAAGTACTATTGGCATAGTGAAATATACATTAGTTCAGTGAGAATACGCAATAATAGAACGTCAGTCAAGATCTTTTCCGTTTGGTTCCGGGAGGGACCACGGACAATTTAAGGTAGGAGTGAGGCGTATATATCGTAACAGCTAAAGACAATAGGTATCATAAGATACCAGACTGTAACTGTGACAAATAAACTGAAAAAAAAAAGGTTCTGTTCCACGACGAGATAACAGAATCCATCCAGTGACAAGCTTTTGTCTATTCATGCTTATGACAGTTACCTTAGTTAGAATATAGATAATAAATGTTACTGTTACACTGTGACACCCTGTTACATCGTCCGTCACAAGCTTTTTCCTTTTCTCGCATAGGTGTAACACCATAGTTAGAAAGAGAAGTACCTCCGTGTATTATAACTGTGCAGCTGTGGTAACAGAGAACACACAATAGTTTGTTCCCACATAGTATGAAATAACAGCCTGCTATTTTGTAACATGTTTTTGGAATAGTTAATTACGTGGAACAGAAACAGGCGGAACAGATACTCGTATGGGATTTTACCTGTTGCAACCCACTCCTGATTTAAGATAAATAAATTTTAGTTAATTTTGGAACCAAAGACAATTCAGACTATTTAAAAAAAAAAGTGAACGCGCGGATTCCTTTTGGCATGAAGTTTCTTTGACGAGATTTAAAAAAAAAGTTTTCGACTAGTAAACAGTTATCTGTGGCGTTACAGCACTCGTATGGTAACGTAAAGTAAAAAGCACGCGTTTTTAATACACTGCATTATGGACATAAAAGCGATTCAATAAGAGCACTTTACGAGCAAGTGTGTTGAAAAAACATTTTACATTTCATTTCCTAATTACAGCACAAAATGTGAAAATTGCACGAGGTAATCGTATTGTTCCACATACCGCAGTGTCTCAAGACGAAAGTCATTGACCAGTGCGTGTTGCCAGTGATGACCTATGGCACTGAAACGTGGTCGCTCACAATGAGCCTTATTAGAAGGCTAAAAGTCACCCAAAGGGCAATGGAGAGGGCTATGCTTGGAGTTTCCCGACGTGATCGAATCAGAAATGAAGAGATCCGCAGGAGAACCAAGGTAACAGACATAGCTCGAAGAATTGGCAAACTTAAGTGTCAATGGGGCCGAAAGGTTTTGGAGTGGCAACCGCGTACCGGAAGACATACCGTTAGAAGGCCTCCCACAAGGTGGACCGATGACCTTGTGAAATCTGCAGGAATCCGCTAGATCGGGAAGCATAGAACAGGTCGAAGCGGTGGTACTTGGGGAAGCCTATGTCCAGCAGTGGACATTATTTAATTACTTTGCTTAACAAATATTGTATAGAATCAAGTTTTTCTATCTGAACAGACAGACTTGCTGCTGGGGAGTTTGTTGCGCCACTTCTACTTCCCAGCTAAAACACTAGGAAGTGGTGAAGGGTGAGCGTTTTGTGGGAGTGTTTTATGTACCTAATTTTGACGTTCAAAAAGTGCTGATTCTCGGCCTAATTTGAATAAATGAATAAATCATACTTTCATTATCATCCAATCTTGAATCAGCAACAACCATCTAGCATTAATTTATCTGCAATGGAATTATCAAAAATAACTTTTAAAAAAAACTCATTTAGTTTTACGAGTACACCATCCGTTAAAACAGCGACACTGTTTTTATGTCATTTTTGTACAGAGTCGCGTACTCTGTACAAACATGACATAAAAACAGCGCTTTAAGCACCTTAATCATGAATAAAGTGGGCAAAATAGGAGCGCTTTAAACTGAAGAATAAATTCATTAGGGGCGCTTGAACCACCATATCGAGCTGAGTTTAATGAGGCTGCCTCGTATTTATTCAATGAGCTTACTTTGTTCAACTTTACTACTAAGGCTTGTTTGTTTACAAAAGTAGTTGTTAGTTAGCTACTTACCTTCCTGCGGTTTCACTCGCATTCTAGGTGTCAATGTAAAAACATCCCTCTCTCATAATCTCACCCTCACTGACACTCACACAAACACTCACACTAATACACACACAACACAATACACGCTTCACTAAACTAGCCTGTAAACAGACATATTATTATGTAAGTTATATATTTTTATGTAAGTGTCTATTAACAGCTCCCAAATAAAGGGCTTCCTTGGCGTAATCTATTAATCATCTAATTATTTGACATTATTTACCTACAATTATTGTAGTTCCAACTCTTATTAGTTGCTTTTGTGGACATGATATTTAGTCAGTAGGTAACTACTGATTCAGATATGTTACTGTTATTCCAGCAACCATGTCATTTGATTTATTTATTTATTAAATAATTTATGTACACACATATAAACAGACAAGGAGAAAGGAACAGAAAAATAAGTACAAAGGTGATGCTTATTTCTAATGAAATCTCTTCCAGCATACCTGCGATAGGAAAGTAGTTATAGAGATGTAGACAATATGTGTAAGAGTAGAAGAGAAAAAATATACATAAAATCAAAATAGCTATACTCTAACATAAATACTTATAAACATACAATAATATAATACATACTTCTAAAATAAATATCACTCAAATATATACTTAGAGCTACAATGTAGTGGAAAATAATAAATACTTAATAATATGCTACTATGACGAAGTGGAAAGATAGTGATCTTTTACTCTTCTTTTAAATGCTGCAACAGTTTGGCAGTCCCTAATGTCAGGTGGCAGTGAATTCCACAACCGAGCCGCATGCACAGAGAAGGAGTAGGAGTAGAAGTCGGATGAGTGGGGAGGGAGTCTAAGGAGATTTCAAAGATGCGACCTTGCACAATGCAATTTCATTAATGTTACACAACTAATGTACAGAGATATCCAAACTACGATAGTGACTTACAAGTGAATTTAAATCAGCGATCGCAAAATTTAAATCGCGAACTTCTAACTATTTGTAGTAAAGCTGAAACATTAATTTAATTTATAGAATCTGCAGTTTCCGAACATGCAGAGGGTAGTTCGAAAGAAAAGCAATCCGGAAAGTTTCGGAGAAAACAGACGCTTGACTGAAATCAATTTATATTGCGAGACGGAGATAAGAAATGTTATTGTAATATGTTTCGTCAAGAAATTGGATTGATGTTCTTCTTTCTGTCAGGCGAGAAATTGAATTATACAGATGTATATATATATATACATATGTATATATATACATCTGTATAATTATAATTGTATATATATATATATATTATATACTGCACAGTCAACCTCAAAAAGATGTATATCAACAAGAATTAATTTTGTTGTCCCTACATACATACATACATACATACCTACAAACATTCTACTTTCCTATCGCAGATGTGCTGGAAGAGATTTCTATAGATATAAGAAATCTCAATTCAATTTATTTATTTAGTAGCAATTCACATTGCGTTCGAATAAAATCCATTATGAAACATAAGTATTAAATGTACAAATATAATATAAAATAATACATGCAATCCAATTTAAATTAGAAAATATTATGTAGATAAAAAATAAAATAAAATTGTAGAATACCATGCAAACATAAATTATAAAATCATAAGTCAAAAAAAACTAAAAACAATTTAATCTAAAAAAATAATCAACAAAATAAAAGTCACATGAACACAATATAAAACAAATACACATAGATAAATAATGGCATGTCAGTTTTAAGAGCAAACTACGAACGACTATAACAGTTCATCTAATGAATAGAGACATCTTTCCAAAAGGAATGCCATGCCTCCACACACATAGTCCACATAGTGAACAAAGTCCACAATTACCACTTGAGTTAAAAAGCATGTTGTCGTATGCTGTTTAACTCAAGTGGTAATTTATTAAATACTAGCTTTTGATGTCTGTTATCGCGTAAAAAAGTAGCCTATGTCCTTTTCCATATCCCAGGCTATATCTCTGCCAAATTTTATGACGTTCGGTTCAGCGGTTTAGGCGTGAAAACGTAACATATAGACAGACAGAGTTACTTTAACATTTAAAATATTATAGTGAACAAAGTCCACAATTACCACTTGAGTTAAAAAGCATGTTGCAGTATGCTGTTTAACTCAAGTGGTAATTTATTAAATACTAGTTTTTTCCGCGGCTCTGCCCGCTATATCTCTATCTATATCTCTGCCAAATCTATTGACGATCGGTTCAGCGGTTTAGGCGTGAAAACGTAACATACAGACAGACATACTTTCATATTTATAATATTAGTATGGATAGATTTTAACTGCCTGATACTGTGGACTATGTTTTAACATTACCTTTGTACGCATTTTTCTGTTCCCTTCTTCTTGTCTGGTTATATCGACACCTCCCGCGCATAAGGCCGTATGTTTAAATTAGTGAATTTTCAGGAGAGAGATTTTTAACGTCAGCTTTGTGTTGATCAGCCGCAAAACATAATATATAAGACTATTAGCGGGTTATAAACTCGGTTTTTAGTGAAAATATGAAAATATAGTTTTTAAGAATGTTTAGTATTTGTACAATATTACATTATAGTTCTAAAATCTTATTTTACTAAAAAAACATGTTACGACTTTTTACGTGGGAGGTATCGATATGTATGTGCAAAAAGTTAAATAAATAAATACATAACATTACCCCTGTATTCCCCGAAGGTTTAGGCAGTGGTGTACCTCACCCACATTGCGCCAGTTCCGTCGAAATCCCATGTAATAGGGGGCGAGTCTATTCCCATCAATCGGGCACAAATCTACACTGAAAGAAATAATTAGCCGAACTAATTAAGTTACTTCAAAAATAACTCAACTTTAGTTATAAGGAAATAACTTTGCTTAAATTGAAAACTGATTCAAAAATGATTTTGTAGTGTGCAAAACAGGGTTTTGTAACAGATAACATCTAGTTCGCAAGTCACAATTTTTGTGTAAACAGTATCCAAAGCTTTTGTTACAGTTATGCAAACTTTTAACTTTCAGTGTAGACTCAGGGCGGCAACTGAGAAATTCCAGATGGAAAAATCTAATAACACTTTTCCTGACCAATCCTGACCAGATCCTGAGTTCGATTCCCGATCGAACTCAGGATCTCAAGCTCACCAGTGTCGGCAGTCTCTATGTTTCTTAATATGGTATTAATGTGTAGCCACAACATATATTACACATTGGGTACCTACTTACTTCATTATAACTACACATTGATAAGATGTTATGGAACATATACAGTGTGAGTCTTTAGAGTCGCTTAACTTCAAACTCGGGTAAATCCACTTTACCCTCTTGGGAGATGTTTAAAAAAAAGTGATAACAGTCTTAATTCCATGAATTAAAAGGTGGTTTTTTATTTATTATGTCAACAATACTGAAGGTAACGATTCTATAAAGCAAATTTAGTATTATAACCATACATTCTTTCAAAAATGTAAAATTAAGATTGGATTTACCTTCATTTGATCTAATGGAATGCAATTTATCTACCTTTGAAAAAAACTCAGTGTGGATTTTTATATTAGGCCGCTTACGGGCATTGCACGGTGTAACTATTTTAATGGCATTATCCATGGGAACTGTCTATGATTAAAAAGAAACAATAAAAAACGGGTGCGTACGGTGTTAATGTCGCAGAGTTGACGTCGACTGACCGCCATGTTGAACAAACGCGGTTAGCTGATTGGGTCTCATGGATTCTCTCTGCATTTGAATAAAACTGTCTCATGGATCTATCGGAATAAGACAAAATTTTGTGATTTTAACGGTATTTTTTTCAAGAACTATGCGGATTTATATATAACTGATAAAATTGTTTTAAAAGTCTGGGCCTTTAATTTGGTACCAAAATCTTAAAAATTCTCAAAATTGGATTTACCCGAGTTTAGGTTAAGCGACACAATTTATAATGTGCACAAATCGAAATTAGGGAATCTATGCTTAATTTTATCTACGGAAAAAAAAATCTAATTATTTTATTTTATTTTTTATGGAATTAAAAAAAAAATGTTTCCAGTTTAAACAAAACGGTGTAACTTTTAAACTTAATGATCTATCACGATGAAACAAACTCCATAATGATTGGAAGTAATTAGGCGTCCAAAAAATTGGAGAAAAAAAACTACACTCAATTGAAAAAAATATGTTTTTGTTTTTCATAATTTTTTACAATAATTGAAAAAATCAAAATTCCATAAAAAATAAAAATAAATGTATTTTTTCCGTAGATAAAATTAAGCATAGATTCCCTCATTTTGATATGTGCACATTATAAAGACTCACACTGTATTGTGGACAATCTTATATAATTTATTTATGAATCTGTGGTTCAATCTGACTAAACCAAAAATGTTATAAATTTAATTAATATGACAGTGAAAAATGGAAGGTGGTGATACCTAACGATAAGCGTAAAGCTAAGTTCTAAGCTGACACAATTTAGATTAACAGACTGACGTGCTAAAAAGAAGAATAATTAATTTAAAACGCAACAATAGCCATCTCTTGTTCTAAGTATTAATAGAAAATGTTCTTTTTATCCAATAAATTTGTACTTTTAATTAACTTGTAAAGCTTTCTATGAATATAAATACAATGGAAATGTTAACTAAATTGAAACTGCAATGTACACAATCCAAAAAAAAAAAAAACACAATTGCAATCGCAATGTAAATACAAAACAGGTTTTATTCGAATCACAGTCATTCGATTGTACGTGCAAAACTCAGTCAACAGGAGATTAAAATGAAACTAACAAACTCAACTGTCCTCATAATTTTAAACATAAACGCTGTTAGGTAAAGAGAAACATTAAACAGTGGTCGAAAACGCGAGAGTTATCAAGTTTCGGATCCTTAATACTTTGTAGACTCACAACTTTGTAAGGCGCTTTATGCACTGTTGAATACGAAAACTGTGAACCCGTATTCCGTGGTTGGGTTACCTTTCGACCGTCTGTGCTTCAGAGAGCACATTCACCCGATGATCCCAGTGAGTTGTCATAAGAATATCTACTTTCATAAATCGCTACTGGTAATTTAAAAGTCCAGAAGTTTGATTTATTGGTCTAATTTTATATTATTAGTAGAGATCGGATATTCGGATGCATATTCACCTAAAATTGAGATGTTGGGTAATACTCGTATGGAATGCGCTTTTGTATCGAAAAAATCCCGCGGTTCTGGGATCTGCAAGTTTAGGTTTCTGATATATGTTTCTGGTATATTTACTTACTTTGAAATGTTGGTAAAAATCTCAATCCTTACTAATATTATAAATGTGAAAGTAACTCTGTCTATCTGTCTGTCTGTCTATCTGTCTGTCTGTCTGTATGTTACGTTTTCACGCCTAAACCGCTAAACCGATCGACATGAAATTTGACAGAGATATAGCTTGGGATATGGAGAAGGACATAGGCTACTTTTTTACGCGATAACCGACATCTACGCGGGCGGAGCCGCGGGCAAAAGCTAGTTTTAAATAAATATGCATCAGATTAGTTATGCAATCCAAGAATCCCGGGTTTTTTTTAATAAATATTTTTTTAGAAGTCACATACTACACACTCGACTAGTTATGCATTCCCGTTGTTCCTGCGACACGGGATTTTTTTTTACAATAAAATATTTTAGGAAGCCGCTTCCATACTTTCATAGCACAAAATTAACTTTAGGTGAATATGCATCCGAATATCCGATCTCTAATTATTAGTGTTCAGTAAATTATGTTGGGACTTGAAATGACAGTTGCTCCATCTAAAATAATAATATAAAGATGTAAAATTGTTTGTTGGTTGTAAGAGGTTGTCTCTGGAAGTATTGATATGATTTAAAAAAAATCTTTAATTGATTGATACTCGTTGCTACATTTTTTTGAGTGTCTTAAGGTATATTTCTTCTACGCGGACGAAGTGACGGGCAGAAGCTAGTCTGAAGTATTGATATTCATTTGTTTGGATTAGATGGTACCGTGTGGTGACGTAAAGAATAGCATCACCCTATTTCCTCCCGTGGGTGTAGTAAAAGGCGACTAAGGGACTTACTAGAGAATGGGCAGCAGCGTTCTCTATACATTTTTAACACCATACTGCGATCGCCAACCCGCCTGCCAAGCGTGGCGATTATGGCAAATCCCCCCCCTTCCTGAGGAGGCCTATGTCCAGCAGTGGACGTCTTTCGGCTGAAATGATGAATGATGATGATGAGATGGTGAAACCGAAATTGTTGGGAATTAAGGGGCTGTCGTACTCAGCTTCTATTCGTGTTTTAAAAATCTTCAAACACAGACCGCAAACAGAAAGTGCGAACACAACCTAAGGATGTTTCACATTAAATTAAATAATGTTTCAAAAGAAGTTGATGCAGCCCAGATCCGGCGGAATTCATTTAATACTTCATCAGTGAACTCAGTTTGTAGAACGCGAAGACTCCGGCTCTTCTACATTGCATTTTCTCTCGTAATTTCACTATATTTTAAGTCTACATTTGGTGTGGTACAAGTGAGAATTTTAGTTTTTTTGTGTATTTGAAAATTCTTAAGTTCGGTATTGTTTTTTATTGGGTTACACATGGTAACAAAACTATTGAAATTCCGTACTAGTGTCACCAGTCAAAGTGTTACCAGCGATGAGCAGTCGACTGTGAATAATACCAGAATAATAATAATAATATAATAATACCAGCCTATAACTGTCCCACTGCTGGGCACAGGCCTCTTCTCATACAGAGAAGGCACGAGCATTGATCACCACGCTTGCTCAAGACGGGTTGGCGATTTCAGACTTATATTAACTATAAGTCCAGGTTTCCTCACGATGTTTTTCCTTCACCGATGTCAGTAATGTCCAAGATAAACTCAGAAAGTACATATGAATTGAAAAAGTCACATTGGTACTTGCCCAGATTTGAACCCACAACCTCATGCATGAGAGGCGAGGCCTTAAACAACGGGCCATCATGACACTACCACCAGAATAATGTTTTGTTTTAATTAATATTTTTCTAAATAAAAATAAAAAAGAACGACATTTCGACACGATCCCATCAAAAATGTAGGATTTGCAAATACGCAACTTTCGTGCAGAGCAGTTCAGTTCAAAGTTTAAAACATCAATAAAATTGTCATCATACGGAATAAGATGATGAACTTTGGAATGAGTGTCAAGTATCTTATTGTTCATTAAAATAATATAATGGATTCACAAAGTTAATGGTAAAACTGATAAAAATTACACATTCCCAATTTTACGGGGAAATATTTTACTATTATACGTCGGAGGGTCGAATATGGATAAAAATCTGTTTTACAAACCAACGATATTGACGTAATTATCTTTTCAAATAGGTTAAAATAAAATTTATTTTAAATTTAGCATCGTTTATTACTCTTTATTAAACCCATGTTTTTTTTTTTTTTCGTAAAATTCAGATCCGACGTTGTCGATTTAATCTGGCTTTAAAGGGTGTGAATCGTTGACGCAATGAGCAAACATGGTGATCAGTTGAGTACACTTTTACCCGCGGCTTCGCGCTGCATTAATTAGGTACCGTAAAACGGGGTGAATAGGGATGCAGGGGTGAATCGAGACAAAACTTTAAAAGGGATTTTAACATGGAAATAATGTAGTTTGTTGCCAAAAAGGACTCTAATGTGTTAACTGTATTATAATTAACAATTAAGTGTCCTTGTTGGCAATAAACTACATTATTTCCATGTTAAAATCCCCTTTAAAGTTTTGTCTCGATTTACCCCTGCATCCCTATTCACCCCGTTTTACGGTATTTAAATAAAATAAACTTAACACACTAAAGCATTTGTAATAATATAATTCAATCATGATTCGAAAGACATGTGGCGCCATCTATCAACATAAGAACGTTATTGTTGTTTTCCTCGGGAACAGTACTTTTGTTCGGGATGAAAGGTACCCTATGTCCGTTTCTGTACACGTAAATGCAAAATTTCAGGATGATCGGTTCAGTGGTTTAGGCTTGAAAAGGTAATAAACAATCAAACAAACTCACTTTCGCATTTATAATATTATATATATACATATATAGTTAGGATTATTAAGTGCATGGTAGTGGACCATGTTTTTTTTTTTTTTCATAATTCAGATCCTACGTTATCGAATTAATCTGGCTTTATATGGTGTGAAATCGTTGACGCAATGAGCAAATGTGGTGATCAGTTGAGTACTCTTTTCTTCTGTGTGTTATTTATTATATATTATAATTGAAATTGTATACCAAATAATCTGTATGAGTCTTGTTACTTGATTATGAATAAATAATAATAATAAAGCCTTCGTACTGAAGTGGGACAACATAAACATTGAGCGATTTGAGGAACAAATGTTCAAACAATACTCGATGCGCCAAACGCCCGAATGCTGCATGAATTAGAACATGTCACTTACGTTAATTAAATGTATTAGCTTGAAACTACACAATGCTAAGCTTCAATCGTAATTTGGCTGATTGCATGATTGGCAAATATTGAGTTTCACGCTACGTCGACTTTACACGCCCAGTGGAATTTACTAATTAGCCAAAAGTACAGTCATTTTGGATAACTTTGGACCACTTAGGAGACAATTTCCGATAGTTAGTCAATAAAATGTATAGAATTACTACTTAGTACTCGTAATTGCGATGTATGTGATCTTTTGATGTTTTATAAATACCAATTATATTAAAAAGTTTACAAATTATGCGTGAATTCTGAGATAGAGACAGAAATTGTCGTGGTCCAAAGTTATATTGATTTTGGGGTAACATTAAATCAACACTTTTTCTCACCTTAAAAACCCATTTAATCGCATTTTTATACATTCTGGGTAACATTGACCATGTTAAATGCTCATACAGGTTTGACAATTTTGGTATATTTTTTTCAGTATATTGACGACTAGCTTTTGCCCGCGGCTCCGCCCGCGTGGATGTCGGTTATCGCGTAAAAAAGTAGCCTATGTCCTTCTCCATATCCCAGGCTATATCTCTGCCAAATTTCATGACGATCGGTTCAGCGGTTTAGGCGTGAAAACGTAACATACAGACAGAATTACTTTCACATTTATAATATTAGTATTAGTATGGATTAGTATGGATAATAATAAGATTTTATCGCTTAAAAGTCAAAACACTGTATCAGCTGTACGCTACGATGAGTAGAAATTAACATTGTGACTTCACACGCGCTCGGGTTTGTTCGGTAACTATCGGCGAATTTTCGGTAATGAGTAGAAAAAAATAAAAAATAATATATCTTTTTAATTAGAGCGAAAAAAAAATACAAAAAAATTGTTTTGTTATAAAAGGATCTATATTTATGATCATACAATATATTTAAAAAAAACATTGTTTCAAAAACCTAACTGCACGAAAATCACAGCCATACGCTGTAAAATTACCTATCAACATAATTCAATCAGTCTCTCAGTATCCCAATTTTGTCAATAATGAGATTCATTAAGTGCCATGCACCTCATTACGGAGCATCGTGTTACGTGACGTCATCGCACGTATTGGCTCGCCCAAAGGCCTATCCCGTTGATTGTACGTGTCAATAGCGCGGTGTTTGTACGGGAAATGACGTTTTAATTGGGATCTAAGCGCAGATAAAGCTTGGGATTAGTGCTTGCACACTTAACATACATAAACTCACACCTACCCATGGAGTAGGCAGAAACTACAGAACGCCAATTGTCATGATTTGCTTCGTTTACGTTCATACATGGGTCCACGCCCACTCGACCCGCTTAGACTCGACCCGAAGAATAATACCTGGATATTTCTGTTTTAATAGGCGTAAAAACGTCGATGTTAGTCAGACAGAAAAGTGTAGATTTAAATATATAATATATATATATATATATATTTAATAGTTAACGCTTGCACCACAGAGTGTAAAATTTAAATGATGTTTGGATAAATAAATCAATAATTAAACAAGTAAGTAATTAATTATCATAAAGATCATAAATAGCTGGTGGCACGGTGGTATTTATAGAATCAGTATTGATTTGATTATACTTACTTATAGTTTACTTTGTTATCATATCGGCACCCTACAAACTTGCATTTTTGACGCGTTAGAAAGAGACAGAACCAGTTCGAAGAATAGATATGAGCCACTTCGTCTATTGTTTCCAGTAAACCGATTTAAGCGAGGTAGAGGCTATCTTTATAAAGCTACATTTTCTAAACAAATTCACTGACTACCAGGATAAATTATATCATATCAAAATATTAAATATTCTATGTATAGTAAGTTATTTAGAATTAAAATATCACTTTACTTGACTGTACAAATGGCATCGAATTTGTAGTAAAACATCTGATATTATTCTTCGGGTCGAGTCTAAGCGGGTCGAGTGGGCACGGACCCTCATACATCTGATCACACACGCAAGCCGATTGCGAGTACTACGCACCTGACCTTTCTGAAGAACATGACCAATCAGGTCACTAATTATCCTTCTAGGGAGTCCCCTCCCGGTTGTGTTTGTAAGATGATAATATGGCTAGAAAGCGAGTGAATACCGAGATGACGACTAACATAGTCATTTATTTCATAACAAAGAACATTGTGTTGAAAAATATTACAGTGATAATAAATAAAATAAATAAAATAATCACAATTAAAAAAAAAAAAACATTACAGTAATATTTAAAATTTATTACGTATTTAAAATGTTTCAATATCACTAATATATAATTTTATGTCAATAATTTAGTACCAATAATTTAAATAATCAACAACATTGTATTTAAATTCAAAACAATCCAATATTAAAAAAAAAAACAAACCCTACATTCCACATTGATCACAACATTATCAGTCTTAATATTAATCATAATAATTTAACTTGATATTAATTCAAATCAATATAAATTCAATTCAAAGAAATGTGTGTCAATAAAATTCATTAATAAGTAATGTCATGATAGAATGTTCGATACTCGTATAGGTATTACTTAAAGTCATTAAAATATAATCACATATTAGTTCGAACTACGAGTACTATTATCTTTGAGAAACTCTTCAATGCTGTAATAACATTTCCTCAATAACAATGACTTGAATTTTTTCTTGGATTCATAGAGGAATAGAGGATTATGGAAGAAAAAGACATGTTGCGCCGTCACCTAGAAAATTGGAATAAGGACAAGAGAATGATGATGCGTTGACAGATCAGGTGCGTAGTACTAGAAACCAGCGTGCGTGAATTGTAGCATTGTGAATGCTCAAAAATAATTAGTTGATTCTAAATATAATTACTTACTAAAGCACACCTCTATAAAAAACACGGTACGACAGGGTTGCTCTAAGGGAATCTGTCATTTCTACATCCGCTTGCAAACTGACAAGTTACTCCTTTAGCCTCAAGAATCTAAGTACCCCGACCTATGGGTTCTACGTCCAGGCTTGAGAGCACGTACCATCTGCATGCTACTCCGGACGAGCTGCATGTGTAGCTGACCGCGTGCCGATCACTACGGCTTACTAACGCCGCTGGCTACCTGCTTTCCCGGCCGTCTACTGAGCCTGTGCTGACAGGCGCACCATGTCTGCCACGTGTTGCCAAGGACGGTACCCTATCTGCTACTCCTCAAGTGTGAAAGTGCTCAGAACAGTGTAGTGACCATATCCATGACCTAGCCGTGTTACTTCACAACCTATCTGAATTAATGTATCCTATCTTGCTAGTTTCAATTACGGATTGCAATCCCGCAAAATGGGATCACGCATGCCCGCGGGATCCCGCTGCTTTTATTAATCTGCTGGTTCCCGCACTTTCAAAGCGCGGATCCGCGGATCCCGCAACAAGAAAAGGAAATATTAAAAAAAAAGCCAGACAATAAGCAAAATGACTGAGAAAATTTTGAAGAAAGAAATGAAGTTCTTTGAGTTCGATGGTATCAGAGGAAAAACCCTGACGCTCGCCTATATCCTGACGGTTCAGCCTACTAGCGTCTACGCTAGTAGGCTGCTCTCGGCTTCTAAGCCGAGAGAGCGTTTTCAGCATCAGGATATATTTGCAGTTCACTCAGAAGCAGGCTCGGAGATGATACAATAAATGCCATTTGCTTCTTAAGAGCGTATTTTCAAAAGTTATCACCATAGGTTGATATCATAGTACGAGTAAAAGCATCTAAGAGAGAGTTGTGATTTGATTATTAGTCATTTTAAGAATAAGACTGAATTAAAAATATAAAACTGTTGATAGGAGTAAGGGTAAAATGAAACAAAACTATTAAACTATGCGAAACATTTAAAGATGAATCTAAGGCCCCTCGCCCACGGCGACTTTTTGTAGCGATGCTGTCGCGCGCTTCGTAAACGCGCAACAGCATCGCTACTAACGCGTGTTAGTCGCATTTGCAACGCGCTACAGAAGCGATGCCAACGCGCTACTAAAGCGCTACAGCATCGCGACTGTATCGATGCAAACGCGCGACCGTGTCGGACCACATCGGGGAGAGAACGGAGCGAGGGTGGCACGTGAGTAGAGAACCGAGCATCAGTGCAACTGTGACATTTTTGTGCCGTTACTGAACCGCGTTTGCATCGGGACAGAAGCGCGACAGCATCGCGTTTGCATCGCGACTGAATCTGGGCCCGTGGGCGAGGACACACAGCTAGCGACCCCTTCGCGACTGTATCGATGCGGACGCGCAACAGCATCGCTACAAAAAGTCGCTGTGGGCGAGGGGCCTAAATCTACTAATTACTTATACGTAATTAATAGAAAAGAAATAATTTCTGTTGCTTAATGTAAGAAATGTATAATAAAAGTTAATTTTTACACAAAATTTTGTAGTTTCAATTTGATTTTGTAACATAATTTCAAAAATGCGGGATCCCGCGTGATCCCGCGCAGGATTGAGTAATCCTGCAGGTCATTCAATCCCGCGGGATTGAATGACCTGCAGGATTGCAATCCTTAGTTTCAATTCTCTCTACCAACAATCTATCCGTTAACGGCCTGAGCAGCCTACCTGCAAATCCCAAGCCGTTACAGTATGACCTGAACGTAAACAAAGCAAAAGGAATATGTAATGAGCGTAGCGGTAGCGTTCTATAAAGGTATGAGGAACAGGGTGTAAAGTCCACTCATACTCTATGGTAAAGGGAGGATCCTCCAACCAGACGGTTGTTGTGTCTGGTGGGCAACTGCACGTCGGTAGATTTCTGGATGTTGTATATATGCTAGTCGTGCGGTAAACTCTGATTGCGCGATGCAGGATTTGTGACGTCAGGTCTTTGATGCGTAGTTCACATGTGGCGTTGTACATGGCGCCACACTCACTCCTCTCCGGACGATTACGGACTATTTTTAGGGTTCCGTAGCCAAATGGCAAAAACGGAACCCTTTCGTCCGTATGTCACAGCCACTTTTTTCCATTTTTTTTTTCTTTGTTGAAATTTGGTAAGTAAACTGTAAACCGCATTAAGATTTTCACACAAAACTAGAAAAAAAATAAACAATAAATTTTGGGAGTTCCCCATATTTAGAACTGAAACCCAACATTTTTTTTTTTTTTTCATCAAACCCATACGTGTGGGGTATCTATGGATAGGTCTTCAAAAATGATATTGAGGTTTCTAATATCATTTTTTTCTAAACTGAACAGTTTGCGCGAGAGACACTTCCAAAATAGTAAAATGTGTCCCCCCCCTGTAACTTCTAAAATAAGAGAATGATAAAACTAAAAAAAATATATGATGTACATTACCATGTAAACTTCCACCAAAAATTGGTTTGAACGAGATCTAGTAAGTAGTTTTTTTTTAATACGTTATAAATCGTAAACCGCGCTTGCTGCTACGGAACCCTTCATGGGCGACTCGCACTTGGCCGCTTTTTATTTTATTTTCCATAATCGTTCTCCTGTCCTAACTTGGGCCATTCTCGGGAAACAGAACTCGCTAAAATCCTGTACTACAGATATAAACAGATTTTTTAATAACGTCAGGTGTTCACTAGATATTTCGAAAGTACTTCAAATGTACCAGTGATTTATTTTTAGTTTCTATTTTCTTCGCTTTTTATGTTAATTTCGTTTGAATTCCGGTTCGTATTATTCATCAAAGTTTCTGTGGTAAAGCCATAGAATAAAATACTTGAGTCTGAATTTATGAAAAGCTGAATAATGAGACGGAAAAGTATCTACTTTTCAGAATAAACCAACTTCCTTTTTATTTTCTTCTCTACTGTAAAAACTTATTTAAACTCACTTTTATTCGCTGTAAAAACAAAATCCTTACTAAGAAAGAAAAGAAAGAAAAAGTATTTATTGTGACTCGCACAGGAAGATCACAAACTAATAAACACACAATCACAAAAGTATAAAAAATAAACAAAAAGAGAGTCCTGTACGAGGCCAAAAGGCTCCTATTTCAGCATGATGCTGCGACATTTAAAATAAGTGCCGCAGCGCTGGTATTCTGATAGGGCCCAATATTATACTATAGCTGACCCGACAGACTTCGTTCTGTCAAAAGCTATAGTATAAACTCCACTACTCTATCCTACCCTACCCTACCCTACCTACCTTAAAAAAAATAGATAGTAGCCGATTCTCAGACCTACTCAATATGCTCACAAAATTTCATGAGAATCGGTCAAGCCGTTTCGGAGGAGTACGGGAACGAACATTGTGACACGAGAATTTTATATATAAGATTATAAATGCTGGATACTAATATTATAAATGTGAAATTTACTCTGTCTGTCTGTATGTTACGTTTTCACGCCTATACCGCTCAACCGATCGTCATGAAATTTGGCAGAGATATAACCTGGAATATGGAGAAGGACATAGACTATTTTTTACGCGATAACCGACATCCACGCGGGCGGAGCCGCGGGCAAAAGCTAGTTTTAACATATAGTTTCGAGTTTTTTTAAAGAATAGCCCATAAAGGGGCAATGTTCACTATGGGCTTTTTGAATACGAGTATCGTTCGGAATAAACCAATTAATATTGTTAGGTAGAATAACTTTGGTGCTACGGCGTAGCCAACGCTACGATATCGCCGCTACGCCAGCTACGCTTTTGTACTCGTAGCAGATAACCGTATTGTCGTTTTGACCTTTTCAATGCGTCGAAGCTGTGGGAAATATTGTTATGTTTTTAACATTTTGCGTTGTTGTGGGTACAGAAAAGGGCTGTTCCTGAAAAAAACTAAAAATAAACCCAAACAATATCGAGTCTTCAAGTAGTGTCTTTTCTTTCGAAAAAACAAAAATCGTTTCCCACTGCTCAATATACCCGGTATTTACTTTAATTTTAATAAAAGGGATTTTAATAATCTTTGAAACTGTATAATTTTAACACTCCTCATTTTGCTTAAAATTAGGTGAGCATTGCACACAATAAGTTGAAAATAAGTATTTCGTGTGACGGTCGTTTTTCTCACTGAAATATTCCTTTGACACAAAATGCGGGTGGTATTAAAACTGCTGAATTCAACACTTTCTATTGTTTTTAGCATTTTTATTTGATACTAGCTGACCCGACAGACTTCGTTCTGTCTAAAGCTATTTGATTGTGGCAGTTTGTCTACGCGCAAAGGATTTATAGTATAAAATTCACTACTAGTAGAGTAGGTAGGTATCTACCCTACCCTACCCTACCCAACCCTACCTACCTACCCTACTGAAGGTTTTAAGTACGAAGGTAGGGTAGACCTACGTACTTAAAACCTTCAAAAAAAAAGGGTCCAGCCGTTCACCAATAGTTTTTTTTTTCTTCATATTTTCTCACCGTTTAAACCTTCCCTGGACTACGACAAACATTTCAAAACCAAAATCAGCTAAATCGGCCCAGCCGTTCTCGAGTTTTAGCGAGACAAACGAACAGCAATTGATTTTTATATATACAGATTTAATGGACTGCAAATAAGTCTGCCTTGCAAGTGCTTCAAAACGGAATTAAAACTGCTATACAGGACGTAAGGGACAGCCCTCAGCAAAAAAAAAAAAAAAAACTAACAGGGTGCATTCAGTTCCTTATTTTGAATCATATCAAAGCCGTTTCTGGGTAAGCTCACTCCATCGTAGACTTTGTCTCTGTCATCCAGACCTAGACTAAAGTCAAGAGCAAACTCATAGTAAAAATATTAACCCGGAAAATTCCTCAGGAAATTTTTCATTTTTTTAATAGTTTTTCAGTTACTACGAGTATTATTCCATTATTTCAATGCAAAATGACATTCTCTGTACGCAACACTCCATGTTTGAAAATAAAACAGACAAAATAAAATAAATCTGCAATGGATGTTGAAATACTCTAATGAAAGACGCGTGAAATCAGCTGTTCATTTTCTGCCTAGCTACAGAGTTCATTGAACGCACCGCGCCCCGTGGCGGGGAGGGCAGCCGAAGGCTCGCTGTGCTGCCGTTCGCTACGTGCGTTTTGCCACGGTAACGATACATTGCGTGTGAGGTAATAAAATAAATCAGTTTTATTGGATTCCCATAACGATCCTGAAATATGACGCAGAAGGCTTCGTATGCTTTTTAGGTGTGATTCACCCACAGGCTGCACGTTTGCTTGACGGACTTGGAACAGCGTCCAAACCTTTTTTTTTTTTTTGGTGGGAACTTATCAAATAACTTCTCCCGCTCTGGGCGGAGTGGAGCTGGAGGGCGTGTCAGACTTTTACTAACTAAAACCCACCCGTGTTCCTTCAGTTGCCTGTGTGCCAGGGCCACGGTATCCCTTTCGGACAAACCCGCAACCTTGGCAGGCACCAGTCCTAGCGGACCCCGTCAGTGCGTGCTGACATCTCTTTGAGGCGCGCGTGGAACACAACGCGCCGTCGACCCGGGCCTGGTCCTTACCAGACGGCGAACTGCCCATAGCTCCGCAAGCCCGTGCCTTTGGTGGCCGGCAATCGGCTACCGATTCCCGCCGCCCAAGGCGTCTCCTGCCGCGACTAGGGACGTGAGGGCGCACATACTGCCGCTCCCTCACGCGTTCCGCCTCCTCCTTCGCGAGCATTACTACTTCGCAGAAGGAGGTGACTGCCTCCCATGCACTCTCGCTCCGGACCATGGCCTGCACCAGGGCCAGACAAGAGAGATCGCCGCCGCCAATCGCCTCCGTGAGGACACGGCGGTGCTCTATCCAAGCCGGGCAGACCTCCACCGTTTCCCCCGGGCAATCCACACAGTGGTAACACCCGGGCGTTTCCTCCCGCCTAATTCGAAACAGGAACTTCCCGAAACAACCGTGTCCGGTGAGGACCTGTGTCAGGCGAAAGGTGAGGACGCCGTGGCGCCTTTCTTGCCACTCCTCAAAGAGGGGACTTATCGCCACAAAGCGGGGTAGTTTTGCCATGTCCGTCTGTCTGTCTATCTGTCTGTCCGCGGCTTAGCTCAGAGACTCTTAGTACTAGAAAGCGTTTGGCATAGGTAAACATATGATTCACGCCGACATCGACGAAGTGGTTAAATAAAATCTCTCAATCCCGTGCACGTGGGGACGATAATTTTTTTTCTCGCCTATCTATGCCATGATGTGGGGTATCGTTGGAAAGGCCGTTCATTAATATTGCGCGTCTGTCAAAACTATTTTTCGATATACTTATCCCGGATAAGTATATCGAAAAATAGTTTTACGCAAACTAATATTAAGCTTTAAAATACTTATTTTTGTTAGAGTCAAGCGTCCCCCCGTGCCCTGACAGCTAAATGGTTGTTTTTGGATATGTAAAAAGATTCACGGCAGTAGATAATAACGATGTTAAAAGGAAAATTATCACAGCGAAGTAGACTTTACAAGTTACCGTGTAGAAGTCGACCAACTTATATTTGCAGTTAGCATCTATGGGAGAACATGTTATTCAACTACAATGTTAAGTTTGTTCTTGGGATAAATTAATTCTAACTACAAAATTCGGTTTAATTAAATTTATCAAAAAATTGTCAAAGTCATTCATTAGTTTTTAGTAGGCAAACGCGTTTAAAGTATCTATTCATAAAATGTCTCTAAGAAAGGCACTAAAAAAAAAAAAAAATGCAATGTTCTACAAGACTAAATAAAACTCTGAATATTTATTTTATTGTAATTTATAATATTAATAATATAAATCATGTAATAAATAATATAAAAATATTTAAAAACAACATAAAACATAAAAAAAAAACAAAAAAAATTAACTTGAAACTAAATATATAAATACATAAATAAAATAGAAATATCATAAAAGGAAATGATACTATTCCAATTATTATTTTTTTCTTTTTTTTACAAAAAAGTGCCTTCATCCTCTCTCCTATTAAAAATTAAGCCATTATTATTAAGCCCGACAGGACCCATAATTGATTCGATATTTTAACATACCAACTGTTATATGTACACATTATGGAATGCAATAAAGTATTGAGTATTGATTAGGAAAAATGCATCATTTGAAATTGCTAGGACCGAACCCTAGCAATTTCAAATGATGCATTTTCTCATTGACACAAAGATCTAAACTGAGTTCAAAATAGTTTTCATCTGTCCTCCCTCGAGAACAATTAGATCTTTTGTTCGGTGACAATTAGTGAGGCATAAGAAAAAAATGCGAATCGTTCCTTTGAGTCCGCCATTTTGCATTCTAGTCGAGGCAGTTTTGAATCACTCTGTTGCCTTTTTATACACGATAATTTTAGAGTTCATCTCATTCAAAAGTTCACCATCTGAACTTTTGACGATTTGATTTCCGAGGTCCTAGCTTAGTGTAGGATAATGAATACTTTCTTTATAAATTCGAATTAATTAATACGAATTAATATAAGTTGTAAATAATAGTATATAAAAAAAGGGAGGGGAAAGAATCAAAGGGCATCAAAAAATTCGTCCGCATCACTGTCAACAGGAAAAGTGCCCAAAAGGCTGGCAGCATTGCCACGTTGTATGGCAATACTGATTCTTTGGCCAAGAAATAGGCCAGCCTTCTGGTCACGAGAAGAGTCGACCAATCGCTTGGCGATGTCTCGAAAAATCAAGTGGGCACTCGGACCCCATGGTCCTAGAGTTTCAACCCCAAACGGCTCAAACATATAGCTCCCAATAAGGTTATTATATTTTCGCCGTTTGAGGTTTTCTGCACCTGCAGCAGCCGACCCAGCACAGCCCGCCGTGCTAGGAAGATGGGATGGCGCAAGGGTGTCGACATATGTTGCATCCCACACCAAAGGCCGACCTAACTTCCAAGGCATTATGGTCATTCCGTCCGGTCTCTTCCCATCGTCGCGTGCCAAGCCATTGGGTTCTAAAACAGCTGGCACCCCGGCGGTGACAAGAGCTCGACGGATAATGTCATTGATGCTGGCGTGCCGCGTAATCCGGCCTGCGCTAGGCCATGATGTCCGAGGCAGTCGACAACTTCCCCGCATTGGCAGCGATGCAGAGCCACGCAAGGAGCGCCCAAACGCAGACAAGTAGCAAAAAAAAAAAAGTTGTCGTAAAGTGCCCTAATTTTAGTATGAATTCACATTTCTATTTATACCTTGTAACATTTTTGTGCATTGTGAAACTGTTTTACTTTTGTGAATCTAATCCATTGCTTTTGACTTTCTTATGCTTAATACAAGCGTGATCAGCTTATGTTAAACTTTTTTTTTTTTAAAGGGGATTTTGATTTAAACAGATTATGCCACCCGCATCGTTACAAATTAACTTAACCTACTACTACTACTTAAAATTATCTATCTCTACGAATAATTCCAATATTTACGAGCCTGTACAGCATCCTGGCTGGTTCCGAAGCAGGAGCAGCAAGGACGCTGTTACATACCCCAGTCTCGCACATATTATTACATAGGACTAACAAATCTCGTCTTTCCGGCTCGTTTCGGACACACTCCATGATTATATGATGTTGAGACCTAATGGGTATCGTGGTTGTAGAAGGATATAAATGAAATTCATGTGTACAAGATAAAGTCTATTCAGATGACCATCAATGATAAGCATAATGACGCTTCTTAATATTAGTTACACGGTACCAAGTTATCGACACGGCGCTGGGAAAACGACTGGCCGCTAAACTCTATACGCGGGGAACATTGCATTTTGCCCCGCTAGCATTCCTGCTACCTGTAGTCCCTACATATATGATAAACATCTTCAATCAAGTTGCATTCTACACAATTTGGTGACTCAACTTTACCCATTAGAAAAACAAATTTATTTAAGGGTATGTGTCCGGAGCGAAGTCGAAGGGCTGTTATGATTGTCTGTCTTCCCATATTGGCACTGTTTATCCACGTACTAAACTTTAGTTTTTTACAATTGGTATGTTTGTGCTATCGCAACTCTCAAAAGATGAATAAACAAAAATTTATATAAGGTGTACGGCTCGACTGGCTGTTCACAATGGTGTGCTGGTGCCTACGCTTATGTATGAAAGTGAATGTTGGGTGTATCAAAAGAAGCATGAAAGTAGAATAAATGCTGTGGAAATGCGTTCCTTGCGAAGCATGTGTGGCGTGACTATAAATGATAGGCTGAAAAATGATGTGTTAGGGCAACGGTGTGGTTTAAAAGATGATGTAGTGACAAAAATGTAAAAGAGTATGCTTAGATGGTTTGGTCATGTTGAGAGGATGAATGAAAGGCGACTTACAAAAGGTATTTAGAAAGCAGATGTGAGTGGAAACGCCGGGAGGGGACGCCCTAGGAGAATATAATTATAGTAACCTAATTGATGATGTTCTTCAGAAAAGTCAGGTGAATGTAAAGGAAGCAAAATGAGTATGAGGGTAGCATGTGGCGTTCTATAGTTTACCTCTACCCCCATGTGAAAGGCGTGAGTTTATGTTTATGTATCTGTGGTTGATCTCCTATAAGTCACCGAGTTGTCATCTACACGACAATACATAACACAATTTTACAAACACTGTTTACAAAAACAATACCAACACAATCACCTATTACATGCGTTCCGAGTTGCGATAATATCGATATTCGCGTGCTAAAACCCGTACCGAATGAGCGTGAGCGCGATAACGATGTCCCGTGAATCGTCATACTCGTAGATGACGTCATGATATTCGCCGTCTTGCGATAACGCCGACCATGCCTTTTACTAATATCGCCGTGAGCGCTGTCAAAAATGACAGTGTGCTGTTTTGTTTTGAGTCGCATCTTATCGTATCGTGGCATTTTCAAAATTGTTTTTCTGGCTATAGTTGCTATCTAACCTAAGAAGAACAAATTTTTGGTGTATACACAGAGAAATACTCTAATATCGTTTTGACATTGCGTGAGCACCGTGAGCGCGTTCCGAGTTGTTGACAGCCCTCGGCTGTCATAATCGTAATATCTAAATCAGAACGCATGTGAGACGATGTGAGCGCTGTGAGCGATTATAGCCAACTAGCTTTCGCCCGCGGCTTCGCCCGCGTGGATGTCGGTTATCGCATAAAAAGTACCCTATGTCCTTCTCCATATCCCAGGATATATCTCCAATTTCTAACTTAATATTAATTTTAATGTGATTCACTATGTGAATACAAACCGAAACAAATGATTTAATATAGTAAAAGTACTTGTGTTCTGAACGTGAATGAGTCTTTACCTAAAGATAACAAACACAAAATCAAAATACGTAATTTCACTCAAATTCTTAAAGCAATCAATTGTATCAAATAACAACACGAAATAAAAATGCGACACGAATAATAATTTTAAAATAATTCACGTAAGTGTATTATGCCAACTATGTCAAAACAAAACGAAATCCTCCGAAATGTCGCATAATACAACGTTTGTGCTGAGATAACGCTCGAAATGTCTAATGAACACTATTGGTGCTTATCTTTTCTCAGGGTCACGTTCGCAATTGGACAAAATATTTGACATTTATTTTGTACTTGCAACACGATCTGGCTGTAGAATTCGATTAATCGACTAATACTTGACCGGTTGACATTTTAGCGGGAACACCACTAAACGAACGAAAAAAAAAAGAAAACAAAATACGTCTATACTCTGTGGTCGTGTGGCGGTGTGACGCGATGCTTAATGTAAACCTTAGAATAATAACTATTATTCTAAGATGTAAACATTCATCAAGGTTATACTTGCGTAAAGGAATGGATTCAATGAGAAAACGGTTTAATCTTAGAAGAATCTTATACAGAATTACTAAGGAATAAGTGTAGATTTTGTATTGAGTGTTAGTTTATCGAAAAGTGATACATATGTCAGTGAAAAAGTAACGAAAGTTTTGTAATGCACAAACTTTAGTCATATGGCCGCCGTGTTTAGTAATGTTTTTATGATAAATATTCTTGTATACTCTTTGAAATACACATAAGTAGCTAGCTTATTTATCTACGAACATAATTTGGCTAAAAGCTACTGATATTATAGCGTATTGTTATCGTAATCGTATTTCCAAGAGTAAAATTCGGCAAACAAATACCTACAAAAAGACAATAAAATGGATATAGTATGTTATCCTTAAGAGATAGACATATGCCATCGCGGACTTTTTTGAAGACCTTTATAAGATCCATAATTCCACCATACATTGTTTTGTTATATCTCAAAGGGTTTAGACAGCGTTTTCGTTGAAAGCTCTCAGACGGCTTATTTTTTTCCGACACCTCCAACAAATATCGTTAATTTATACTAAAATTCATACAAAAACTTAACAAATTATATACTTAAACCTTCCTCGAGAACCACGCTATCCATCGGTGAAAACAACATGAGAATCGGTGCAGTAGTTTTTGAGTTTATCGCGAACAGACAGACAGACAGACAGATGGACAGACGCGGCGGAGGACTTTGTTTTATAATATGTAGTGATTCGGAAAGCGACCATTGTTTGTCATCTTAGTTCCATCCAATATTACATCATGCGCCATGTTATTGATTATGTCATTATGTTCTAAACTGCACGCCACAGAGTACTATAAACTATACTCTGCACGCACAGATAACTCTAAGCCGGCGGCGCATACGCCGCTGCCGACGGAATGGCATGTTACTATTTTTAAATGCTATAATATTATTTTTATAAAAACTATTAGTAATAATTATGTATTGTGTATTTATGTTATTTTTTATCTCATTGTATGCTGCACCGGTAGAAGAAGAAGAGAAGCTCGTGGGTAAGTAATAACAACCGCACGGGTCGATCCGTCAGGTTAAGTTACGCTTGCCGGGGTTGGTCCGTGGATACTGACCATCTTTACATACCGAGACTCCTCCGTGCCTCGGAAAGCACGTTAAGCTGTTGGTCCCGGCTGTCATTCGTGGATCTTTGACAGTCGTTACGGGTCGTCAGAAACCCAAAAGTCTGACAGCCAGTCTTACCAAGGGGTATCGTGTTACCCAGTTACTGGGTTGTGGAGGTCAGATAGGCAGTCACTCCATGTAAAATACTGGTATTCAGCTGCATCCGGTTAGACTGGAAGCCGACCCCAACATAGTTGGGAATAGGCTAGGCAGATTGATTGTATGCTGCACCGATCGACGTCATCTCGTCAACGCCAGCTGTCGTTGAAAACCAGCGCTGGGGCTCTGTCTCGCATATGGTCGCAGCATTATGCTGAGCGATGGCCGTTTTGCGTCGATGTGACGCATGTTTACCACCAACTTGTTTTTTTTTTGTGCTGTGTTCTTTTTTTGCGTCATGTTTATCGCAAATAAACGTTTTTTTCTTTCTTTCTTTTCTTTATGTATGTTTCTATAAAAAAGGTATTTTCACATCTGCTTAAAAAACGAAAACAAAATGTTTCCATTCCATAAGCTTCTTCCTTTATGTAAGAACTTGTTACTGTAGTATCTAATTTAATTTGGGCGGCTTCCAACTAGTGTTGTGAACTTATGAGATCACCAATGGCAGCCAGATGGCAGCGCAAGACACAATATTGCATTATATTAGTTACAGATGGAACATTTTCTAAGATGGGCGAAAGTTTTTCTTGACTTTGAACATTTTTATATTATTTTTATTTTGTAATAACTAGATGGTAAACTGTCACAACCGCCAGAATACCAGCCCAGAGCGAAATCTGGAATGTCTCATGCGTTATTATTACATCGGCATGCTATGAGTGCCGTCCAAAAGCCAAACAGCGTTGTTTGGCGGCAGAAATAGAAATGTAAATACTAGGGATGGGCCGAATTTCGTGTCACATTCAGTCTCATTAGCACCATACATTCAAACTCAAGCTTTATCAATTAAACCGGCATTTTTGAATTGTCAATGAGTCGTTCACTTAGTCAGAAAGTTGATGCTAGTTGGCCGTTCTAAAACATATGTACATCTCTAAAACGACATCACTGATATCTGTAAAGGAAATCATCATGAGCAAACTTGGACTTATAAATTAAGTAATACAAGTCTGAAACAAAAAATAACCCTAAATACCTGTAATAAAACTGTTCCACTCCAGTCTAGTTTATTTATTATTACTTAAGTTCTACAATACAACAACTCTGATCAATAATAATAATAATGTAAATGGAGACCAATCATGCAAAAAACCAAATGTGTGTCCGACCTCGACGCGGCCATCCAACAACTCTGTTTTTTTTTTCTTCATAGCTTATCCAAACAGCCACACAAATTGAATCGTTTCGGTGTTGTCAGCACAATTAGTCGATTACAAGTAATCGAATACAAAAATAAATTACATTAAAACTTAGATCACAGTAAATTGAGTCAAATAGTTCAATTATAAATTAAAACCTAACATACCTATTATTATATATATTATACAAATATTAAAAATAAAATAAAAGTTTAGTGCGAGGAACAGGGTGTAAAGTTCACTCATACTCTATAGTAAAGGGAGGATCCTCCGACCAGACGAGTGTTGTGTGTCTGGTGGGCAACTGCCCAACGGTTGATGTCGGGATGTTGTATATATGCTAGTCGCGCGGTAAAATCTGATAGCGCGATGCAGGATTTGTGACGTCAGGTCTTTGATGCGTAGTTCGCATGTGGCGTTGTTGATACCGCTACAAACACTAAACTTTATTCTTGACATTTATATGCGCCCTTATAAATGTTCCGAGCGTAAATTTTAGCGTTGAATTCAAGTGGGTAGACAGAAAAAGAAAAAGTGAAGTGCTTGAAAAAACATTTGTTTCACAAATTCTGTCACTTGTGTTCTCATTCCGATTCTAGGCGTTGACGTTGCCCGTCACTTTGGCACAGATTTTTTTTATTTCGATGTTAATCGTAATTACTATGCCCAAACTATGCCTGGTTGTCGTCGTCATATGGATATGGAAATCGCAGCAAGAGCTGTTGTTATAGTTCTGAAGAGAGGCTCTCATAGATCTGTAGCAATACTTCTCGGTATGTTGCGACGAGCTATCCGAAGCGTGTGGGAACACTTCCAGGAGACCAGGAATGTAGATAGGAGCCCTGGATCAGGAATAATTAGAGCCACAACTTCCCAGGAAGGCCGCTATATCAGGTTAATTGCACGAGGAGAGTGTACTCTAACTGCCCGGGCCTTACAAAATCGGCTCCGGGAATCTACTGGTATCATGGTGATCAAACCATTCGTAATCGTCTCCACGAAGATGGTCAACATGCCCGAGTGCGTGATTTTTATTTATTTATTAGTTTTATTTTATCCCTTACATTTAGTTTTTTTGTGTTGTGTATTTATTTATTTATTTGTTAGTAATATTAATTTTGTACTTAAATAAGGTTAGTATTGTTACGTGTAAGGGCCGCCTTTTGCGGTGAAAGCCTCCTCCAAACCGTTTCAGGTGGCTCTGTCCTTTGCCCGTCTGGGCCATAAGGCTCCGGCTATATGTATGATGTCGTCACTCTATCTTTGAGGAGGTCTACCCTTCCTTCTTTTTTTATATATTGGGTACCAATTTGAAATAATTTGTGACCATCTTTCATCCATAGCTCTCTGAACATGACCTGACAATTTCCATTTCCGTGTCAGTACCTGTAATTTTTTTTTATTTTTTTTTATTCTGCTGTGAGTTTGCTCTTGACTTTAGTCTAGGTCTGGATGACAGAGACAAAGTCTACGATGGAGTGAGCTTAACCAGAAGAAGTCTGTTCACTCTCACTTTGAATAGATTAGGGTTTGACCGAATCCTCGCCTTTGTTCTTTTCTTATCACTGAAATTTTAACTCGTATCTTTTAATTTAATGTTCATGCTCGGTTCTATTCCTCTTTGCATGATATTCAACTTAAATTGATAAGAGCCCATCGAGCAGTATTATAGTACGCTCGCGAGCATTTGAACTTGGCAATGAATAACTGGAGGACTGTACTTTTTACAGATGAATGTAAGATCAAGTTTTTCAGTCATGATAAACGAGTCCACGTGTGCAGAAAAGAAGGTGCATGTTTCAGAGAACAATGCTTCCACGGAATAGACCATTTTGGAGTCCCAAGTGTTATGGTATGAGCGGGAATAATCTTGGTAGGCAAAACAGAGCTGGTAATTCTGGATGAGGGTACTGTAACCGCCGCCAGTTACATTTGAGCGGGTAATCCAACGTCATGTCATTCCATTTTCACAAAGAGAGGGCGCTGGCTCTGTTTTTATGCATAACAATGCTCGCGCATATATTGCCCGTGCCACACAAAAAGCACGGCGGACGATGTCATTACGTCAACGCTGGCTGTCGCTGAAAACCAGCGCTGGGGCTCTGTCTTGCATAGGGTCGCAGCATAATGCTGAGCGATAGCCGTTTTGCTTGGATGTGACGCATTTTTCCCCCGTAGTTTTCTTATATATTTTTTTTTGTTTATGTTCTTTATTGCGTCATGTTTACTGCAAATAAACGTTTTTTTCTTTCTTTCTTTTTTTTTTCTTTTCACTTTCTGAGTTTTATATCAATAATAATAATAATAATAATACGGATTTTCCATGGCCAGCTATGAATCTTATCTATCTCAACCCCATCGAGCATTTACGGGATTAATTGACAAGGATCCTTATAGAAAACAACAGCCATGGTAATAGTCAACAGGAGCTCATATACGCTAAAACTCTGTTGGGAATCTTTTTTTTTTTATAACAGCCCATCACTTGGTGGCCCTATTTTATTTGAGTATATACTTTAGAACTGTTTAGATAATGTAGGTTCATCATCATCATCTTTTCAGCCGAAAGACTGCTGGACATAGGCCTCCTCCAATTGGGAGGGGTTTGCCATAATCACCAAGCTTGTCAGATGGGTTGGCGATCGCAGTATGGTGTTAAAAATGCATAGAAAACGCTGATTCCCATTCTCTAGTAAGGCCTGTGTTCACCAACATTCAAACCATCGGTTAGGTATTTAAACAGTTGGTTTATGTCAAATTTCCTAAGTAAAGAACTGATTAAATATCTAAACAGTTGATTTAAATGTTGGTGAACACAGGCCTAAGTCCCTTAGTCGCCTTTTACGACACCCACGGGAGGAAATGTAGGTTAGACATCTATATTTTATGCTTTATTCTAAACTATCCCTACCCGCCCCTGTTTTGTCAGGACTTGACAAAACATCAAGATTTCTTTATTATATTTAAGTTTAATATTAATGTTTTATACACATAAACCTTCCATTATGTATATTCCAATGGGAATAAATTATCTAAATGATGGAGAAAATCGCATCAAAATCCATTGTGTAGTTAAGAAGAAATAAACGCTCACACGGACAGATACGAAAAGAGACTTTATTATAGGGCTACTACAAACAGGTGCCCCAGGTAGCAAAATGACATCTACGGCAAAAAAATTACGTCATCCCAAGGTCATTTTAGGGTCCGTAGTTTATTCGTCGATTATGTACGTCACACTAACGTTATTTTAATGTCTGGTACTCAACGGAACGTCCTGGTGACGTCGATTTAGCGTCATGTCTTGAGGCTGTGACAAATTGACTTCATCTGATGGGACCCCCCGACGTCAAGACATGACGTCTCTTACGTCATAATGACGTAAAAATGCTACCTGGGGCGACACGCGACGCGATACAAAGAGGTCGCTCGTCGCGTTACACACGGTGCCTGTGTGTCGCGCCTGTTTATAGGAGCCTTTATACTGTGTGATATTGATACTTATCTATAAATAATCGATATTAGTGATAATCATAGGTGAACCTACCACATAGACAGCTTGAGCGATTTCCGTATAATGAGGTTTTTGTCCATCAGAGTCCGAAATAACCTTTTGTCGTCCCCGGACGCAGGATATTCATGAAGACTTCCCCACGTCAGAAATAATTGGGTTCATGTCAACAATGTGTTATAATTATTTCAGTTATGCCTATAATTATTTATGTTTGTTGAATAAATACAATAATTTCTACGAACTTGTATGATCAAAAGTAAATGTATTGACTTCGTGTGATTGGTCGAGACTGACAATTATCGACGAACAATCACATGCAAGTAAAATGGTGGGAATAAGAAAATACTCGGCGGGCATTTGAGTGATATGCTCGCCATGGCAGACCATTCGTGTTTCGACATCGGTGCTAGTCACTTGTATCACGTCCGAGTCAAACTGTTACTGTACTGCTGTAATAAAGCTGATCTATCCAAGTTATAAACAGTGTTTTTTATATTCAAAGTCCTTACTTCTGAGTGTTGAACCAGTACAGTTTACAAATGCTACAATAGATCTGCCTATCTGATGGTAATCTACATTTAAGAAGTGAAATGTAAACCAGAAGTTTACGGAAAAAAAAAAATATTGAGTTAAAATCAGCTCTAAAAGATATCCATACTAATCCATACTATCCATACTAATATTATAAATGTGAAAGTAACTCTGTCTGTCTCTCTGTCTGTCTGTCTGTATGTTACGTTTTCACACCTAAACCGCTGAACCGATCGTCATGAAATTTTGCAGAGATATAGCCTGGGATGTGGAGAAGGACATAGGCTACTTTTTTACGCGATAACCGACATCCACGCGGGCGGAGCCGCGGGCAAAAGCTAGTCGAAAATAAATTGAACGAACCGAAATCGTTTTTATATCTCGTGAATCACTTTTTCGATTTAAGTATTTTTTATCGACTTCATAAATTATATGTAGATTATGGATAATAATAAGTTCTATAGCTAGCCCATTTAAAATATATTTTGTTCTGTTAGATAACATAGAGCCAAACCTAATTTATTTATAAACATAAACCGAAACGTATTTTGTAAACAAACAGAATATTCCCAACAAAAATAAGGAGTAATTATAGCAAAGTATGGAGTAAATAGCAAAAATTCATCCCAGTGTTTCAATATTTGTTGAGCTGCCTTGATACAAGTGTTTGTACAACCGCCTCAGCGGGAAGATGTCTTTAAGTTGTAATAAACGCAAAAAACATTTCAAAAGTGTCGAGTTCATTTATTTAGCTTATGTATTTGTGCTTAGGTATATCGTTGTTGCCTTTAGAGATAGTTTTTAAGTTAGTTGAACTTGCTTTTTGTAATTCGATGAGAAGACTAAGGTCCTTTGTACACATACATTTTTCTTGCCGTGAAAAACTAAAGTTTATACGCCCTGTATAGGCGCGGTCGTCAGTGTTGTATGGATAACAATGGAAGCTTGTGACAGACACGTTTTTTCTACAGCGCGGTTTATAGACCGTACCGTAAAGAATCCGTGCCGAATATAAAGGGCGTACTCGTAAAGCCCGCTTGCACCACAAATGACTTTCACTGCGTTTAACGCTAAACGTTTCAAACATCTGTGGCGGCATCTACAAAACCACATGCGAACTACGTCCTGACGTCACACAAATCCTGCATCGCGAAGGCAGAGTTTACCGCGCGACTGGCATTTAAGGCGATCCCTTAGCGTGAGCGTTCGGTCCTTCTCTATCCTGTCACAGCGGGGACGCTCTGTCCCGCTCCCTGCGTACGCCGAATTCACACAATTTTTGGAATCATTAAAAAAATAGAATAGTGATCTTTTGAAATTAAATAAAACGTGAATTATTGAGATTTTTAAATTATCTATCCATTAGTGTAACTCTCAAATTAATGGAACGTCAACTCTTTAGCAAAAGGTGCATGCAATCAATAATTTTAGTACTTTTTTTACACGGAGATTTCAAATGTACTTATAACACATAAAAATAAATAAGAACGTGCAATGTGATGATAGGATATCGTACATTAATAATTTGTTTTAGATGTAGTTTATTTCTCTTAATTAATGAGTTAATGGCCTCTGAAAAACGCGTTTTGCGCGGGGTAAGCGCATTAAAGATCATCCCGACAACTGCCGGGAAGTAGCCCACCAGACGCTACACCTGTCTGGTCGGAGGAGCCTCTCTTTTCTATGTAGGATGAGTGAACTTTACACCCTGCTCCTCAAGATGACAGAGACAGAATAATATTTTAAATAAATAAAATTTTAAGTGAAAGCACGTGAATATATTCGCAAGAATTTGGCAGAATCATCAAAGCGCTGATTCCTTTTCTCCTTTACCAATTGTTATGTCTCTTGATACTTTTTATTTTGTTTAAATGTATGTTTATACGAATCTGTGTATTAGTATTATTTTTTTTCACTTTCGAGTTGTCCAGCTCTTATGCTGCACCTGCCATGTTCTTTTCACAGCATCACCCTAAGGTTGACTGATAGAAATTGCCTCAGGCATTAAGTCCGTCTTTGCACGGTATTTTTGACGTGAAAACGTCTAATAAATCGATGAACGCCGGCTGCATGCACGAAAAAGGATGAAAGAAGAAAGAAAGAAAAATAGGTTTATTTGTCACAGAAACACGTGCATACAAAAAGATAATTAACTTGAGTAGGTAGGTATACAGAAAAATAAAAAAACAAATTAGATCTACATTCTAATCACGAGTACAAAACCAAAATAGTCGGCCGCTGCACGTCATGACTGTGACAAGAAGGCTTCCACTCAGCATGATGCTGTGCTATGAGGGAGCCACAGCACAGCGCTGATTTTCAGTGGTTACCCGAAAAAGACGTATAGAAACCAAGTCAGGTTTAATAAATTGAACATAAATAGGCAACTAAATAAAATAAAACAAACAGTACTCAGAATATAATCTAACTATATAACCAGATATATGAATAAATATTATTAGATAACATTTAAAAAAAAAAAACCGCAGGCATCACAGTGCAGAAATAAATAAAGTAGGTATCCACTAAAACATACTATTACGCAAGAATATAATTATGTCTCGCTCACACCCCCATCTTCGCGTCGCCTGCGCGATGACTCATTGTCCCGTTACGCTCATTGTCCCGTTACGCACATTGCACGCTTGCGCCGCATCAATGTTTTGTTATGATGTTTAATAATAATAATAAAGATTTATTGCTCAAATAGGACTATATTACATGGCAAGGTAATATATAAAGCACAAACATAAACGTTAGTGGGTGCCGTACTGTCTTCTTAGATAGGTTACAAAATAACCTGTGTTTAGGAGAAACAGTTATGATGTTGTCACGTTAAACTATCGTCCGTAAACCAACTTTACAGACAACCAATTTTTTTTTACTTGTACATAAAGTTATAATAAATAAATTTGTACGTCTAAATGCAGTTAGTGATTTGGAGTACAAGTGGGCCTATGACAAAAACCGACTAAACAGCTAGAAGCTGTTGGCAAATAATACGATTTTGAGCGAACGCGTCTCGTACACTCTTGAGTTGTCGTAAGTATCACTCGAAACCTCATCGTCATCATTTCAGCCGAAAGACGTCCACTGCTGGAAGTAGGCCTCCCTCAAGCACCCACACTTTGACCGGTTCTGTGCTTCCCGCATCCAACGGATTCCCGCAGATTTTTTTTGCCTGTCAGTCTCTCTGTTTGTTCCGGCTAATCTCTAAAATGGCTGGACTGATTTTGACGGGACTTCCACTGGCCGATAACTGATGTTATAAGGAATAACTTAGGCTAGTTTTATTTTAGAAAACGCCAGACGGGCGAAGGCGCGGGCAGCAGCTAGTCTTGTAAAAAAACCTAAACTTGTAAAACCTTTATTATGAAAACATATTTTACAAACTAAAATATTTTATATTTATTTTCTAAAAAGTAAAATAATATTACATGTTGTAACATAAAATCTTTTCGTTCGAACATTTTTTTATTACAAAACTTCAAATATTTTAAAATAAATAAAATATAGATTATTTATATGCCTTAAGTCTTTAAATTTGATTATCTCTGAGTTAAGTACCTACATTTTAAAGTTTATGAAAAAGGTATTATTAACTATTGCTTTTTAGGAAAATTAAAATTGATTTTCAAATAATTTGACACCTCATAGTGAAGTCTCGCGTTTATGCCAAAGTAGACATAAGGTATTGATTTTTTCCAATTTCCAATTCTCATTAACATTCCAATGTCTGGATTTATGCCCGGTCAATGTCAAAATCAAAATATTTTATTTCCCATAAGCCAAGTTATGAAACGTCCGAAGGTAAGTGCACGGTTACAATTGGTCGTTTCCTATGGAGAAAAGCCGGCAAGAAACTCCACGGTTACTCTTTTAAAAATAATTGGCTTTTACAATGTTTTCAAATTACAGCCTCCAGCCAGAGTATAAAACTTATAAACTAAACGATTGCACGCTAAGGGCACCCCCTATGGGATACGAACCTCGGCTTATTACTGCGTCGGGGGGAGGACAGCAAGGGACAGACTGGATCAGGGTTATTCTATGGGGAATTAAAGCTACAGGCTCAGCTACGGCGCGGGCTAGCGCTTCGTCGAGCAAGGGTCGGGGGGAGCTTTATTACAAGAGAACACAAGTATATGGCTGCATCTCCCTCTCAACAATGTGCATACGAAAATTTAATCAAATATATCCTATAGTTTAGTCACTATAGCTAGTCAAATATTGGCAATATATACTCTATTTATACAAATAACTGCACATTACACAAACACTAACTGTACATTAGACAAATAACTGTTATCACCCTTTCGTTATTTCGTTGTAAACGTTTAATAAACTCCGTTATTTCACGAGAAATACAAAGCACTTTAATCTATTTACCATTTACATTAAAAAATAACTCTAAAGTGCAGTAATTTCAACAATATTACACAATAACTGTCGTTATTTAGCCGTTATTTGTCTAATGCTATAGTGAATGGAGAATAGGTAGTAAAATCCATAGTCGACCCATCACTACTAATATATTTAGTTTTTAGAATAAATCACTTTAAAAAATTTCTATGCTAGGATTTATTTGATAGTTCCAATGAAAATACTCTTAAGGCGCGGGCCCACCGCGGTGCACGGAGAGGCTACGCACGTGTATTAAGCTTCGCTTTGTAAGAAAGTATGTGGTTTTGTCCACTGCTCACGGAGAGGCTACGCATGAATTGACGTCATTGATACATGCATGGCTTGCTCGAATAGGCGGTTACATAGCTCAACGCTGTCGACGTGGGTCTACGTTTCCACTGGAATACACGAATATGAGCCACGACTATGTACAGCTCACTTATCGCAGCGCAGTTTTCAGTCATACACCTTGTGGAATACCTATTATATTATATTATTACCTTTGACGCTCGCTTTCCCGCCCGTCCCACCTCCCCACACCTCCCGCAGTGATGCCCGTGTCCGTGGATTGCAGTGGCACGTACATAGTCGTGGGTCATATTCGTGTACTCCAGTCGAAACATAGACCCACGTTGTCAAACAAATTAATACACGCAGCTAAAATGCGCCGCGTGCCCGTGCACAGCATGCGCCGCGGTGGGCCCGCGCCTTTATGCATTTGTTGTATTGCCAGTGTTTTCATTTATTGTCGTATTGTTGTCTCCAAATTGTGCTTTCCTAATAAGCATTTAGTAAAAAGCTGATATTTTGATGTTACAAACAGATACTTCAATTTTATTTATTTGTATAGATTACTTTCACACAAAAGTAGGTGCTTGTGGCTTTTCAAGCAGTCATTCATTTTAATTCAAAATGTTGGCAATGCGTGGACCTATACTCCATTAAAAACAACATTAGACATTTAAAAAAACCTTTTTTACAGTCCGTTCAACCGATTTTGACTTCTATTCCGTAGGCATAAGGATGCCATTAAAAGCAAAAAAGTGATTACAATACCAACTGTTTACTGCAGCTGCCATTTTTTATGCCACCAACGCAATAGAAGTCAAAATCGGTCAAACGGACTCTAAAAAAGATTTACTTAAGAGGGCGTACAAGGGTCCAATAGCGCCACTCCTTTAAAAAAATATTGTCTCGTGACTGAGAAGGAATTATGAAAAACGGCTCAACAGCGATCTCGGTGTGTCTAGAATGTTCTAATACCTTTTATAAAGTTTTATATTGAGACACGAAGCAACAAAATTTGATCTAGAGAAATGTGGCCGTTTTTCTTTAGAATGAATTTTGTTGCTAAAATGGAGTTATAGTTTTTTTAATTTAATTTATTTATAAAGATTATCACAGACGGTGATACTTTATTCACATAACAATCTAGCCTATTAGCTAATAAGTAATTTAAATAGTACTTAAACTGCTAAGAAATTATAATGTAGAACTAGGTGAAAGTAAAAATTTACCTTAAGGTGTTTAACATTTTAATTCCTTGACTGCAAATTCGAGCAGTTCTGTGCCATTTTAAAAATAGGTAATTTGTTCCAGCATTTCAAATCAAAAAGCATGATAGATAGATAGAATACTCTTTATTATGTACACCATAAAAATTACAGATATAAATACAGTACTGTTACATAGGGTGTCACAATGGTCTTATCGCTAAAAGACATGAGATGCCATCATGGTATCTTTGAATATTTCTGCACGAATTTAGATGCTACTCAAGACCAGAAAATTAAATAAGTACCATTAAAATTAAGCTCAGGGTAATCTCAGTTTTAATTATGTCAAGAATATGCTATAGACTAATTTTAAATGAACTTAGCTTTATTTTACTAGAAACTTAAATTGCACATACATCCTCCACATTTACTTGGTTTTAAAACGTTCTGTATTATAACTTTGAAATAAAGTGGGTAGGTACACTTAATACCGACGTTTTGAAATGGCGTGGCAAATAAACGCGTACACTTTTCATGGCGCACATTGTTCAGCCAAGTGTTCCGTGACACGGCCCATTTTGGGTACACTGGGGTGGCGCACCTTGGGTGGTGCAAGTCTGATACTTGAGGCGATAAATACATATTAGGTTATAATATCAGCTATCTTTTGGATTTATTCAAAAAGAAAATTTGTTGTTACGTTAGGTAGATAGATAATGGTGCCGATTCCCTTGTCCACAAACTAAACGAAAAATCTCAGTGCATCTTTTTCTTTCCATTTCATTAAGAAAAGGACAGAAGAAATTTTTTGTTTAGTCCTGTCAAATTAATCAGCGCCTGTCACTATTCCATACAAGTTTAGACGTGATTAAAAACTTGCCGACTAAAATTACTTAAATTTACGTCAAGCGCTGATTAACTTGACAGGACTAAACTAAAATTTATCTTCTGTTCTTTTCTTAATGAAATAGAAATAAAAAGATGCACTGAACTTAAATTTAGTTTAGTTTCTGAACAAGGGAATCGGCACCATTTTATATTCGCCATTACGTGTATCCTCCACAGGGGACTAATTTGAACAAAGATAGACACTCTAATTGCGTAACATACTATCAATCACATTCTGAATGATTTTGAAGGATATTGCTGATCCATTGCTTTATATGTTCGAAAAATTTGTCTGCTCAATAACGTAAAAAGCGCAATGAATTTTGTCAAACTGTCAAAATGAAACCCATTCCTACTGCAAGAGTGTTTCGCAATTACCCCGTTGTTCTCAACGAGCAGTCTACTTTGTATTATTATTATTTATTTATTATTTTATTATTTTTAAGAAGGCTTACAGACTAATTACAAATAATAGGTAACAACAACAAATTATCAGGTTGCTAATAACAAGCCTCCACAGGTATATAGTATATCGATTACTTATCTATCGCTGAACAAATAAAGCACAATTGTGAACAAAAGTAAGCAGGTTAGGTTAGTTTATTTACTTATATAATTGTGTAGAATAAGAGACATGTACAGTCAGTTAATTGCAGTCAGCTAATTGCAGTCCCCCTTGCATAAATGGTTGAGACTTTTTAGAATACGAATCGACAGAATTTTATAATTCTTAATTTTATTTAAATACTTATACGAAATCTATCCAAAACTAGAAAAATATGAAAATCATACGATGTTTTAGTAAAAAAAAAACTTCAACCATTTGAGCGAAGGGGGGTCAGCTAATTGCAGTAACTGGCTGTACATGTACAGTCAAGGAAATATCAAGAAAATTTACACCGTATGTAATTTTTCCGTGTTATAGCTATTTCATACAACTGTCACCGAATGACAGTTGTGATTTGGATAAACAGATAATTTAAGCTATTAGTTGATTAGCTTAACATTCAATTTCCCTGACTATATATAGTTTGAGTATATGTCAGATTATAATATTTAATTAAATGTTGGTTATATTTTTGAACCTGTAATACATTATGTATAGAACACATTCGGCACTACTTTGATGCAACAACAGTACAGTAGCTACAATATACAGGATTTTTTTTAAATCAGTGCTTAAATTTTGACAAATTAAACTTAAACGTGTTTTATTATACACCTATTTCTTATTTTGATATGTCTTTGTACAAAAAAATTAAGTTTTCGTTAACGAAAGATTTTTATTTTGAAACTGGTATAATGGATACTCGTCGCGCAACGCGCCGGCGGCGCGGTTAGTGAAGCGGAACGCAGCAGTAGGTACCTACCTATCAGCTGTGCGCTCGCCCTTTGATATTATTACGAATAGATTGTATCCATATTTTGCTGATTTAATGTGGACCAATAAAAAAGTATTGAACAAATAATGGAATTGTCTTCTATTACTGATACTGAATCACCAAAAAAAATTGCGCACTGGTTAAAAACTTATCCTGTATAAAATGTTAAAAAGAAAAAAAAACACCGATTCTGATCCTCATGGCGATAGTTTCTGAAAGAAAAACCAATAAAGCCAAAAGTAGGAGCAAAGCCGTTTAATTAATTTGCGTGTAATAAAAACACTATCTCAATTATTTTATGTTCATGTAACTATGTCTAAACATCACTTTCTATTAGGACTTGCACCATACAACAAACGTCACACTTCCACATAACCGTTCAATTTGGCGCTGCGCCGCGACACTGAGACGTGATACAGTAACGCTATGACGAATTTAAACAAAAACTTTGGCCAACTTGTTACTGAACCAAAACGTGTGTGAAGCTTCAAAAAACGCAAGCAACGAAAACCTATTTATTTATTTATTTATTTAATACTTATAAACAGACAAGAAGAAATAAACAGAAAAATACGTACAAAGGTGATGTTTATTTCTAAAGAAATATTTCCAGCATACCTGATATAAGAAAGTAGAAAAAGATGTAGACAAGTGTGCAAGATTAGAAGAGAAAGAAAAATACATAAAATCAAAAAACTATTCACTAATTTCAATATAAACATACAAAAGGAAAAAAATATTTAAATCTAAAATAAGTATCACTAAAGTATATATAAATAAAATGTAGTATAAAATACATTCCCTATTTCCTCCCGTGGGAGTCGTAAAAGGCGACTAAGGGACGTACTAGAGAATGGGCAGCAACGTTCTCTGTGCATTTTTAACACCATACTGCGATCGCTAACCCGCATGCGCGATTATGGCGACCCCCCCCCCCTTTGGAGGAGGCCTATGCTCAGCAGTGGACGTCTTTTGGCTGAAATGATGAATGATGATGATGATGAAATATTAAATACATAATATGCAACTATGACAAAGTGGAAAGATAGTGTTCTTTTACTCTTCTTTTAAAAACTGCAACAGTTTGGCAGTCCCTAATGTCAGGTGGAAGTGAATTCCACAACCGAACCGCGTGCACAGAGAAGGAGTAAGAGTAGAAGTAAGTTGAGTAGGGAGGGGATTTAAGAAGATTTCTTAAGTGCGACCTGCAAATTGCATCAGAAGGTCGGGCATAAGAAAAGCGTTCCTGCAGATAGGATGGCGTTTTAGGGTTTTGAAGGATGTTAAATAGCAGACACAATATCCGAGAGTTCCCGCGAAGTCGAGTATGGAGCCACTTGAATATCTTGCGTAAAGTTATGTTTATAACTTTACGAAACAGATATTTTGCAAATGCTTAAGACCCATGTAAAACAGTCGTTTCTTTTTAAATCCACAACGGGGGATCTCATGGCCTCAATCTCACTTGATGGTAAGTGATGATAAGGCCGACGGTGGAAGCAAGCTTCACCCGGAATCCTTAACCACAGAGGAACTGGCTATCTTACCTCTAACTGCCGAAACACAACAATGCTGTTAACATTGTTGTTGTGGCTTCAGACTTAGATAAGATGGTGGTAGCTAGTTAGGCGGACTTAGAATAAGCGCTACCACCAACCGAACTGAGCAGAAAATTTTGCCCCCGCTGGGAACCGAACTCGGGACCTCTAGGTCTAAGACAGGTGGTCTTACCACTAGGTCACAGAACTGAATACATATTAAAAAATATATATATATATATATATATATCACGTATTCAACAACCATAACAGTGCCAGTGTGTGCAGCCCTGGCGAAACCCCTTCAAAGGGATTTCGCTAGCGTCACCGCGAGTGCCCCTGGCGCTCCTAGTAGCAAGCCCATGCCAGAAAAGGCGCTGAATAGGGCTGATAATGATGATGGTTTCGTGACGGTGCAAAGGAGGAAGCGCCGTTCGCGAACGAACAAGAACCGCTGCGGCAAAGCTCCTCCGGAGCCCGAAGTGAGTCTGCGTGCCGCAAAGCCGATCACACCGGTGTACATCTCCCGCCTGCACTACACCACTAAGGCGAAGGACATCGTGGAGTACGTGCGCCAAAGGACAACGTACACGCCGAGGGTGCAGTTACTGGAATCGCACCGGAACGTCAACTTCAAGGTGTTCATCGTGCGTGTTCCAAATCTGTATCTGCCCATCGTCATGGTAGAAGACTTTTGGCCGCAGGACGTGGTGTTCCATCGCTTCCGCGGACAAGTTCCACAGAACAGCACAAAGTGCAGCTAGTGCAAAGTGAAGTGCTACTAACATAGTCTAAGCCTTTTTATTAACACAAGCTTTAAATTAAAATATGTATGTTTAGGTTAAGGTATTTTTCTATGGGCCTGTGTTGCCTGAAATAAATGGTATTATTATTATTTTCGGGAGTGTTTTTTTTTCTCAGCTTTCATGCTGGTTTTTAGCTATATTTACGGGCCAGAGCCAAGTTAATGTAGCGTGTGGTCAATTTTATGGTGTGAGTGTGTTTTCTTCCTCTAATTGCATACATTTCCTGACGATTCTACATGTGTTTAGGATGGCTGCTTTCTGCATATTGATATAAAGAGATTCTTCTAGATTTATTAATTTCAGGCTACGGAGGAGATGGTTATTATTATTATTATTATTTCCTTTATTTAATTTTTATACATATAATTTACATTTTTAAATATTATATTTCTATAAAAACATACAAAAATAAAAACATTTAAAAATATAAAAAATAGCAGCCCACCGGTATCGGGAACAGGGTCCAAGCTACCGACGGTCAGGACTCCAGAGAGAGGAACCTCCTAACAATGCGAGCCGTGTCCAGGAGTACCGCTCTCTGAATCAAGCCCTTGATCCAGCTGCCCAACGAGAGCCTCCTTAGGTGTTGGTCAAGGCTCTTGGCAATTAAGCCATTGGCTGATACGACTATCGGCACAATGATCGCTGAGTCCACATCCCACATGTCGACAACCTCGCGAGCCAAGTCAAGATACTTGATTTGTTTATCTTTCTCGGCTTTTACGAGGTTCTCGTCATGTGGGACTGTTATGTCGATAATCATTGCGCGCCGCTCTATGCCATCCACCACCACTATATCAGGCTTATTGGCAACAATAGTCCTGTCAGTGATGATGGATCGATCCCAGTACAATGTGATATGTCCATTTTCGAGAACTGGGTCGGGCACATACCTCTAGTACGGCACTTCCGATTCCACTAGGTTGTATTTCAGAGCAAGTTGCTGATGGGTAATCCTGGCTACAAGGTTGTGTCTATGCAAGTATTCTTCGTTAGCTAGACGAGGACACCCGGAGATAATGTGTCGGATTGATTCTCCCGGACGGTGGCATGCCCGACAAATGTCAACCGTGCCATCCTTCACAATAAATCTCCGGTAATTGTTCGTCATGAAGATGGTTATTATTATTTTATTATTATTATTGCTGCTGACAGATTCAATGTACCCAGAGTCACCAATTACTTTGGTGACAGAACTCTAAAGAAACGAATACCATACATATTGAATAGTCTACCGGCAGACATAAGGATTGAAACAAATTATAATAGATTTAAAAGTAAATTTAAAAAATATTATTTGGATATGTAAGTGTGATTAAGTATTATTGTCTAGAGACTCACTGACCCTACAGTCAAACCATTGTAATGGTTTTTTGGGGCTAAGTTTATAAGTTAGGTACTTACCATGTTAAATAAATAAATAAATAATAATAATAATAAAAGAAAGAAATCATCTTTAATTGAAATACAGAAAATTTTACCCAATCGGCGGTAAAGTTAGTAGTTGGGCGAGTGCCAAAGGAGCATGTTTCATTATTCGTAAATGCTCTTTGAATACAGTTTAGTGTAGAACTTCTCTCGTGAAAAGAATGGTCAACAAGTGTTTTTCTATCATAAATCTTGGTAGATCTTGATAAAAGCAAACGGTAGAACTCTGCTTCTCATTATATAAGGTGTATCTATTCAAACACGAAATATTTTAAGAGTAACATCTATAGGTGGTAAAAAAGCCATAGCGGCAAAAAATAAAATATTTATCTGTATGTTGGAAGTGTGACTGTAATTTACATAGTTTTAATTATTATTGGGACACAAAATTATGAGCTATTTCACAGAACTACAGTTCTGAGTTATAGTATAGTTATTTCAAAAATAAAAGATGCGCGTAAGAACAGTTATTTTAACATAAATCAGCGTCATACGTAACACAATATTATGATGTCATAATGTTGGTGGTAGCTCGAAGAATTGCCAAACTTAAGTGGCAATGGGCAGGGCACATTGCGCGCAGAACAGATGGCCGTTGGGGCCGAAAGGTTCTGGAGTGGCGACCGCGTACCGGAAGACGTAGCGTTGGAAGGCCTCCCACAAGGTGGACCGGTGACCTTATGAAAGCCGCAGGAATCCGCTGGATGCGGGAAGCACAGAACCGGTCGAAGTGGCGGTGCTTGGGGGAGGCCTATGTCCAGCAGTGGACGTCTTTCGGCTGAAACAATGATGATGATAATGAATGTTGGTGCTCAAGAGTTATAGGAGCTCTTACAACTATCGACCACTGAATAGTTACTATCTTTGACCTATCACAATGAATTTAAGCGGCATAGAACTTTTTTAAGCAATAGGTACATTTTAATGTAGTTTCACTACGCTAAATTAATGTATTGCAAAATTAAAAAAAAAAACTTAATTGCAGTCATGTTATCTGTTAGATTTATTGACTAATATAAACTATGGCTCTTTCTCAACACGTTAATGTACTTAAGACTCCGTGCACGAAAAAGCTCTCTTTTGTCAATTTCTCATATAATTGTGAGAAAACTTAAAATAATCGAAACATTAAGTCTGTGTTACTATAAAAGTGCAGTTTTCATGGTTCTAAACCATTCGTGTCAGTCACAGCAGCTGTTAATAGTTTCATCATTTTTGTGCTCTCCAAAATATAGTTTATTTCGCCGTTGATTTACTTAATCAATATATTGTATAATCGTTAAATATTTTTTTTATTATATTTCAAGGATAGTTGAAGACTAATTTGTGATTTTTAAATTTCTTGATATGATTTGCTAAATAATAGAAAAAAATATATTACTGACGGGGTTTAAAACAAAAAAAAGTTTTTTCAATATTATTTTTCTGCTATAATTTGTATGGAAGTTGAAAAAGTGGTTCCATCACAAGCAAGTAGACCATATAATGATGTTGATGATATTTTTTAATGTTCAAAATCAAAAGTAGTTTCTTGTAGAATAATGATCAAATGTCAGTCTCGCGTCATTTTTCGGAAAACTTGTTGCGAATATTAGTGATTTACCGTGAATACTTTATTTATTTGAAAAATCTCTTTCAGCCACATGCAAAACAAAGAATACGAGTTTTCAAATCTCAAATAATTTTGTTTAAATTATTTTTCCCTTTCTCACAAACAATGAACAAAATTGATCAAAATCAGTCGATTTCGTGCACGGCCCCTTAACTCCATTTCGCAAAGATTGTTGCTTAGCTCCTAAATTCTGCACATGCTGTGCCTATAATATGCGATACTAAGTACATAAACGTATGTATGTACCTACACTCAAAGAAAACCCTGCAGACCATTGAAGACGTATTCAATATAAGTTAGAAACCTATTTCCGTGGCCTCCCACTGCTTCTCGATTTATTTCACATTCAAAGTAAAAACCTTTGATTTCTTTTCTATATTCTTTGTTGAAATATATCAGGTTTTCTTTTCAACACAATTTTGTATTTCATTCGCATCGATTGAAGAAAATTACAAAACAATTTTCGTTTAGATTTAGAAATAAATGAAACATTGATGCGATTATTAAAGTCATTATTTTCTTTTATGAGAATATTGGTTTTTGATTACGGATTAAATGGAATTGATGTTAAGAATAATTGAGATATTGATAAATAATTATTGTTTATTCTTGTACTGCTACGAAGCAGTAACTGCTTAATATTTAATTACTAACATCTGTTACAAGAATAAACAAAAAAATAAATAATAATAACCCCACCGCCGTATCTCTACTTTGACGTCGTGGTGGGGCTTGCGCGCTCCGAACTCTAGGTCTGTGCCAGTAGAGTTTAGGTACTTTACCGGAACATGTCTAGGGTGAGGAACCAGACCAAAAGAGATACAGAAACCCCCAGGGCAGCATGTGGCGAGCTGTTGGGCAGTGGCGAACCCACGTACCCTATCTCCCGGGAGAAGTCATGTTCCTCATCTCTGGCTTGCCTTTATTGGTCGGCTGGAGTAGAGATTCGCAAAAGCAAACCTGCTCGGAGGATGGAAGTATTCCAGTAAGTACTGGTAGGGATCTTGACCATCTTCCGGGCTTTGGGATTGTTCTGATAGTCGTGGAATACCTCTCCAGTCCTCAAGCACTTCAGGATATATTGCCCCCTTGTTGCTACAGCACTAAGTACTAGCGACCGTTTCCGGGGGGCCATTATTGAGTGTGCAAGTCACCCCCTGCCATTTTATCCGTGTATCATAAAACAATGATCAGGCAGGGGCCACAGTCCTTCCATAGTTTTTGGTAACCAGTCCATTTTAACCACCCAAACCCATAGTCCAATATCTTTGTTTCCCTATCCTGCAATAGTCTTACACCTACCGTGGGTTATCCTTGGGTGCACTTGCATAGTGCGTATAGGGATAATCGTCGGTTGGTGCCTCATTTAATTAAAAAGCATCTAACGGGCCTCTGCGAGTTGGCTTCGGCCCCTTGTATGCCTTCCAAAGGTCCGGGAGCCCAGGGTCCCGAGATATGTAAAAATATAAAAATAATAATAAAATGCGAGCTCGATTTTTTTGGAAATCTCATTATATCGTAGACAACTGAGATATAATGAGATTTCCGAAAAATCGAGCCCGCATTTTACAGAGAACCTAGTCCTTATGCTACTGATATTCTGAAAAGATAATACTCATGAATTAGATATTTTGCAATCTTCTCCGAAAAGAAGTAAAAATTTCATGAAATTTTCATAAGTAACAACCTATATGGTATATGTATTTTATTTGAACGTAAGCTTGTCCAAAAGTACTTAGGCAAACTTTTGTGTAAAAACATGACAAGGTAAATCAAGATAAATCATGACAAACGAAGTTCTGTAAAGTACACACAATAAGTATTTTTTTAAGAACATAAAAGTAAAGGCTCGTACAAACAGGCGCGACACGCGACGCGACACAAAGAAACCGCATGCCGTGCCACAAGCGGTCTCTTTGTGTTACGTCGCGTGTCGCGCTTGTTTGTAGGAGTCTTAAATTGTATCTTGTCGTTGCCGTGGACCACCTGCTAAGTAAATAACAGGGACAGGAAGTTATTATAACATCATCCACATAAGTGGGAAAATACGTATTATTGAAGCTAACTCAAAAACTACCCAAGCAAAGTTAATAAAATTTATATGAAACTACTACAATTTCCAAAATCAGTCTACGATTGACGTAAATATCGATGACCATACATTATAAAAATAAAAATAAAAAACAGACGAACATAGAACCTCTTCATATTTTGAAGTCGGTTAAAAACAAGCTTTAAAAAAGGCCCTTTATAATAATATCTTAGTAAAATACGTAGAACAGTCTAATTCTTGACTTCAACCGTTAAGTTTTTGACTACCGCAAAAATGACAAGCATTCTTATACCGCACAGGTGACATTAAAGTCGGGTATTTCACACCCAGTCAGTGTTCTAAATATAAAATACGAGGCATGCCCCATGAGTTCTTCACATGCATGTAATAAGAAGTCTTATTTCCTCAGAATTACGGTCGGGTATCTTGTACCCAACAATAACAATAGCAACGTGCCAGTATTCTCGCGTCCTGCTATGCAATAAACATTCCAAATGCAGTGACATTAAGGTTGGGTATTAGATACCCGGCCACAAGATGCAGCGATCGTTTTACTAGCCGGAGTCGGTGACCTTGGAGTGACGCGCAGCTTAGTTCCCCTCGCTTGTTCCCAATCCCCTCAGTGTTACTGCGCACGCAGCAAAAGTAGGACGCGCGTAGTGCGGTGGGTAATTTATACCCGAGTGATTATTGTATTACAGTTTATTTATATAGACAGTGTATGATTGATGACATAATCTCTTAGATACGTCTTCTATACAATTGTTTATGTATATTAGTTCAAAGTTGTCTTATGAAAAGGACTCTCAATTCGATGCGTTTAGTGTAGGTCAGGATTACGCATGCGCGGTGTTTCCTTGTGTGGGTTTTCATTGGTACGTATCTACTTGCACGTGTGTTTGTTTTGTTTTGTTTATAAGCGGCCAGTCACATTGTTGGCGTAAAAAGATAGTATAGTGATGGTCAGTTTGGTGAAATATGATGATTTATAATGTAGCTAGAGATGGTACCTATCGGATTGTAATAAGCTACTTATTTACCCAATTCTTTATGGATGTCGGGTCGTGTCGTTGCATGTTGTGTCGAGGATTGCTTTGGATTTTTGGAACCCAGTTCCGATATGACCTAATGAATTTATTTATTTACTAGCATGCGTTACAATGCCATCTGAAGAAAAAAGTGTATGGTCGAACCTTCTTTAAAATTATTTTTTGGGCCAGAAACCCTTGCGCCGTCCTCAGAACACCATTCCAAAGTTTCATTACAACCTGATCAATAGCTTAGAGAACAAACATACAAACATTTATTTTTATTCATATAAAAAAAAGAAAGAAAGAAAATTATTTTATTTGGGACACGCACAGGAAGTACAAACAGTAAAAAAGGAGCATTTACAATTAACAAAATTTCCATTATAAACAAGAATAAAAAAAATAAAAAAAAAAGACCTGTGCGAGGCCAAAAAGGCCTATCTCAGCATAATACGGTATTTCTTTCATAAATATCGCATTTAAGAAAGAAATACCGCAGCGCTGGTATTCTGATAGGTTTGATAAGTAACTAAACCATTTCAGTTATGGTTTAGCCATATCTTTTACGCGTTACAGTGAGATAAAGACGTTTGTAATCTTCTCATTTCACATGGATATTGTAAAAGAAAGATAAAAGGAAACACATAACGATTAGATTCGCTTCATCACTTCAGATAATGTATGTATAGGTACTTAGTATTAGGTAGCTAAGTTGGGCTCCTTTACTTTTTAACAGACTTCAATAAAGGAGAAGATTCTATGTTCGTCTGTATGTATTTTTTTTTTTATTTATGGTTATCGATATTTTCGTCAGGGTTAGTCCAACCCTGACGAAAATATCGGAATAATTTTGGAAATTCTTATAAATTTAATTTCGGAAGTTGGTGGCAAAAAACGGAAATACAAAACCAAAGACACCGACTTCCAAAAGTTCTTTTTCACTTTGTAGTGTTTTTTTTTTTTGGAAGTCAGTTTAAAAAAAAATTGAAGTGTAAACTTCTTTAGGCGCATTGAGCTCTTTTTGGGTGAGCAAAAATCATGGAACTCGCATCATCGTCACCGAACGCTTTCCATGAGCTATAATGTATACTGAATATATACAATATGTGTACTTTTTGGGTGTACACAAATCCTGGAACTCGCATCATCGTCACCGAACGCTTTCCATGAGCTATATGTATACTGAATATATACAATATGTGTACTTTTTGGGTGTACAAAAATCCTGGAACTCGCATCATCGTCACCGAACGCTTTCCATGAGCTATGTGTATACTGAATATATACAATATGCGTACTTTTTGGGTGAACTAAAATCATGGAACTCGCGTCATCGTCACCTAACGCTTTAGTTACTTAGTTTTCACTTCTATCGGCAGTCCCCACAGACTGCCCCGCATGTATTTTAGGATTCCGTAGTCAACAAGGAAACCTTATAGTTTCGCCATGTCCGTCCGTCTGTCCCCAGCTTAGCTCAGAGACTCTTAGTACTAGAAAGCTATAATTTGGCATGGATATACATATTAATCACGCCGACAAAGTGGTAAAATAAAATCATGAAAAAAACGGTTATTTAGGGTATTTTCCTGTACATGTAAAGTTATTTTTTTTTTCGCATACCCTTTGGTGTGGGGTATTGTTGGATAGGTCTTTTAAAAATATTGCGAATTTGTGAAAACAATTTTTCGATTGAGGGATCCGTTTCTGAAATATTAGGCTTTAAAGTGCTAATTTTAGTTAGAGTTAAGTCTCCCCCCCCTGCAAATGGTTGTACTTGGATATGTAAAAAAAATCACAGCAGTAGTATATATAACGAAGTTAAAAGGAAAACTATCACAGCCAAGTAGGCGTCACAAGTTACCGAGTAATAGTCAACCAACTTACATTACAGTTGAAAAACATGTTCTCCCATACATTCCGTATGGAAGAACATGTTTTTCAACTACGATGTTAAGTTTTTTCTTGTGATAAATTCATACCAACTACGGAACCCTTCATTGTGCGTGGTCCGACACGCACTTGGTCGGTTTTTTTATTTATTTATTCATAAGCTTGCTATGTTTACCTTCCTACAAAAAGTAGGTAATTGATCGGCCAGATAAACTGGGAACATAAACATGACAAATAGTTATTTCTTTCATCATTTAGTTTGCCGTTCTCCATACATTAACTACCTCTTTCATGACGTAGTAACTCTTATGTAATCTATGTATTGTTTTGTATGTATGTATTTTTATGGTGTACACAATAAAGAGTATTCTATCTATCTATCTAGAGGAAGCCTAGGTAGCGATTTGGCATAATAAAAACTGCGGACTGCTAAACCTGGGGTCTTACTCCCGAAAACGATTCGATTTTGATTTTGATTCCGATTCGAACTCGTTTCTGGGACGTTACTCCCGACAACATCGATTTCTGAATCAATCGAATTGGGTTCGAATTAAATGCCGATCCATACTCTTGAATCTGACACTAGCGCACGATCGTGCAAGTGGTTCGAAGCGAAACTAACTTCGGTCAGTTTTAAGTTTTAAATCGAGTTCGGATCAGAAACGAAATCGAATCGGAATCAAAATCAAACTCGAATCGTTTTCGGGACTAAGGCCCCTGTACATTCATGGTACAAATTGACTTTGACACTGATAGCGCCGTTATTTCATAGCAATAAGGGCGTTTTCGTTCTTCAAGTGTCACCTACTGACACGTGGTTTACGCCAATTTATGATATGATGATGGCCGGCTTTGTTAGTCATGAATCGTTCTAGCGTATTTCATTAAAACATTCCAAATGGTTAATTAATTATATCGCATTATGATTTTACTACACTAATAATGTCAATTTGAATAGAAACTACAGCTTTGGAATAGGAATTTATTATGACATTGCAAGGAAATTAGGGAATTGTGTTCATTACACAAAACCGAATTACTGATAAACTATATTATTTTCTTTTTGGATTCAAATTGTTAACCCTACCTTTCCATTCTTTACAGATCTCATCAACATGGCAAATAAAGATCAGACAATGATGTTCGATTTCTGTGACGCGTTATTAGGAGAAGAATATGTCAGCGACGAAGAAAATGATCATCTAACCATAATAACCGCAGCCAGTGACACAGAACAGGAAATAAGTGATGAAGAAGGACACGCAGTTCCTGAGAGTGAGAAGGAAGATACCTCTTATACGGGTAAAGATGGGACAAGTTTATGGTATGCTAATCCAATCCAAGCTAAAATAACAATAAAAACAATCCAACCCGGTGCAAAACCTTGTGCTCAGAAAGCAAGAACAGAGCTAGAATGTTGGAATTTGTTCTTCAGTGATGAAATGATAGAAGAAATACTACATCATACTAACGTTGAAATAAACTCGAAAGCGTCCCCTGAAACTAATCCTACCAGTAAACGTATTAATGCTAATACAAGAGCTCATATTGTCAAAGAGACAACTAAGGAGGAACTGATGGCTTTATTCGGGTTAATGTATATCGCTGGAATAAATAATTCTACAGGCTACAATTTGACTGATTTGTGGAGGTCCGATGGAACTGGCGTCGACATTTTTAGGATGACCATGTCAATACAACGGTTTAATTTCGTACACAGTTCCTTGCGTTTTGATGACGCTTCCACTCGACAAGAAAGAAACAGATTAGATAATATTGCTTCTGTGAGATCGATATTTAATAATTTCATTTCAAACTGTCAGGAAGCTTATACACCAAGCCAATTTCTTACACTCGACCAAAAATATGTACCATTCCGTGGTGACTGTCCCTTTCGACAATTTATGCCAAACACTTCTGCTGCGTATGGGATAAAAATGTATGCGTTAGTAGATGCCAAAATATTTTATACAGTTAACCTCGAAATACATGCAGGCGATCAACCTGATGGACCGTATGCTACCAGTTACCAACCAGCTGACATAGTGGAAAGATTGGTGAAACCGGTCAGCAAAACAGACAGAAATGTGACCTTTGATAACCGGTTCGCAAGTTTCGAACTAGTTCTACATTTACTGAAGGAACACGGGTTGACATCTACAGGAGCCCTTACAAAAACCAAAAGTGGAATCCCGCACAATTTTTTGACTACGCGAGGAAGGACAGTGCATAGCTCACGATTTGGATTCCAGAAGGACATGACACTTGTATCGTACATGCCAAAAAAATCTAAAGTTGTCCTCTTAGTATCCTCTTTTCATCACGACAAGACCATGGACCTCAAATGTACAGAAAAACCAGAAATGGTATCATTTTACAACTCGACAAAAACTGGTGTTCAGTTTGTTGATAAACTCAGCAAAATGTACGACGTACGGAATTATTGTAGGAGCTGGCCCCATATAATACTCTACACTATGATGAATGTCGCTGCTATAAACGGCTTTATAATTTATCGTGAAAATAATAACTGTGGTAGAAACGAGAGAAGGTACGAGTTTAATAGAAAGCTAGGGTTAGCGTTGCTCGAGCCACACCTTAGAATGAGGAAAGATAAAAGTAACTTACCTCGAGAACTGCGCAAACGAATCTTTGAACAAATGGGAGAATCGTTGATCGATCCACTACCCAATCCATCTGATCCCAAACCATACAAGCGTTGTCGAGACTGTCCTTCGTCCAAAGACAGGAAGACAAAATACTCCTGCCTTGAGTGCAAGAAGCCTATATGCTTACAGCATGTCATCGCGATGTGTGAGAATTGTATTTCGCAAACGATTGAATAATTTGTAGATAAATAAATGTTGAGTCAGTGTGCTTTAGTTTATGATAATTATGTAAATATTTAAGTTAATTTAATGTAATGAATACTACAGCAACATTTAAAAAAAACTTTCGTTTTTATGTCTCTTCAAAACTTCTAGTCGACTTTTGTCCTTATGATCTACTTAATTATAAATATTCTAGTCTGTAACCTTCGCTTGCAATGATTAAATAACTCCACTAAAACCTTCTTTCATTTTCATGCCCCACAAACTGTAAATAAAAGGGCTAGGGTCGTTAGGCCCACTATGGAACTGGGACCGCGGACTAGTTACCCCTTATGAAAATTGATAATGGTTAACTGGGCCCACATTTGTTTTATTTCAATCAAGCGAAGGGTGGCTTAAAATGGTTTAAATATATTATTATTATTTACGAAATAGATGTTGTAAGATGTACTTACAACATCTATTTCTAATCTAACTAAATCTAACCTAACCTACTTACAACATCTATTTCTAATCTAACTAAATCTAACCTAACCTAACATAAATGATTACCTATACGATCAAGCGAAGGGTGGCTTAAAATGGTTTAAATATATTATTATTATTTACGAAATAGATGTTGTAAGATATGTTGTAAGATACATCTTACAACATCTATTTCTAAATAATAATAATATATTTAAACCATTTTAAGCCACCCTTCGCTTGATCGTATAGGTAATCATTTATGTTAGGTTAGGTTAGATTTAGTTAGATTAGAAATAGATGTTGTAAGTAGGTTAGGTTAGATTTAGTTAGATTAGAAATAGATGTTGTAAGTACATCTTACAACATCTATTTCGTAAATAATAATAATATATTTAAACCATTTTAAGCCACCCTTCGCTTGATTGAAATAAAACAAATGTGGGCCCAGTTAACCATTATCAATTTTACCTAAATATATTATTATTATTTAGAAATAGATGTTGTAAGTACATCTTACAACATCTATTTCGTAAATAATAATAATATATTTAAACCATTTTAAGCCACCCTTCGCTTGATTGAAATAAAACAAATGTGGGCCCAGTTAACCATTATCAATTTTTTGTTTACGAAATAGATGTTGTAAGTACATCTTACAACATCTATTTCGTAAATAATAATAATATATTTAAACCATTTTAAGCCACCCTTCGCTTGATCGTATAGGTAATCATTTATGTTAGGTATGTCACCGGAAAATAACAAGAACCACAAATTTATCTAGGAAATTTATAAACTTTCGTAGGATTCTAAACGAAAAAATGTCATTAAAATGATAGAAGATTTCAAACAAAACGTAAAACGACGCTATTTTGTTGTCACTTCACGTAATTAAAAGGCAATAAAAACAGGATGCAAGAGCGAGCGAAGCGAGCTCTGGACTTGGAGCACCTCGACTCGGACAGGTTAGGTTAGAAGCGAACAGACCCCGCCATCCCCTTCATGGTTATTTTTTTTAAACCACCCAGAACTAGGAGCCCCGCATAGTGGGGCTCCGTCCACCACGCCTTTCTTCGAGACGTACAAATCCTTAAATGGAATATAATAGATGTGGACCTAGTTAACCATTATCAATTTTTAAAAGGGGTAACTGGGCCGCGGTCGCAGTTCCAAAGTGGGCCGAACGACCCCTAACCCAAATAAAATACATCAACTAAAAGTAGAGTAGTATTAGGTATTAGTAAAGGTCTGCAGAGCCAGATTATGCCGGATGTTCATGTTTTCATGATTAAATGACAACATTAAGTGCTTAATTAACCTCACAATACAAACGCCAGTTCTAGTTTTCAACTAAATAATTTCCTAACTAACATAGCTATAGCTTCTTAAATATTATACGTTAGATCCAGGAATAGTTTCAGACTAATTTGCATCGATAGCGGAGACTGTGTGAGACAGGTATTTCTGTTCTGTAGCAGTTTCTAGTTATCTAGTGTCGCCTTTGAGTTAGGGCTTCATTTGAAGACTTGATATTTGTAAATTAGGTATGCTGAAGGTATTGTTAGTTTCTGTTCATGAATAAAACTTATTACAAAGATGAATGTTGGGATATTTGAGATGTATCATTAGAATATAGTTACGATAATATCAGTCTATGATCTGACGGAGAATATTTCCGTATTTTTATAGACACACTAGCTTTTGCCCGCGGCTCTGCCCGCTTGGATATCGGATTTCGCGTAAAAAAGTAGCCTATGTCCTTCTCCATATCTCAGGCTATATCTTTGCCAAATTTCATGACGATCGGTTCAGCGGTTTAGGCGTGAAAACGTAACATACAGACAGACCAACGGACAGACAGAGTTACTTTCACATTTATAATATTAGTATGGAAGTATGGATTGACATTGATGAATTTTGTTATTGTTGTTGTTTTGTTTTTGTTGTTTTGTTTTGTTTTTTGTTATTGTTTTTTCTGTTTTTGTTTTGTTATTTTGTTTGTTTTTTTTTTTGCATTTTGTATTTACTTTGTAAAGTATTATATTATTTTAATGATTCTGAATGTAAAGACTATGTGGGTAATTGTTTTTATCATATTCTGGCAGTATGAGTCATATAGGCGCCCTACCCAAATGTCCTTTCTTTGGTATTGTTCGCCGAATCGTTGATCTCCTTAAGGTCTGAGTTGAGCTGCACGATTACTGACAAATGCATGCACTGACTGGACGGGTGCACTCAATCTGTGTGGTTCTTTCATCAAAAGGCCATTTCAGACACCAATCTACATGGTCTTCACATAATCTTAACACGATTATGTCTGGACTTTAAAAGAGACTGTGTCCTCTGAGTTTATTTCGGCCTTTCTTCTCAGAGTAGTCGGATAGGAAACGCCTCATCTATCTTTTTAAATATGATTGACGTGTAAAAGTGTTTGTACAAACCTTACAGAAATTAAATCATTTATCATTTATGGCACTTGGCAGTATTGTATCTTTTTATCACTGAAAGTATTTTTGTAATTGGATCCGTACATACTTAACCCGCCCATGCAATACATGGGACTTAAATATAACTAGCGAAATGTGGGTGTACTTCGGGGATTACAGGCGTGATATTATATTATGATATAATATAAGTTTACATTTGTATCGGCATGAGAATAGAATGCACACAAAGCGTTATTCACGTTCATCCAATATGCTAATACCTACTCAGTTCCTTTGATGTTTAGAATGATCAAACAAGTCTAGACTTGGAATTTACGAAACATGTTGACGTTAGTATATAGTATTCAAAAGCTACTTTGACAAATGTGAAACAATAATCTTAGTTAATTTCTAAACTACATAACGTACGGGACATTATCGTAAAATAATTCACAACAAAAAAAAAAATTAAGCAGGCGGAGGGGCAAACCAATAACCTGGGCCTCAAGTCTGCTATTACAATAGTATATATTATATTGATAAATTATATATATTGAAATATATATTGATTTTGACAAGTTTGGCAATCTACTAATATAATGGCGTCATTATGACTTTCCAATGGTCAGCCACTGACACTCCATTGAAAGATTTGGTAATCTCGTACATAATGACAAATTAAACTTCCTACTAAACTTCCAACTTCCTACTACTTTAGATTGCTTATAACACTAATGAATAATATGTAAAAATATATATATATGAAATCTGGCATGAATAAATGTTTAAAATGCCATTGTAATACAATTATATTACGAGACCATTGACCGACCAATGATCGACCATTATGATATTAGCAGATTACGAACTCTTAGCAAAATTACAGTGGTATCGTGTTGGAGTGACGAATTTATAAAAATGGCAAACTTGGGCCCCTGAAATATGGTGTAACTATTTTTTTGTCCCTGCAATAACAAAATTCCATTGATTATAATGCTTGTTATTCTCTTTTCAGTAATGTTTTTACAGTCGCATTTTTTTTTTTATAGTTTGGGTAGGGTTCCATAGTCAACAAGAAACCCTTATTTATAGTTTCGCCATGTCCGTCCGTCCGTCCGTCTGTCCGTCTGTCCGTCCCCAGCTTAGCTCAGAGACTCTTAGTACTAGAAAGCTATAATTTGGCATGGATATACATGGATATACATGGATATTAATCACACCGACAAAGTGGTAAAAAAAACTATAAAAAAAAAAATAGTTATTTAGGGTACCTCCTGTACATGTAAAGTGGGGATGTTTTTTTTTTTTTTTCTCGCCTTCCTTATGGTGTGGGATATTGTTGGATGGGTCTTTCAAAAATATTACGGGTTTGTGAAAACAATTTATCGATTAAGGGATCCGTTCCTGAAATATTAGGCTTTTAAATGCTAATTTTTATAAGAATCAAGTGTGGAGCTAAACGGTTAGTTTTGCATAGGTGAAAAAATTCACGATAGTAGTGATATAATATAACGAAGTTTAAAGGAAAACTATCACAGCTAAGTAGGTTTTTCAAGTTTACGAGTAATAGTCGACCAACTTAAATTTGCAGTTGAAAAACATGTTCCCCCATACAATCTGTATAGGAGAGCATGTTTCTCAACTACAATTTTAAGTTTGTTCTTAGAATAAATTCATCCCAACTATGGAACCCTTCATTGTGCGTGGTCCGACACGCACTTGGCCGGTTTTTTATATTTTTATGATGCAATATATAAATATTATACGTATAGCCTATGTCACTTCCACAATTAAGACGAATCTAACGATACCTCATTATTAAAATCCATTAAGCCGTTTAGGCTACAGAGCATGCCAAAGAAATAGACATACACATTGGTGCCGATTCTCTTGTTCACAAACTAAACAAAATTTAAGTTCAGTGCATCTTTTTCTTCCTATTTCATTAAGAAAAGGACAGAAGATAAATTTTAGTTTAGTCCTGTCAAATTAATCAGCGCCTGTCACTACCCCTTACAAGTTTAGACGTGATTAAAAACTTGCCGACAATTACGACTAAATACGTCAAGCGCTGATTAATTTGACGGGACTAAACTAAAATTTATCTTCTGTCCTTTTCTTAATGAAATAGAAAGAAAAAGATGCACTGAACTTAAATTTAGTTTAGTTTGTGTACAAGGGAATCGGCACCACTCTCGAAAAACATACAAAATATACAATAACAAAAACAGGTAGTCGGGTAAAAAGATGTAAGTGAATTATTTTCGTACTCAAAATTCCACTTTAAACACTTGCTCACCTCGAGAATTACCATCTACCAAACCGCGGTTAGAATACATGAACATTGAACAGATGATTAGCATACCCCAAAACTCTCATATGCCAACCCTTTATTAGTTGTTAACTTCCTACCGCACCTGTAGGTGCCACAGTGTAACAACTAGCAGAGATGCAACTTGCAAAAAAAATTTTTTGTTCTTAGTCAGCCTATAATGTTCCCACTGCTGGGAAACAGGCCTCCTCTCTTCGAGAGGGAGTGGGCTGTAGTCTACCACGCGGGCCCAATGCTGGTTGGTAGATATCACATGACTTCGATTTTTTCGGTTCTAGTACATGCCGGTTTCATCACCATGTTTTCGTTCACCGTTTTGAGGGTGATGAAATTATTTACACAAAGGAAAGGGCCTGCCTCGGTTCGAACGCACGACCACTGCTACACCACTCTCCCTAACACGCTTGGCTATGAGAGCTATACCAAAAAAAATGTCAAGACACTTCTGTTGCGTATCAAAAGTGTCGTGACGTAGCCAAATGGCAAAAAACGGAACCCTTATGGATTCGTCATGTCTGTCTGTCTGTCTGTCCGTCCGTATACAGCCACTTTTTTCCGAAACTATAAGAACTATACTGTTGAAACTTGGTAAGTAGATGTATTCTGTAAACCGCATTAAAAATTTTATACAAAAATAGAAAAAAACAATAAATTTTGGGGGTTCCCCATACTTAGAACTGAAACACAAAATTTTTTATTCATCAAACCCATGCGTGTGGGGTATCTATGGATAGGTCTTCAAAAATGATATTGAGGTTTCTAATATCATTTTTTGCTAAACTGAATAGTTTGCGCGAGAGACACTTCCAAAGTGGTACTCGTAAAATGTATCCCCCCCTGTAACGTCTAAAATAAGAGAATGATAAAACTAAAAAAAATATATGATGTATATTACCATGTAAACTTCCACCGAAAATTGGTTTGAACGAGATCTAGTAAGTAGTTTTTTTTTTTTAATACGTCATAAATCGTAAACCGCAATTTACCTTTCATTCAATCAACTCAAATACAAGAATAAAATAAAAAACATGTATCAATAACTTAATTTAAAAAAATACACCGTTATTAAAACATCGATCAAAGTTACAACGAACTACAAGAACTTTTATATTATGTTACTTGCTGCTACGGAACCCTTCATGGGCGATTCCAATCATTCGCCAAGTGTGCAAAAGCGAAAGGAACTTCGTATCGACCGGGGTGTCTCACGACACCTCTCAACTGTTTTGTTTTATAAGTGAAAACTTCTTTAGGCGGTGAACAAAAATCATGGAACTCGCGTCATCGTCACCGAACGCTTTCCATTAGCTATATGTATACTATGTATATATGTACTTAGTTTTAACTTCCATCAGCCGTCCCCAAAGACTGCCCCGTTTTTTTTTTTTTTTAATACACACAAATACGATCCGCTGCCAGTGTCATCAAAATACCAAAAGATCCTTGTAGCACTGTACCGTTAATCACCGTTCATTAGCCATAAATTCGACAGGACCTGAGAACCTGAGACAAATAAAAAATACCTACTTAATAGTCCTTCAAACCGTATTTCGGCCATAGCATCAATCTCAACGGAGACTAACTAGCCTTCGGCGCGGGAGATATTATATTGCACAAGTAAATTGATGATAAATTTACAATGAAACCTCACATTGAGAAAGTCAGAAAAAATATATCATCACTGACTGGTGCACTTAGAGGAATTGTCCGATGTCTCCCACTACAGGTCAGATATATTATTTATAACTCGATGATTAAAACCACATCTCGATTATTTAATCAAAATATGGGGAAGTGCTGCCAAAACTCACCTTAAAAAACTACAAACATCTCAAAATAAAATTTATAAAGTCTTATTCAATTATGATTATTTAACATCTTCTGAAAAAGTTTTAAAAGAAACAAAATTCATGAATATTGATCAAATTTATAAATATGACACGAGACATACATACACAAATAACATTTACAAAAAGATTGCAAATTCAAAAGCGCATGACGAGGCAGGCTAATCATATAATTTTAAGAGCACCGAGGACAAACTACGGTAGAAAGACTATCGTATATGAAGGGGCTGAACTTTATAACTCTATACCTGAAGTAATTAAGGAATCGAAATCACTTCCAACTTTTAAAAGGCTATTAAAGCACCACCTGAATAATAATGTATAATTGCTAGTTCTTACCGTTTTTATAACTTATTTTTAGTTTATTACCAAGCGAAACCGTCGCTTCACTTAATTATAATATTTTTCTTCACAGGAGTGAAATAATTGTATTCTTTTTGAGCGAAATAAATTTTCTTAAACCGTAAGTATGTACGCAGAAACAGGTACACTGACTCTTCTCTCACTCTCATAGCCCGATGGGACGTCAAACTGACACGATTGGAGACCCCAGGCGCGGGGGCACACCGCCAACTTCCAAACTCCGGGCTTTTACAAAGAAATTCGTAATGGAAAACCTAATAACACTACTCAACCTGGGAATCGAACCCAGGACCCCACGGTCAACACCTACTCACCTACCTCCTTACTTACCTACCTACAAACTTACCTCTCTCTTCTTCGCTTCGCTCTTGACAGAGCGGTCGTGGTCACAGTAAGCTTTGTCCAATCGCAGGTGTTGTCGTAACTCGCCTCACGATCTCCCTCCATCTGGTTCTGTTAGATGACAGTCTGGTGCATTTACTAACAGGGCTTCCAACTGCGGATTTAATTTGATCTGTCCACCTAATCGGTGACCTCCCGCTTGGCCTATTACCTTCTACTCTGCCCTGCACCACTAGACGCTCTATGGAGTAATTATTCCGTCTCGAGACAAGTCCAAAGAACGTACCCCGTCTTATCCCGACCTGCAGCATTTCAGTTTGGGACTGTTGAGGATTGTTGATGTCAGCAGGTTGTTTGATGGAAACAAATATGCACCAACACAAACTGTTTATTATTACACACTTCACACACTTCTTCACTTCACTTCACTTCTTATTAGTATTGGGTGCCTTATTCCACAGTTTTAAATATAATTGCACAGAGCGCGCGTATGACGAATGACTGTACCAGAGAGAGAGAGAGACAGTAAGATAGTGAGAAAGAGATGTATAGATGTGAATATCATAAATTAGTATGGCAATACTAAACAGGGACGTAAGCTCCCAATTGCCCCAACTTCCGCACGATTACTCTGCAAATACGCTCTTGTTGAACAACTGTAAGTACACTGTACCTGTATATTGAAACTGGTGACATAATCCAAGTTTAGCGTAGCAAAAGCCAAATGCATCAGACAGTATGACGATTCAGCTCAGTTCGGTTCAGTTCTAGCTTCAAATTAACGGGCTAACTTTCCACGGCGAGATATAGCCTGACAACTGTAATGAGAGCGCTGCCCTGGCGTTCTCAATTGTAAAGATTAGGGCTGGCAACGAAGGAAGATTGTAGATAGAAGATAGATAGAATACTCTATATTAAGTACACCATAAAAATTACAGATATAAATGTAGAACTGTTACATAGGGTGTCACAAAGGGCGGAAGTAATGTAATTTAAAATTAAAAATAAAACGCAAAAAAAAAACACTCATCTTAAAAAATATGTTCGTGCGCTGTGTTAAGCTTATTTCTTTCAAATATTTTTATAAATATATTTTTATAAAAGATGCACCATAGGGTTCCTTCGACAAAAAAAAAATAACCCTTACATCTACCTTATGGCTGTATCTATATTCGATTGTGTCGTCAAAAAAGTATAATATATAATCGAAATAGACCAACACAAAATGCAAAGAGAATGCCAACCCTAGTCAACGATGAACTCATAAAAAGGTAGTGCTGCTTCACCCCAATAAATCGTGACGTCATCAAGATTTCAACACTATCCAATTTTGTTGGAACAAGCCTAGGATTTATGTCCAGCAGTTGAAGTGAAGATGTTAGAACTACCTACGTTTGAGTGGCAACTTGTGTATTCGATAAAATATTGATGGATGGGTCTCACTATTCCCATTACCCATTGCAATGGTAATACTGAGACTGCACGATTTTTTCAAATCAGTTTCACTTTATCCATTGACTTAAGAAACGACGAATGGAAATAGTGGGACTCACGTCCTCCTACAAATTGTCTCCGTATTCCCATTTAGAGCGATTTTAAAACGCCTGGTGAAAAATCAAAATCGACGATATCCTACAGAAAATGGCTAACAAGATATAATGAAACTTTATCTGAAAACAAATAACTGTCAAAGCAGGGTGAATCAAATAGAACGTATCAAATTGCGCATCGTAGATGTAAATAAAGTCGCGTATAGTCGCAGTATAAAAACGCAACGGTGTGATACAAGTAGTATCAGTATTACCGTCAATGGGAAAGATCAATGGGAATAGTGAGACCCACCCATATTGATGCGATTGCCATAATTGAGACTTTGCCTTGTGTAAAACTATATGTTTATGGAGTGGAGCAAGTAAGAGGGGAAGAGTGAGGGAACAGTGTTGTGTCACTGTTCACTGAAGCATAGCGAAGCGAGTGGAAATGTTTTCGAAGTGGCGAATGTAAACGATTCAGCGTGCTTTGAAAGGCCTTATTATTAAAGGCCTGTGGTGTCCCTCTGCAAAGCAGAGGCCTCAGATTGAGAGATATTAACAAAGCTAATCTCCTCTACTGTAAACATGTTGAATGAAGCATGATTTACGCGATATTACTTAGTAAAAGTCTTGGGGTTAATGTTTTCCAAGCTTTACACTCTCGACCCAAATGGACAGGCAGTTTTGCAACCTATTCAATTTCATTTGGTGTCCATAGTAAGTTTTATTTGTGGATTGGTCTGAATACAAAAATGTTGCGCATCACTGAAAAAATGACAGTGATCTCTATTTTCGTTATTATAAGGTTGCTGTTTGGTTGCAGTCACTTTGAACTCTGTCAAAATCATAGATAGATAGATAAATAGATAGATAAAACATTTATTCAGTGCACACAAAAGACATAGCACAACACACAAGAGCATAAACGATTAAAAATTTCATGAATATTATAAAACAGGGTGCCAGTATACAATAGGAGACATACAGAAATTGTGTGATATTATGACATAATTCAATTTTTGGATAACAAATATACAAGGTGTGATCTACATATGATCTTGTTACAATAAAAATGTTACGGGTAGCTGCTGTCAGATGTAAAATAACTGTGAAAGGAATGTACTTGTAATATTTAAACTAATTTCGGTCAAACCCTTTCACAAAATGTGGTGAATGACTCTTTGTGTAGGCAGACAGCAGATTAAAAATCTGATTAACTCATAAATGGATCCATTTATATATCGTCATGTCAGTCATAAATCTTGTTAACGCGAACACAATAGTAAATGCCGACACGTTAATTCGGAGAGACAAGATAAATTGTAATTTATGATCAAATTCCATGTATTGCTGACATATATCATTCTATCTGCTTTGTTCTTTTGAAGGAGAGAATGATAGCGCATTTATCTTTAGACGGTTTAATTCTACTATTTCACGTCACAGTAATGCTTCAACGGTCAAAGTAATCAATCACAATGAATATATGAATGGGTGCCAAGTCCTTCGCAGGTGTTAAAATAGTTCGTTCATTACTTACTTGGCCTGTTTTCAAAGACAATTACTTTGTTTGTAACTTTTGAGACTTTATCTTTATACACACATAGGCCTTTCCCAAGCTGCGCCACAACACTCTGTCCTCCGCCTTCCGCATCCAATCTGTCTAAGACACCTTTTTAAGGTCGTCGGTCCATCCATCTAGCTAAGACGACCCACTGACCAACAATTCACTTGCCGTTACGCAGATTCCACTCTAGGACTTTTCAGTTCCACCTTGCAGCAGTCCTTCGACAAATATGGTCAGCTCACTGCCACTTCAGCTTGCATACTTTGTAAGCTATGTCGTTGTTTTGTAAACTTGCCAAATTACATATTATCTAGTAGAAAGGAGCAAACTTTCTTTCTCCTGCCTTTCTGAACTTAGCACCAATTTAATATTGGATTACAGTTCGTCGTGGACGTAGTATGACAGCTGCTTACATCCTCTCTGTTATCAGAAGACAGCCGCCACGCAACCATCGATGCGACGCTCTGGTAGAGTGACTGCCACCAGCCAGTGTCACACTTATCCGAACTTTTCAGTGATTCCAGTAACTTCGTAACAAAATGGGGCGGCCGGCACCACTTGCTGCTCCGTCATGCTTATTAATCGTATGTACATAAATTATTTATATCCTGTAGGTAAGTTTTTAAAATTATTTATTTATTTATTTAAACTCCATGTACAATAGTGGTACATAGGTGGACTTAATGCCACACGGCATTCTCTACCAGTCAACCTTTGGGTTAAATATAAAAACATAGTGATAGGGTACAAAAATAATGTCTAAAATACTAACTTCTTGATTACGAGAATTTTGTATAGTTTTATTGATACCTACTAATACTCATATACGAATAAAATAAACTAAAAGATATTTTAACAAATACCACCTAATAATAATTACTATGACTAGACTATTATTTAAGACTATTTAGTCATAGAGAGTTATTTAGTCTGACTTATGTAGTGGTTACGAACTTTTCTTTTAAAAGTAAATTTGTTTTCAGCTTTTTTAATGCCAAATGGTAGCGCATTCAGTTATCAAAAATTATCTAATATCATTTATCAAACCTGTACTTCCTTTGTATTGAACTTCCTTTGTATTGAACTTGGCCCCTTTTTCATATTTGTTTTCGGTTAGATATTGGTGTCGATTCTCTTGTACACCGAACTAAACTATCACTAAAATTCCTTACTTTTTGGCTATGAGAATCTCAAAGCTATTCTGCAACAAAAATTCTCTAAATTGAAAAAAAAAATGACACAACTAAAATCGAATTTGACAATCGCGACTCCACTTGGTATTTTTTTTTTTTGGCTTCGCAACTTTGTACTTGAATTAATTTTTGAGCCGGATGCGCGCCTCGACGTGTTTTATATGGATTTTTCACTTTTTGTATGGAAAATATGAAAAATTATTACTTACATATCGAGTTTTAGGGGTTTAATGCTTTTATAAAGGGGATCGAAATTTTCATTATTTTTGCGATAGGACACACCATTTTAGAGATATAGGCAAAAGAAAAGAACAAAAAATAAGGTACAGTTACTGTTTTTGTAACTGAAGTCGAGGTGTTGGTGTGAATTTGACATGGATGACAACTAATTTTATTACACACCTTTTTAATCGCGATTACAAATAGTCAGATTTAGTGAGAAAATCTAAATTTGAGCGTCAAATTCAGAATAGCAAAATTGCCATTTTCACTAAATTAATAACTCAGTGCCATCTTAGTGCTGTCAAACTAAAATATAGTTAAGTTGTGTCAATTTAGTCAATTTCTGAATGGGAAATCATCGTTTAACAGGAATAAACAAAATTTGGTGATTTTTAGTCTAGTTTAGAGAATTTTGTGACAAGAGAATCGGCACCATTAACTTATCAAGCGCTGCCTAAACGGACGCAATAATTATCTCTTGTGGTGAGCAACTGGATAACATAACACATAATATCACGCCTGTAATCCCCGAAGGGCTAGGTTGAGGTGCATCCGTACTGTGACCAACCGCGCGTCAGCCGAGCGAGAGCCTTAAGACGACGATAATCGACATTTAATGATTTTATACTGAAATCATGTCTAAACGAGTAGTAAAAAAAAAACCGCCGTATCTTTACGTTGACGTCGTGGTGGGGCTTGCGCGCTCCGAAGTCTGTGCCGGTAGAGTTTACTTTACCGTATAAGTATATACCGCCGCCACAGTCACGACTCCTCATCGAAATTACAAAAGTATCTTCCACAAATCTTTATAATTTGTATATTATGCTACCTTCCGTCTAGTTTAAATCCATGTATACAAAATGCATTATCTTCTAAGTAAAACCTATTTGAATGCAAAAAGAACTGAATGTCAGCGGTCACGACATTTATAACGATGGCTTCCCTTCGCTATCGGAGCCTTTGTTATCTCGACCTGTCTTTGAAATCTTATCCCAGAATCTGAATCACAGTCAACCGTCACAAAAACTAATATAAAATAAAACAGTTTAACTCTAGTTATTGTTGACAAGCCTACACTGTCCTCCCATGCTTAATATCAGTGTAATTTGAAAACATTGTAAAAGCCAATTATTTTTATAAGAGAAATTGTGTACATTCTTACCGGCTCGTCTCCTCAGGAAACGACCTATTGGAATCGTGCACCTAGCGACTGACATTTCTTAAGTGCAGTGAAGGTTTATGTGAAATAAAATGCTTTGAATTTGAAAGTTTATTGTTCTTTTTTTAATTATTCAAGGGGAACAACATACAGCTACAATATAAACATAGAAACAAGAAAATACATAAAACTTAGAGATAATATTGCAGCCCACAACTCTGCTCACAGATTAACGATAGGATACAATACAGTGAAAATTATGAAAATAATCGCTAGGGTTACAAATACAATATACAGGAAAAAAATTAACCAGTGCGCAAAGTTTTGTTGGTGGTTCAGTATCAGTAATGGCACAAATTGCCATAATTTTTTGTCCGATTTGAAATCAGCAAAATATGGACACAATCTATTCGTAATAATATCAATAGGCGCGTGCAGCATGCGGCGGGTGTTGGCGGGGTGCAACCCCACATATCAATATGAAAAGTTGAAGGACTTAAAAAGCATATTATTCTCACCCCGCGTCCTAACCAAAGCAATCGATGGCTTAAATACGTAATAGTCGCATTCATATGTCACTCATTAATTGTTCAAAAAACCAGAAGGCACCCTTTTTCATTGCGACCACGTGTTTGAGTTCGCCGAACAAAATAAACGCGACATGTGCTCGCGTGACGATCGCTTTAGCTAAGATCGCGGCCTTAGAACTAAGTTTTAAGTTAACTATAATAAATCGTCTCGCACACCTTTGTGAACAGCCAGTCGAGCCTTTTTGGGCATCGACTTTCTGGGCAGGTGGCGTTCTATAGTTTCTGCCTACCCCCATGGGAAGAAGGCGTGAGTTCATGTATGTATATATGTGTGTAATGAATTTTTCTATCAAATGATACTCAATATGTACATACGTAAATGAGTATTGAGTATCATTATATCACAAAAATTACAATCATGGATCCACTAAAACACTTTATAATACTAGGCAAACTTAGTTTTAAGAAACTTAGATATACTAAGTACCTACACCACAAATCTCTTTACGTTTAACGCTAAACATATTTAATGAATTTAGTGCTAACCGTAATAAGTAATTTTTGGTGCAAGAGAGCTAGAGAGAGATATAGTATAAGTTTTCTAAATGTAAGTTTGTCTAGTATTACAATATTGTATCTAAGTTTGAGAACACTGTCAGAAGCAGCTGCAACCTGCAACGTTGCACTGAAATATTATTTAGTATCTAAACATGATGGTCGGTGTCGTAAATAGGCATCACACACGCCGTTACCTCTATTTTATCTAGAATAACATAATTATTAGAATAATTTATTGATTCATTGTTACAAAATAAATTTCAAAAATAATAATATTGTATGTTTACTGTTACTAAAATATTCAACATAGTTATTTGAACAGTGGTCCCCAAACTAGGCAGCGCCTGTATACGTCTGCTGAGTTACGTCATTTTAAATTTTAGTTCGAGACAACTTAAATTTAATTTCAGGATGTGTGAAAATGGACAGAATACTTAATTATATAATGGTAGTGAATTATCAAGATACAAAAGGGATGAATGAAATGCAATTGCATGCAACTGAGATGACAATGATATGAGGGATGTGTAGTGTTAAGCAAATGGATAAGAGAATACTCGTAAGAAAGAAATGTCGTCAGGAAAGTTGTGAGTACGAATGTGGATAGCTATACGAATAGGGGAAGACTAAAGAAAAGATGAATGAACTATATGAAAGTTGATATCGTCGGTGAAAAGGCTAAAGTGCCAAAATGGTACTTTTGGGAAATGAGGTTTAAAGTTTTTAATTTTTGTTTTGAATTAATATCTTTTTTTTATTTTTTTTTATTTCGATTTTATTAATCTCATCATCATCATTATCATCATTTCAGCCAAAAGACGTCCACTGCTGGACATAGGCCTCCCCCAAGCACCAAAGTATTTTGAATAATAAAAAATGTTAGTCACGAAAAAATTGCTAATCTACCTCAAATGTATGAATCGAATTCTTCTATAATGCTTATAAATGGTAAAAACCACTTCTCTTGGAAACAAAAAATGCTTAAGTAACTCAGACCGTGTAAATCTTATAAAGAAAAATTGCTTATGATGGTTTTATGCCGTGAAGAATAAGTACTAAATAAGCGATATACTACTACACAGGCTATGAAAACCAAATTGCTTAAGGGCACGGGCATAACTGAATAAATGCAAGCAAAATTTACTAAAGGTAAATCCTATACAAACAGTTTTGCTAAAGCGCCAAACAGTTAAAAACAACGGTAATGAATTATAGCTAACAGACTGTTCAACAATAAAATTCAAAATGTTTAAATTGCTAATGTAACAATGTCATCCAAATTACAAAAAAGATAAACGTTGCTGTTGTGAAGAGAATGTGGAAAGGAAAAACATTTTAAAGGGCCTCTGTCCTAAAAATGTGGTGATAAAGCGACATTTGTTCAAAAAATATCGGAAAACCGTCGCTTTATATCTTAGAATCTGGGACATACCTACATTTTTGCAAATGCTAAAGCGCCAAAAATTGGCTCAGATTGTCTTAAAACTTAGACAGATCGACGCAGAAAACAAAAAACGAATCCAACGATATATATAACTCATTTTGGCACTCACTTTAGCATTTTATCCTTTCCAGTAACAATATGGCTAGAAATTGAGTGACTACCGAGATGACAACTAATGGAGAAGTATGGAATAAATAAAACATGTTGCGCTGACCCCAAATAAATAGGAAAAAGGGCAGGAGAATGATGATTAGTGAACTATCAAGATACATAGATATTGTAAAAAGTATGCTCGGCGCTATGGTGACCTAACACTCCGTTCTCGGATTGATAAGATATAAGAGTCTCAGATTATAAGGGAAATAACTATATTGATCACTATAACACTTAATTACAAGAAATGGTAAAAAAACCGACCAAGTGCGTGTTGGACCACACACAATGAAGGGTTCCGTACTTGGAAAGAATTTATCCTAAGAACAAACTTAACATTGTAGTTGGTAAACATAATCTCCCATACATTCCAACTGCAAAGTTTGTACGCACAATATCGAGAGATTTACCATGTTATTTTAAGGCCATAGACTTCTTATAGATTTTCCTGTAATCTATAAGTATAGAACAATTTTCCGTTTTTTTTTTTTAATTTTAAGTTCATTAGTTTCGGAGATAATGGATAATGGTCAATTTACGTCTATTTTCAATTATAACTTTAAAACAATTTATTTTAAAATTATATAAAATATATATTTGAGACCCTTACAGTAAGCCCTTTCATTTGATATGTCACACGGTACAGTTTGCTAAACTGTTTTTTTAATTTTCTTGTTTGCCCCCCAAAACTGACCCTAATATTCTAAATTCATTTATTTACGGTTTAGGTCCGTGTTTGGGTCACTCAAATTGATAAATGTACCAAATTTCAACTTAATCGGTTCATTACATTCGGAGCAAATTGGCTGTGACAGATGGACAGACAGACAGACACACGAGTGATCCTATAAGGGTTCCGTTTTTTCCTTTTGAGGTACGGAACCCTAAAAATGGTAAATTATATAACTAACTTATTGGTAAAATATATGGTAAAATGTTAATGGTAATGGTTTTGAGTACGTGGTGTCTCTAATGAGATCTGAACGCGAACTGGCTCACATTTTGGTGAACGAGCGAATGTGCATACTTGCGTTCGATGCAATTATCCATTTTCGCTGAGTGTTCGATTAAAACTCGAACAGATATAACAATGCTTTAACTAAGGGCGAGATCTATAACGTTACTTAACACGTACTTTGGCTAAGCGTTATTCTGAGCACAACACTGTCAAACTATATAGTGACGGGAACATTTCTGCCTAAGTCACAGAACATGCTAAGTAATCGTGGCGATGACGCGACGGTGAGTGGTGACGTACGTGATGTAGATCTCGGCGTAAGACTGGCCCTTAAGGTACTTTATTTTAAAATACCAATATCGAATTTCTCCATTTTTGAGTCCTTATGTAAGTCATCGCAAACACGTGTTGCTATCATTTACTTACCGAATTCAACTAATCCGATTTTATTAGAAATATTAAATCGATATGCGGCAAAGTTAAACGTCAAGTGGGGACTTGACCGCGTCAGAGTAAAGTCGAGAATTGAGAACTCGAGTTAAGAACACTTGAGCGATTGCGAGCGACAATCTAATACCAACAGTCGTCGCAGAGTTGGGTCTATTCAAATAGTTTTAATACTTGACGTCGGAGGCAGTCCTGATTTAAACAAGGTTTATAGTTAGTTTGATTACTTTCAATGTTCGAGATTTTGGACGCGCTTTAAGATGAATGGCGGTTTGTTTGAATTTTTGAAACGTGACATACAATTGTTTTCTTTATCCATATTCGGCTGGATGGCACCTAGTTTGAATTTTTGGAACGCGATCATTTGTTTTTGTTTATCAATAATATACCATTTTCTATTTTGTTAAGTACCTTGTACTTGTTGAAAGGCCTACACTGTCCTCCCATACCTATTATTACTGTTATTTGAAAATATTGTAAAAGCCAATTATTTTTAAAAGAGTTTCTTGCCGGCTCTTTTCCATAGGAAACGAGCAATTTGAACCGTGCATCTAGCTTCTGATGGACGTTTCATAAGTGCCCATATAGGTTTATGTGAAATAAAATATTTGGATTTTTACTTAATAGTCCCACTATACCACCAATCCAGAAATAAACTTTTGGCGATTTTTTTCTCGGCACCTATGGTATTGATAGTTTTGGAGTTTTCAAAAATACACTAATAACGGTACAAGGTACCAAAAAAAAAAAATATATATATATATATATATAAAATGGTAAACTGACTGACTGACTGACTGACTGGGTGATATATCAACATCAACCCAAACCGCTGGTCCTAGAGACATGTAACTTGGAGGGTGTGTTCTTTGTGAAGAGTGAGTATCCACTAAGAAAGGATTTTTGGGAATTCCACCCCTAAAGGGGTAAAATAGGGGATGGAAGTTTATATGAATGTCGCGTCAGTTTTGAAGTTAGGATCTTCAAATTTTGTGTTTAGGCTGACGATTGAAAATTAATTTATACGTATCTCAGCGTATTTTATAATCCCACCCCCGAAGGGTTAAAAAGGGGATGAACGGGATATTTACCATGTTTATTCATTGTTCTGAGTTCCCGATATTTCGGCGCTGTTGCAAGCACCATGATCACGGATAAACTGAAGTCAAAAAACGAACAAGAAAGAGGGTAGACCGTTTTGTCTGCTCATAAACACCCACCCGCAGTGACTTCAGTTTATCCGTGATCATGGTGCTTGCAACAGCGCCGAAATATCGGGAACTCAGAACAATGAATAAACATGGTAAATATCCCGCTTATGTTAATAATAATGTTAGTGACCATGACAGTTTAAAAACTTATAAAGGGGATGAAGTTGAAAAGTCCTTAATTTTTTAAGAAATACCACTAAATTTACTATCTAGGGTTATGGTTGGAAGCTAACGCAACAGTGTTGTTAGAATTTCAACCCTTAAGAGGGTGAAAAGGGGGATGAACTTTGTTTTTAATTAAAGTTCTTTATTTTTTAATTTAAAATCACTATTATTTCGGCTTATGGTTGGAAACTAACACAACGTAAATCGCAGATTTTTTTATTTATTTCAACCCACAAGAGTCTGAAAAGGGGGATGAAGTTTTGTATTGGAGTTGTTCATTCGCTTTTTGTATTTAAAAAAAAAAATTTTTGACATCCACGCGGGCGAAGCCGCGGGAAAAAGCTAGTATACTATAAAAAAATCACCGGTTCATAAAGTGCAGTGCTTCCCGTTCGTGTAGTCGATTTTTGCAGGCAGACATGTATGGTTTGTCTGTGAAGGTTTTAATGCTATGAAAATGTTGCAAGATCTTATTTCCACAATTTTAATTCCGGGCTAAGGTAAATTGATAAACTGCATATCGAAGATAAAAAAACAATAAGTAACATTAAGTTAGCCGAACTTGGCGGCGATCTCTTGCGTCCGGCCCTGGTCCAAGCCATGGTTCGGAGCGAGGGTGCATGGGAGTTAGTCACCTCCTTCTGCAAAGCAGTAATGCTCGTGAAGGAGGAGGTGGAACGCGTGAGGATGAGGTAGTCTGTGCGCCCTCACGCCCCTAGTCACCGCAGGAGACGCCCTGGGCGGCGGGAATCGATAGCCGATTCCCGGCCACCGTAGGCGCGGGCTTGTGGACGGTGAGCTATGGGCAGCTCGCCGTCCGGTAAGGACCAGGCCCGGGTCGAAGGCGCGTTGAGTTCCACGCGCCTCAAAGAGATGTCAGCATACATTGACGAGGTCCGCCAGAACCGATGCCTGCCATGGTTGTGGGTTTGTCCGAAAGGGATACCGTGGCCCTGTCATACAGGCAACTGAAAGTTACACGGGTAGATTTTAGTCTGTAAAAGTCTGACACACCCTCCCGCTCCACTTAGAGCGGTAGAAATTATTTGATAATTTCACACCCAAAAAAAAAAGGCAGCCGAACTGTAAAAATATAATATTATTTTGTTTCTATCATAAAGAAACCGCACAATCAATCACTCCTTTGGTCTTAAACTTGTAACTTTATCTGTCTGTCTCCCTTCACAAGTATAGATAGATACCCATCCAATATTTATTCTTCTTTTGGCTCATCACGTCAAAATGTTCTAAAAGTATACGAGTAATATTAGGCAAATTAGATTCTGCGGTGAAGCAAGCAGGCAATATCTGAAATTGAATAAAACCACAACCCAGGTATCTAATTTGACTGGCTACTTAAAATTTCTTTGAACTATTGTTACTTTGTTAGATGGATACCCATTCATTTCAAACTTGAAATTCAATTATCGTTGCAAATAATTTCTCAACTGCTTTCAAACTGTCTGAATCAATCAGGTTTACGAAAAGACAGAAAAAATGTATAAAGAAAAAGTAAAGGGGTAAAAGAATCTACAGGGAAATCAAGTACAACAAACTAAATAGGCTTGATTGAAAAGTTTTTAGTAAAAAATATTTTTCATTCAACTTTTCAAACAGCCGTGAATTTAATAAAGGGGAAGAAATACATATCTACTCTGGTGGACGGTACCAGTTGGCTATTCATAGAATGACGCAATTATATTTTGTTGTTTCAAAAATTGGTAAACAAGGAAATATTCGTGAAAAAAAAAAAAAAAATTGTAGATGGTTGATAATATGGCTAGAAAGGGTCTAGTCAGTGACTACCGAGATGACGACTAAGTGTACGAGTACGCTCTTATTGAAAAGGCGTGCAGCGGAGCGTTCTGCGTTGCGTGGAACCGGCGAAAGAGCGTTCGCCGAGTGGCCTTAGCGCACGCTTAGCGTTCGTGTGAGCCGGTCACATTTTTCATGATGGCGTTGGGGTCGTACTATTATTGATATGTATTTAGAAGAAAATGTGTGGTTAAAATATTTTTATAACTCGATAATTAAACAAAGAAGGCTGTGTGGGGAGTTTGCTACGCAAACACAAACTGCTTTGAACTGCATGCGACGCCACGCTCGACGCCCCACTCACCGCAATAAAGCACGCTCCCCGCGCTGCGCCGCTCGCCACCACTCAGGACACTCGCGAGGAATTGTATATTGTACATTCGGCGCGCAGCACCCAATCGTACCCGATGTCCCACAGATGCGGCCCTAGGACCGGTCCCTGTGGGATACCGCATGATATCTCTCGCCGGTTCCACTCTCCCTGGTGACCGGGGTATATGACAGCCTTGTCCGTCAAATAGGCTTCGACCACTCGACGGAGGTAGGTCGGCATCCGGTGATACCGGAGTGCCTCCCAGATGCAACTCCAGGGCAGCGTATTGAAGGCATTGGCGATGTCAAGGGACACCGCCAAGACGACCCTATCCCGGGCCACATCCCCCGTTGTGAGGGCTCGCACGCGCATGATGGCATCTACCGTAGAGCTCCCCCTGCAGAAACTAAACTGGCTCTCCGCCAAATCTGGACACACCCGCACCAGCCGCCCGACAAGGCGGTCTGCAATGACTCTTTCAAAGAGCTTATTCACCTCATCGAGCAGCACGGTGGGCCGGTAAGCAGACGGAGAGTCCAATGGGCGCCTCTGCTTCTTAATAAGGACCAGTTTCCCCGTTTTCCAATGAAGTGGAAACTTGCCTCTCTCCAAGTATGCGCTTAGGAACCCCCTTAGTCGAGGCCTTAGAGCCTCCAAGGCCAGGTAAGCCGTCGGGTCCTATGGCGGTACTTTTGGCATTCAGCCTACGTATCGCCACTGTCAGATGCACCTCGGTCACCAACGATATTAACATCCCTAACACGAGTAACATAGCTACAATTTCTCGGAATCATTTTGTTTTTAATATCTTATGTTTCTGTAAGCTACACGATTTTATTTTAGCTGAATTCTGAAGACAACTTTTTAGTTACCTAGTTAAATATTTCTTACTAGATACTCGTACTTATTTTAAAATCATACAAAGGCTTTTCACTATTTCGTTTCTACTCATCATCTGCCTAGTCTTTTTCCAACTATGTTGTAGTCGGCTTTCAGTCTAACCGAATGCAGTTGATTACCAGTATTTTTCATAGAGCGACTACCTATTTGACCTCCACAACTCAGTAACTGGGTAATACGATACTCCTTGGTAAGACTGGTTGACAGACTTTCGGGCTTCTGACGACCCGTAACGACTGTCAAGGATCTACAAATGACAGCCGAGACCAACGGGACCGACTGCTTAACGTGCTTTCCGAGGCACGGAGGGGTCTGGGTATGTATAGATGGTCACCCATCCACAGACCAACCGTGGTAAGCGTAGCTTATCCTGATAGATCGACCCATGCGGCTGTTATTACTTTGCCAAAAGCCTCTCGCAATTCTTTCTACTACTTTTAACTGCTATAAAAAATATATAAAACTTTCATGAAACGTCTATAACATTTTACAATCTTCGGCTGAGCTTACCATGATAGGCGACGACATTTTAACACAATTTCTTTGATAAAACATGGTCCGGTATTTTTTGTATTTTTTTTGCTTAATATGGTGGAATATATTATTTTGCATAAAATAAGGGACAGTTGAATCATTCATAAACGAAAACAAATGCTGCAACAACTTAAAATTCCTCCAGCTGTCTCCAACAAATGAATAAAAACAAATGTACGCAACTAACAATATTATTCGAAGCTGCAGGCCAACTGCATAAAGTCATGCTTCATTTTAATATCAATTTAGAATTACAGAAGCCACATTTGCATTTTGGGTGGCGAATGGAAATTGCTCTTTAGGCGTGAACATTGAACACGCGCGGGTTAGCGCTTCGTTGTTATTTAAATAGCAAATTAGTAATAACAGTTGCTTTTTAGACAAATATTGTTTTATCATTTCTATGTATGTTTACACGTTCTCGGGTTTTACTATAAAGTGACATAACTGGAATCCTTAAACTGTGTTGTACTACATTAGATTATGAACAACTTTTACTTTGGGTTCAACCCAAAAATACTGAAAAATTATCAGCGGCTCTCAAAATTTTGATGAGTTACCGCGAACATACATCTACATTTTGAACAACTTTTACTGTGGATTGAACACAAAAATCGTGAAAAAATATCAGCGGTTCCCAACATTTTGATGAGTTACCGCGAACATAGTATTATACGATTCTGTAGTGCATTAGGGATGTTTACTGAACATCGCGTAGACTGCTTTTACGCTACGATGCGTAAAAGGTGCGCATCTCTGGTGCGTAGAGTGCGTGGCAGCGCCAACAGCATCCTGAACATGATCTCTAGTCGGCTGGATTGTGCTTACATCGGTCATTGCTGCGCCATTTGTCATGGAATGGCGCAGTAGTGATTGTTGAGTTTACTTTCCAGTTGAGTTTACTTTCTTTTATATGTTTTGTTGTTTGTAGTTTTAAGTATTACTAACACTAGTCTATAAGAACATTGTTACTAACAAAATGGACTCCATGATCTGAAATAAAGTATATTATCATTATAGTATACATTCACAAATGCGCATACGCATGCATCAGCTGATTTAGTTTTTCGCGATTTAAGTGTTGGTCCCATAGAAAAATTGTTTCATTACTTATTTTCAGGTTTTCAGTTATTTCAATTACACCTCGTTTAGAGGTCTCGGTGTACAAAGTCACTTTCAACAATGTATGTATTCCTTATTATCCTGAATGGTATTGTACCCTGTCGTGTTATAATAGGGATGATACTAAAAAAATATTTTTTTCCGTCATGTAGATTATTAAAAAATATTGGACACATATTTTTTTTTTACGTAATCAAAACATTACGGCAATAGATTGAGTTCAAATGTGGCATAACGTCACTTCTCAGTAGTCTTCTTTCCCCAAGTTTAATGTGTTTTATCTAAGAATTTTTTTATTAATATGATATAGCAAAAAATGCGTGTCTAATATTTTTTTATTATCAGATTGACGGACTAATCAGTTTTTCTTTTTTTTTTAACCCAGGCGTTATCCCTATTATTGTTTCCTCCCGGGGAATGCCGAATGAAATAATGTCGTGATGGCCCAGTGTTTAAGAGCTCGCCTCTCAATGCGACTTTTTCAATATTCATGTGTACTTTCTAAGTTTATCTTGGACATCACTGACATCTGTGAATGAAAATATTGTGAGGAAACCTGGACATACCCTAATCCTAACTAATATTATAAATGCGAAAGTAAATTTGTTTGTTGGTTTGTTACCTTTTCACGCCTAAATCACTGAACCGATCATCTTGAAATTTTATGAAACTCTTTGCATATACGTTAACAGGTGTACAGAAATGGACATAGACATAAAAAAGGTACTGTTCCCGAGGAAAACAACAATAACGTTCTTATGATATTAGATGGGGCCACGTGTCTTTCGAATCATGATTGAATTATCGTCTAAATAAAATTCTCGTGTCACAATGTTAGTTACCATACTCATCCGAAACGGCTTGCCCGATTTTTATGAAATTTTATATACATATTCAGTAGGTCTGAGAATCGGCTTCTATCAATTTTTTTGTTAGTTTTAGGTAGGTAGGTAGGTTAGGGTAGGGTAGGGTAGGGTAGGGTAGAGTAGAGTAGTGGAGTTTATATCGTCAGCTCTTCTCGTCATCTCTATCGTCATCTTCTATACTATATATATTATTAATATTATAAAGCTGAAGTGTTTGTTTGTTTGAACGCGCTAATCTCAGGAACTACTGGTTCGAATTGTTTTTTTTTTTTTGTGATGGATAGCCCATTTATCGAGGAAGGCTATAAGGCTTTAACATCACGAAATCTTGTTTCTCAAATGATGATGCTTGTCAAATGGTTAGTGGTCATTTAATTTCACCAAACGTTTATTGTCTGAAGATTGTTTGCTGTAATAAATCATTTGATAGACCAAATGCCATAATGACATTATACTTGGTAATATTTTGCCAAGTAAAATTTTGACTAAATGAAAATATGCGTACTAAAATCATTCGAAATATTGCAATGGTATAAAAAACGGTTGCTTAAATTTGTTTGGGTAATGAAATTTTATCAATTTTTTTTCGGCAAAACGGCAGGCACCCCGGGTTGTAATATGCTTGTAATTATGCCAGTTCCTCTGTGGTTGAGGATTTCGGGTGAAGCTCGCTTCCATCTTCGGCCTTATCATCACTTACCATCAGGTGAGATGAAGGCCAAGAGCATCCCCGTTATGTGTAAAAAAAAATATATATTTAAGTCTGAAATCACCCACCGGCCTTGATCAAACGTGGTGATTAATGTTTATGATTTATCTGTATGAGAAGACGTTTTGCCCTGCAGACTGCAGTAGGGCAATAATAGGCTAGTATTATCATATTACCCCCTGGGAATACAGACGTGATTTAATGGAAATTGATCTCTTTCAAATACCAGAGGGAACGAAATAACTTACTCTAAACATGTACAACATTCAACTTACGCCACTGAATTCCCAACTCACATACTGTTTGGTGCGAAAATATTTGTCAGATCAAATAAACAAGTTAGGCATTTGCGAATCATATTTCGAGAAAAGGTCCAACAACGTATTTTCATGAAAACTGCAAGTATATTCAGAAAGGGATAAGGGTTATTTGTATTCAATTCTATATTGACAAATAATATATTCTGTATGTTAGTAAATAGACTTTCCCTAGATATTGAAAAAGTAATCCCATTTTATTGTAAACTGGTGAATGTTTTTTATTGTTCGATATTGTTGGGAACCAATCTCAAAGTTTTCTTTCTTTCTATTAAAAAAAAAAATCGCAATTAAAGTAATTTTGATCGCTTAGGCGAGAAATAAAAATCATTTTGAATAACTACTTACCTACATCTAGGTAATTGTTATTAGCGATCTATTATTTGATATCTGATTATATGTATATAACTTGTCAATATTGATTTTATTGTTATTTACATTTTTTGTTCGGTACGGTTAACTTGAAGTAAGATTGTGAAGGTGTCGTAAAAGGCGACTAAGGGACTTACTAGAGAATTGGCAGCAGCGTTCTCTATGCATTTTTAACACCAAACTGCGATTGCCAACCCGCCTGCCAAGCGTGGCGATTATGGCAAAACTCCTCCATGCCCGCTCGTCGGAAGACGAAACGGGGTATGTGGGACTCCTTGCCAAAATGGCAGTATACCCACTAAAACTCAGCGGAGTTCCCTCATCGCCTTTGATGGGGAGGGTCATGGGAATCCAGCTCAGTCTTTACGTCCGCAATCCCCCCGGGCGAGCCCCGCATGCCCCCCAGGTGGGGCTACGGGAATGGCCGGGAAAACCTGGCCATTCCCGTCCGACACTGGTGGAGGCCTGTACAATACAGGCAAGGGTGCCCCCGCACCCGTTGCCTGCTGGGACCCCACGCCAGACGACCCCGCGTCCAGGCGCCCCTGGTCCCCCCACGACGGTTCAGGCTAGTGGCCCCGCCGCCTACCACTTTTCGGCCGCAAAGGATAGGGAGAGCGGCCAACGCAATACCGACACTCCTCTTCCTCTGCGGCCCCACCGCGTCCGCCATCCAACGGTGGCGACCCTGTCAAGGCCGCGGAAGGTAGGGAGGACGGCTCACCGCAATACCGACACTCCTCTCCCGCTGCGGCCTCCCACTCTCAGCCGCGATGCCGCCCATACCACATCGCGGCCCGCCTCAGTTGCGATGTCGCCCAAGTCCGAAGGTTGTGATGGCGCCTATTGCAACCTACGGCCGATACGTCGTCGGCTTACCGGCAAAAGCCCTGACGAGCGGCCCCCTCCTCGGGTTTCTCTTAGCTTCACCGTGGCCCTCCAAGCCACGGCTACTGAGCCCCTCCACCTCGACAATGCGGGAACCCACCGGGGGGGGTCTGGGTGTACCACACCCAACCTTACACTCGCAGGGTTATTTTAGTTTACCAATAGGTGGATCTATATTTTACAAACATCAGTTTTGTAGCTTAAATGAAAATGCCTCCACTAAATAGTTCTGACTTGGTACTGAACCTTGAAGGCGGTACATGGCAGCAAAAACTTGAAACTCCAAGTTACATCTCCACTACATTGAAGAGTCTTTGCTTAGTCGCAGCCGATTATTTTTTTTGTAAGATCTCCGGAACGGAGTTGTAACTACTCCATTAAAACTTACGAAAGCAGATGCTGATGTGGAGGTACGACTTCATGCGGAAATTCCGCATTTGCGGATATTGAGGCGTGGTTCCGTAACAGCCCTAGTTCTTATTCATAAGACCACTCTGTAAAATACTTCAGGTGCATGATATAAATGAGAACCATTTACGATAACGGGCTACGGTTGGTTCTTACCCACCATAAGCCTATGGGAAGGTACTTTATTATATGGCAGCCTGTTACTTATGGCCACCATTAGCTTCCTGACTTCTTTATACACGTTTTATTTCGTCTGATTAGCCGAAAAAGCTTCTTCGGATATGAAGTTTGAAATTTTGTTACGAAAAAAAAAACAGCATTTTCAAAAACATGTTCTCCTATATATTCCGAATGAAAAAAACATGTTTTTAAATTATAAAAGTAAGTTGGTCGACTATTACTCGGTAATTTGTAAAGCCTACTTAGCTGTGATAGTTTTCCTTTTAACTTCATTATATAATGTATACTACATACTGCTGTGTAATTTTTTACATATCCAAGTACAACCATTTATCTGGCACGGGGGAGGGGCACTTGACTATATTGGCACTTTAAAGCTTAATATTACGCAAACAGATCCCTGAATCGAAAAACAAAACCGCAATATTTTTAAACGGTCTATCTAACAATACCCTACACCATGGGATAGAAAAGAAAAGGAGAAAACCCCTAAAAATATATTTCAAGATTTTATTTTACTATTTTGTTGGCGTGATTAATATGTATACCCATGCCAAATTACAGTTTTCTAGTACTAAGGGTATCTGCGCTAAGCCGCGGACAGATAGACATACAAACATGGACATGGCGAAACTATAAGGGTTCCTTTTTGACTACGAAACCCTAAAAACTAGATGAGATCGGCGTTTCTTAGATGACGACTCTGAGAAGAAAGGCCGAAACTAACATAATCAGTCATTATTATCATTATCATCATCTGCCTAGCCTCTTTCCAACTGTGTTGGGGTCAGCTTCCAGTCTAACCTAACAACTGAATACCAGTACTTTTCCGATTTTTCCTGTTTGCACTATGCAAGTGCACCCAAGGACAACCCCCGCTTGGTGTAGGAGTATTGCAGACTATGGAAATAAAGATATTGGGTTATTAGTTTGGGTGGCTGAAGTGTGGTTAAGTGGTTATTTAGGACTATGGAAAGACTATGGCCCCTGCCTGATCCATGTTTTATATAAAATACACAGATAAAGTGGAAGGGGGTGAGTCGCAGTCTAAATAATGGAGCTCCGAAAAGCGGCCAATATGTCCTGAGTTTCTTATGAGGAGTGGAGAAATTTTCCACGGCTATAAAGGCAAACCCGGAAGCATGGTTGAAATCCCTACCAGCATCTTACTGGAATATTTCCTTCCCGCGAGCACGTTTGCTCTTGCGAATCTCCACTCAAGCCGGTTAATAAAGGCAAGCGTTTTGAGGAACAATGTTTACTCCAGCCGCTCAATAAAAACAAGCCAGAGGTGACACACAAGACTTCACCCGAGAAATAGGGTCCGTGGGGTTGTTACTGCCCAGCAGCTCGTCACATGCGGCCCTGTGGGTATATGTATCTCTGTTGGTCTGGCTCCTCATCCTAGACCTGTTTTGGAAAAGTAAACTCTACCGGCACAAACCAAGAGTTTTTTTTTAATTTTTTGTTTAACTTTGCCCCACACTAGGAATTTCTCCTGTATCGTGGGTGCGTTTACAAACATTTAAACTCACATACACAAACAGCCAGACCCGGAAAAACTACTTGTAGATCATACAAATATTTGTTCCGTGCGGGAATCGAACCCGCGACACGCAGTGCAGCAGTCAATCGCTTAACCACTGCGCCAACCGTGCCGTCAAAGTTTAGGAGCGCGCAAGCCCCACCACGACGTCAACTTAGATACGGCGGTGGAGTTATTATTATGATTATTATACTATAGGTACAACTCTTCCATTCCCTTCGAGAAATAACAGGCGTGATATTACTTTAAGATATTATTGTAGTAACACTGTAGTTACTGCTAACAATAAACGGGAAAGTATTGACTGTAACCTCATCAATATTTATTGAGACCGCCTTAGCTGTCAGCACGTAATTATTAACAACTTTTAACATGGATATTGAAAACAGAATTCCGACAGGGGTTGGTAAAATGTAAACCGCTTTTAATCTATATGTCAATTTCATTTACATACATTTTGCTAGCGATATATCGCTTTATCGAATAAACAAAGCCCTATTTATTTACCTAAACTGAGTATTTAACAAAACTAGAACAATTTCAAAAAATAATATACTAAACTTCGGTTTCTATTTGGATCCGCACAAAAATATTTTTACTCTCTCCAATTTCTTTCCTTCTCACGTTTCCACCGTATCGTTTTACCATCACTATCTACAAAGGCAGTTTATTTACCAAAACAATTATTTCCCCCTCGACCCACCCTTTTACCCCTGGATCCCCATAACGGCCGCCTTATGTTCCCCAAATTCGCCCTATTTTTGTCAGTGTTATCTGATTGTTGCGCTTCCGAACTGTCTTGAAATAATGGCAATGAAATATTTTTTTCCCATAGCTATATTTGTACCTTTTAGATTTTTTCTTTTGTTTTAACAAACAATACTTTGAATTAAGAACATTTTATCTTTTGTTTTCATTCGGCGTCTTTTCTTGAATTAAAATAAAACACGATCTATTTTTGTCCTATTTCTTTCGTTCAAATTCATTAGGGTGCACGCCGTGCGTTAAATGGGATTTCCCATCATTTTCACCGTAATGGGGATTATTTAACGGCTAAAGAGGGTGAATGTTCAAGAATCCTGCTTCTTGCAATGTTCTGGCTATGCATTGTCTATCGATGAGTAAAATTGGATTGTTATTAGGTAGAAGCGTCCTACACATGTTGCCAATGAAGTTACTGATAACCTACGTACGCAACTACCAAAAGTGGTCAACTACAAAACGTAGTTTCTACATAATAGAGTTAGTAACGGCTGCCTAGATTAGTCGAGTTAGCATTGTAATCCGACGTTCTGACGATGCAATCTAGAATACAATGGGTCCTAAGCTTAGGCACACGTACGCTATGTTTGCTTAGCATCTGCTAATATATGTTTGTATTGGATTTGCATGAATAGATTGCTGTATGGACACGTCAGATCGTAATTATGTGCGTATTGTAATCTTGCAGGCTTTGTGTTTGTCTTTTGGTATGTTAATACATATTATATTATATATTTAATTAAACAATAGCTAGTAAGTTCATCATCATCATCATCATCAGCCTATAGCTGTCCACTGCTGGACATAGGCCTCTCCAATTGCTCGCCATTCAGCTCGATTCTGGGCAACTCTCATCCAGCTGCTACCAGCCACCCTGCAGAGATCGTCGCTCCACCTAGCCTGAGGACGTCCTACCTTACGTTTGCCGATTCGCAATCTCCACTCAAGAACACGTCTACCCCAACGGTCATCGATTCTACGGCTAATATGGCTGGCCCATTGCCACTTCAGCTTGCTTATTCTGTGAGTTATGTCGACAACTTTGGTTCTCTGCCGGATCACCTCGTTCCGGATTCGATCCCTCAGAGAAACTCCAAGCATAGCCCGCTCCATAACTCGCGGAGCGACCTTGAATTTATGGACCGTCCGTACCGTGAGTGTCCACGTTTCGGCTCCGTAAGTCATAACAGGCAGGACGCACTGATTGAAGACCTTGACACTGATTGAAGGTTTTCAATCAGTGCCTAAGTAAGTTATCTTAACAAAATTCTAATTACTTTACGAGTTTCATATCTCTTTATTCTATTTTTGACTCGTTATTGTTTACTATGATCAATGTTTTCAGAACATGGGTGCTGTTATAATATAAATATTGGTAAAATTATTACTGTTACGATATGTGGTTTTTCATTTTTTTTAACTTGCTTAAAATATGACTGTTCGTAATTATTTTATTTTTGTTACAGAATTTCTGCACAACTATTTATCAATACCTTTCAGTGAAACCTCATTCATAATATGAGTATTTATTACTGTGAATGTCCACCAAGCTAGCCAACCGCTTTGCTTTGAATGATACGGTCTAATACACAGAGCCACAGCTCCAGTATACCTTTTGTATAGCTAATGCTTTCATCTCATATATCTCCAATGGGATAAATGAAAATTAATGTACTAGCTTTAATAACATAAGTAATGACGTAGATTAATTGAGCTTTACTTATTTGTAATAACATACCGTAACTGGGTTTTCCCTGAAGTCGTAAGCAGACTCTATTTAGAAATATTTTTATTTATACGTTTCTTAATATACCCGTTATTATTTACTATATCATCATATTTAGGACAATACTAAAAATAGTTTTCGTGTATAATGGACGGTGTTATCACCCAAGGCAATCTCTCACAGACAACCTTTTTTTATGTAGGTATTCGAAAAGCGTTTAGTTTTTTACTTACCTACCTTTCATTACTAAATTTTTAACAATCGAAATAAATGTTCTACAAAGTTACTATATATAACAAGGTTACAAGGTCCTTTTAATATCACTGAAGTAACGAAATACCAAATTTCAACCCAATCCGACCTGTGGAAGATTCTCACATCAATTCATCAACTAGAAAAGAGCTGATATTCTTCAAACGGCTAAACCGATTTTCTTGAATCATAGCTAAGAACACTCTCGATCAAGTCACCTTTCCAAAAAAAAAAAAACATCAAAATCGGTTCAGCCATTTGCGAGCTACGATGACACAGACAGACACACAGATTATATTTTTTTATAATTTTTTTGACTATGGGTTTACTCTTGACTTTCTTCTAGGTCTGGGTGACAGAGACAAAGTCTACGATGGAGTGAGCTTACCCAGAAGAAGCCTGTTCACTCTCACTTTGAATAGATTAGGGTTGTGTGCGTTCGGAAACACAGACGCAGGCAGAGAGTTCCACTCCTTTGCTGTGCGCATTATAAAAGACGTTTGAAAACGCTTAGTGCGAGTACACACGTTAAACTTATAACACCCCTCCGTTTCTGTCGGGGGTTTAAAAACTTTCTACGTATCCGCCTTAAAAACACCATTATTACTATTAAATGAAGCTCCAACCATAGGTATACTCATAAAAACATGTCATTGCCTCATAAAACGTTACATGCAAACACAAACTCGCATAAAGTCCCATGTTTAATGTTTATTCCGTGCAATACTGGCTAGTAGTTCTGTAGCAGGAAATTATACGGAGGTAGTGCTAGAATGCTAGCATTTTAATTACAGGATGCCGTCGCCGAGTAGCTGGTTATCAAAAGAAATAAGTTTGGACGAGGCACACTATCGGCCGAGTTGATTGAAGAGTGCACAGACGGCAATTTTTTTGTCGTAAGGACTTAGGACGTTTTAAGAAATAAGTGGTTCTTTCTTTAAGAGCGGCCTCTGAATAAGTGTTATTTTTTTACATAATTATTTTAATTTTAAAATAGCTTGAGAGATTTTGCATAAACCGTTTACTTAAAAAAAAAATATGAATAAAATTCATTTTCTCATACATTTTGCATGGAACGGCTTTTTATTTTTTTATTTAAATGCCTTAAAACTATCATTACAGGTCTTACCTAATGCGATAGTCAAGTCAAACACAAAATTAAAATTAAAGCACAAAATACAACTGAAGATCATAATGATCATTGCTTGTAACATAGAGTGTAAACAATAGTACTTTTGCGAATTCACCCCAGTGACATGTAAATATATCAATTTCGACATGAATATAATTAATGGTGTGAATCGCTCGAGTCAGAGGGGTTTTGGCCAGCAAGTTGGTCGTATTGGGAAACGGGGGAACAAGAAATTTCACGCGGACGATCCTACATTTATAATAAAATTTATTTTAACCAATTTGCAAAGATAATAACGTCAATATCGTTGATTTATGTAACAGATTTTTATCGACATCCGACGTATACTTCATAGTAAAATATTTCCGTGTAAAATTGGTCATGTGTCATTTTTACCATTAATTTAGTGAATTTAATGGATGACTCACAAACACATACACCCACAGTCCAAAATTCATAACCATATTCCTTATGATAATTTTTTTATTATACATATCATCATCATCATCATCATTTCAGCCTAAAGACGTCCACTGCTGGACATAGGCCTCCCCCAAAAGGGGGGAATTGCCATAATCGCCACGCTTGGCAGGCGGGTTGGCGATCGCAGTATGGTGTTAAAAATGCATAGAGAACACTGCTGCCCATTCTCTAGGAAGTCCCTTAGTCGCCTTTTACGACAGCCACGGGAGGAAATGGGGTGGTGCTATTCTTTACGTCCGGCACCTCACGGCACATTTGTATATATAGGATAATAAACACGGAATAAATAAAGTTAAGCTACCCTAGTAGCATTTTCCGTTGGAATTTAGTTGGGCCAACTTCAGAGGTATGTGGCCCAACCAAACGCCAACAAAAATGCTACTAGGGTAGGTATAAAAGTAAAAAAAAATGGTTATACCGGAGTTATTTGTAAGGCCCTTAAACTTTAAACTGCTGTGCTGGAAATTTGCGTATTTGCAGATTCTATATTATTGATAAGTTTCGATTTGTGCAATTTTTTTGTGAAATGTCACTTGAAATGTTTACAAAATACAAGATGGCGGCGTTAGATTTTAGCCATGCGTCAAAATAACCTTGTAGCGCCATAGATACACCTATTCTTCCATAAGTCTCTTATGTCAATTCCTTTCAAACAGAATCTGAATAAAAGCGCAGAGTTTTTGATGTGAAACATCAATAATTGGCGCGCCTTGGCAGTAAAACCGACTTGTTTGTCGTGACGGCAAACGGCATGACGCTGTCACGCTGTCATGCCATAATGCCTCCTCTACGCCACCGCTTTCGACTACCTTGTGTGTGCGCGCGCGTATATTTCTTTATTTAACTCCGTAAAGGTTTTTATTAATTATGAATTCTAATATTAACATAGATTTCACATCTACCGGGCGTCCCATGAGCACAGATTAATAGAGATGGGACACTCCGCAGTTTAGGTATGAAGCTACAAGTACACGGCGGGCCCATCTCACTGGGCCAATTCAGTAGGATTGCCGCGCGCCGCTGGTATAAGAGTTACGCGATAGAAAGAGAGGCAACTTGTAGGTGAATATAACTGTAGGTAATAACCGTTGTGCGACCTGAATTGCACTTTATTGTGTCGTAGCAAGAGTAGTTTTTTAATTTAAATGATTTTGCGGAGTGTCCCATCTGAATTAACCTGTGTCGTGAGGGCCAACTTTTTTTTTTCATACTTGGCCAAGCGATGGTATATGATCAGTGTCGAACTTTCAATTCGTCTACGAAGCAAAATGCCTAAAATTAATGTATACACAGGAAATTGCCTATATAAGCTGTAAATCGCCTAGAGAGCAAAATGCCTAAAATGTAATAATTTCTAAGTTTTCGAGATGGTTAAAATAAATTCACACTAGGGCCTCTGAACTGTAGGCTGGTTAGGTTAGGTCAGAACTGTGACCACACAACGCCAGAAACGGTACTTCCTATAAGGAAGGTAAGGATATACATATAATAATAGACATATTGCAAGGTAGGCATTTTGGTTCATAGTCAGAATAAGGTTTAGTTCAAATACTAAATACATTACATATATATATATATATAAATTATTTATTATTATATATATAAATACTAAATACATTCAAATACTGTATAGACATATTGCAAGGTAGGCATTATGCTTCCTAGTCAATATAAGGTTTAGGCAATACTTGGCATAGACGTTTTGATTTCTAGTCAGCATGATTATAGAGGCAAGCGATATTTTTTTATAGAGTCAGATGTTAAATAATCCTATTAGCTTATTATACCTGACGCTAAAGACAGAAATTACGTTACATTATGCTCCTTCCTGTTTTCTTGATAATGTTGTTCCACTTTTCTTAAACGATGACAAGGGTCTGACGCTCGTTTCGTTGACGCGAGGTTAAAATGTTCACAAAGTAATATTGTTATGTCATCGCCTAATTAGCTCTGCAAAACATAAGATGCGGGGCTGTGAGCCTTTGGTTGGCCTATTTATTATTAAATTAGGCTTTTTCTCGCAACTTTGTTTACGTTGACTTAAGATATACCTAATCGTAACACTCATAATATATTTATCTACGCCCATGCTACAAATCCTCTATAAAAGTTTCTGAAACAGCTTATTGCCAACATTAAAACACCCAGTATCATAGTAACCATAATAACATCCAAATGGGAGTTATAATGTTGTACTGAATTTGATTATGCAACTCCTTTGCTTTTACGAGGATGATGATCCCTTCCTTACTCATCATCTGTTTGATGAGTAAGGAAGGGATCATCATCCTCCCTTCCATTCTCACTACTCAATTCGTGGTATCTTTATGAATTTCAAAAAAAGAACATTTTCACGCACGCGCGTTTCACTATACTATACCATAGCGTCGTATCCCGCCATTTTTGTTCGATATTAGTATTGCAAAAACTGTTTCAGAACCTTTTATAGAGGATTCATGTCATGGGTGTAGATAAAGTCTTGTATGCAACTGTAATAATTAGGTATTAAAACACTCATGTGATACTATTATCGCACTCGGCTTCGCATCGTGTGATAAACCCACATTCGTGTTCTAATACCCCTTTTTATACAACAGTTGCATAAATAACTATTAGCACATGCAAAACTTCAAAAGACCTTTATTTTAATGGATTACTTTGAGGTGGTGGGTTGTCTACTTGCAGACGCGGAACTGTTTCATAGTTTTTTTGAAGTGAAACCTTCTTTAAGCGCGTTGAGCGATTTTTGGTAGGGGAAATACTTATGGGTTCGCGATCGTCACTGAACGATTTCCATAAGCTATATAAATATACTGTGTATGTATGTGTACTTTTTGGGTGAACAAAAATCATGGAACTCGCGTCATCGTCACCGAACACTTTCCATGAGCTATTGTTCAACCATGAACAAGCAGCAGCATCGCAGTATCAGCATTAAGAGCGACATACATTCATTCTGCGCACCGGCTACACCGGCGTGCCGTAGGCGCTAAGAAGTGACCTACTGTAATCTTCGCTTCATCGGCTCGATACTCACACAACACACATGCAAATAGGTATCAATGTGTATTTACCACAGAATTTGTATATAATTAAGTTAATTTTTAGAGGTATGAGGAACAGGGTGTAAAGTTCACTCATACTCTATGGAAAAGGGAGGATCCTGCGACCAGACGGGTATTGTTTCTGGTGGGCAACTGCCCAACGGTTGATGTCGGGATGTTGTATATATGCTAGTCGCGCGGTAAACTCTGATAGCGCGATGCAGGATTTGTGACGTCAGGTCTTTGATGCGTAGTTCGCATGTGGCGTTGTTGATACCGCCACAAATTATTGTAATAAACTAGTCATCAAGCTGGAGTCAAGTGTAATTCATCTCCTATAACTCCTCTCACTGTGGCCAAAACACCTTTAGTCATAATCGATCCTATGAGTCTGTGGGATCGGCAGTGAGAAAACCATTTCCTGTGTATATTGCACGACGAACACAAACCCCTGTTCCTACCCTAACTCCGTCTGTTACCGTAGGTCTCCTTGTAACAGACTTCTCGTACATAAACCAACGTGACCTACGTTTGGTATGGTTTGTATGGTAGGTGGTAACTATAATAGGGTGCTAGGTAATTTCTCAGGGCTAGGTTTGTAGTCAGTAGGGTCTTAGGTAAATAGGTACCAGGCTCAATTGTCTCGAACATAGTCCCACTGTACGCATTTGGAATAGCAGCCGTACTAAGCTGTAATTCCCGGTGTGTACAGCTACATATATGTATAAATGAACAATTATTCCAAAGTTTTGTTTTTTCACTTCTGTCGGCGGACCTTATGACTGCAATTTTTTTTTTTTTTTTTTAACAAGGCAGCCTAGGAGATTGTCGTCTGCTTAAGCGGACTTTCCTGTGGGTAACACAATAAATTAAGGCCTCCAGCTAGGGCATAAAATTTATAAACTAAGCAACTACACGCTAATGGTACTCCCTGTGGAGTACGGGTCTCGGCTTAAGGTACCACTGGGGGAGGAAAGCAAGGGACATGCTGGGTCAGATTATTGTTTAATAGCTCCGTTCGCGTGGACTTTTAATCATAGATTATGTACATAATTATTATGAATCGTATGAAAACATGTAAATCATATTGAAAACACAATGACAGTAAAACGGAAATATCATTTCGTTTTATGTATCGAATAAGAAAGAAGATAAATTCTCCAATCAAAAGTATTTCATGTACATACGTTACAAATATATAAGACCTGGCACACTACACTCCATTTGAAATAAGAATATACATTTAAAAACCTTTTTTACAGTCCGTTCAACCGATTTTGACTTCTATGCCGTAGGCATAAGGATGGAAGCAAAAAGTGTTTACAATACCAACTGTTTACTGCAGCTGCCATTTATCGTACCACCAACGCAATAGAAGTCAAAATCGGTTGAACGAACTGTAAAAAAGGTTTATTTAAATGGAGTATAGATTATTTTGTGCGTGTTGCCAATGATGACATATGGCACTGAAACGTGGTCGCTCACAATGGGCCTTATTAGAAGGCTAAAAGTCACCCAAAGGGCAATGGAGAGGGCTATGCTTGGAGTTTCCCTACGTGATCGAATCAGAAATGAAAAGATCCGCAGGAGAACCAAGGTAATCGACATAGCTCGAAGAATTGCCAAACTTAAGTGGCAATGGGCAGGGCACATTGCGCGCAGAACAGATGGCCGTTGGGGCTGAAAGGTTCCGGAGTGGCAACCGCGTACCGAAAGACATAGTGTTGGAAGGCCTCCCACAAGGTGGACCGATGACCTTATGAAAGCTGCAGGAACCCACTGGATGCGGGAAGCACAGAACCGGTCGAGGTGGCGGTGCTTGGGGGAGGCCTATGTTCAGCAGTGGACGTCTTTCGGCTGAAATTATGAATGATGATAGATTATTATTTTTAATCGACTGATAGTTTGATCGGTCAGACAATCAGCATAAATCTTTCGTACACAAAATCTTCGGGGACGGATTTTAACTTTTGATAATAATCAGCCTATACACTTACCTACCTATCCTGTACTGCTGGTACACGGCCTCCTCTCTTCGAGAGGAAATGGGCTGTAATCTTCCACGTGGACCCAGTGCGGGTTGGTAGATACCATGTCTTCGAATTTTTGGTTCTAGGACATGCCGGTTCTCTCACGACGTTTTCCTTCTCCTGTTTAAGAACCGTGGAGATGTAATTATTGTTACGAGCTTGGGATTCGTGACAGTAAAAACTGCTGATTTAATAACCAAAAAATACACTTTAATAAAACAACACTGATAACAACTCAAACACACTCATTATAAACCACAACTGCACTACTGATCACTCTATAGTCGCACTTGAAGATCGCTTGTATTGTTTTAAGTTTACTTGTCGCTTGATCGTTTGTTTCTCGACTGACCCGGGTCGGGGTCCATACCGGCCATAAATAGTCATCATATAGTTCCAGAACCTTCTACTGTAGTAACATCTAGATTTTTCGAGTACATACCGGCCCCGACAGACCAGATGTCGGTAGTTCTAGAAAATTCTAGCATCGAACTTTCTAGAAGCATCTCGACTCTACTAGTTCTGCTACTTGATACTAGATGGCGCTAGCGGTCTACTAGTTCTGCTATTCGATACTAGATGGCGCTAGAGGTCTTAATGTCATGATGTACCGGGCATTAATTGTGGCACGCAACATTATTTACACAAAGTAAAGCGCCTGCCTGGCTTCGAACCCACGACCTACAACTCGTAAGTCAGGGTGGTTACCACCAGGCCACCACTGCTCTCGATATTAACTTTAGATATATATAGTCCTCCTTATCGTTTTCGATAACGGCGACCCCTAGAAATCAATTCCTTGCGTGTGCCCTTAGATGACTCGCTAGACCGAATTTAGTTTTGAACACCCGGTCGCAACCAGAACAATAAAGTTGGCCTGCAGTGTTGTATGTATATGTGTAGGAGGGCTTAGGTCTCTCTTTACGTATTTGACGCTTCCCGGTGATTACTTCATGTCGCTTCTCTTCGAAAGATTAACTTTAGATAGATAGATAATGAACACACATTATTATGTACACCATAAAAGTTACAGATATAAATGTAGAAATGTTACATATGGTGACACAATAGGCGTTCTTATCGCTAAAAGCGATCTTTTACTGACAACCTTACCAAAATGAAAAATCGATCGACTAAAGTCTCTAGTCTGTGCTAGCCCTAAAGATTATTGAGCGATTGCCCTCTGGCAGTCATTTCGATGCACTTAGCTCAGTTGATTGGAGAAGGCAAGAACTAGCTTTTAAAAATTGTTATGAACCTTTTAATTTCGTTCTGCGGATATTAAAACGTTGGCCGCTTCCAGTGAAATGCAGAAGCTATCTGACTCGGCAATATTGAATGGAACTGAGAATTTGTCAGATTTTTTAATTTAGATCGTACATCATTATTATTAACTACTAGCTGATGCTCGCGACTTCTAAAATAAGTGTGGCTTTTTTTCTAAAATAAAAGCAGCCTATGTTACTCCCGCCAAAATCGGTTCCGCCGTCAAAGTCAAAGCATTTATTTCAAATAGGCACATAAATGGCACTTTTGAACGTCAAAATTTACACGGAAATAAAATTTATTCTAGTTGCCCCTTCCAAAAGTTAGTTTCGCATGGAGAAGGATGGGTAAAAAACTCCACGGTTACTCTTTTAAACTGTTTTACAATACTTTGTATACATCAATTATATCATTACATGTGAAGACGATGTACCCAGAATAAAATTACTAAACCACAACAAGTAAAAACAATAAAAAAAATTATGTGCACATGCACATATTTACAAAAAAATATAGAGTATATGATTTTACAAAAAAATTCACAAATAAAAAGTCAGTGTGCGAGTTAAACTTATCATAAAGTTAATCTTATCAAAAACTTTTTACTAAATGCATCATCATTTTCATCATTTCAGCCAAAAGACGTCCACTGCTGGACATAGGCCTCCCCCAAAGCGGGGGGGATTTGCCATAATCGCTACGCTTGGCAGGCGGGTTGGCTATCGCAGTATGGTGTTAAAAAACATAGGGAACGCTGCTGCCCATTCTCTAGTAAGTCCCTTAGTCGCCTTTTACGACAGCCACGGGAGGAAATTGGGTGGTATTATTATTTACGTCCGGCATCACACGGACGGCCGGCACCACATGAACGGTGGTTAAGTATCAGTAATAAATAGAACAAACTGCCATAATTTTTTTCATTTTTTTTTTTTATCCGACTTTAAATCAGCAAAATATGGACACAATCTATTCGTAATAATATCAATGGGCGCGTGTGCACGCGGTGGGTGTCGGCGGGGTGCAACCCCCTGCTGGACGGTAGGGCGGCGCCGCTTTGGATGCCGACAGTCCCGCTTCGCACGCTTTCACTGGTAGATAGGTGATGTTATAACTTAGGCTACTTTTATTATCTGCTAGCTGCTACCCGCGGGTCCGCTCGGGTGGACTTTTCAACAAATAAAAATGTTACATTACAAACAGACACTTCATTATATTTATTTGTAAAAAAAAAACCACGCGAGCGAAGCCGCTAGCTAGTTTATAATATGTTTAGTTATTACATTATTGTTGTCTTGTCTGCAAGTTTACAGAGACAGAAATATATTTAGCTACTTATACTAAACGCTCATTTGTATTCAGTGAGTGATCAGCTAACCCTATTATAGTAATTTATCAACAAAGCCAGTTTTGCTGGCGTACAAATTGATACAATTTATTTGCTTTATTCTACATTATTTACAAAATAATAATAGGTGAGTAGGCAACCGCCATGTTTAATAAAAGCATATTATTATGGGATAACTAAATCTAAAATTCAAAATAGACTTAAAAAAGACACAAAAAAAACCGGGCAAGTGCGAGTTGGACGCACACACGAAGGATTTTGTGCCGTATTAAGATCTAGCAAAAAAACACGATTCTTGTATTCCTATTGGGTTCCTTTAATTATTAAATTATTTAAATTTTTATTATTTGTTCTTATAGCAGCAATAGAACTCAACTGTCTACCTATTACGGTTCATGAGATACAGCCCGCTGACAGACAGACAGACGAATGGACGGACAGCGGAAGCTTAGTAATAGGATTCTGTTTGGCACCCTTCGGGTAGGGAACCCTTAAAATACAGTAAATTAAAAAAATATGAATTTATTGAAGCCGTAAGTATTGTTGTTTTGAAGCTCTCATCAATTCAAGCGGAACGACCAGCTGTATATGGAAATAGGTTGCCAATGATAATATTGAAAGATAGTACCGGGGGTACTATCTTTCAATATTAGCAACCTATTTATTTCCACACTCTGCTGATTAGGCCTCCTCCATTTTCCCCTCCACTATCAGGGTACTATCTTTCAATATAATCATTGGCAACCTATTTCCACACACTGCTGAGGGTTTGCTCTAGTCTAGGTCAGAGGTGACAGAGATAAAGTCGACGATGGAGTGAGCTTACCCAGAAGAAGCCTGTTCACTCCCACTTTGAATAGATTAGGGTTGTATGCGTTCGGAAACACAGACGTAGGAAGAAAGTTCCACTCCTTTGCTGTGCGCATTATAAAAGACGTTTGAAAACGCTTAGTGCGAGTTGGTGGAATATCAACTAGGTAGGGGTAGTAACTTGCAGTGCGTTTAGATGTCCAATGGTAGAAGGGCGCCGGTGGAATGAGCTCGTGGAATCCATGGGCACACTCGCCGAAGTACAATCTGTAGAAGACCGACAAGCAGGCAACCTTGCGGCGATGAGCCAAGCTGTGAAGCTTGGCATCCACCAATTTCACGTCATCAATTAGCCTTTTAGCTCTGCTTTCTACCGAGTCAAGCAAAAGAATCAAGTGCAGACAAAAGAACAGAAATCAAAGAGATCTTGATTAAACACGACCTTTTTTGTATTTTAAACAATTTCAATGCCCAATCACTTGATTTGTTACCACATACGAGTTTCAATTGCACATTCATTGACCCACAACATTGCTATTTTGGTCACGTACCGTCAACCTCATATGCATGGCAACAGTTTTTATTTGACGGAGCCTTTATTTCGTACCATTTTTTTTTTTAATTTTGCGCCACACTAGTAATTTCTCCTGTATCGTGGGTGTATTTATAAAAATTTAAACTCACATACACAAACAGCCAGACCCGGAATAACTATTTGTAGATCATACAAAATATTTGTTCCATGCGGGAATCGAAAAAAGAAACTGCCGTAGTGACGGCTGTCATTAAAATGATGGCAGCAGGGTTTGATAAAGTCAAGTCGGTGTTAAAAAACACTCAAAATCAAAGTCAAATAATTCATTTCAAATAAGCACATAAAAGGCACTTTTAAACGTCAAAATTTACAAAAAAAAAAGTTGCCGACACGGGACGCAAACGAGTGAAACATCGTAATTTATTGTTATTAATAGAATTTATAATTAAAGAAAACCAATAAATAAATATGGAGAAACAATAATATATTTTTCTCATTATATTATATTATATACAAAATATAAATAAAAGACAAATAAATATTTTGAATATTGACTTTAGGACTTCACGGCATATGAGAGCGTCATGCCGTTTGCCGTCACGGCATACGAGTTGGTTTTACTCCCAACGCATGCCTATAAATATTTCACATCAAAAATTGAATTGATACTAGTTACCCCATCTAAAAGGTAGCTACGAATGGAGAAGAATGGGCAAGAAACTCCACACTTACTCTTTTAAAATGTGGTGTGTAGGAAAACATTCAACTAACCTTTTCTTTTCTTTTTTTTATGGATTAGACCCGCTCTTGACCTAAATTTTGAGGTCTATGATGGAACGACCGTGCCCAGAAGATGCCTGTTCACTCCTGCTTTAAAGGCAGACGGGTTATATGTGGAAGGGGCACAGACGCTGGCAGAGAGTTCCACACTTTGGCTGTGCGCATAATAAATGTGGAGGAGAAGCGCTGAGTACGACTGGACGGAATATCAACCAAGTACGCATGGTACCCTGCAGTACGTCTGGTAGTCCGGTAATAAAAGGACGATGGTGGGATCAGTTCGTGGAGCTCCTGCGCACACTCTCCGAAGTACAGTCTATAAAAGACCAACAGGCAAGCAACATTACGCCGATGAGCCAGGCTGTGTGTACTACAAGTGTACAGACGTGTGGTTACCCGTACTATCCGTCAGAGGTAAATATTTGCATGTGTATTGAAGGTTCCAATCTGAGCCGCTTTGTGCAAGACGCAACACAAAGACATGCCGACAGTACTTGTGGGCTAAAGTGATTGGAGCAGAAGAGGGTATGTTGTTAGATAAGGCAGTTTGGAAAACACAAGAGCTTAGCAAATATATAACTATCTTAACGTTGTGTAGACTATTTTTTAAATATTATTTTTTATTTTAAAGTTTGATCATTTTGTTTTGTTTCTTTATTTTATTTACTTTATTTTGTTATTGTACTCAACGAAAGATACTTACCCAATGTAACTGCGTACTAGTCTGTATATTATATATTGGAAAATGTATTAATAGAGTAGAAAGCAAAGAAGATGAAGAAAGGTGATGATGTAGAAGATGGCGGGACGATCTGGAGAAAACAAACAACCAGTGGTCCACATTAGCCCTAGATCAAAAGAGCTGGAAGTCATGGGAGAGACCTTTGCCCAACAGTGGGATGATGCAGGCTAACAGTAACAGTATTAACAGAGAGAGACCTGTCACCCATAACACAAGTTTAATCTTAGCTTGGGTGCCAGTTGAGATAGTCAGTGATTCATACAATAGAGATGAGTCCGGGGTAAAAAAAAAATGAAAAACTGTTTAGTCCGTCAATCAGATAATAAAAAAATATTAGACACGTATTTTTTGCTTTATCTAAAAAATGACTTAGATTAAACACATTAAACTTGTGTGGGGGCTCGGTACGTCACAGCTACGTACTCGTATAAAATCTACTGAGAAGTGATGTCATGCCACATTTGAACTCAATGTATCGCCGTAATGTTTAGATTACTTAAAAAAAGAAAAAATACTTGTCCAATATTTTTTAATAATCTACATGACGGACAAAACATTTTTTTTTAGTCGTCTTCCCTATTTTAAAAACAAAATAATCATAGTATTAACATACCGCCTTTACGTAAATTTTAAAATTGGAATTAAATTTATTGTTTACTAGCAGCCCGTCCCGGCTTCGCACGGGGTAGACAATACGAAAGACATTTTAAGACTCATTTTTCTACACCTTCGGTTACATTGTTCAAATTTTACCAAGGATCCCTAATTTTTTTCAAAATGAAATGTAGCCTATGTCAAACTGGAAGAATGTAGCATTCTATTGGTGAAAGATTTTTTTAAATCGGCCCAGTACTTTTTGAGCCTATTCATTACAAACATACAAAAATAGGTACAAATCTTTCCTCTTTATTATATTAGTGTAGATTATTATTTTATTCACTGTAAGACTGGGCTATAAGCACTTAAGTGGGTATTGATTAGCTACGAGTCGAATGCATGTTTGGCAAAAGATATACCCGTGCATAAGTAAGAGTCGAAAGAAATTAATAGTAGTTTCTTAAGGCTTAAATTTTGAGAACAAAACATAAACAACGTGTCCCGGTTTTAACGCAAACCAATAAACACCCCAATTAGAATATTATGTTATAATCATAATACATACACAGATTTTTTTATTATTGTGTATAAAAAAATTGTTAATTTATTGAATTAATTATACTGATTTTGGGAAAAAATTGTGGTCACATTACAAATCTACGCACGCACACAGTCACACACGTACAAGGGTCTAGCGTAGAAGGTACTTCGTCCATTTTGGTTTGTTTTGACTGTACAGTGTGTGAAGAAAACAAACAAAACTGTTCTTGCTAACACTTTTATTTCGCACTACTGCACTGTTTCACAGTCAAACGAAGACTGCCTTTGCATTACATTTTACCATTTGACTTTTACCCTCACCCAGAAATAACGATAATATCATAACCGTCATTTCTAAGTGTGGTCAAAACAAAATAATACATTCGGTTGCCATAATGAAAAGTTTGTTTTTGTACTTTGACAGTGTTGCCACAGTGGATAATATAATTCGGTATTAAAATAACACATTATTTTTAATTAAATCCATGAAATCACGACAAGTGGAAGTGTGACTGTAATTTCATCATCATCATTTCAGCCAAAAAACGTCCAGTGCTGGACATAGGCCTCCCCCAAGCACCGCCACCTCGACCGGTTTTGTGCTTCCCGCATCCAGCGGATTCCTGCGGCTTTCATAAGGTCATCGGTCCACCTTGTGGGAGGACTTCCAACGTCTTCCGGTACGCGGTCGCCACTCCAGAACCAGCCCGCGTCTACGGTAGCCGGGAATCGGCTATCGATTCCCGCCGCCTGAAAGACATAAGAGTGCTTCGAAATGAAACCAATATTGTAAGTGTTTATTAGATTGTCAATGAAGCAATTACTAGTTACAGAGCTGCTTTTATCATTTTAGAGGAGTATAAAATAAACTGTTGATTAAACGCAAACACAGGGCTATCACCAACCAAATATTTGAGCCCGTGTTGGCCAATCAGCAGGTAAAATGATGTTTGTTTAGATTGACCATTGAATATTCAGTTAATTGACTGAGCTTGATTAAAAGCCCTTTAGTTTGTTGAAGATACAAATTATGAATGTGATTCGTTTCAGTTTAAATGTTTTCAGCTTGTAATGTTTCGCTTTTGAGATACGTAATAGAGAAACGTTTAGATTTTTTGTTTAATAATCAGTGATTTTATTATTTATTTGTTTATTTATGTAACAATTTATGTACACACATATAAACAGACAAGAAGAAAGGAACAGAAAAATACGTACAAAGGTGATGCTTATTTCTAATGAAATCTCTTCCAGCATACCTCATCATGTTCTTTCTTGTTTTCGCTAAACTGTTGTCAGAGTTTTTATGCCGCCCATGGGCATAACTCATAATGACCCAAATAATAACACATAATGTCTGACTTGGCTTCACATGCAGTCGAGAAATATCTCTCAGGCAAGCCGATTTCCTCACGATGTATTTTTTTCCTTCACCGTTTTATAAGCAAGTGATAATTATACAATACGCACATGAATCCGAAAAATCAGAGGTGTGTGTCTTGGGTTCGAACTCGAGAATTTTGACTTGGTAGTCCGACGGTCACACTACTAGGCTTTTGGTGTGGCCGTCTACTGTTGTTGTTGTTGAATGGGTCATTATCATCATCATTTCAGCCGAAAGACGTCCACTGCTGGACATTGGCCTCCCCCAAGCACCGCCACCTCGACCGGTTCTGTGCTTCCCGCATCCAGCGGATTCCTGCGGCTTTCATAAGGTCATCGTTCCACCTTGTGGGAGGCCTTCCAACGTCTTCCGGTACGCGGTCGCCACTCCAGAACCTTTCGGCCCCAACGGCCATCTGTTCTGCGCGCAATGTGCCCTGCCCATTGCCACTTAAGTTTGGCAATTCTTCGAGCTATGTCGGTTACCTTGGTTCTCCTGCGGATCTCTTCATTTCTAATTCGATCACGTAGGGAAACTCCAAGCATAGCCCTTTCCATTGCCCTTAATAATAACTAATAATACTGTTATAATGACTTGTTTCTGAATGAAATCATTTATTTCTAAGTAAGTATAAATTATAATTGATTCGTTCGAAAGTCTAAAGTATAAAGCTTAGACTGTACCTACCTGCCTATCATGATCTATTGATGCGTACAGTAACTTTAAGGATACTATTTGAATATCTAGTAGTATCTTTTTTTGGGCATTCAGTTAATTAATATGTGTGGTTAATAATAATACTATAATATATAGTTACTTCTGCCATGACATTTATTGGAATTGGTGTATTTTGGTTTGATTTATTTGAATACTTGTCTACATTTCTTTTTCATTTCTCCTTTCGCAGGTCTGCTGGAAGAAATTTCTTAAGAAATAAGCAGTACCTTTGTACTGAAATTATAATGATATCGTATCTCTATGTATTCTGTGTGTACATAAATAATAAAATAAATAAATACTTATTAATTTGATTTATGTGATTGTTATTGTATGCCTAAGCGACGGGACATAGCTGATCCTAATTTTACTAATAAGAGCATTGTATGTATTTTACCTACCTATGATCCACAATAAAGAATATGAACATATGAATATGATCTATATAAACCTAAAAATGTATACAAATAAATAAAATTAAAGTGTCTATTCGTAATATCAAAATATCAACTTTTTAATTAAGGCATATAAAAGAACATTTTTTTTTTAAATTTAATGCCTTAAGTATAAATATATTAGTACCTAAAATGTACATATATTTTCAAAAATACCAATTTTTTTCTTGATACACATATGTATACATTGCAAACTATAGTTTTGTATAATTTAGAACATTTTTTTCAATTTTGTAAATGTAAGTACCAGAGAGCCGTTTATTAAGTTATTATAATGTAGATATGAAATGAAATCGTTTATTCTGTAAATAGGATATCGGAATCACTTTTACACGTCATATAAAAAATATAAAAACAAGCTTGAGGAAGTCGACATTTCCTATCTGACTATCCCTGAGAAGAAATGGCGAAACAAACTCAGGGGTCAAAGTCTCTTTTAAAGTCCAGACATAATCTTGGTCAGATCATGTGAGGACCATGTAGATCCGTGTCTGAAATGGTCTTTTGAGGAAAGAACCACACAATTTTGAGTGGACCTGTCCAGTCAGTGCAAGCATTTGTCAGTAAACGTGTAGCTCAACTCAGGATTTAAGGAGCTCAACGACTCGACGAACAATACCAAAGAAAGGACATTTGGGTAGGCCGCATAAAGTACTCAAAAAACCAGACCATCATTAAAAATACTTGAGAAAGAGGAAAAAGAGATAATCTTAAAGAAAACAAATGACCCACATAGTGCTCACATTCACAATAATTAAAGTAATATATGTAATACTTTTCAAAGTAAATATTCATGTCATTTTGTATATAATATATAATAATGTCAATAATTAGGTATGTATATAAAACGTTGTATAATTATTAAAATGTCAAGTTTTACGGTTTAATCAAACGGCTTTAAGCAGAGCGAACAGTTCAATCCCAAGCTTTTTTGTCTTCTAAATAATCAGAAATGTTATAGTACCCTTTTTTGCAAAGTTTGGTTTTAATACAGCTTTTAAATCGTTTAATGGGTAAGTTTCGAATTTCAATGGGAAGTTTGTTGTAAAAGCGTATACATTGACCCATGAATGAGTTGCCTACTCTGTGGAGGCGAGTGCGATGTACAGCAAGATTGTGTTTATTTCTGGTATTTAGACTATGAATATCGGACATTTTCTTAAAATATGATATATTTTTGTGTACATACAATAGATTTTCAAATATATATTGAGAGGCTACAGTCAGAATATCTATTTCTTTAAATTTTTCCCGAAGGGAATCTCTTGCACCAAGGTTATAAATGGCTCGAACAGCCCTTTTCTGTAAAACAAAGATTGTATTAATATCCGCACAGGTTCCCCAGAGAAGAATCCCATATGACATAAGACTATGAAAATAACTAAAATAAACAATTCTGGCAGTATCTAAATCAGTTATCTGTCGAATTTTTTTAACAGCATAGGCGGCCGAACTTAGCCTTCCTGACAATTTTTCTATGTGTGGGCCCCATTGTAATTTACCATCAATCGTTATTCCAAGAAAAACCGTCGACTCAACAGGGTCCAAATCTATTCCATTAAGTTGAACATTAGTAGTTAGCTGCCTGACATTTGGCGTTGAAAATTTAATGAATTTAGTCTTTTTTTCGTTCAGAAGATTATTTACATTAAACCAATGAACAACTTTAGAGAGTGCATCGTTAACTTGTTCAAAGTTGACTAACTGACGTTTGATTTTAAAAATGAGGGAAGTGTCATCTGCGAATAACACAATCTTGTGATTGTCCCTTATGTGATAAGGTAAGTCATTTATGTAAATCAAAAACAAGAAAGGACCTAGAATTGAACCCTGCGGAACGCCCATATGTATGTTGACTTGAAAGAGCATGGCATGCTCACTTAAATGTCTCACTGATGGTGGCGCGTGTGTTGGATCATACGGTTCCCTACAAAATGGTTGAGCTGGACGGTGGTGATCCACGCGTCATGTTCGTGAACGGGCGCTCAGATGAGACTGGTCATCTCTTAACTGTCAGAGCTTATTTTGAATTTTATATTTTGAATTGTTTTATTTGTTTTTTACATTGTTTCACATAAAGAAGCAACAAGAATAATGTACCCAGGATTTTGTAATATCTTGATTTAAAAGAGTGTCCTTGGAGTTTCTTGCCCGTTCTTCTCCATAGTGATCTACATATTGGAATGGGCAACTAGCTTCAACGTTCTGACTAACTGACCGTCTCTTTGACAATTCAAAAGTGCCTGTAAATGGTTTAATTGAAATAAATGCTTTGAGTTTGCATAAAATAACAAAGATTTTTGGCATTCTACAATATAATATGTAAATAATAATTATCAGTGCTGGTTTATTGTTCTAATGCTTATTACCGAATGTAAGGACTACAGATTTTTTTTTTTTTTTTTTTTTTTTAAACTTCATTTACAATAGTGGTATGTACATAGGCGGACTTAATGCCACAAGGCATTCTCTACCAGTCAACCTTTGGGTTAAATATAAAAACATAGTGATAAGGTACAAAAATAATGTCTAAAATACTAACTTCTTGATTACGAGAATTTATAGTTTTATTGATACTAATACACATATACAAATAAAATATACTAATAGATATTTGAACAAATACCACGCAATAATAATTACTATGACTAGACTATTATTTGAGAGTTATTTAGTCTGACTTATGTAGTGGTTGCGAACTTAAATAAATATTGTATATTGTTTAATGAATATTGTATACTATTCTAAAAGTAGTTATTGATTTCAGTCCACCAACACGATCTTTATAATCCATTATAAATTCAATTCCAAGTTGTTCGTATTCCGACGTTTGAAATACCACATCGCTCGAACTTTTACTCGCAAGAGCTCGGCTAGCGACAAGTTCTTCTGTAAAACTAACATCACACAGTTTTCATGTTAACTTCCTACTTGGAATGGAAGTTTGATATAAATACGATAAACAGTTAACTATATTTATCTATCTCTTCGGACTGAGTAAGAACTTGACAGCGTCTCCTGTTTTGCCTCTCGGGGATTGGTTTTACCTCAGCCGATTTAAGACTGAAGAAGGCTCGCAAAGTTGCGAGTGGTTGCCTCGCACATTTGGTAGACGTTACAAAAAAACACTTCAGTTTTATTTATTTGTTTGTATATACTATTACTTATTTTTACTACCTATGGGTTTGCTCTTGACTCTATTCTAGGTCTGGGTGACAGAGACAAAGTCGACGATGGAGAGAGCTTACCTAGAAGAAGCCTGTTCACTCTCACTTTGAATAGATTAGGGTCGTATGCGTTCGGAAACACAGACGCAGGCAGAGAGTTCCACTCGTTTGCTGTGCCACATTATAAAAGACGTTTGAAAACGCTTAGTGCGAGTTGGTGGAATATCTACTAGGTAGGTGCGTCTAGATGTCCGATGGTAGAAGGGGGCCGGTAGAATGTGGTCATGGAGTTCATGGGCACACTCGCCGAAGTACAATCTGTAGAGTGACAAGTAAGCAACCTTGCGGCGATGAATCAAACTGTGAAACTTGGCATCCACCAGTTTTACGTCGCCAATGAGCCTCTTAGCTCTGCGTTCCACCGAGTCAAGCGCAGCAAGTTGGTACTTAGCTGAGCCATCCCAAAGGTGGCTGCAATACTCCATGCAGGATCGGACTTGTGCTTTGTAAAGGGTTAAAAGCTGTCCAGGCGTAAAGTATCGCTTCACCCTATTTAGGACGCCCAGTTTCGTGGCCGCAGTTTGAGCTTTCGACTCGATGGTGGAGCCGAAGTTGAGACCAGATGTCAACTCCATGCCTAGGAGCTCGAGCCGATCAGTTACAGGAACAGATGTACCCCGAAAAGTTTGGTCAAAACGACTCCTTTTATGTATATATATGTATAAAATAAAGAATAGATAAACCAAAAGGAGAAGTAAATATATTGTATATAACACCTACTTGGAACCAGGCGAGTGAATAAAACTGACAGAAAGATGTCCAATAATAGAAAGTTTCCATTTGCAATGAAACTCTGTTACGACTAAAGGAATTCCTTGTTTTGTTAGTGTCGAATTCGTATTATTTTGTATTCTGTAATTATTGTTACCTACTTATTCTTCTTCGTCGTGTATAAAATTAAACGACCGTGTATACAATTTTGTTGGCTTAAAACTTCTTTGCTTGACTTGGGAATTGAATCCAGGACCTCATGCTTAGCTCGGGCTCTTGCGACCACTAAACCAACGAGGCAGTCCTAGGCTTATTTCCATTTCCTCTTTAATATACCCTGTTCATTTATTACTAGCAGCACCCCGCGTTTGTACCCACATAAGTCTCGATCCCTTGGGAATATCGGGATAAAAAGTATTCTATGTGCTAACTCAGGTCATGGTCTACCCATGTATCAAATTTCATCCCAATCTCTTTAGCTATTTTAGCGTGAAAGCGTAACAAACATAGAAAAAATCAAATATTTTCTCTATAAAATATTATATTAATATTATTATAGTTTAGATTTTCATGCTATCGCAAAGAAACCGAAAATCAACGATTTTGAATATTTTAAAGATAGAGTTAACAACGTTGTCTGTGCTAGTATTAACTGTGTGACTGACAGACACCAGCGTCTTCCTCCTACAGTAACACTAAGTTTTGACGTAAAACCGTATAAAAGTGACAACATACAGCAACATCCGACAACTTGCGAGCATTTCCATTCGCTATGAAAAGTTAGTTCAGTTTAACCGAGCGTGAGTTAACCGCAAGTTACTCCGGTGTCGCAGAGTTGATGCAGTTTGAGAGAAGTGGAACTTAACTACTAACGTAACAACTCTGTAACAATATTCTGATAAATAAATAGACTATTACTATTTCTTTTATTTCAATAAATACACATAAATTATATTTTTTTATATGACATTATAAAAAACTAGCTTTTGCCCACGGCTCCACCCGCGTGGATGTCGGTCATCGCGTAAAAATTAGCCTATATCCTTCTCCATATCGTAGGCTATATTCCTGCCGAAATTTCATGTCGATCGGTTCAGCGGTTTCGGCGTGAAAACGTAACATACAGACAGACAGAATTACTTTCACATTTATAATATTAGTATATGGATATAAAAACATTAAAAAATATAAAAAAATAGTAGCCCACCGGTAACGGGAACAGGGTCCAAGCTACGATGGTCAGGGCTCCAGAAAGAGGAAACTCCTAACAATGCGAGTCGTGTCCAGAAGTAACGCTCTCTGAATCAAGCCCTTGATTCAGCAGCCTAATGAGAGCATCCTTAGCTGTTGGTCGAAGCTCTTGGCAATTAAGCCATTGGCTGATACGACTATCGGCACAATGATCGCTGAGTCCACATCCCACATGTCGATTAACTCGTGAGTCAAGGCAAGATACTTAATTTGTTTATCTTTCTCGGCTTTCACGAGGTTCCCGCCATGCGGGACTGTTATTTCAATATATTATATATTACATAATACTATTAAATTATTGTAACTGTGATTAATTCACTCGATATTTAGGGGAGTTGCGCTACTTCTTATTCCCAGCTAAAACATAAGGAAGTAGTGACGTTCGGACGTTTTGGAGGACTGTCTTATGTAATTTTGTCATTCGTAAAGTGCTGATTCTAATTTGAATAAATGACTTTTGATTTTGATATCTAAGTAGAAGATAAATAGTTTGTTTCTGGAGGTCCTGTAGCGGCGACCGCATTCTGCAAGACACAGCGTAGGCGACTCTTAGGCCTGTGTCCAGCCTTTTGGCTGAAATGATAATGATGGATGATGAAGTTTCTTTGAACTACCTAGTTGGTATAGATCATGGGTTCCCAACAAGTGAAGCGCGCCCCCCTTAGTAGGCGTAGAGTGATCCAAGGAGGAGTAAGTCGGTTCCAAAAAACACTGTATATTTATTTAAAAAAACCGGCCAAGTGCGTGTCGGACTACGCACAATGAAGGGTTCCGTACTTGGAAAGAATTTATCCTAAGAACAAACTTAACATTGTAGTTGGTAAACATAATCTCCCATACATTCCAACTGCAAATGTAATTTGGACGCATAAAATCGAGAGATTTACCATGTAATTTTAAGACCATAGACTTTTTATAGATTTTCCTGTAATCTATAAGTATAGAACGATTTTCTGTATTTTTTTCAAAATTTTAGGTTCAGTAGTTTCGGAGATAAATGGTAATTTTCGCCTATTTTCACTTATAACTTTAAAACAATTTATTTTAAAATAATTTAAAAAAAAGTTGAGACCCACATAGTAAGCCCTTTCATATGATATGTCACACGGTACAGTTTGCAAAACTTTTTTTTAATTTTCTTTTTTGTCCCCTAAAACTGACCTTAATATTCTAAATTCATATATTTACGGTTCATATCCGTGTTTGGGTTACTCAAATTGATATGTATACCAAATTTAAACTTAATCGGTCCATTACATTCGAAGCAAATTGGCTGTAATAGAGGGACAGACAGACAGACAGACAGACACACGAGTGATCCTATAAGGGTTCCGTTTTTTTCTTTGAGGTACGGAACCCTAAAAATGTTATTTGGTATAAGAAAAGGTTAAGGCTGGATAGATTTCTGTTTCAATAAACGATCTGTAATCATTAAACGATTAGTGTAAAACATTTCGGACTCGCTGCGCTCACTCTGACATTCTTCAGCTTTTCTGCATAATTCGACAAAGTAACTCAGCGGGCCCCGGATTTTGTTATCATCAGTTTTCTGAATGACCTCCCACTATGGAAGCAAATTTAAAGACGTTTTCACGTCAAAAATAATCTAGACAAAAACAGAAATAAAATAATGTAGGTGACAGTCATTGCCTTAAGGTTTAGCACCCTTAATCTCTTGCAAAGAAATTAATTATTTCAAAAGGTTTTCTCTTTTCAAAAGTATAAAAGATAATAAAAATCAGTATCAGCCTAACCTTTAACCATTTGTTGCATCTTTTTCGAACACAACAACCGAATAAAAACAAAGTTAACAACAAACTCTAAATCAAAACTACGCAGTTACTGTAAATAAATGAAAACCTCTCAAACGTTTTCCATCTGTTCGTCCAAAACTCATTATTAGGGTTTCGTAGTGGGGTTTCGGGAGCCATTCCAATAAACGCGAGCTTTTTGTGGCAATAAATTATTTGCAGCCGCCAAGACTTGAATATTCACTAGGATAATAGACTTGGAACAAACATTTTATATTAGAATCGTGTTGCAAGACTGGAGATTGGGGAGATGTTTCAAATAGAGCTTTATGTTGGTACAAATAAGAGTACGGTTAATGTACTATGTCTAAACCATATAAATTCATTTGAATGTACGGTCAAGGAGCAATAATGTTAAGCAGTTTTGAAACAAATTCCACATAGCGGGCGCATGTCATATTTTCATACACAATGACAACACATACACAATTCAAACATCCATTCAAAATGTTGGCTATGACGTAGTCGGAAAAATAATAGTGTGCAAATAAAAATTTACCTTAAGGTACTTGATATGTTTTACCGCAAATAAACGTATTTTCTTTCTTTTCTTTTAAATGGGTCATTCTCAGGACACTCATTATTTGGTTGACTTCGGTGGCAATTTTTTTTTTACATTTAGGCATAACTAACATGAAATATCAAATCTAGAGTACTACTCATATGTTTTAAATTAACTCTAGATTTGATATTTCATGTTAGTTATGCCTAAATGTAAAAAAAAATTACCACCGAAGTCAACCAAATAATGAGTGTCCTGAGAATGACCCAAATCTCAAAGAAATACACAAACACAAAAAAGTCTAGTTGGGGGAAAATATGCGTTACATCCACGCAACGAATTTAATCCTTAACTGTACAAACACAATTTAGACAAAATGCTATCTTAAAAATAAAAATAAACAGAAAACTTCTTTCATTAATATCATGTCATGTCTCTCTGTTCGTACTACTTGATTTCTACGTTTTGGGTCATAAGTTGAAATTTCTCTCATCTGCCTAGATTTTTCCCAACTATTTTGGAATCGGCTTTCAGTCTAACTGGACGCAGCTGAATACCATTATTTTACATGAAGCGACTCTATCTAATCCCTACAACCTATAGTTACGGGGTAATACGATTCTCCGTCCCTACCACAAAACTTAACCATCTTACCAATACTTGTATGGACTGAAGATAATGGTTTCTCGTAATAAGTTACATCTCCAAAGAATATGCTATGTCTCAAAGTCACTATGCAAGTGTGCACGGGAATAATTCAAGCTCTGGTCATACTGACCTGAATCCACGTGGGATAAGATAAGATAAGATAATCGTTTATTTCTCACCACAATATAGGTACATTAGAGAGGTATCAATACAAAGTACATAACAATAATAATTATACTGTGGGAGACTGGTGCCTAAACTAGACGTGTAGTCTGTATTTCAGGACACCAGGTCTCCGCCCCTTGGGTAATATATTTACATTTTAATTTTTGTGTACAATAATTGGTGCGTTACGAATTTCTAAAAGCATAGGCTTTTAAGTTTAAAAATAAATTAAAAAATTAATAAGAAATTTGTAATTGGGATGCGGTATAACATTCGCTCGCGCCGATTGTGTGTGTTTAGTGGGTACATTACATAAATACGAAAAACTTTATTCCGTCAGTCACAAATACGAATTTCAAAATACCGATTTTCATAATTCCGAATGGTTCAAAATTCCTAATATAACAACTCCGATTTATCATTCATTCTATTTTTATAATTCCGAAATTTGAATATTCCTAACGTTTTTATTTACTATTCTCCGAGTTTCAATAGATCGAACAACAAAAAGTCCGACGTAATAATAATTCCAAATATATACGAATTCCGAATGTTTAAGTATCGTTTCCTAAATAAAAACGACAACAAACAACAGAGGGGATCTGGCGCTCGGTTTTCGGACCGAGAACCCATCGAGCATTAGATTCTTCGAACGTGTGAAAATCGGAAAAGAAACAAATCACATTTACGACTATCGCTAAAATAAATTTCGTGATTTTCAATAATAGACATTATAATTCTTAAGTACCTATTATGAAATTCGGACTTTTGAAAATCGAAACATGAAATTCGGAATAAAATATTTCGGAGTAGGTATTTGGGTATTCTCGTGTCTAGTGTATGAAAGTATTCAAACGCGCAGTCGCGTCCCGCATCCTACGCTGGATTCATCTCAGTTTAACCAGACGATAATATGTACAAATAGTACATATTATCGTCTGGTTAATTATGGTGGATAAATATGAGTCACGGACGTGAGAAGAATAAATAGAACAGCATCGGAAGCAGCGCACTTCTTTGTCCAAAATAAACCAACACCACACTGCGCTCCAAAATACAGATCGCTGACGTTGCCCAAAAAGCCACAAAGTTGAAGTGGGACTGAGCTGGACAGGTCTGCTGCGTACCTATTGAGCTGTGGGCCAAAATAATCACTATGTGGAACCCTGAAACAGTTAGAAGGCGTCGCGGTACACCCCGTAGAAGATCAACGAGAGACGAGCTGGACAAAACAAACGACCAGTGGTCGCAAACACTGGCATTCATTGCGAGAGGCCTTTGCCCAGCTGTGGAATTATACAGGCTAACATCAAAATACCATTTCGGACACCATTGAACACATGGTCCACATGGTCTACATGGTCTTCACATGATCTGAGCATGATTATGTCTGGACTTTAAAAGAGTTTGTTTCGGCCTTTCTTCTCAGAGTAGTCAGGTATGAAACGTCGATCTCATCTGGTTTTTAAAATATGATTGACGTGTAAAAGTGTCTGTACAAAACTACTTAAAGGAATAAAATCATTTATCAGTATCAGTAACTTATCTACTGCGCTTACTATTCCAAACCTACCAATTTGCAACTCAACGATTCTATTAAAACCGAGGACTCGGTTTTTAATCTGAAATGAAATTCATTTTCACAATTTCAATTTTTCCAAGTATATTTTGTTACAATCCTTTTATGCAGAACCTGCCATATTCAGTGTTAAAATTTGTGAGCTTTTCCTTAATCCCTCCCGCTGTGTGCACGGATTTCGGCTTGTGTTTTAAGTCTTTAAAAGTCCCGGGATTGCCCTTAAAATACTTTCAAAAATATCGGCTTTAGCCATTTGTTTCAGGAAATGTATTTCCCGTCGCTTTCGTGTGTAAACTCTTACGTTTTGAGGGTTCAAATATTAATCCTGGAAATCAGCAATTATCATAATATAAAAACTTGTATTTAGGTTTACTTATACCGATTCAGACATGTCACATTAAATAATTGCCAGTCTGAACCGGGAATAGAAACGCTAAATGTGAAAAAATTAAACCTGTCATTTTACCGTACCGATCGAAAGGCTCAATCATATATATTTATTTCTTCTTAATGACATAGCATCTAAATAAAAGGAAGACCATACAATTTAACATTTATATAAAATAATAAGGTACGTTTAACATCAAAATGTCTCCCTTCCTGTCGTATACAAATTGTAACTCTCTCTCTCTCTCTCCAGTAAGCTTACAACCAAAGATCGGATATAGCCTTCAAAAGCAAGATTTCTGCTAGGAGAGGAATACAATCGTATCCATTGTCATTCAGCATCCATTGATAATAGCCAGCCATTGTTCCAACACAGATGAACCAGCTTCAAATGCATCGCAGTGAGATGAAATGCAAAATATTCTATTTGCTTTTGTCATTAATGATGCTTTTAACGATGGATAGAATAAGAAATGAGTACATATAGGCAGTCTGAAAGAGGCCTGACTAAAAAATGTGTGGAAATCGGTTGTCATGGTATGGGCACGGGATGTGGAGAGATGAGTAAAATGTCGTGAGGAAAGTTTTTTGAGTATGAGTGTCGATGGTTCTGGTTCTGGTTATGAGTAGGGAAATACCAAAGAAACGACAGATGTACTGTGTGAAAAATGATATGGTTAGAAAAAGGGTGTCGAGATGCCAACTACTAGAAGTATGGAAGAAAGGGACTCCAAATGGGTAATGTTTAGTATAATAACAGATATAGTCTAAATTCATTTGACATAACTTCCATATGATATAATTTTCATTTGCTATAAAAAACATTTAACCTAATTTCATATGATGTAATGTTATATTTGATATAATTTTCATTTTCTCTAATTTCATTCAGTATAACGTTCATTTCATAAAATTTTCAAATTGTATAATGCTCTTTTTATATAATGTTCATTAGACCTAACTTTCATATTAACTAATTTTCTAAGGTAACGCATCGTTCTTGAGAACAGCAAATTATATTGTAACCTAACCTCAAAACATTAAAGTTGCTTCTGCATCGTCTCCGGCGCTGCGGGAAGTGCAACCCCTTTGCCCTTACGTAACAAAGGATAGGCACCCATGCTCACCTCCGCAGCTTCGGCTTGCTGGTTCGCCGGAGAATTCATCAAAATCTAAATAAATAAAACAAAGTCGGGTTACTTACACCATTTATTACTCAAGAATGGCTGTACCGATTTTTATACCGACACCAGCACCGTCGTCGACGTCCGACTCACTGGATCAACAAACGCAGCGCCACCCCGACTCACTGGGGAATCACCGCAGACAGTTCCGACTCACCGTGAACTATGCGGCACCCGGTTACGACTCATTGGAATCACCACTGGCCCTGGCAAGCATCATAATTATGCACTGACTCTGCCCACTATCGACCTCCGGTCTCCGGAGGGAAGTAATGTGGCGGTATCAACAACGCCACATGCGAACTACGCATCAAAGACCTGACGTCACAAATCCTGCATCGCGCTATCAGAGTTTACCGCGCGACTAGCATATACACAACATCCCGACCACAACCGTCGGGCAGTTGCCCACCAGACACAACACCCGTCTGGTCGGAGGATCTTCCCTTTTCCATAGAGTATGAGTGAACTTTACACCCTGTTCCTCATACCTCTAAAGATCTTTGATTTGTTGGATGTCTCCACCCCGAATATGACTATTAAAACATACGTAAAATTAATTTTCTCATACATTTTGTTTGGAAAAACGTTTTTTGATGATATATCGAGAACGGATTGGGGAACGGGGGAACAAGAAATTTCACGCGAATGAAGTCGCGGGCAGAAGCTATTTTTCATATAAATGCGCTAAATCCCAAAAGGCAGTGCCGAAATATCACAGTGTCAAAAACATTTATTACATTCCTATTTTCGACTTGAGCCTTACCTACTTTAATATATTTCGAAGAAATTCTGACGTGGGTAGCACTGCGTCCGACTTTAAAACTATTGAAATATGGCAGAGTACTATCAACAAAAGAATTTCCTATGCTAGTAAAAAATTGGTCGACTATTACTCGGTAATTTGTAAAGCCTACTTAGTTATGATAGTTTTCCTTTGACTTCCGTTATATCGTTGGCGTAGGTGGAATCAGAATCAGAAACATTTATTTGTTAAACATAGGTATCAACATTAAGGATCTTATAAGTAGTAAAGGTTCTTGCTATGTTTTGTCATTACCGACGTACAAATTAAAATATAAAAAAACAATTTAAATCACAAATATATAATGTCAATTAAATTAAAAGATTGCAAATATAAAATGTTGATGAACAAATACAGAAAAAGAAATTTCAATGAAAATAAAAACATTACAAACAAAAAATAAAAATAAAATTATAAATAAAAAAAAACAATTAGAAATCATTAAAAAAAAAAAAAAATAACAAAATATCAGAATAAGTCATACAAAAAAAAAAAATAATATCATTTAAATATTCATCCACATTGTAATAACATTTGTCTAGTACTATTCCCTGAAGAGACTTTTTAAATTTATTTAAAGGGCATACACTTCATTTCATCTGGTAGTTTATTATAAATTTTTGGAGCAACACCAAAGAAGCTCTTCTTTACTAGTGCAGTTTTGCACTTGATCGGACATAACAGATTCTCATATTGTGCACGAATTGGATTTTTTTTTTTAACCGATGAATATTTTTTAAATAAATGTGGATTTGCTTTTACAAACAAAGCAGTTTCCAGTATGTAAAAAGATGGCAAGGTTAATATTTTTAATTTAAAAAAAACTAAATAACTAAAGAGATACTGTGGAGAACTAAATAACTACGATTTACGTCAAAATGACTTTTTACCATTTTCGTTACACCTCAACCATGTTGCATATCTTCGCCTGAAAAGCATTTTCATATTCCTGTCTTGTTCAGAAATATAGGATTTTTTTGTTCCAAATGGAAAAATAAATATGTCCAAAACTATCACTGAATCGTAGAAGAAAAAGTAAATAACTCAATAAATAAATCCATAACTATGCAATATGATAATGTTACGAGCTTGCGGTTCGTGACAATAAAAACTGCCGATTTAAAAACCAAAAATGATACTTTAATTAATCAACACTGATAACAATCCGAACACACTAATTATAAAATACAACTGCACTACGATCGCACACGAATATCGTTTGTATCGTACTTGCCGTTCGACTGTCCCCAATCGCGGTGCATACGGCCTTATATATTCCTTAGATCGTTCCAGAACCTTGTAGAAACATCTAGAATGTTCGAGTACATACCGGCCCCTACTGACCAGTGTCGAAAGTTCTAGAAAGTACTAGCATCGAATTCTCTAGAAGAATCTCGAGTCTACTAGTTCTGCTATTCGATACTAGATGGCGCTAGTGGTACTTAAACTTGTGTGGCGCGTAACAATAAGTTGAGTATTGCAAGAATTACATAAAATAAGTTTTTTAAGTTTTCTTCGACTCTAAATGTTATAATCAAATAACCATGTTCAAAGAAAACTAAATAACTCGAGTTGTTTAATTTGCACATTTGAAATTCTAATGTTACACACTTCAATTTATAAATAATATATACTGTCGATTCCTTCTGTAAGACAATATTAATCAAATACTAACAAGATGCTTAGCAAACATTATTAAATAAATGAAGTTATTTATTACTTATTTGCCCTTAATTTACTCTGTCATATGCATCTGACGCGTAGGAAAACAAAACAAGTAACCTTAAAAAGTAGCTAACTCCAGTATACATACTATATTATGTTATAGCAAAATTAAGTAACTTTTTTTTACCTCTTGAAAGAGTTTCGTTTGTTTAAGCATATAAAAACGGTACAGATACCCGAAGAATATAAAATTACCCACGGTGAAATTGTCTCCCATTTATTAAAGACACCAAAAAAAAAAAACTGTATATCGCAACACTTAACTCTAACAAGAATTTGCACTTCAAAACGGATCACTGAATTTTTTTTTTTTTTACCGTCTATCCAAAGATACCCCACACGATGGGATAGACCAGAAAAAAAAATATTATTCCCACTTTACGTGTAGGCAAGGTAGGTACCCTAAAAAAAAAACAAGATTTCATTTTACCACTTTGTCGGCGTGATTAATATGTAGGTATACCCCATGCCAAATTACAGCTTTCTAGTACTAGGGGTCTCTGAGCTAAGCCGCGGACAGACAGGCAGACAGACGGACATGGCGAAACTATAAGGGTTCCGCCATGTTGACTACGGAACCCTAATGAAGATCTGTACCATGCGAACGCAGGCATAACGTTTGCAGATCGAATGTAAGTAAGTAATCATTTAATTACCAAAAACTAAGACTAGGTTGTTTCGGCGTTGGTGCCGAAAGGTTCTGGAGTGGCGATTCGACCGCGTACTGGAAGACGTAGCGTTGGAAAGCCTCCCACAAGGTGGACCGATGACCTTATGAAAGCCGCAGGAATCCGCTGGATGCGGGAAGCACAAAACCGGTCGAGGTGGCGCTGCTTGGGGGAGGCCTATGTCGGGCTATCACCAGCCGGTGATCGAAGAAGGCTTCAAGTTCCCATAATCTCCGGTCCAAGTATAGGAAGGGAACACCAAGGTGGATTTAAGTACTGACTAAAAACCACCCCAGTGTTCCCTTCCTCTGTCTGACGGACCCCTCCGCTCGCCCCGGGTGGCGGACATCCATGAGGATTTTCCACCACGGAACAAAAAACAAAGGTAACATTTCAGTAGTTTCAATAAAAGATGGGTATGGCTGTTACAGATGACTGAGACCCCTACTGCCCTTCAAACTAAGAAACTTCAGTATCATGAAGGACAAAGTTCGACACGTTCTACAGAATATTTGTAACTAGCCTTTGCCTGCGACTTTTTCCGCGTGTAATTATTGCCCGCCTACGCTAGTACTTACGTAGTTTACGCTTAGCGTTCTGCCTTTTTTTTATTTTTACTCGGCTCCTTAGGATAATAGCGTGATATTAAATAGCTTATAACCTTCCTCAAGAGTCCGGCTATCAAATGCGAATATATTTTTTTGAAATCCGACTAGCGGTTCCAAAAATAAGTGCGTTTAAAAAATTTACTCGTGGAATCTATTAGTTCGACTCCACTTCCGTATGGCAATAATTTGATTTTTAATTCGAATAGGTTTCGATTATTAACTGTTAATTTATATTGAAGATTTTTGTTTATTCTAGACCTAAAATGTGCAACACAACAAAATGCTGATAATGATTTTTTTTTGGAGAGATGTGTAAAGTTAGCGTTAAGGGGGTATCTTTTATAACTTGGCGTCAGAAAAGAACTGATTCTCTTTGTGTCTAACTTGAATACGTAAATGAATTTTGTATGATTGCGTGACTGCTCAGAAAAAGGTTAACAAAAAAATTGTTGAATGGCTTTTACTCTCCATTAAACTGTTACCAACGGTGCGCTGTATATTTAAGAATTTGCACTTAGCTGCCTGAATACTTATCTTTTTTGCTGACTGTACCATCTGATTTATAGACTCTAAAGGAAGTTTAAATCTGCTTTAAGGTTGTGGTCTTTTGTGTGTGCAATGTGCACGCAATAAGCCAGTTTTCAGTTTTCAGCGGTAGGTATTATGGTAGGTATGGAAAAGTTCTCTGTAGAAATTATTTTGCTTTGGAAGTAGTTATAAGGTTTTATATTCTAATTCATTGTAATTTCAATTTTCAGTGCTAATATAGGAAAGTAATTTGCAAGATGTAGATGTATTATAAAAAAAAAAAACTATAATTTGACCGATAGCGGTATCGGTCAAACTATAGTATTTTAACTATAGCCTTTACCTGAAGCGGTAATTGTATTAGTGGTTCAGCAGCTTCCATATCACTAATGATTGTGCTGGAATCTGCTGGAATATAGCAGTTCGTGAATATGGTACGACAGCGGCTCCCCTGACATTCTTTCTGACATCCCAAGACATCCGCCATGCAACCATCAATGCGACGCTCTGCGAGAGTGACTGTCACCAGCCAGTGTCACTTTTATCCGACCTTTTCGGTGATTCCTGTAAATTCGTCACAAAACAGGGCGGCGGGAGTTGCTGCACCTTCATGCTAAAGCTGCTTTCAGACTACGCTATAATATATTATAATAGCATATAGTATATAGCTCATAGCACAACAATATCGCGCACCATACATTGTTATGGACACGTTCACACTGTACAGTACTATATATTATTGGAATGTATGGTGCGCGATATTGTTGTGCTATGTGCTATATACTTTATGCTATTATATTATAGCGTAGTCTGAAAGCAGCTTTATTATATTACTCGTACATAATTTATTTATATCTTGTACGTATTATGTTTTAACGTAATTTGTCTGTGAATTTTCAGACCCACATTACTCTCTAACCAGTGCCAATCTTCCAACCACGCATTGTCAATCTTGGTAGAAACTACAAATACCAGTGTTTCTAGAAATGCCTATTTTGGTAATGTTTATCCATTGCTAACTTATGGTATTATACACTGGGAAAACTCGACAAACGTGCAGTCCACAATGCATTCATTCTCCAGAAAAAATGTCTTAGGACAATATACATATAACATACATAAAGTCAAAGTCAAAGCATTTATTTCAGATAGCACTAAATGGCACTTTTGAACGTCAAATTTTACGCGGAAATAAAATTGCTTCTATTTGCCCCTTCCAAAAGGTAGTTTCGCATGGAGAAGAATGGGCAAGAAACTCCACCGTTACTCTTTTGAACTGTTTTACAATAGTTTGTATACATCAATTATATCATTACATGTGAAGATGATGTACCTAGAATAAAATTACTATACCACAACAGGTAATAACAATAAAAAAATAAGCATTGACGAATAAATTAACCATGTGTTAGATAAAAGGTGCTCACATAATTTACAAAATATATTGTATTATTTTGTACAAATAAAAAATCAGTGCGCGAGTTAAACAAGATTTCTTAATTCATTAAGAGAAGTTTTCAGAAAGGAGGGTTTCCGGACAATGACTGGCATTTATATAATAGAAATATGTTTATTTGTTAAAAATTATATGCAATATTTTAATTCTGATTCTAAGAGAAACATTCGCAAACACTATAAATATGACATAAATTTACCTGTTATTAATAACATGATTTATTATAAAAGTACCTATGTAACTGCCATTCGTGTGTAAAATCAGCTATTAAGCAATTAAATGGAAATATGATTAAAACAAAATTTAAAAATGTTAATTGATAATGTATTTTATAATCTGCATGAGTTTCTTGAAAAAAAAAAAATGTTCATAAATGTATTTCATTTGTAATTTGTAATTGCATATCCAACATGGGTAGACAGTTGAGCCAAAAATGTTTACGTCTAAAATAAGATCTTGATGTACACAGTCATGCAATAACTCTTCTTCTTCTTTGATCTTTATCTTTATCTTAAATCACATAACATAAAACATATCCTTTACTTCCATATCTTTTTAACGACGAGTATTATTTAATCTTACGTAATTTCCTCGCGTCACCAAGTAATTCGGAATCCCGTATCCAAGTTCGTCTTTAATGAAAATGTACGGCATTTGGCTACAATTGAAATCAAACTCTTGGTGGAAACATACAAGTATACATTAAATTAATCGAATTGTTCGTGATCGTTAGTTGTTTCTCAGAAACTTGATTTAGGTACGTCTATTCTACATACGCATACCTAGATACCTAAACTCACACATAATACGTGTGAGTTTATGGTGGTACATTTTTTTTTGGGCAGAAACCACAAAACGCCACCTGCTATGCTCCTTACATATTCCTTTTAGTTCGTTTACGTTCATACACCTGGTTATACATGCACGCCGATTGCGAGCACTACACACCTGACCTTTCTGAAGAACATCACCAATAAGGTCACTATATGTAAGGACATATAGTGACCTTATTGGTGATGTTCTTCACCAATGAGGGCCATCGGGCAAGAGGCCGATGTGAGCAGAGACGCTGGGGGATGCCCTAGAAGGCTAGGGCATCCCCCAGCCTCTCTGCTCACATCGGCCTTTTGTTTTCTAGATTTCTAGATTTTACTCATGATTTTGTCCGCGTGGATATCAGAATTTCCTATACTAACTTCAACACACCATTTCACGCCTTTAGAGGTTGTTTGTCTGCCAGGGTTGCGGGTTTGTCCGAAAAGGATACCGTGGCCCTGGCACACAGGTAACTGAAGGAACACGGGTGGGTTTTAGTCAGTAAAAGTCTGCATTTCACTCGCTCCGTCCAGAGCGGCAGAAATTATTTGATAATTTCCCACCCAACAACAAAAAAAATAGGTTTTGTTTGTTGGGATAAAAGTAGCATATGTATAGACCCGTTGCGATGTTGCTTCGTAAAAGAAGGACAATCCAACAATTAATACACTTTATCATTTATTATTTCTATAGAACTTAATAAGAATACAACTGACCTTGAATAGGCATGTACAAGCTTCAAGTTGATAAATCAGCATGTTCTATGCTAATTTTTCCAAACGTGACTGGAGTTTCCAAAACGCCACAATATGGCGATAAGGTCATACTAAAGGTCATGGCACATTTTACCGGCATCCCAACTGCATAGCTGTAGCACGGTGTCGCCTTGAATGTAGGCTACGGCTAGCCGCCAGCACGCTAACTACGCGTCGTCCGCGAGGTGCAAGCTCGCAGTCCGCGCGCTGGCCGTGAGGTGCAAGCTCGCTGTCACCGCGAACACAATTGTTATATGGCATTTATGATTGAACCCGCTTAGGATTTGCACGTTTTCATAATGTCTCGGATTATATTGACTTGTTTACATTGCGACTCGGAGTCCGCGCGCAGTAAGCACGTGGTCGCGCGCTGTAAGTACGCGGTCTGCTCGCTTGCAGCGCGCGGGCTACGAGTCGAGTTGTATGGTAGCGGCAAGCGCTACTTATAGAAATATTTAGATTATATATTTTTTTCTTATTCGACACCAGTTTCTTGATTGTCTTGCTTTCCAGCATAGGCCTCCCCGAGTGTTCTCAACAAGCATCGATCTCTTGCTTTCCTCATCCAAGTCGTCTCTGACACCTTTGTGATGTCATCTTCCCATTTACAATACTGTCTGCCTTTTTTCTTGCTTTATATTTAGGACACTATTCTGTCATTTCTTTGGCCCATTTATGTGTCTTAGTTCTTAATAGATGGCCTGCCCATTTCCACTTCTATTGTTCAATAGCGCTAGAAACCTGCCAACATAGAATGGAAAGAAGTATATGTCGGAGACAAGTTGTATCCGGTACGCCAGCGCCATCTAGTCGCGTTCAATGGAGTTATTGGAGTTCGCGCCAACGAATCTTGACTAATCGGGACGCAAGTGCTGCCTAGCGGCGCATGATGGAGTCTACAACATAACGTTCGACTGGCGACAAGTGTCCGCCGCACATTCCACAAGTGAAGTTCACCGGTGGCGGTTAAGCAGTGAAGACGTCTAGAAAATGGTTGCGCGTTCGGTATAACTGTATCTAACGCGCAACCATTTTCTAGACGTCTGTTCGTGTCGTGTTCCAACATTAATTACTTTGCATACCCATTACTGTATAGAATCAAGTTCTTCTAACTGAACAGACAGATGTGCTGCTGGGGAGTTTGTTCTGCTACTTCTTCTTCCCAGCTAAAGCACTAGGAAGTGGTGAAGCGATGGGCGTTTTGGGGACTGTCTTATGTAATTTTGATTCTCAGCTTAAATTGAGTAAATGACTTTTGATTCTAATAATGGTTTTTCTATTGCGCAATAACCAACACTACCCACAGTGCGCCCACAGTAGTTAAAATATGGCTGATGATAACGAGGGAAACCTTCCGTTCTCCGACATATACTCAAAATAAAATTTAAAGGCAAAGTACGATTAACAACATTAAGGAAACAAACCAAAATAAAAATGTAAAATATCTATATATGTACTTTTAATACCGGCAGTACATTCCAGTGGTATATTTTCCGACATAAACACGGGTGAAGCTGCGGGCTAACGCTATTATGAAATAATGATTTAGTTTATTGTTGCAGGTACCTGAGATGATTTGCAGGAGTTGAATTAATTTACATTTTTAAAAGGCTCTTTTACTTTTATAGAACTTATGTTGGGTCGTTATATACGAGTAGGTTCTATAGCGTGATGCAATTAAACGTCCATTTAGTGTTACACTATGAATTTAATAATAATGGTTACTGACTAAACACGGTGTATAAACAATAACTATAATTATGGTAATTATAAAATACACGAGTGGCATGAATAACGGCTAGTGACCGACTGTTCTGTCTTACGACTGTATCCGATCTGGATGACGTGCAACGTCATAAGCACTTGAACTCACAAGTTTGTATGTGCACATGTGTGATATTCTACTACATTTTGCATCCTAATTTTTCAAATCAAACTTTTGCAAATTTATACCATGAACACATAATTTGTATGCTTACTGTAAAAATAACCCCCTCCTTTGTTGAAGTCGGTTAAAAATAGCACAGTTCAGTTTGCCACGTAGAAGGAATTCTTGGAATACCGTTGAGGTTTATTCGTTTCGGATAGAAAACGTATGTAAATTCCTCTGTTCTCGTGTTTCAGTGGGGCAGCTAGTGTTCGGTGCTAGATATTTGCATATTTTTGGTTCACATCGTGTGGGGACTGCCATCATATTGTGTAGTATTTTTTGTTGAGGTTAGAAAATTGAGTTTACGTAGATGTAGATGTTTATTATGGCCCTTTAAGGCGACGATAACCGACTTTTAATGATTTTATTTATTTGTTTAACAATTTATGTACACACAACACATATAAACAGACAAGAAGAAAGGAACAGAAAAATACATACAAATAAAAAAAAATTGTACAAAAAAAAAATGCAAAATTTTATACTGAAGATCACGTCTAAACGAGTACCTAGTGTTAATGATTTGGAAAAATATATGTTAAATTAGAGCATTTTCCTAGTAACTTACTGCAATGATCTTATATAATACTAGCTTTTGCCCGCGGCTCCGCCCGCGTGGATGTTGGTTAGGGTGTCCCTTAAATTTTAAGTTCAATATATTTTTACGCATACCTTCTTAAAACTTTCGTAATAACCCAATATTGTCTAGGAAAAAATATTAGCCCGTTTTATACACGATAACCCGTGCCGACTTGCGATTTAAACTTCTCCATATAAGTTGCGCGGGTTATGCGCTGCGCACTGTAACTACGTGTTTAATTTGTCATTTCATTCGTGATTTTTAACTATTAATGCGCTATTGTTAATTGCATAAAGATGTCGATGGAATTACGGAGTGATAAACAAAATAATTTTAAAATTAACCTTGATAACTTATTTGATATTGCACATGCTGATGCTTTTGAAAGAATGAAAATAGAGGGAGACAAAGTATTTTTAAGGAAACAGAGCGAGCCAGGTCGACCGGAATACTTAGGTGGTGTGGACAAAAAATTGGCGGCGAAAGAAGAAAGGCTAATGCAAAGACGATTAGAAGAGGAGGAAAGGAATGTGAGACAAAGAGAGTTTTTGGCTGTTGCATCTACTTCTAGCTCAAATATCTTGAATGTCCAGAAGATTCGGACGAAGAACAGATTTTGAATACTGAACTCGGCTTGTCAGACGTTCCCTGCCCTAAAAAAGTTAAAAAAGAGGTAGAAAGGTTATTATAACGCCTAAACTTGTCGCAGTTTTAGATCGATGTCAGTTAAGCATAGAGACTCCATTTACTTTCTGGATGCGGTCTCGTAGAAGCGCTTGGTCTGAGCAGCGACGATTTCGCTATTAACAAATCCTCGATTCAGCGAATTTGTACTCAGACGAGAATAACTAGGGCAGAAGCAATAAAACTGACTTTCAAAACAAGGTACCTGACGTAGTCACAGTCCATTGGGATGGAAAACTATTACCCGGATTGGATGTACGAAGTTCAAAAGAAGAACGTTTACCCCATTATTGCTTCATTTGACGATAGAGAACAGCTTCTTGCAGTGCCAAAACTAGAGAGTTCTTCTGGATAACATCAAGCTAAAGCCGTCTCATCTGCTCTCTTTGACTGGAACCTTAATAATAAAGTTCAAATAATGTGCTGCGATACAAAAGCTTAAAATACTGGTCATTTTAATGGAGCTTGTGCTGTTTTGGAGCAGACGTTAGAGAGAGAATTTTTGGTTTTCGGTTGTCGTCATCATGTTTAACACAACACGGCAGAAGAAGAGCCAAAACAATGCTTTTTGCGCTGTGCCCAGGAACATAGAAATTTGTATCTGGACTGTTAAAAAACTACACTAAAGAGAAGTTACCCTGGCTGATTGTTACAATTTTATGTTTTAAAATAAAGATTAATGTTTACCTTATTTTATTTTACCTCATACTCACCAAATTTGTTGCATTTATATTAGTTTTATAGCAGATCGGAATAATAGGACAAAACACGATTTTAAATAAACTTTGAAGCTCAGTCGGCACGGGTTGCGATCATGCTAGAAAGCTGAAATTTCATATTTGAGTACATTTTAGCATTTATAAAAAAATTAGATGCTATGCGTATCGATAAAAAAATAAATTAAAAAAAATGTCATATAAGGGACACCCTAACACACATATAAACAGACAAGAAGAAAGGAACAGAAAAATACATACAAATAAAAAAAAATTGTACAAAAAAAAATGCAAAATTTTATACTGAAGATCACGTCTAAACGAGTACCTAGTGTTAATGATTTGGAAAAATATATGTTAAATTAGAGCATTTTCCTAGTAACTTACTGCAATGATCTTATATAATACTAGCTTTTGCCCGCGGCTCCGCCCGCGTGGATGTTGGTTATGTGGTTACTCGTAGGGTATGATAAGAAATGACAAGCGTTTTTTCCAGTTGAAGAAACTATATTGCGAAACGTAATTACAGATTTATAACAATTAGGGCGTGCATTCGCCGTCGCGGTAGGCTAACGACTGGCGCGGATGACCGAGCGATCGCGGTTTAAAGACACCGCTGGCGGGCGGCCGCGGCAGGTGCGCGGGCGCCGGCGGTGAGGTACACACATCGCGCGGCCGACGAAGGTGCGAGCTACGTGCGCTCCAGACAGGTGCGTCCTCTGATCACGGACGGTGCCACAGTACTCCCCCGCTTAGACCGCTACTGCGGGCGGTAATAATCTGGGAAGTGCACGCGACGCCCGGACCTCGTCCTCCTCTCTTCTTCTTTTGTTGGAACAGGGAGTGGAGCTGGTGGCTCAGGAACCGATGGTGTTGGATCGTCCGCCTCCTGTATGACGTAGGCCGGTTTCAGTCGATCAACGCTGACGGTAACTTCTTTACCACGTACGTCAAGTTTGTAATATTTGGGTTGACGCAGTATGACTTTGTATGGGCCGGCGTACGGTGGTTCCAGCGGTCTTCGAACGAAGTCCTGCCGCAAGAACACATGAGAAGAATCGCTGAGACTATATGGAAAGTAAAATGGACCTTTTCTGTGCCAGGACGCAGGCCTTGGTGCAAGGTTGGCCATGCGACTTCGTAAGCGTGCTGCAAGGTCAGTGACGTCAGTTGACCTGTAGTCCTCAGCTGGTGTGATGAATTGCCCTGGTAGACGAAGCTGCTCGCCGTAGACCAACTCTGCTGGTGATGCCTCAATGTCCGGCTTCCATGCACTTCGTATCCCCAGAAGTACTAGTGGAAGAACTTCGGTCCATTGCGAGGTTGAATGACACATGATGGCTGCTTTCATGTGTCGGTGCAGACGTTCGACCATGCCATTCGCAGCAGGGTGGTAAGCGGTTGTGCTGTAGTGGTGCGCGCCAACCATGGCAGCGACAGCTCGGAAGAGGTGTGACTGGAACTGAGTACCGCGATCGGTTGTTATTTTGAGTGGGCAACCGAATCTGGCGATCCAGCCGGACACCAGCGCGGTTGCGCAGGTCTCAGCCGTGATGTCTTTGATGGGGTACGCCTCAGGCCATCTGGTGAATCTGTCGATGACAGTGAGACAATAACTGTAATCATAAGAGATTGGTAAAGGGCCGACGATATCAAGGTGGATATGGGAGAACCTTGATGTTGTGACAGGAAATTGGGAAAGAGGAGCAAAGGTATGTCGTGTCACTTTACTGCCTTGACACTTTAGGCATTTACGGGACCACTCTCTACATTGTTTGCGCATCCCTGGCCAAACGAATCTCTGTGCTACCAGTCGCACTGTAGCTGTGTTTCCGGGGTGACTCAGGTTGTGCAGCGAATCGAACGCTTGACGACGGAATTTCGGCGTAATATACGGTCGTGGCGGTGTAACCGTAACGTCACAGTAGACCTCGATGTCTGTGTCCGGTATTCTAACCTTTTCGAGTCTAAGTGAGGATCCACCCTCAAGGAGACTTTGTAGCTCTGGATCAGTGTGCTGACATCGTGCAAGTGCTTGATAATCAACTCCCTTAGGAACTCGTACCTCCTCTATTCGGGATAATGTATCCGCGACCACATTCTCTGGACCAGGTATGTAGCGTACGTCCGTTGTGTACTGAGCTATGTAGTCGAAATATCTGAACTGCCTTGGTGAACAGCTCTCTCGTGGTGTAGTAAAGGCGTACGTTAGCGGGCGATGGTCTGTGAAAACGACAAAGTTCCGTGCCTCTACCATATGACGAAAATACCTAATAGCCTCGTACACTGCGAGCAGTTCGCGGTCGTAGGGGCTGTATTTCTTTTGCGCTGGGTTTAGTTTCTTGGAAAAGAAACCCAGTAGTTCCCATTGATCACCATTTCGTTGCTGTAGCACGGCTCCTATTGATACATCTGAAGCATCCGTCGTCATAGAAAGCTCGGCGTTAGTAAGCGGGTGAACTAAAAGCGTGGCCTCGGAAAGTGCTTTCTTGCATTCTGAAAAAGCCTCCAGCTGTGTTTGCGTCATCTTAACAGGTTGGTTTTTCGTGGTTTTGCCTCCAGCCAGTATAGCGTTAAGCGGTGCCTGTGCCTTAGCTGCGTTCGGTATAAAGCGTCTATAAAAATTTAGCATACCCAGAAACCTTCGTAGCTCCTTTACAGTTTGTGGCACTGGAAAGTCCTGGATAGCCTGTACCTTAGTGTCGAGTGGGCAGGTACCGGAAGCAGAAACATTGAAGCCAAGAAATGTTACCTCTGGCTGTCCCCAAACACACTTCGCCGAGTTCACCAATACTCCATACTCTCTTAGGCGATCCAGCAGTCGTCGCAGGTGCATTCTGTGCAGCTCTGGGGTGGGGGAAAAACGCAATACGTCATCCAAATAACAGAAGCAGAACTCATCTAACCCAGCAAGCACCTCGTCCATAAACCTCTGAAATGTCTGCGCCGCATTCCTCAAACCAAACGTCATATAGGGAAATTCGAACAAACCGAATGGTATGGTTATCGCTGTCTTCGGTATGTGGGGTCCATAGATCGGCACCTGGTTATACGCTTTAATCATGTCAATTTTAGAAAATATAGCGCTACCGGAGAGCTGTTGCGAGAAGTCCTGAATGTGCCTCACCGGGTACCTGTCAGGAATTGTGCTTGCGTTGAGCGCGCGGTAGTCACCGCACGGCCTCCAACCATCATCCTTCTTCTTGACTAAATGCAAGGCTGAAGACCATGGACTGTCTGATCGCCTGGCCGTGCCGTTGGCCAGCATATATCCTCGAACTCCTTTTTGGCTATTTTCAAACGGTCTGGATCTAGTCGCCTAGGCTTACTTGATACGGGTGGTCCAGGGGCAGTATTAATATAATGCATCGTGTTGTGTTTTGGTTCACGGACCGTGCCTGCAGGTCGGGTCACCTCCGGGAACTCACGGAGCAACTGGTGAAATTCTGACTCGCCGGCGACGGTCTTGACAGACGCCACGTCATCTGGTACCCTCTGATACGATGCAGGCACGGAGAGAGATGTGGTGCCATCTATCAGCCTATGGTTGCGGCAATCTATAATCAGATTATAAAATTTTAAGAAATCAATTCCTATAATCGGTTTCGATATGTCCGCAATGGTAAATTGCCATGAAAATACTCGGCGCAGTCCTAAATTCAAATGTAATTGTGTCGGACCATACGTATTGATGACCGTCCCATTCGCAGCTGTTAGACCGTATTTCGTGCTCATGCAGGGCGTTCTGACTGCTGAGCGTGGAAAAACACATAAATCCGACCCAGTGTCTATCAGAAACATCATCTTGGAATGTCGATCTGTTACAAAAATACGGCCTGCATGGGTTCCGCAGTCATTGGCCGCTACTTCCGACTGCCCATGGAGTTTTCCGACGACCACTGACAGGGCTGCCGGCATTTCTTTGCCTGCGAACCATAAACATAATGATACCAGCAATGAGGGTGGTTTTCAGGCGGCTGACGTGACCGCGAGGTAGACCTATGCCTATCATTCCTACTCCTAGATCGCTGACGGGAGCGTTCATGGCGCTGCGTATGCATTGCACTCACTTGCTGACCGAGTAAAGCTACTTGCCTGGTTAACTCGCCGATCCGCGTTTCCATACTTTCCGTGAGGGTAGATGTCGCTGGGGCCGCGGCACTCGCTACGTGTTGGACGCCGGTCGGCGCGATTTCGTGGACCCTGTCCGCCAAGTCCGCCATCTTGTCCATGGGTAAATCCGCTTGAGAAGCCACGATAGTCTGAACGTTATTCGGTAACCGGCTAGACCATAATGTTCTCAGAAATTCTTCGGGTACCGTCGGTCCAGCCAAATGTTGCAGGTGCCTAAAAAATTGGGACGGCTTCCGGTCCCCCAACTCTTCATGCATAAGCAGCTGTTTCACTCTCCGCTCCTGCGAAGCCGATAATCGCTTAATTAGCTCCGTCTTAAGTTTATCATATTTATTTACCGTTGGTGGGTTGGTGATGATGTCCTTGACCTCTGCCACGAAACGTTGATCCAACACGCCGATGACATGGTAAAACTTCGTTGCGTCAGCGGTTATGTTGGCGAGCGCAAACTGGCCCTCCATCTGGGCAAACCACAATCCAGGTTCTTCAGGCCAGAAAGGGGGTGCGCGTACTCCCACTCGCAGGGTTTCAGGGCCACCACCATCACCTTTCGAGCTCGTCATCTTGATCACGTCGGGGTCACCAATTTGTGGTTACTCGTAGGGTATGATAAGAAATGACAAGCGTTTTTTCCAGTTGAAGAAACTATATTGCGAAACGTAATTACAGATTTATAACAATTAGGGCGTGCATTCGCCGTCGCGGTAGGCTAACGACTGGCGCGGATGACCGAGCGATCGCGGTTTAAAGACACCGCTGGCGGGCGGCCGCGGCAGGTGCGTGGGCGCCGGCGGTGAGGTACACACATCGCGCGGCCGACGAAGGTGCGAGCTACGTGCGCTCCAAACAGGTGCGTCCTCTGATCACGGACGGTGCCACAGTTATATCGCCTAAAAAAGTAGCCTATGTCCTTCTCCGTATCCCAGGCTATATCTCTGCCAAATTTCATGACTATCGGTTCAGCGGTGAAAACGTAACATACAGACAGACAGAGTTACTTTCACATTTATAATATTAGTATGGATAAGCTCATTGACTTACTGTATGGATATTTTAGATTATGTTTAAAGAAATACTGAAATTAATTTTTATACTATAAATAACCTAGTAATCAAATATAATTACAAAAACTAAAAACTAAAAAACTAACTGTCCCAGTAAAAAACTGTTCTTAGAGATTAGCTAGATTGTACCTAATAAAAACATTTTTTTTATTTTTTTTTATTATTATTATTTTTTATTAGTGTAACTATGAGTGTGTTTAGTTTAAAATGTGAACTTCCTTTATGAGTCCTAATAAATACTTTTTCTTTCTTTTTTCTTTTCTTTAATAATCCTTTGCATTTAAACCAATTAGTATTAATCTTCACCGACTGCAATCTTCTTCAACTTTGTTTTAATCTTTATTTTACCCCATTTCCTATTATTTCGTGGTTCCTCGCTGGTCCTAGATACATAGATAGATTATTTATTATGTACACCATAAAAGTTACGATTAAGATATAAATGTAGAACTGTTACATCATCATCATTTCAGCCGAAAGACGTCCATTGCTGGACATAAGCCTCCCCCAATTGGGGGGGGGTTTACCATAATCGCCACGCTTAGCAGGCGGCTTGGCGATCGCAGTATGGTGTTAAAAATGCATAGAGAACGCTGCTGCCCATTCTCTAGTATGTCCCTTAGTCGCCTCATACGACACCCACGAGAAGAAATGGGGTGGTGCTATTCTTTACGACCGGCACCACACGGTACTGTTACATATGGTGTCACAATGGGCGGTCTTATCACTAAAAGCGCTCTTTTACAGAAAAGCTTTCAAACCCTACCTCTTTTCAAAGGAATCATTTTATAACTTCAATTGTACGTGTATTAAATGAGTTCATTTGGGAATCAGGAAATGGAATAACTTTACTCTGAAAAACTTCATTACTGTAGTATTGTCCAAGTTTTTTGGGTTCCGTACCCAAATGGTACCTTACTTAGGCGCCACTGTCCGACCGTTCGTCTGTCACGGGGCTGTATCTTTTGAACTTAACACTTATATACCGCCCGCTATAACTACAAATAATAAAGTTAAAAATTAAAAGGGCGAGACCATACAAGAAACGTGTTTTTTTCGGCGTATTTTGCTTCAGTGTTTAATATAATTATTACGGTGATACACAACTCTTCGTGTGCGAGTGCAACCCGCACTTGGCTGCTTTTTTTAAATTCATTGGAACTTTTCTAAATACACCATCCTGAAACCTCATAAATTCCAGTACCTAAAGATTTTACGACAAATATTATAATAAACTTGACTAACAAAAATTAGATCACAGAGGTGAACCTTTTATTCCTCGACATTTTTACGAAAATTGCACCTGCTTTGATCGCGGTTCGTTTCGTAAAAGTATTTCCCATTTTAAAATATTTTAACCCCAAAATAATATCATAAGCCTTGAGCTGCAACCACTAACAAATGTGCACGTAACCCTGTCCCCGCTCAAAGGGAAATTTTAAAAGTCACCCCGATCGTCGAAATGACGCAAATTACATTTGTGCTCGCCCCGCTCCGCTTGCCCCGTCCGCTTACTCCGTTCGGCCGCCGGGAATCACATTCGTTTGCCACCTAGCCGATAGATTCAATTTGACAACGCTTTTATATTGACACAACTTTGCCGCATTGTCGGCAAATCGGTTGGGATTGCTGTTTCTCAAATCTAACAATTAAGGGATCTTTTGTGGATTTTCTTGCTAGAATTACCAAGTTTTTTTAATACAAAGACATAGATCAACCATTTTTCAGATTATCTAAAGTACACACATATTTTATGGGGTACTGTGTTAAATCCATACTATCCATACTAATATTATAAATGTGAAAAGTAACTCTGTCTGTCTGTCTATCTGTCTGTCTGTCTGTCTGTCTGTGTGTCTGTATGTTACGTTTTCACGCCTAAACCGCTGAATCGATCGTCATGAAATTTGGCAGAGATATAGCCTGGGATATGGAGAAGGACATAGGCTACTTTTTTACGCGATAACTGACATCTACGCGGGCGGAGCCGCGGGCAAAAGCTAGTGTTACAATAAAATACCTTCAGATATATTACAATTAAATGAACGAAAATTTAAAACTCATATTAAAAGTACACTTTGTAAACTAGCATAATTACAAATTAGAGGATTATTACAAGTTAAGATTGCTTGGAAATATGCTGGTCCTGCTCCATAGGACATTTTAGAGTCTAGACAAAATCAAACGTTGCTAATTTAACTGTATTCATTCATTCATAATTTATAATTTTTATGATATTAATTTTATTTACTGTGATACTTTAACTCACACACTGACTGATTATTATGTTACCTATTATAGAACTTTTGTTGTGACGTGATTTGGGTTCTATAGTAGATGAAATTAATTAATTTTGTAATTTTTGACGTTCAAAAGTGCCTTTTACGTGCCTATTTGAAATAAATGATTTGACTTTGACTTTTGAAATAAGCTTGCGTATTGATTAATTTGCATGGATTATTTATTATATTTTTTTAACGAACTTTTTAATATTTTATTATGACAAAGTTCATTCTTTCCCATTTACCCTAGCGGCTTAAGAGCCACTTTGATGATTATTTAAAGTTTAATCTTAACACAGAGAATTAAAAATCGATACACACACAAACAGGGGCCCAAGTCTGCTACTTTTATAAATTCGTCACTCCAACAAGATCTCATTGTCATTTTGCTAAAAGTTCGTAATCTGCTAAATTCATAATGGTCGATCATTGGTCGGTCAATGGTCTCGTAATAGAATTGTATTCCAATGGCATTCTGAGCATTTATTCATGCCAGATTTCATTTATACATATTTTTACATATTATTTATTAGTGTTATAAGCAATCTGAAGTATTAGGAAATTGGAAGTTTAGTAGGAAGTTTCATTTGTCATAATGTACGAGATTACCAATTCTTTCAATGAAGTGTCTGTGGCTGACCATTGGAAAATCATACTGACGCCATTATATTAGTAGGTTACCAAACTTGTCAAAATCAACAATTATGAAATCAATGATAGACCATTCTGACACTATTGTAATAGCAGACTTGAGGCCCAGTAAGTAGGTACTTGGTAGTATTTGTATCCGTCTACCTAACGATGAAAACACCGCATTGCATTATTTTCTTAAAAGCTATCGCGTATTGTAGGTACTAACAGCATTCTGTTTTATATAATTATGTAGGTATGAAGGTGAATAAATTTCCATCATGATTTATTATATCTCGGCGCTTATAATATTATTCATCCGTTGATCCAATGAATTAAAAGATGACGTACATTAAACGAACATGAAGGCGTATAATCCCTCAATATGAAAATTTACCCGTCTACCTGTAGGTGCGTTATAAATATTCATGGCATTAATAATATCTGCGCCGCATCTATGCTAATTGTCTGGTGACGGATTAAATGAGCGTTTCCCCTTTAAAATAATACTGAGAATTTATTTAATTAATTGGAGTAGGATTTTAAAAGATTTGTGTGGATATGGGTCTGGTATTCCGAGTATTCCTGTAAGCGATAAGCTGCAGTCTTTCCAACGGTGCCAGATTGACTATCGGTACATCGAGGTGCTGAAGTGTCTGTACGAAAACGCTACTATGTCAAACCGACTCCAGGACCAGACCTCGAAACCTATCTTTCTGCAGCGAGGTGTTAGACAGGGAGACGTTATGTAGGGTACGCCACGATAGCGGCGGTAAGACCCCTCTTTGAGGAGTAGCTAGGGAGGCGTCACGGCGTCCTCACCTACCGCCTGACGCAGGTCCTCTCCGGACACGGAAATTTGCGGAAATTTGTTTTGGGAGGTACCTGCACATTATCAGGCGGGAGGAAACGCCCGGGTGTCACCACTGCGATGATCGCCCCGAGGACACGGTGGAGCATACAATGGCGGTCTGCCCTGCTTGGGCGGAGCACCGTCGTGTCCTCGGAGAGGCGATCGGCAGCGGCGGCGATCTCTCGCGCCCGGCCCTGGTTCAAGCCATGGTCCGGGGCGAGAGGGAATGGGAGGCAATCACCTCCTTCTGCGAAGCAGTCATGCTAGCGAAGGAGGTGATGGGAGAGGGAGAGAGCGGAGAGAGCCTCCCGTCCCAGCCGCCGCGGTAGACGCTCCGGGCGTCGGGAGCCGCGTGACGACTCCCGGCCACCGTAGGCGCGGGCCTGCGGGCAGTGAGTAATGGGTAGCTCACCGTCCGATCAGGGCCAGGCCCGTGCCTAACGGCACGTACGTGTTCCACGCGCGCCTCAAAGAGATCTCAGCAACGACGAGGGGGCCCATTAGGGCCCAAGCCTGCCGGGTCAGCGGGATTGTCCGAAAGGGGTACCGCTGCCCCGGAACATAAAGGGCCAAGGAAGGAACACGGGTGGGTTTTAGTCAGTAAGAGTCTGACACTCCCTTCCGCTCCACCCAGAGCGGGAGGGGTCATTTGCTGATTTCCCATGCTCAAAAAAAAAAAAGTGAGACGTTATGTGATCAGTTTAGTTGATAAAAACTGAGCTTATCATGCTAACGCTAGGATTTTTTTAACAGTAGTGCAACGGGAAGTAAAACACAGACAAAGCCTAAAATTACTAAAATAGGCCTAATACCAGACGAGGGGTCAATAAATTAAAGAAAAAAAAAATTTGAAATGTTATTTATTTTATTTTATTTAGTGCAACGGAATGGGTTCGAACTCTCTTCTTCTCGCTTCACGCTATAAATTGCAGTATTGCGTCAATATTTACCCAACTTTGGCGAAAAGAAAATGTACGACTTCTAGTCTTATATTTTGTGTTTAAAATGTAAAAAAAAAAAACATTCATAAATATACTAGAAAGTATGAAGTTCTGTAAGTATACTTCATACTTGTGCTATAATTGCTTTCCAGAAAGTATTTGACGGTGCAGCAAGTGGCGCCGTCTGGTTTTGTTAGGAAGTTACTGGAATCACCAAAAAGGTCGGATCAGATTAACACTGGCTGGTGACAGTCACTCTAGCGTCAGATCGATGATTGCGTGGCGGCTGTCTTTTGATGACAGATGATGTCAGGGAAGTCGCTGTCGTACCACGCCCACGATGAACTGCTATAATCCGGTACAATCCTGTTAATCTTGAAGCTGCTGAACCACTAATACGATGCCCACTTCTAGTACACTCTATCCCGCGCCGTATTACCACTATTCATAGAACACCCTCCGGGTGGCATGTCAACAAGTCCAAAATAAAACCCCTAAAAGTAAAAAGGTCACCAGTAGGTCATCTAAAAATAAGAAAGGAAAATGTACGTGAAAATAATACGCGAGGGAAATACTAAGCCTTGGTTAAAGGAAATAAAAATAATTTTAGTCATTATATCTTTTTTTCAGAAAGATGTCAAATGATAAAAGTAATATCCGTTGAGTCTAATTAATGGATTCAGATTAGATCTAACATAATCTCTTAATGCAATAGATAATAAGCCAGACTTCTAAAATAAAAACGACCCTCGTTTTTTTTTTAATCTTCGATGTGGGAGGGATGTTTTAAAATGCGTAGAAAGGCAATTTGGGTTGCTATCAAGTAACCATTTTTAATGGTTGGAAAAGCGGTGCAAAATGTGAAAAATCATTCTCATTACGGATGTCGGAAACAGGTTACACTTTTTCAATCGGCTTTTATTTATTTTCGGAAGTGTTTCAGCTGCGTTACCTATATATTATTTATTTATTTATTTAAACTTCTCACACACAATAATGTACAAAGGCGGACTTAATGCCATAGGCATTCTCTACCAGTCAACCAAGGGTAGTGAAGAGATAAGATGGCAGGTGCTCTAATTAATAGGGAGGAGAGGAGATAATAATAATAAAAATATTAAAAAGATAACAAATAAAATAGATACACAAGTACATAAATATGAAGTTAACTTATAATAGACATACATACGTATTACTATAACGTATAAATACCTACTTATTATATAATATATATATATATATATATAAAAATTCAAGGGGAAGAGATGATTGGGTTGACTCTACTCTATTTGTTATGAAAATAACTCCGCAATTTTCGCTTAAATGCATACCGACTGGTGGCCGTCCTGATATCCAGAGGAAGCGCATTCCAGAGAAGAATAGACTGAATATGAAAGGAAGAATGAACAAAGTCAGAAGTATGAGAAGGAAATTACTTGTTATGTACTTACTTAAGTACATAAGACAATGACATACGATGTTTTTTTTTTCACTGACCGACCCAGACGACCCCATCACTCTCCTCCAGGAGAGTCATAGGTCTACTAGCACAGTTCGTAAGAGAGTACACACTACACGATCGTCATTCCGACCTCGCCGCCGAGGCCCCGCGCGAAATCCCCGACTAACGAATAGTCCTCCCCGACCCTTGCCTTTAAGTGAAGCGCCAGCACGCGCTTTAGCTGAGCAGCCTGTAGCTTTAAATACCCCTGATAATAATCATAACCCTGATTTTATCCAGCCACCGACGGTCCCTTGCCATCCTCCCTCCGACTCTGCCGAAAGCCGAGATTCGTACCCCACAGGGGGTGCCCTTAGCGCGCAGTCGGCTAGCTTATAAGTATGCCCTGGCTGGAGGCCTTAAATTTCTTTTAGGAGCTTAAGACACCACAGGTCGAAGAGTCTCAACCCCTCGTGGTTAACTCTGAGATGCCATTTAAAAAATAAAATTTAAAAATGTTTTTTAGGGAATTCAAGGTCAAACCCGAAATTACAATAAAATGAAGAAAAAAAAATAGAAAGAAAATACGTTTATTTGCGGTAAATATGACGCAAAAAAGAACATAAACACTAAAAAAAATAAGAAAACTATGGGGGGAAAATGCGTCACATCCACGTAAAACGGCTATCGTTCAGCATTAAAAATAAGTTAGTCTCTTAATGCAATAAAACAGTGTCTTTTTTTTTGTTGCAAAAATGAAATTCTTGGCTATATTGTGACCTGAGATATTTTTCAAAAGCTCGATTTTCGAGAAAGCTTACACGGTATTTTACATGCCGTTTAAGCTTTCTCGAAAATCAAGGTCATAAGATGTCTTATTTATTTATTTAAACTTCATATACAATAGTGGTACATAGGCGGACTTAATGCCACAAGGCATTCTCTACCAGTCAACTTTTGGGTTAAATATAAAAACATAGTGATAGGGTACAAAAATAATGTCTAAAATACTAACTTCTTGATTACGTGAATTTATATAGTTTTATTGATACTAACTAGCTTTTGCCTGCGGCTCCGCCCGCGTAGATGTCGGTTATCGCGTAAAAAAGTAGCCTATGTCCGTCTCCATAACCCAGGCTATATCTGTGCCAAATTTCATGACGATCGTTTCAGTAGTTTAGCCGTGAAAAGGTAACATACAAACAGACAGACAGACAGACAGAGTTACTTTCACATTTATAATATTAGTATGGATACACTTATAAAAATAAAAAAACTAATAGATATTTTAACAAATACCACCTAATAATAATTACTATGACTAGACTATTATTTGAGAGTTATTTAGTCTGACTTATGTAGTGGTGTAGTGGTGGTGGTGTCTTAAAGATGTAAGAAAGAAAGAAAGAAAGACATTTATTCGTCGGATATGGTAGGTACAAGTTGGTTAGTGTAATTAAGTTCCACACACGTATAAAAAGGTCTTGACTTACACCGGCTTGGGTAAAGGTCAATAAAACTACGGACCCATCACCGTTCTTCAAACAATACTTTATTTAAATGTTTACTCTACTGAACCTTTTCATCATTTCCTGAATCCCAGGGATTGCAATGCATCAATCGTTTGTCAAACAAACAACGGTCCGCTGTCACGTCGCGTTGAGTAATGAAGAAGTACCTATTGTAGCATTTATGCGCTTAATATAGGCTCGTTTTGTTGAGCATTTGATTGTATCTCTGCTGTACCAACGAATTAGGGCAAGAGCAAAAAGCAGACTGCAGAGGGCTGCAGTCTTGAAAAAATTCACTCGCGGTGAGTTATTTGCGCAACTTTGTATTTTTTTTTTTAAACAAATTAAAGAAATAACATGAAATATTATTATTGCACAGAAATAAACATAGTATAAATAATAGCTAGTAATTTTTTTTAGTATATCGAGGTGGATTATGTTAGGTAAATCAAGCGTTGAATACAGCTCTTTCTGCCCAACAACATTTCGAGGTATGTTTGTGCTCCTACTTTAGGGTAATTAAGAATTATTTTCAAAATCTGTTCAGCGCATAATTAGCTGAACATTCTCGTCTTCAAAATGCGCTGATTAGTTTTTTCTAATTATCTTTCATTTTCTTATTTTGGAGGTCACAAATTCATCAAAATTCTCTGTTTATATCTCATAATAAACGGTATGTTTCTTATATAAAATGAATCGTATGTATGTAATAGTTAAATTATTTTGATGAATTAATGAATTGTATGTATTACTTTAATGTAATAAAAATGCGGGTCATAATAGTATTTCTTTTGTTCTGTGTTTTTTCTCAGTTAGTTTTTATCATGGTCTGACAGTTTGAGTAATTTATGCGACCTACCCAAATGTCCTTTCTTTGGTATTGTTCGCCGAATCGTTGAGCTCCTTAAGGTCTGAGTTGAGCTGCACGATTACTGACAAATGTGTGCACTGACTAGACAGGTCCACTAAATCTGTGTGGTTCTTTCATCAAAAGCCCATTTCAAACACCAATCTACATATTCTTCACATGATCTAACCAATAATATGTCTGGATTTTAAAAGAGACCTCTGAGTTTGTTTCGGCCTTTCTTCTCAGAGTAGTCAGATAAAAAACGCAGATCTCATCTAGTTTAAAAAATATAATCGACGTGTAAAAGTGTTTTTAAAACCTACTTGCAGAAATAAAATCATTTATTTATCAACGCCAAAGCTGTGGTGATATTATGCTTACTGGAATTGGCAAACATAAGCCATTATACTACCAATAATATTATGATGCGTTCTACAATCGCGCTAATTTAACCAATCACGCTAATGCCCTTGTGCTGATGCGGTAAACCAATGTGGTTTACTCGATTAATCTATATGCACTTGATTTGTAATCAGTGAACTATGCTTTGACGTTGGTGCATACCGTGCGTTCACATTTAATACGTGATATAGGTACTTAGTTTAATAGTCAGCGGTACAGTTTATGCGTTCGGAAAGCTATGCAATATCTTCTCGTCCAACATACCGCAGTGTCTCAAGACTTTATCCGACCGCAGTGTCTTTAACCAGTGCGTGTTGCCAGTGACAACCTATGGCACTGAAACGTAGTCGCTAACAATGGGCCAGATGTGTTAGAATTTTAAAAGTCACCAGAATGGAAATGGCTATGCTTGGAGTGTCCCTACGTGATCGAATCAAAAATGAACACATCTGCAAGAGTACCAAAAATTTCCAAACTTAAGTGGCAGAGGGCTTGGCACATTTCTCGCAGAACAGAAGGCCGATGAGGCCGAAAGGTTCTGAAGTGGCAACCACGTACCGGAAGATGTAGCGTTTGAAGGCTTCCCACAAGGTGGACCGATAACCTTGTGAAGGCCGCTGGAATCCGCTGGATACGTTAAGCACGGAACCGGTCGAAGTGAACGTCTTATGACTGAAATGATGATGACAATTTATGCGCTGTCACCGGTCCACTAGCGCCACTCCTTTACAAACATATTATCTCGTGACTGAGAAGGAATTATGAAAAACGGCTCAATCAGCTACCTCGGTAAGTGTGTCTAGAATAGGGATGATTCCTGGGTAAAAAAAAAGAAAAACTGTTTAGTCCGTCAATCAGATAATAAAAAAAATATTAGACAAGTATTTTTTGCTTTATCATATTAATAAAAAATAAAAAATTACTTAGAGGGCGCCCCTACGCGCTCGGCACAGTCTTAACGCAATCCAATGTACTGTTTTACGGACTTCATAAACGTGCTCGATGTAACAGATGACAGCAGCTGTCTGATATCTGTCAACGCCCTCTCGCTCAATGAAGCGAATGGTGATTGTGTGGCTCTGAATGTAGACCTTAGTTCTTTCTGCTGAAGTTTAAACTGGCTGGCATTAATAAGTGACAGTTATAATCACCTACCTATTATAAAAGTTAACTTAATATAAGTGTTTGATGTAATAAATTATTATTGCGGTAGACCCTTAAAGACTACCGTTTGTTATTAAAAGGAGAGGTATTTTTATAAATATATGCTATTTAAAACAGTTTATTGTTTCCTTGTATTTCGAAACATAACCACCTTGCATCTAGACTTTTGTTCCATTACAACTAGGAGGACAAAATCTTTTCTGTAACAGTGGCTAAACAGTGAATAAACCCAACTGAATCTTGATAGTTCCTTTCTTTTATTCCATCAAGTGTTACTAATTTTGAAAGATCTCAAGACTGTTTTTGCATAACTTTGTAAGCAAAAAGCTAAATCCAGTTGGAATCTTCTTCCAGTTATTAAAAAATATTATTAAAGTTAACTAGCTGCTGGCCGCGGCATCGCTCGCGTTGGCTTTTTAAAATATATTACTCTTTATAATAACAGCTATCTGCTAGTGAAATTCTCACCAAAATCGGTCTAGCCGTTTCGGAGATTAGCCAAATCAAATCAAAGAATATTTTTATTATAAGTACATAGTTTCATATGCATTAAGCAATAATCAGTTATTTTGATATTCCAAATAGACACTTCAGTGCGTTTATTTTTATATGTAGATAATATATATAAAATTCAAAGTCCTGACTGACTGACTGAATGACTGACAGATATATCAACGCACAGCCCACCTACGAGCAAAATTTTAATTTTGCTCGTAGGTTCCTTATGAGGATTAGGGGGGGGGGGGGGGCTGAATTAACAAATTTATTGACAGAACACGGCTCAGACAAAAATAAAAAGTTAACCACTCACTTAATATTTATGTCACGATCTTTTAAAACGATATCTCTCGTACTTATAAATTCTTATTACGCTTGTGGCGGTATCAACAATGCCACATGCGAACTACGCATCAAAGACCTGACGTCACAAATCCTGCATCGCGCTATCAGAGTTTACCGCGCGACTAGCATATATACAACCTCCCGACATCAACCGTCGGGCAGTTGCCCATCAGACACAATACCCGTCTGGTCGGAGGATCCTCCCTTTACTATAGAGTATGAGTGAACTTTACACACTGCTCCTCATACCTCTAAACGCTCACCGACGCACATAAAATCTTACTTTCGCAAAATAAAAAAACCGATACTATAAAACCACGCGCGTACTCCACAGAGCCTGAAGACCCACGTCTTCAATCAGTGCGTCTTGCCTGTTATGACTTTCGGAACCGAAACGTGGACACTCACGGTACGGCTGGTCCATAAATTCAACGTCGCTCAGCGAGCTAAGGAACGGGCTATGCTTGGAATTTCTCTGAGGGATCGAATCCGGAACGAGGTGATCCGGCAGAGAACCAAAGATGTCGACATAGGTCACAGAATAAGCAAGCTGAAGTGGCGATGGGCCGGCCATATTAGCCGTAGAACTGATGACCGTTGGGGTAGACGTGTTCTTGAGTGGAGACCGCGAATCGGCAAACGTAACGAAGGACGTCCTCAGGCTAGGTGGAGCGACGATCTTCGCAGGGTGGTTGGTAGCAGCTGGATGAGAGTTGCCGAGAATCGAGCTGAATGGCGTGCAATTGGAGAGGCCTATGTCCAGCTGCTGTAGGCTGATGATAATGATTTTATTTATTTATTTGGTACACCAACAGCAGAACATATAATAAATTTAAACAGAACAATAACATAATAAAAGTACTGTTATGTACGCCTATTATAGGTGTACACAGCGTTCACCACAAAACTACATCTTAATAAATACAAATAAATAAAAAAATACTATTAGAAAACAAAATTTAAATAAGTGGTTATTTGTATTATACTAAATATTCAAAATTCTATCTCAAAAGGTGGAAAAAAGGGTGCGTGTAATGATAACTAAGATTTAATATTAACATAAATTTACAATAATAACTTACATTTTTATATAATTTATTTTTTTATGACGATGATGATGATACTACAAAAAGATACCAATAACTTAAAATATTACCAGGTAGCGGAAAAATGGCTAATTTAACATTAAATGGCTTTCAAAACTCAATAATTTTGACGTTAAAATAAACTTTTATCTCTTCTCGATCGTAATTCGTGCGTAAACATTTTTTATTCGAAAATTACGTGTATCAGAATAAGTAGCTGGAGTCCACGTAAGCAGTTTTACGTGAATATCTGTTCTACCAAAAATGGGGTAGGGCGACTATTGTCGTCCGTGTTTATTGTTGTTTCCCTCAAGATTTTCATTAGGGATAAGACAAAATGGGTGACGTATTTAAGGAAAATGACGTTAACCTAATTTACTTGGTGAACACCGTACTTTTATATTGAAATAATAAAGAGGCAGTTTATTGTTTAACGGAAATTTTAATATAATTATTATATATATTTTATAATTTTTTATTTTAATAGTTTGTTCTTCTTATTCGCTTTTAAAATCTAAATGTATTATTTTTATACAAATAAGGTAGGTTGAAGCCCGTTTGCTGTGTCCAAAAAATAACGAAGCTGCTTAATCCACGACAAGTTCGTATTAGACATAAAGTTTACATACGTACGGTACATGTAGGTACAATAATGGGTGTCTCTACCCACATCATTTCAGTAATCGGCTTTCACGAATGGCTGTTTCAAGAAGGTGGAATCGTTTACATGGTTCAAAGTATGTAACAAGCTCTAACATAACCTTATATGTAGGAGAAATGACTACTTTCTCAAATATCTTTACAAATTGCTTTACTATTTTCGATTTTGCAGTCTTTAGAAGAGTAAATTGGGTCGGGTTTTTGCGAATATTTTCTAGTTAAAATGGGGTTTTGGAAAATCCTTTTGTATAAGTAATAGTAGTAATACTTTGGTCTACATTTATAAATTAGCTGCTGCCCTAGGTTTTGCCCGGGTGGGTTTTTCTAAAATAAAAGTTTTTTTTCGAGGGCGTGTCAGACTTTTACTGACTAAGACCCACCCGTGTTCCTTCAGTTGCCAGTGTGCCAGGACCACGGTATCCCTTTTGGACAAACCCGCAACCCTGGCAGGCACCGGTCCTGTCGGACCCCATCAGTGCGTGCTGACATCTCTTGGAGGCGCGCGTGGAACACAACGCGCCGTCGACCCGGGCCTGGTCCTTACCGGACGACGAACTGCCCATAGCTCGCCGTCCGCAAACCCACGCCTACGGTGGCCGGGAATCGGCTACCGATTCCCGCCGCCCAGGGCGTCTCCTGCGGCGACTAGGGGCGTGAGGGCGCACAGACTGCCGCTCCCTCACGCATTCCGCCTCCTCCTTCGCGAGCATTGCTACTTCGCAGAAGGAGGTGACTACCTCCCATGCACTCTCGCTCCGGACCATGGCCTGGAGCAGGGCCGGACGCGAGAGATCGCCGCCGCCAATCGCCTCCGTGAGGACACGGCGGTGCTCTGCCCAAGTCGGGCAGACCTCCACCGTATGCTCCGCCGTGTCCTCCGGGCGATCCACACAGTGGTAACACCCGGGCGTTTCCTCCCGCCTAATCCGAAACAGGAACCTCCCGAAACAACCTTGTCCGGTGAGGACCTGTGTCAGGCGAAAGGTGAGGACGCCGTGGCGCCTCTCTAGCCACTCCTCAAAGAGGGGACTTATCGCCACAATTGTGGCGTGCCCAATAAGACAGTCTCCTAAAAATAAAAAAGTATAAAAATAAATTTTTTGACGTGATAACTTCTAATAAATCGATGAACGCCGGCTGCATGCACGAAAAAGGATGACTCATTGTCCCATTATGCTCATTGTCCCGTTACGCTTATTGTCCCGTTACGCTCATTGTCCCGTTACGCTCATTGCACGCTTGCGCCGCATCAATGTTTTGTTATGACGTTGTCACGTTAAACTATCGTCCGTAAACCAACTTTACAGACAACCAATTTTTTTTTGTTATAAGTATAGTATATGTATATAGGGTAGAAGGGACATCGACTGGAAATAAATAAATATGGTAGGTATAGGTGATTATATTCCTGTGACTGTATTCCTGAATATATTCATATTCCTGTGAATATATTCCTGTGATTTCGATAACGGCAACCCTTAGAACTAACTGTTACTACTTTAGTCGGCTCGAGCGCCGGGATCTTAGCGCCTTACAAAAATTTTTTTCTTCCGACTGATAAAAACCTCAAAAATACTGTAAATAAATATTAAATATTAATGAATACTAATTAATCCGCCTACAGTTCACAATATTGACCGCGGCCGATAAAATGTAAAACATTATGGAAATGAGGGTAGGCATTAAAAGTGTGTTCGCACTTTGTCACCTCATTACGAACGATGTTCGGCTTTCCTGATTCAATAATGGTTATAATAGATGCTTCAATTTTGTTTGAGGGGGGAATCGACCACGTAAGAGGTCGTTTTAGGATTTTGTCTTTTTTATAAGAGGTATGGGAACATTGTGGATTCTGTGAAATAAAAGTACTAGCTAGTGAGGATTAATAGGTACTTGGATTTTTTTATTTTTTATTTGTTTATTATTTATAAGTATATTATAAGTAAGTTAACATATATTTACGGTTTACACTACTCATACAAGTTATTGGTTAATGCTACTAGTTTCACATACAATAATAAAATGAGGTTAAATAATAATTTAATGAAAAATATTATAATATTTATAATAAAAATACTGGAGTAAAAGTACAGAATTAATGTTAATATCATCAAAGTATTAATTAGGATTAATGTTTTCACACACAAACAGTGCGTAATAAAATTGCAAAAGTAGATTTAATTAAATAATTATTTAAGGTAAATTATATAATGTTTTAATTTGGCAAGTTTCAACCATTTAAATATTTGGAACATACTTGTAATCGTTTGAAATCGCGAAGCGATTTGTCGTTCCTTTTCTGTATGAAGATTTTATACGCCTTTGAGGTGCAATGAGACAATTACAGATTGAAATAATTATATTAATTAAGATATGGTCGTGTTTGACCGCTATCGCATCTACGATGGTGCACGCTGGCGTAGAAAGAACCTATCCAATGTTAATAATACTAGTCAACAGTGATTTTGTTGCTCTTGTTTAACTTAAACCCACGACTATGGAACTACGAACCCTGGTACCTCATAAAAAACATAACTATGTAAATGTCTATTAACTGCTCCCAAATAACGATGTTTATTTAGTTTTTTTTTTTCATACTTCCTTGAAGTAATCTTTTCATTATTTGACATTATTTACCTACAAGTCGAATTCCAATTCTTTATTAGTGGCTTTTGTGGACATGATATTTATTCAGATATGTTACTGTAGTTGTAATTGTAATCATGTCATTAATCTTTTATATACTTAGATTATTTCATCACTGTTATTTGATAATATTGTAAAGCCAATTATTTTTAAAAGAGTAACCGTGGAGTTTCTTGCTGGCTCTTCTCCATAGGAAACGACTAATTGGAACCGTGCACCTAGCTTCTGACGTTTCATAAGTGCCCATGTATGTTTATGTGAAATAAAATATTTTGATTTTGAACAGTTTTAGAAATTGCCTATTATTTTATTTCAATGAAATAGATCAGTAAGTATGTATGAGTAATGTTTTTGTTTGATTTACTAAGAAACACTTCAGTATTCTACCAAATTTAAAAATAATAATAATATAAAAATAAAAAAATAAAAATTAAATATTAATGCTTTTATATCAGTTGAGAGCAGTATTTTTGTATTTTTTTTTTTGTTTTAATATTATTTTGGATATATACCAACACAAATCTAATCCAATTCTATCTAGCCTGTATTATTCTACTACTGGGCAAATAATGCCCTCTCCCATACATTCACATATCCCAACTAACCCAACACAGATACCCAATATACCCAATCATATTCTACACATACTCCAATATCTTAAAAACAAGAGTCAATCTGATACTCTAATGACTTTTTTCTTAAATTGTGTATTATAAATTACAAAATCCCGCAAAAATAAGCGAGGCAACACGTAAAAAACTATTTAGTTTGTAGACCTGCAAACTGATAACTTAATAATAAAGGATGATTTCCACCAAACGGCTCGCATCGCATCGTATCGAAAAGGATACGAACGGATGCGGTGACAGCCGATCGCGTCCGGCAGGATGTAGACGCATGCGATCGGCTCCGAACCGTCGCTTGCGAAAGTATCCGTTTCTGCGCCTAGTCCATATAGTTTCATTCCTAACGTGTTGACGTGTTCAAATTTTTGAAAATGGTTGTAGGTGACGTAGTATTGTTGGCTGTTGCATTGACGACAGGCGAACGGAGCCGATCGCGCGTCGCAGCATACTTTCGGCTACGATCGCATGTCGCGGGAGACGCCCGCGGTCTAACTGCTGTGCGCGGCTTAGTAATATAGATTTTAAATACTGTGTACACGATTTAATATCGTTTAAAGATTGCAAAATCCGTTCCCATCCGATGCGATGCAAGCCGTTTGGTGGAAATCATCCTTAAAGCTACAGCTGTCATGAAAATGATGGCAGTGGAGTTTGACTTTAGAGAAACTTACTTTCACGTTTCAGTGACGTCATTCGCCGGTAAATTGTGTATCTATGCGGCAGCCACCACTCTTCCAGAAAACCATAGCTTAACCAAACGACAGGACCTCTTTGAATATAACAAAAAATATGTAAATTTCAGTATCTATTTACATACCGATTTTATGCAAACACGCGATGAAAAGATTTCCATAACATGATATAATTAAATAGGGTTTTCATTTCATGTTAAATCGACCGTGTGAACAAAAGAGGTAGCTTGTCTGTGACTGGCATTGCGGGTAGCCAGATAAAATGTTACAATCTGTTTACATATTATTCAGGGTGACTTGTTAAACAAAGGACATATAGCGCTACAAGATTATTTTTCCGCGTGGTCAAAATAGGACCTAACGCCACCATCTTGTTTTTTATATTCATTTCCAGTGACATTTCACAAAACAATTGCTCAAATGTTTACCAACAGCAGTAAGTATTATCATGTCCTTTAGTTCACTGCTACATGGATCTTTTGGCGCTGGAATAACGTTGACAGGCAAAACATTTGAGCATTTGTTTTGTGGAATGTCTGAAAAGAAAAGAAAAAGAAAAGAAATGAGACGGTGCCTGAGGTAGCTGCACGGTGCGAGAAAGGAGTTTACGACCGCCAGCGGAAGAATGACTGAGTTTTCACCCCTCCCGCGCCGTGCAACTACCTTAGGCATCGTCTCAGTTACGAGCGTCAGGGTAGGGTAGTTTGGGTCCCCCCCCGGTGGGTTTCCGCATTGTCGAGGCGGGGGGGCTCAGTAGCCGTGGCTTGGAGGGCCACGGTGAAGCTAAGAGGAACCCGAGGAGGGGGCCGCTCGTCAGGGCTTTTGCGGCTAAGCCGACGACGTAGCGGCCGTAGGTTGCGGTGCCGCTTTGACGACATCGCAACTGAGGCGGGCCGCGATGTCGAATGGGCGGCATCGCGGCTGAGTGTGGGAGGCCGCGGCGGGAGAGGAGTGCCGGTATTGCGGTGAGCCGTTCTCCCTACCTTCCGCGGCCTCCCACACTCAATCACTCACTCGATGAGGGAACACCGCTGAGTTTTAGTGGGTATACTGCCATTCTGGCAGGGAGTCCCACATACCCCGTCTCGTCCCCCGATGAGCGGGCATACGTAATGCATTTCTCAGTGTCGACGGCGCGCTGTGGTCCACGCGCGCCTCAAAGAGATGTCAGCAAGCACTGACGGGGTCCGCTAGGACCGATGCCTGCCAGGGTTGCGGGTTTGTCCGAAAGGGATACTGTGGCCCTGACACACAGGCAACTGAAGGAACACGGGTGGGTGTTAAAACTCTGTCACGCCCTCCCGCTCCGCCCAGAGCGGGAGAAGTTACTTGATAATTTCCCACGCAAAACATTTTTTTTTTTTTGTAATTTTCTGGTTAGTATCAGGTTGTATGTTGATCTATATATGATTCGCGGCCGTATCAAATAATTATTTATAGCATTATAGGTTGATAAGTCCCTGGTTTACCCAGTCATCTTGTTCAGATGATCCGTCGACAGTGATACAGCAATTTGAATTTGGGCTGGTAATGTATCTGTCATTGGTGTTTAGATTATGTGGTGTTTGTGCTAAAAATGTTATTATTTTGGTAAATACGAGAAATACGGTGAAACTTTTCATGTACATATGCTAATCTAATCGTTCAAATTACTTAACTGTCAGAAGTTTTCATACAAAATCTGTTACCCTGTATTTTTCTTTTTTATTTCTCCTGTATTGTGTGCTTTTACAAACATTTAAACTCACATAAACAAACAGCCAGATCCAGCACAACGACTTGGAGGTCATACAAATATTTGTTCCGTGCCGGAAATTTAAAATATTTACCCGTGACACGCAGCGAAGCAGTCAATCGCTTAAACACTGCGCCAAATGCCCTGTAACCTGTTAATCTGTATAATTTATAAGTGCCCATTTTAGATCAAAACTAGTCAAAACAAGCCTAACGGTAAATCATTTCAGCCGAAAGACGTCGACTGCTGGCCATAGGCCTCCCCCAAGCACCGTCACCTCGACCAGTTCTGTGCTTCCCGCATGCAGCGGATTCCTGCGGCTTTCATAAGGTCATCGGTCCACCTTGTGGGAGGCTATGTTTTCCGGTACGCGGTCGCCACTCAAGAACTATTTGGCCCCAACGGCCAAAAGGTTCTGCGCGCAATGTGCCCTGCCCATAAACAGCAAATAAAAATTCGATATAATTTCGTTTCACTATGACTCATTAACATTAACTTCAAGTTTCGAACCTGCCAACCACAAACTCGAAAAGATGCACTTGCAAAACTCGAACCTCCGACCTCTACATGGCTTTGAAAGCCGACCTCTCTTTCCAACTAAGCTAATGTGCCATGTGTAATGTGTAGTTCACTTAATGATAAGCAGTCACCGATGCCACTGAACATTTGCAATCCCAAGGGAATCACTGATGCGTTGTCGAAACTTAAAAGTGTGCAATGAACTTAGTTCAATGTTCAAAGCGAGTGAGTAGCTTTCATTGGGTTGTAATGATTCGTTTAGTAGTAGTTTCTGCATGAATTTGAAGTACTCTAGACAGTGACCAAAAATTGTGTAAAATCTATACCAATAAATAAAATTGAAGTGTTTGTTTGTAATATAGAGGTATGAGGAACAGGGTGTAAAGTTCACTCATATTCTATGTAAAGAGAGGATCTTCCGACTCGACAGGTATTGTGTTTGGTGGGCAACTGCCCGACGGTTGATGTCGGGATGTTGTATATATGCTAGTCGCGCGGTAAACTCTGATTACGCGATGCAGGATTTGTGACGTCAGGTCTTTGATGCGTAGTTCGCATGTGGCGTTGTTGATACCGCCACAGTAATGTCAAAATAACAGCTTTTTACTAAATGCATATAAAAGTATATACGGTACATAAACCAAAAAAAAAATTGTCAGTTTGTTTGTTCCGGCTAATCTCCGTAATGGCTGGACCGATTTTGACGGGACTTTCACTGGCAGATAGCTGATTTTATATGGAATAACTAAACCTACTTTAATTTTAGACAAAGCCACGCAGGCGAAGCCGCGCGTAGCGGCTATTCATCATCATCATCATCATTTCAGCCGAAAGACGATAATTTCCGGACATAAAATGGGGTTGTCATCGGTGTAAATAAAAAGTATGAAAGTGTAATATACTATAAAAGATACACAGATATAATAGATAATAATATATAATAGATACATAGATCGTACATACTAACTTTATAAGCAACAAAAATAAATGAAGACTATAGATAATTACAGCTAACAACGAGAACAAAATCAAAACGACAAGTAATGTTCCTTCACGAGTCTTTTAAGTGAGAAGTCATGTTGCACCATTATGGCGCATTGGGTGCATGTACATGTGCACGTACCCAGCGCGTCAGGTGAGCGCAACAAATATATGAATTAAATAATAGTTATTACCAACATTTGTTACTTACTAACATAGATTATAAGTGTGTATGTATTACTAACATCATATGGACCAAGGTCTGAATTAAAGTAATTTAATTTAATTTTAAACACAGGCAACGATTGCGCGCATTTGATCTGGCAATCCATTCCACAAATGAGCGGCCTGCCTCCTCTCCTCTTGCCCTTTCTTTGGTCTTTGAATCTCCTTCCCTAATAGTCAAAATTTATACTCAAAACGCATGATACTTAATATTAAATCAGTTAGCCTTCATGGAACGCCCGGCAGATGTGGAACATCTAATAATAGAATTCACAATTAATAAAAAACCTATCCATACTAATATTATATATTATTATTTATTATATTTATTATTTATTATAATATTACTATTATTATATTATTATAATATTATATATTATAAATTATATTATATTATATATTATATATTATCCATACTAATATTACAAATGTGAAAGTAACTCTGTCTGTCTGTCTGTTTGTATGTTACGTTTTCACGCCTAAACCGCTGAACCGATCGTCATGAAATTTGGCCAGAGATATAGCCTGGGATATGGAGAAGGACATAGGCTACTTTTTTACGCGATAACTGACATCTACGCGGGCGGAGCCGCGGGAAAAAGCTAGTAACGAAATATGGAGTAAAATAAAGAAGGAATAGAGTTTCGATAATAAAATCAATTACTGATTTGAAATCTTTAAGCAATTTAAAAACAAGCGTTTATAAAAGCGGCAAACGTGTCAAGTATACTATAGTCGGATAGAAACATTATGCAGCTCACATTTCTTTTTTAACTATGGCATCTCAGAGTTGACCTTGAGAAGTCGTAACTCTTTAGCCGGACTTTCCTGTGGCTGCCTTAACTGAAAACTTAAAGCCTCCAGCCAGGGCTGCAGCTCACACAGAGAAGCACCAAAGTTATGTGCGCGCACACACACGGGAGTCGAGAACGGTGGCGTAGAGGGGTAATCATGGCATGACAGCGTCATGCCATTTGCCGTCACGGCATATGAGTCGACTTTACTGCCAATGTACGCCAACAGATGTATGTAAATAAGGCGATAAACGCTTATAAAGAAACTGGGCTTCACCATGTCAATACAATACTTAAGAGACTTCAATAAAGAAATAAACACGCTTTCATTGCGATTCCTGATTTCCCTCGACTCGTTCTTTATTTACTTTTAAATCGTACTCTTTACAATATTTTTTTGCCTCAAAATTCTTTTATTTATTTTTCGATTCCATTGAAGCAAATTTAAGGAGTTCCGAAATTGAAGGCCGAAGTTTTTTTCCCATCGGAAGTTTTTAAAAGGATGGCGGTATGGCTTGTTTTGTTGTTCAGAAAACCAAAAGTTACCTAATAATATTAAAAAGAATGGATTCTTATTATATTTTGATAATAATAACTAGCTGTTGCCCGCGGCTTCCCCTTGTACTTTTTTTAAATAAAAGTCCCATCAAAATCGGTCCAGCCGTTCTGGAGATTAACCGGAACAAACAAACAGACAGATAGACAAAAAAAAAAAATTTATTGTTATAAGTTCCGTATAAACTTTCATATGCATTTAGTAAAAAACTGTTATTTTGACATTTTAAAGAGATACTTCAATTTTATTCATTTGTCCATATAGATGTTTGACTAGCACAACTACTTAGGGCGAATTTCACAAATGAAACTGCATGCGATCAGCACATCTAAACCGCATTCAAGACCTGTCGATGTTGGTGTCAATATTTCGCTACAATGATGACACTAACCGCTCTTGGAGTTGGATTCACCATAAGTATTTTTAATTTTAAAGGTGGGTGCGGTTTTAAAAACATTGTGTAAATGGATAATGCTCATTATTAAAGCAGTTTGTTCAGATTCTATTACTGAATCAGTAATAATTAAAACTACGGATATTACAGTCACACTTCGCTGTACAGTCAATAAAACAAACCAAAATGGACGAAGTACCTATTACGCTAGAACCGTATACGTGTGCGACTGTGTGCGTGCGTAAATTTGTAGTGTGACCACAATTTTCTCCAACAATCAGAAAACTAATTTGGCACTCGTGGGTTGCAGCTGAAAATCAGCGTCAGGTAGTACACCTTGTGTGTCATCTGACATTATGCTGAGCTGAGGCCCTTTTGGCATTATAATCATTGTTTTCTGTTTTTTATAGTTTTAAGGTGTATTTTTTGCTGTAATGCCAATAAACACATTTTTCTTTCTTTCTTTCTTTTCTTTAAATAAACAATTTTACATGGGACTTAAACAACTGGCGAAATGTGGGTGATAATAAGTACACCACTGCCCATCTCTTCGGGGAAAACAGGCGTGATGTTATGTTTTCTAAACAATTTTATAAATGTTACAGTAAAAATTCAATATACGCATTATGATTATAATAATAATAATAATAACCCCACCGCTGTATCTCTACGTTGACGTCGTGGTGGGGCTTGCGTGCTCCAAACCCTAGGTCTGTGCCGGTAGACTTTACTTTACCGTAACATGTCTAGGGTGAGGAGCCAGACCAAGAGAGATACAAAAACCCGCAGGGCAGCATGTGGCGAGCTGGTGGGCAGTTGCGACCCCACGGACCCTATCTCCCGGGAGAAGTCATGTTCCTCATCTCTGTCTTGCCTTTATTGGCCGGCTGGAGTGAACACTGACGAGGAACTGAGCTCCCACCTCATTCTTGCCTTTATTGGCTGGCTTGAGTGGAGATTCGCAAGAGCAAACGTGCTCGGTGGAAGGAAGTATTCCAGTAAGTGCTTGTAGGGATCTTGACCATCTTCCGGGCTCTGGGATTGTTCTGAGAGCCTTGGAATACCTCTCCACTCCTCGAGCACCTCAGGACATGTTGCTCCCTTGTCACTACGTCACTATGTGCTAGCGACCGTTTTCGGGGGCCCATTATTGAGTGTGCAAGTCACCCCCTGCCATTTTATCCGTGTGTAAAAAAACATTGATCAGGCAGGGGCCATAGTCCTTCCATAGTTTTAGGTAACCAGTCCATTTTAACCACCCAAACCCATAGTCCAATATCTTTGTTTCCATATCTTGCAATAGTCCTACACCAACCGGGGGTTGTCCTTGGGTGCACTTGCGTAGTTGCGTACAGGGATAATCGTCGGTTGGTGCCTCAATCAATTAAAAAGCGTCTAACGGGCCTCTGCGAGTTGGCTTCGGCCCCTCGTACGCCTTCCAAAGGTCCGGGACCCCAGGGTCCCGAGATATGTAAACATTTCAAAATAATAATAATAATAATAATACCATTTATTTCAGGCAACACAGGCCCATAGAAAAATACCTTAACCTAAACATACATATTTTAATATAAAGCTTGTGTTAATAAAAAGGCTTAAGACTATGTTAGTAGCACTTCACTTTGCACTAGCTGCACTTTGTACTGTTCTGTGGAACTTGTCCGCGGAAGCGACGGAACACCACGTCCTGCGGCCAAAAGTCTTCTACCATGACGATGGGCAGATACCAACGACCATATAGCCCATAGACGCCTAATGCTTAATCTAACGCATCAAAACAATTCTGTCAACTGGCTGAGGTATGAGGATCAATCAGAACGCAGTACCCCGCTTGGTACTGCGTTCTGATTGGCCCTACCAAGGTCATTACGTGTTACTAGGGATGGGGCAAGTTTAAATAAAACACGAAGGTATCGTTTTTTTTTTTAAATAAGTGGCTGTTTTACCTTCCTTTTTCTTAATAGTATTTTAACATGCACTTAATGTAATTAATATAGGTACTTAAAGTAATAACATAAAATGTTAAAAATAAAAACAAAATATCAAAATTCTTTCCGTATATCCGTATAAAAAGATATTTTTTTTCAGAGGTTTTTTCATATGTTGTACCGAATAGTTAAAAAAATGACTAAATTCTGAAAGTCAAATAATTATTTATAGAATACAATAATGGCCTATAATATTCCCACTGCTGGGACAGACGCCTCCTCTCCGTGAAGGGGAAAATTTTCTGTGTGGATTAAAATATACCAAATTATTGGACAATCAAAAACACTGATACGGTAATCATTTTTGAAATGTATTAACTTTGTCTAAATCTTCCGAACAGTGTTTGTTTTGAGCAGACTTTGTAAGAAAAGCTAGCCTTGTGGAAATATAATTTGTGCATAACACATAATGACAAATCCACTACATGATTGGTTACTTCAGAGTGGAATTGATGGTTACTTATATTAGGAAATAGTTCCTCGCCAATGAAAATGCTTAAAGGATTATTGACCAGGACGTTGGTTTTGCGTTATTTTTTTTTTTTTCACGGTATGCTTTTATGGTGATTTCAGAACGACGACAAATTTTGATCACAATTGGTGAAGGGTATATCAAGCCACCTTTGTCTCTATAAGCTATTAGACTACTTTTAACTTTGGATTTTAATCCTATCAAACACTAAAGTGGCGATAATAATAATTCGCCTTTGCATTGGGCAGCTTTTCTCTATTGTAGTTAGTGTTTTTTTTTTTATCTTATTTATACGGGTACGGATTTTTGCTTTATCGATAACAGATTTGATCAATTTGGATTTGCTGCATCACTATTTATGTTTACGTAATAATAGAGGAAAAGAGATAGCGAAAAAATTACTTTCAAAAGTAAGGGATGCAAACATAAAAGACATCAACGAGAGTCCTTGGCACCTCTGGTTCACCTACAAGTTTGACCACTATTAGATGAACTCCGATAAATAATATCAGAAAATATGATTATGTAATTATTAACTTACCGATGAATTTGTTATGCCATCTTTAAGGAAACTCGAAGTCTGGCTGTTTTTACCACACCAATGTATTGTGCAAGGGGCTATTATAATATTTATTTTCACCAATTTTTATTGACTTACGCGGAAGTGTTTACGGCTCACAGAACTGGTCGAAACTGAATCGAAATTATTGAGTGGCGACCTACATCAGATCTATAAGTCTGATGTGTTGACAGACATCGGTCACCTGTTATTAGGCGTCTATGGGCTGTATGGTCGTTGGCAGATACAGATTTGGAACACGCACGATGAACGCCTTGAAGTTGACGTTCCGGTGCGATTCCAGTAACTGCACCCCTATTATAACATATTGTTCTAAATGGGGTGTATGGTCAGTTTGTGCGTCAATTCCGTGACACGTTATAAATATTAAATAATAATTCATCTTTATATCAGACATGCGTCATAATCATAATCATAATCATTTATTTGACAGAACATGGTCGGTATGTATTATTACACGGTCTTAAGTTCACATAGATTGTCTCATCACATTCTACCACATGGGCGTTTTTTTATTTCTACCGCGTGGAATAAATACTACGCGCCGCCGCCTCGGGTTATGCTGGATTGGGAGCGACGGACATCCCTAAGTCCACCGTTCGCCCATACCTGTTTACGGGTGCTGGAAGAGGGCGTTGTCCGCCCTCCGCCGACGCCTGGTCCTCCTTCTGCGGGTCCGGACAGTTGTCTCGATCTCCCTCTCCGCAGCCTCCTGCGAAATAACTGTTTCAAGAGACCCTATCCTTTTTTTTTTTTTTTTTTTGTTCCGGGGTGGTAAATCCTCATGGATGTCCTCCGCCCTGGGGCGGGCGGAGGGGTATGTCAGACTCTTACTGACTAAAAACCACCCCGGTGTTCCGTCTCACACCTACGCCGGGGGTCACGGGAACGAACATACTTCCGCGACCCCCGACTGGTGCCGGCCCGCCACTGCAGGCCTCTCCTCCGGTCGAGGGGGGGAGTGAGGTGTTTGACTCCCCCCGCGACGTCTCAGAGGGGCGCGCGTGGAACACTACGCGCCGCCACCTCGGGTCCTATATATGGGGGGCGACGGACGTCCCCTAGTCCGTCGTCCCTGGACCCATTTAGGGGGGCTGGAAGAGGGCGTCGCCCGGTGCGCCTGCTGCGGGCCGGGTTAGTGGACGAGATCTCCCTTTCCCGTTCCGCAGCCTCCTTCTGCGAAATTACTGTCTCGCAGAAGGAAACCACCGCGTCCCTGGACTCCTCGCTGCCGACCATCGAACGAGCGACGGCCGGCAGCGAGAGGTCACTGCCTACTCCAGAGATGAGGGCACGGCGCGGCTCCTCCCAAGCGGCACACTCTGCCAGCGTATGCCACGCCGTGTCCTCCCGACAGTCGACGCAGTGGTGACACCGGGAAGAGAACCTATCCTAACTTAACCTATACTCCATAAATCTTTTTTACAGTCCGTTCAACCGATTTTGACTTCTATTCCGTAAGCATAAGGATGACATTAAAAGCAAAAAAGTGGTTTCAATACCAACTGCTAACTGCAGTTGCTATTTGTCATGCCACCAACTCAGTAGAAGTTAAAATCGGATGAACGTACTGTAAAAAACGTTTATTTCAAATGTCTAATGTTATTTCGAATGGAGTATAGTGTAAATTAACTACGGTCTAGATTTCCAGTAGGTACTGACTGCAGTTAACCCCCGTAGCCACTCGGATATTGCCGCTATTTGCCACTCTTATCAATGAAGACTTAGATAATATGGTGGCAGTTAGCCAGTTGGACTTGGAACAAGCCCTACCACCAATCAAACAGAGCAGAAAATGTTGCCCCCGGGTAGGAATCGATCCCGGGTCGGTCACAGAGGCAGTTAAAAACTGAGACGGTCAGTTTTGTCTCTGGAACAGTAACACACATTCGATGACTTTGATATTGCAAATTAAATGTCAGCAAGCTGCGGTACTTGCCATCAGGATGGCTACAAGTTTGTTTGCCTCTCAGATACAACAAAGTTCATGTTTTAATTATATTTAAAAATGAAGCCAAAGTGTCTTCTGCGCTGCCACCGACAACGCCGTGGAAGTGGCGAGGTTTAAGGCCAGCAAAATCTAATAGACTGTCGTTCCTTCGACACAAAAGAGAAGAATATGATAACCGTAATACTAAAAAAGAGCTTGTTTGAACACAATAAAAAAAAAAAAAACTTTAAAATTGTATTAAATTCTTTGGCATAGAATGAAATTCCACGTAAAAGCAATTTGATCCTGACCTAACAGTAATTCAATACTTTTGATCAAATTGCGCCCATCCATGTGAGAAAAGGAGCGGCTTGTATCAGATTTAAATAGCTAGATACCCTGCAATCTGATAAGATGTACATACATAGGTAGGTATGTCTTCAGGAGATTTTGGATCAGGCTAATAGGAACCCATTAAGGCTAAATGCATAAGAGTAGCCCTCGAAATTAAAATTTTCTTACGCTTTTGCAATTTGCGAGTCAGTATCAGGTTGTCATCATCAACATCATTTCAGCCAAAAGACGTCCACTGCTGGACATAAGCCTGCCACAAGCACTATTTTTAGGGTTCCGTACCAAAAGGGTAAAAAGGAACCCTTATGGTGTGACTCAGTCTGTCTGTCTGTCTGTCACAGCTGAATATCTCAAGAATTACTGATGCTATCAACTTGAAATTTAGAATAGTTTTAGATGACATTTGCCCAACTATTTTGCAAATAATATTGCATGTGATAAAAAATCGAGGAAAAAAAAAATTGCCAGCTCAAAAGCCAGCCTTAGGGAGGTGTCATTTCTTTGTATGGGATTGGGTATCTATACGTAGTATTATATTATGTGTGCTTTGGGTGAAGCACAGTTGTAGTTTTTCTGGGCTGGTACGGAACCCTCGGTGCGCGAGTTCGACTCGCTCCATGACCGGTTTTTATCTTTGTGCTTGTTATTTTTGGGGGGTTTGCCAAAATCGCCACGCTTGGCAGGCGGGTTGGCGATCGCAGTATGGTGTAAAAAATGCATAGAAAATGCTGCTACCCATTCTCTAGTAAGTTCTTTAGTCGCCTTTTACGACACCCACGGGAGGAAATGGGATGGTGCTATTCTTTACGTCCGGCACCACACGGGCCGTATCAGGGCCTCAAGTCTGCTATTACAATAGTGTCAGAATGGTCTCGCCATTGTGAGTATTTGACAGTGTTTGTATGGCAAATCTGTCAAAAACTCACAATGAAGAGACCATTGCAACGTTTGTACATTAGTAGACTTGGCCCCCAGGTTGTATGTTAATCTCAATATGATTCGCGGCTATAAAGAGCTAAATTCGTAATTATAATCCTACTGAATGAAAGAAAGAAAATAAAGAAAAATTATTTATTTTTATTGGGACTCATACAGGAAGATCACATTTTAAAACTAAACCATTGACATTAATATTACTGCGTATATCAATGAACTAAACACATTTTTAGCAACATTAATAAATAAAAACAAAGCAAATTATCCCACGGAAACGTTCTACCGGATTAAACGGAATGCCATGTGTTAATTCAGGTTATAAAATATCTGTGTGCCTTTCATCCAAATACTATTACAAACATAATAATACCTACTAATGATTGAAATACTACCGTGAATTCATGCAAGCCTCGTAATAGTACTTATTGTTAGTTTACTGCTCAGAAATTATGCACAACGTGCTGTGATCAGAATAGCGTCTTGTATACATGCAACGTACTACCGAGATAAAAAGTATTCTATGTTTTTAAACTGTCATGGTCACTAATATTATTATTAACATAAACGGGATATTTACCATGTTTATTAATTGTTCTGAGTTCCCAATATTTCGGCGCTGTTGCAAGCACCATGATCACGGATAAACTGAAGTCACTGCGGGTGGGTGTTTATGAGCAGACAAAACGGTCTACCCTCTTTCTTGTTCATTTTTTGCACTCAGTACCGCTACCACTGTCACTCGCAACTCGATTCTGTAGTCTTCTCTGTGTCACGTAACTCACTGTGTCCGCTCGCGAACTTTTTTCGGCACTTCTTCGGTTTTTACACAGCGATCGGGAACTCAGAACAATTAATAAACATGGTAAATATCCCGTTTATGTTAATAATAGTATTCTATGTGTTAAATCCAGGTTATAAACTATCTGTGTACCATTCCAAATCCTATTAGAAGCATATAATAAATACTAATGATTGAAATACTATCGTGAATTCATGCATCGTAGTTTTTGTATGTTTACTGTTCAGAAATTGTTAGCGACTACACGCTAAGGGCACACTCGCCTGTGGGATAAGGACCTCGGCTTTGGGCGTCGCTATGGGAGGGGAGCAAGGGACAGGTTGGATCGGATTAAGATTATTTAGGGACGAATTTAAAGCTACAGGCTCAGTGGCGCGGGCGGACTCGAGCAAGGGTCGGGGCGGCGAGGATTGATGTTTGCGAACATTGCGAATGGTGCTGGTGGCCCTACTACTCTCCTGGAGGTAAGTTGTAGCGTCGTCGGGAGAGAGCATGCCCCGGCAGTCCGGCTGCTCGCTTACTTTTTTTTTTTTACTATGGTATCTTAGAGTTAACCTTGAGAGGTTGAGACTCTTTAACCGGACTTTCCTGTGATTGCCTTAAGCTCCTAGCGAAACTTAATGCCTCCAGCCAGGGCGTAAAAACTTATAAACTAAACGACTGCGCGCTAAGGGCACCCCCTGTTTGGTACGAACCTCGGCTTAGGGCGGAGTCGGAGGGAGGATGGCAAGGGACCGACGGTGGCTGGATAAAATCAGGGTTATGATTATTATCTGGGGGATTTAAAGCTACTGGCTCAGCTATAGCGCGGGCTGGCGCTTCGTTTAAGAGCAAGGGTCGGGGAGGACTATTTAGTCGGGGTACTCGCTTACTATTATATTTACATTGTACTACATAAAGGTACGCTCCATACCGTGCCCATAACAGTGCCACGGCACCACAGCCGTGACCAGGCACGCATAACTCGACGTATTCTTCAATATCTTTTGATTCTGTAGATCGATATTGATGAATTAAACGCTAAATGTTACTCACAATATAGCTTCTTATCTTTCAGTAGTTCGATTTTGAATCCAATGAGTGGCTTTTACGTGATACGCGGACGATCAAACAAACAAACAATCTAATAAACCGACAGACGCAAAATCTGTATTATTTTTTTATTTTCTCATCATCATCATCATCATTTCAGCCGAAAGACGTCCTGCGACTGCGACTGCTGGACATAGGCCTTCCCCGAGCACCGCCACCTCGACCGGTTTTGTGCTTCCCGCATCCATCTTTATTTTCTATTAGATACTTATTAATCGCATCTTCCAGTACTTTTTTTGTAAAAATATTTAATGTACAGACACGGAAAGTTTACAATTTTTTTTTTATGTATAGTTATAGATAGATTATCAGTGACGTTATAAAGTAAAAACACTGCAAAGCGGTTAAACCCAAGTTCTAAATAAATACTACCTCTCGACACTATGTTTATATCCGTTCGACCTACTTCCGAACGATTAATAAATTAAGCAAAATGGCGTCGGTAGCGCGCCCCAAACAAAGTTATCGGGGCTTGAAATTATAGCCCGCTCAGTTACTGCTGATATTGAAATACAGGTAATTTTACGTTTGGACCGTATAATTGTATCAATATAAACGTTGTTTTTTTTTTTCCCCTGAATATAAAAATAACCACCTACTTATGGTAGGTAATTTAATATGAACCCTGATTTAATGTTCCTTAAAACAGCTTAAGTAATAGACAAGCATAAATTTTATGCTACATAAAATGAGAAATAATTTAAAATATTTAAGTACATTTGCAGATAAAATAATACATAAATAGTAGATTAGTGAAATATTAGTATCTTATTCCCGATCTCCTGACTTTGATTGTAAGTAAGTTAAAACTTGTTCCTATACCTAAAACAGGGCTTCCTCTCTTCTACCCTTTTGCTGTGCCCTACAGGGTCCATAATGATCAAAATTATATAGTTACCACCTAAGTACACATTATGGTAAAGCAATAAAGATATTGAGTATTGAGTTGCCGACATATAAGTACAACAATTAGTACCATACTTAACACTGAATATTTAGTTTCAGGTGCAGTGACTTAATTCAGTGTTTTGATTGAAATTCATAATCAATAATTTACAATTAAATTATTTTTTTTATTTTTTTTAAACGTTGCCCCACACTAGGATTTCTCCTGTATCGTGGGTGCGTTTACAAACATTTAAACTCACATACACAAACAGCCAGACCCGGAACAACTACTTGTAGATCATACAAATATTTGATATTATTAATAATTGATGATTACTCGTATTCCTTAACTTAAGAAAAAGATCACAAAAAAACCTTTTAAATTCCAAGTACCTACCTACCATAACTTACCTACTATAAACTTTCGTGGGTTTCAGAAAATTATATCTATTAGTTTTAATCCGCAAAAACTTATGTTTAAAATGAAAGACCCAAAATTCATCTAATTACACGAGTTTTGATTTCACCGCAGAAGGGGTTCAACAGAAATATGTTTTCGACATACCGTCACTAATTTTCGAAAACGTCTGTGGAGTTACAAAACTGAAATTGGGTCGAATGTCCTTTGAACATGTTAGTTTTCATCTTATATTAATACAGGTTATTTTATTAATAAAAGGATCGGTTGAAGTACCTACACAGACTGGTAAATAAAAAACAAAATATTAAGACACGGAATATTTTATTCGAACTTCAATATTTCTTGTTGTTTTCAGAAAGTCTCCTTAACCTTTCTCGAATTTACTGTGCCATACTCGTACAATTTTGAAATCTTCGCAATGTTACAAATTTTTTCTAGAAGCTCTTACGAAGTTTCATCGTATACGCCTCGTTGACCCCGCGTAGTTAATTCAGCGACTCTAAAATTATTGTCTTTATTGACTTAAATAATCAGTTCTTAACGATATTAGGTTAGTTGTATTCAGTCGGCCTTGTAAAGACATCTTCAATAACCTTAAAATCCATGATAATGGTCGTTTGACCCAGTTCTCATTCCGAATTCAAAAGTACACAATGTCAATATATACCAGCTGAATACATGAGTCAACTCCATCAAAATACATCAAAATCACGAAACATTCACAGCATATAAATTTCTGTCATATGTTCACATTATTCCCGGTATTTATAAGGGGTGGTTTCAAATGAGCACGTATACGGTATAAGCAATCTTTTCATGCTTCACTACTCACCCCCGAAATTAGCAAGCCGTGAACAATTCCCGGTAATTTACGTTCGAGCCTTCAAACGTTTCGGAAGTGTCCGATTTCACGTCGATTTTGACAATAATCGTAATATTGTATACGGTTTTTTGGGATACTTTTTCGCTTTGAATAGTACGGTTTTTGATTGTGATATATTGTAATATGGCTGTAGGCATTTTTAACGAGTATGTTTGTTAAGATTTTTATTTATATTCTTTTGATGTTGTTACTGCTTTTTTTGGTCTCAAAACTAGTCAAAAACATAATTCATAATTTGCCAAAGGAATACCCATTCTGGGTATATGTACATATGTCATACCAACCATTGACTTGGAAATTCAGAATTTCGATTTCAGTGTTTGCCACCGTTACTCTTTTAAACTGCTCTAAAATACTTTGTATACATCAATTATATCATTGTATGTGAAGACGATGTACCTAGAATAAAATTACTATACCAAAACAGGTCAAAACAATAAAAAAAAATCAATGGTGGATAAATTAATTATGTGTTCGATACATGGTGCTCACATATTCCTAAATATTGTAAAAGTAGACGATTTTACTAAAATTTAAACGAATAATAAATTTGTGTGCGAGTTAAACTTATCCCAGAATGTAAAATTAATGTCATAAAAAAAATACAATTAAATTAGCGTCCTGTTTGATTTTGTCTAATACCTATGGCTGTAGGCAATTTTAAAAAGTATGTTTGTTAAGGTTTACTAAATTATTATTCTCCTCTACAAAAATGTAATTCATAATTTCACAAAGGATATTACCCATTCTGGGTATAGGTGATACCAACCATTGATCACTAATTAGACTGATTATTGGAAATTCCGAATTTCGGTTTCAATGATTCCAGTTTTGCACTCACATAAAATTGAAATGTTAGGAAAAGAGCGAAACCCTTTGGCTAGGCATTATTTTACAAACTTATTTACCAGTCCATTCGGGAATTACAGGCAATGTAAAAGTACACATACATACATAACTCACCCCTTCCCATGGGGGTAGGCAGAAACTATAGAACGCCACCTGCTACGCTTCTTACGAAATCCTATTGCTTCGTTTATATTCATATATCTGGTCATACAAGTACGCATGGTTGCGAGTGCTATTCACCTGACATTTCTGAAGAACATCACCAATTACGGCACTATATGTTCTCGTAGGACGTCCCCTCCCGGCGTTTCTACTCACATCTGCCTTGTAAATACCTTTTGTTAGTCGCCTTTCATTCATCCTCTCAACATGACCAAACCATCTACATAAGCGTACTCTTTTCAATTTTTGTCACTACATCTTCTTTTAAACCACACCGATGCGTTTTCACATCATTTTTTAATCTATCATTCATAGTCACGTGACACATGCTTCGCGAGGAACGCATTTTCACAAAAAAAAAGTAAAAGCCAAGTAGTCAAATCATTAAATTAAATTAGGCACATAAATTGCACTTACGAGTATGAACGTCAAAATTTACAAGGAAATAAAATTGATTCTAGTTGCCTCTTCCAAAAGATAGTTTCGTATGGAGAATAATGGGTTAGAAACTCCATCTTTACTCTTTTAAACTGTTTTACAATACTTTGTATACATCAATATCATTGTATGTGAAGACGATGTACCTAGAATAAAATTACTATACTACAACAGGTAAAAACAATAAAAACTGAAGCAATGACGGATAAATTAATTATGTGTTAGATACATGGTGCTCACATATTTACAAATATTGTAAAAGTAGACGATTTTACTAAAATTTTAATAAATAATAAGTCAGTGTGCGAGTTAAACTTATCACAGAATGTAAAATTAATGTCATAAAAATAATCGACCCGTTTGATTTTGTGTGGACTCTAAGTTGTCATATGGAGCAGATATATATAATTATAGATATATATGTCGGAGACGAGTTGTATCCGAACGCCAGCGCCATCTAGTCGCGTTCGATGGAGTTATTGGAGTTTGCGCCAACGAGTCTTGACTAATCGGGACGCAAGTGCTGCCTAGCGGCGCATGACAGAGTCTACAACATAACGCTCGACTGGTGGCAAGTGATCGCCGCACAGTCGACAAGTGAAGTTCATCGGTGGCGATCAAGCAGTGAAGACGTCAAGGAATTGTTGCGCGTTCGGTATAGTTGTGTCGTGTTCCTACATTAATTACTTTGCATACCCATTACTGTATAGAATCAAGTTCTTCTAACTGAACAGAACGATGTGCTGCTGGGGAATTTGTTCTGCTACTTCTTCTTCCCAGCTAAAGCACTAGGAAGGAGTGAAGGGATGGGCGTTTTGGGGGACAGTCTTATGTAATCTTTAAAGTTCTATCTCAGGTTGAGTAAATGACTTTTGAGTTTAATTCGGTTTTTCTATTGCGCAATAACCAACACTATCCACAGTACGGCCACAGTACTTAAAATATGGCTGCCGATAACGAGAGAAACCTTCCGTTCTACGACATATATATATATATATATATATATATATATAGCAGATATATTTCCAAGCAATCTTATTTTAGATATAATCCTCAAATTTTTAATAAGCTTGTTTATAACGTTTATTTTTAATATGTTTTAAAGAAGGAAAGAAAGACAAATGCGTTTATTGGCATTACAGCAAAAAATATGCCATAAAACTATAAAAAACAGAAAACAATGATTATAATGCCAAAAGGGCCTCAACTCAGCATAATGTCAGATGACAACACAAGGTTGACGCTGATTTTCAGCTGCAACCCACGAGTTGCATATGCTAGAATAATAAACACATAGGTAAGGGTGTTCGCTTCAATTTTCATTCATTTAATTGCAATATCGGCTCGGTTTGGTTGGTGGTAGGGCTTGTTCTAAGTCCGCCAGGCTAGCTACCACCATCTTATCTAAGTCTGTCGCCAAAACAACAATGTTAACAGCATTTGTTGTGTTTCGGCAGTAAGAGATAAGATAGCCAGTTCCTCTGTGGTTGAGGATTCCGGGTGAAGCTCGCTTCCATCTTCAGCCTTATCACCACTTACCATCGGGTGAGATGAAGGCCAAGAGCTTCCCAGTTGAATGTAAAAAAAAAATATGCCCTTGACGTTCGTTAAAAATTGGTTGCCTGTAAAGTTGGTTTACGGACGATAGTTTAACGTGACAAAGTCATAACAAAACATTGATGCGGCGCAAGCGTACAATGAGCGTAACGGGACAATGGGCATAACGGGACAATGAGCGTAACGGGATAATGAGTCACCCTTTTTCATGCATGCAGCCGGCGTTCATCGACATTGTCACGTCACAAAAAAAAAATATCACAAGGTATTTTGTTATAACATTTAACACAGTACCCCTTAAAAAAATTATGTAGGAACTTAAATGATGGATTAAGACGAGGCATTATGTGTGTAGGTACTTTAGAGGTATGAGGAACAGGGTGTAAAGTTCACTCATACTCTATAGTAAAGGGAGGATCCTCCGACCAGACGGGTATTGTGTCTGGTGGGCAACTGCCCAACGGTTGATGTCGGGATGTTGTATATATGCTAGTCGTGCGGTAAACTCTAATAGCGCGATGCAGGATTTGTGACGTCAGGTCTTTGATGTGTAGTTCGCATGTGGTTGATATCGCCACAGTACAACTCCAAATCAATAACTACCAAAACTACGTTATAAATAACACGTCATTATATTCAACCAGAACAAAATATTCTGAAAACAGAATTCTTTGCGTCGCGCACTCACTTTGAGCATGTACGATCGGATTCCGGCTATTATTCCCAGCCAACAACAAACTTCGACGCTTTGACGTCACAGCTCGAGCTCTTTGTAACTTAAACTATCAATTAGATGCTGTTACACCTTTAGTGTAAACCTTAGTGTTAGATTTACTAGGTAAGTCTGAATCGTTGCCTACAATAGAGCTGGGTCTATAGATTTAAAGGTGCATTTAGAGCTTCCATGAGTGACGATACTAACTACGTCCGGCAACCTGGCTTGCTGACTGGCTTCTTTACTAGCATAGATTGTTGTGAACGGTAAAAATAGTTTTTTTTTTTTTAATCTATGGCATCTCAGAGTTTACCATGAGAGGTTGAGACTCTTTAACCGGACTTTCCTATGGTTGCCTTAAGCTCCTAACAAAGCTTAATGCCTCCAGCCAGGGCGTAAAACCTTTAAAACTTACAGCCTTATTTATAAAAATCTCGCTAATCACTGATTAGCCACTGTTTAGCTAACTAATTAGTTAGCTCTTAATCAATGATTAACTTTTCTTTATTTATAAACGCTAGTTAGCAGATGATTAGTTGCGAAACGAAATAGAGGTGAAATTATGCGTTCGGCACAGATTTTAATCAAAATAGTCGACTAAAAAACATAATTTTAAGAATAAAGCCGTCATAACCACGATTTTTGTATCTGTCGTGACTTTGACAGACAAAAGTCAAAAAAATTATCGGAATATTTGGAATGGAATAAAGTAATTTATTATGTTTATTTCATTGTGTAATAAGCTCCAATAATTAGAGTAACCAGGAAAAGGTATTTATCTCTGAATTTATATCTATTTACTAATGTAAACTGACCAAATGAATGTTAAAGCAGTAGCCGATAATAGCTATGTAGTCCTATACGCTTGTTAACACGAATATACTCTTTAAAAAGTGTATGTAGGTACATGTGTCTATTTTATATTACTTCCTATTGCTTTTGCACCGGGGTTTCAGTGTCCTTTAATAACAATTATTATTCTTGTTTACAGATACAAGTTTGACTGCTGCTATAAAAGCCACTAGCACCAATACTATTATTCAACCTCGCAAAGACGGCGAGGGAGTTATAGACCATGCTACGTAAAAAATGTGAGGAATGAGAGTGGCATGACAAAAGAATGGCACACATGTCTTTGGAGGAAGAATATTGGATACGAATTTAACCCAAAAATGTGGCTTTATTATGTATCAAAATAAATTGTTTTCTATAAAAAGTCTCTTTTTATTTGGGTGTGACTGCCATAACGTGGCTTTTCTTTAGTTCTGGGCCTTAGAACTGGCGCCATAAGATGAGGGGCACATGGGATAACACACTGGATAATCACTATCCCTGATGAGCTTCCTCATGAACTCATTCTCTTCAAACCTCTTGAGCACCTACTGAGCCTCCTCTTGATTGAGTTTTCCCAAAAAATCCTTTCGTCATTTGTACTTCGAATGAAGAATATGTAACAGGTAATCAGTCTCGTAGCGTATTTAAACGAGCTTTGTAGGTCTTCTTCCGCCTACTACCCGTCGGCAGCGTTTCAAAATTATTCAATTCTTCTACGTCGTTTTGGAAATCCCGTAAAATATTGTTGAAATCCATATTTAATATAGCAAAACTCGATATTAGGAACAAAATAACTTCGAAATACACAAAAATCTATTGAATCGAACAGCTGATTCAAGTAAAATCCGCCATCTTGCCTCTTAGCATCCTCTTAACAGGGCACCAGTGGTGTTTAATTCTGACAGCTACTAATCAATTGCTTATCAACCTCTTAGCGTTAAATAGCGTTTATGAATAAGAATTTTGCTAATCAGTTGCTTAGCAAATGATTAAAATTTAAGAGGCGTTTATGAATAAGACTGTTAGTGTTTCATTATTTAAAGTCGCGTGTCGGTACCACGCACAATAAAGGGTTCCGTTTTCCGACTGCAAATTTAAGTTTGTAAACGCAAAAACGATTTTTTTAATGTGATAAAACTACAAATTAACAATTTTCGTACTTTTTCCTTTACTTGTACTGTGAGACCTTGCTTCTTTCTAAATTTCATGATTCTAGGTCAACGGAAAGTACCCTATAGGTTTTGATTTACTTGCGAATATCGCATAAATGTCGCATAAATGGCTGTATCTTTTTATTGCGTTGACTTAGAAACTTGATTTTTTCAGAGCTCTAAGAAAGCATAAACCTTCGTATTTGATATTAATTTTAACTTGATATCTCTACGCGTTCCTGAGATAAAGGGTCTTAACAGACTGACAACGAAGTGATCCTATAAGGGTTCCGTCTTTTCCTTTTGAGGTACGGAACCCTAAAAATCGTGAACACCATTTTACATTTGTTTCGTTTTGTCTTTGTTTTTTTTTTTTTATTTAATATTTGATACATTTTTATTTGTTGGCTAGTATTTGCTTTGATCCTACAAGTAGAATTCACTTTTCTACTAAGTCTTGCCGTATTTTCCATTTTGCTAGCAAATAGCAGTTTAGGGACGTGTGCATGAAAATTTTAAATTCCACTTTTCTTGTTCAAACAAAGAAGTCTTTCTGTACTAACGGTAATATTTCTAACATGGAAATTGCTTCCAAAGCACATTGTGAATAGCAAAAATTTCTCACGGAGTTTGCTTAGTTTTCTTTCATATTCTTGGCTTTTACTTATTCTAGTATCTCATAACTGGAGGTATTGTTTTTACAATGTTGCAGACTTAAGGCGCTAACCCGAGCAAAACCTTGCTATAGTGCGTTTTTCAGAGGCTATTAACTCATAAATTAAGAGAAATAAACTACACGTAAAACCATATTATTATAAATGTTCGATATTCTATCATCACATTGCACGTTCTTATTTGTTTCTATGTATTATAAATACATTTAAAATGAACTTGTAAAAAAAAACCATTTAATGATTTTATTTTCGATGTAGGTCTATATATCTTTTTGAGAATGACCACGTTATCAGCCGCCAAAGTATTCAGCTGAAAACAAACTTATATCTTCAAAAAGAATTCGCCGTCCGGTAAGGACCAGCCGGTCGATTCCTTTACAAAGCACAAGTCCGTTCCTGCATGGAGTATTGCAGCCACCTTTGGGATGGCTCAGCAAAGTACCAATTTGCTGCGCTTGACTCGGTGGAACGCAGAGCTAAGAGGCTCATTGGCGACGTAAAACTGGTGGATGCCAAGCTTCACAGCTTGGCTCATCGCCGCTCGTTGCCTGCTTGTCGGTCTTCTACAGATTGTACTTCGGAGAGTGTGCCCATGAACTCCACGTCCTCATTCCACCAGCCCCCTTCTACCATCGGACATCTAGACGCACTGCAAGTTACCACCCCTACCTAGTTAATATTCCACCAACTCGCACTAAGCGTTTTCAAACGTCTTTTATAATGCGCGCAGCAAAGGAGTGGAACTCTCTGCCTGCGTCTGTGTTTCCGAACGCATACAACCCTAATCTATTCAAAGTGAGAGTGAACAGGCTTCTTCTGGGTAAGCTCACTCCATCGTAGACTTTGTCTCTGTCATCCAGACCTAGACTAAAGTCAAGAGCAAACTCATAGTAGAAAAAAAAAAAAAAAAAAAAAACTCACCGTGTGGTAAACTTAGGTGAAGTGATCTCGAAGTGAACTGTCATTCCAACTGACAACTGACTATATAGGGATTGACACTATTGACAGTTCATTAAATCAAGCTCACTTCACCTAGGTTTTCACGGTGAGATTTCTACAGAATAGCACTGCTGGTCCGGGTCGACGGCGCGTTGTGTTCCACGCGCGCCTCAAAGAGATGTCAGCAAGCACTGACAGGGTCCATTAGGACCGATGCCTGCCAGGGTTGCGGGTTTGTCCGAAAGGGATACCGTGGCCCTGGCACGCAGGCAACTGAAGGAACACGGGTGGGTTTTAGTCAGTAAAAGTCTGACACGCCCTCCCGCTCCGCCCAGAGCGGGAGTAGTTATTTAATAATTTCCCTCCCAAAATAAAATGATATGCGTATATGTATCAAGTGTGATGCTTTCACTTGCCCTTTATAAACTATCGAAGAAAATGGAAAGACAAGTGCTTTTCCAAACTCATTAAAATTATCTTGGCTGGAGAAATTCAACTCGAATTTAAAAAGATAAGTGCATTATGTTGGGCGGCCAGAATCGTTGTTGAATTATGAAAATCCCTCTAAATCCAGTTTGGACCGGTGTTTATTATCACTTAAGATTAAGTGGATAAGGGAGGAGGGAATAACAAAACTGGGGATTTGACTTCTGCGAAAGTTAATTTGGTTTAGCTGCTTTTTTGTGTTTTGCGGGACTCCAATGGATTTACGCTGAGATAAAATTGTGAATAAAAAGTGTGGCGTGTTTTTGTTGTCTTACACAACTTGGCGTAAGATTTATTTGTTAACAAGTTGCTGAAACCAGCTATACAACATTATTTTTAGTATATGCAAAACCTGAATATAGTTTGTTCAGAATAAGTAACTGAATCGATTCCAATAGTTTTTACACCATGTTATTTTTTATCCTTGATAATTGTACAAAAAATAGTAAATTACAAAATACACGCAGAGATAGTCGAAGGCAACAGCTAAACCTACATGCCATATACAAATATTATACATACCACGGTTAAAATTGAGAATTGTGGAACTTTTATCAACTGAAACCTCACACGAACAGATTTTTTTTTCTTCGAATTAAACGAAACAAGTTCCTCTGTCAAAAAAAAAACAGGAACGGGGCAGTCTTTAGGGACTGCGTAACGATGACGTGAGTTCAATGATTTTTGTTCACCCAAAAAGTACACTTAAATACACAGTATACATATAGCTCATGGAAATCGATCTTGGCCAATTAACTGAGATAACGAATCGGTTATCTGTCACTCAAGCTAATATACTAATTGGTAACGCCATCTTTCAATGTTTATCAAATTTATAAATGCTTGGATAGTTCTGTCATTTAACGTCACCGTACGAACAGGCGGGCTATTCCTTTCTCTCTCTGGAAGCTCCCCGCCCCGTATGCACGCGTCGTCCCGCCCGCTCCGCTAAAACCGCTTAACCGCTTAAGATCTCCAAATCAAGATGAACTATGTGAGAACTTTGTGAGATGAGATTATGTGGGATGCAACCAAACTACTTAGAACAACTGATGACTGAAATAAAACGGCCGTGTCTGAATGTGTGACATGTGCAGTTAGTAGTGAATCGCGATAAGATGAATTGATGATATTTCTGTTGATTTGTTTCTGCATAGTTATTGCCACCAGGAATCTACTTACTTAATCATTTCAGCCGAAAGACGTCCACTAATGGACATCAGCCTCCCCTGATTGGGGGGTTTGCCATAATCGCCACGCTTGGCAGACGGATTGGCAATCGCAGTATGGTGTTAAAAATGCATAAAGAACGCTGCTGCTTATTCTCTAGTAAGTCCCTTAGTCGTCTTTTACGACACCCACGGGTGGAAATGGGGTGATGCTATTCTTTACGTGCGGCACCACATGGCACACTTACTTATTAAAAACCTTAAATTCATTAATTCACTGACAAATAACGCACAGCCTAACCCGCTGGGTTTAGAAGCATGAAATTGTGCATAAGAGATCCTTATAAAACGGAAATAAGCACTGAGGAAGTGGTTTTAAAAATTCATCCCCAAAAGGGGTTAAATAGGGGACCAAACTTGGGAAATTCGACATTTTTGCCGACGAGAAATCCCATCGGACACATGGCTTGTCACTTAAGAAAACATTCGAAGGCGAGGTAAACTAAAGCCTCAAATAACGCTTGAATTCAATCTCATCTGAGTGCTCTCTCGTAAGCAATTTTGGAAAACATTTTTTCGTGAGAAAATTTCTTTCCATGTAACATTTCTTTATGAGGTTCTTGATTGAAGGTACGAGGCATGAAAAATGGAGTTACATTTAACTTACACCAAGGATTTTTTTGCATTGGCTCTACGCGGGTTAGTTCGTTACCTTTGAAGTTTAGATCGTAAATACGCGTAAGTGCGCGTAGGTAGAGGTCAGTTAATTTCAATATTTTGTTCTACGATCATGATAAAATCGAAGAATTTAATGACGGCTTTGCTAACCTAGCTACCTACTCTAATGACCTGACTTCTGAGGTACCACAAGTCGCGAATATTTAACTCTCCAATAAAACCAAAAACTAAAAAAAAATCCTTTCACCTATTTCGGACCACAACCCAAAACATTACTTTATTTCCTGTCTTTAACTTGCGGTAAATCTAAGAGAACGAAAAAGACGGACGGTGTAAGAAGGGTAAGTAATAGATGATATAACAACAAAATCTCTAATATTAACAACATATAACAACGGAACATATAATTTTATTTAATATAGCTATTAGTTAACATAATGAACGATTGATATAATTTTAAAATAACAAATTTTTATAAGCATAACATACATAGTATACATACATACATAAATATAACATCGTTTGACATAACATACATTAAATATAAAATCGTTTGACATACCACTCAAAAGATATAAAACTTATTTGGTCTAATATGATGAAAACGCCTACTTAAAAACCGTCCTATCGTAGTTATAGGTAATAGTAACCTAAGTAGATATTAAACATAACTAGTAATTGATTATCACCTGCGCTAACATAGGTCGACGGAGCCCCGCTTCGCGGGGCTCTTATTTCTGGGTGGTTTATAAAAACAATACCACGAAGACTAAGGCGGGGAGCTCCGCTCCGGGGAGTGTCGGGGTACTCTAAGTCGGGGTGTTAACCATAATGACGTTTTTTATGTATATTAAACGTTAGACCAAATGATTTTCGATTACATAAACGTTATATCAAACAACGTTATACTAATTAAGTTTTAGAATAAATAAATGTTATATGTAAAGAAATTATATCCACAGTTGGTATATCTCACGTTGATTATATCTTATGAACGATAATAAAATGAAATTAGACCAAATGAGTTTATACGTTATGAGACGCACCCGTGTAAGAAGGCAGGAATTTTTTAGTACACTGAGAATTTCTTATGCAGTTATAAAGTGATCTTAAAGTTTGAGCAATGAGCAAGATTTTAGTAAACCACACTTCAACGTTCGGGACGTTGAAGTATGGTTTACTAAAATTGGAATAAATAACCCTGAATTGGATTTGTACTTACAAGCATTTTGGGTTTTTTCACCCTTTAAAAGCTTTTCTTCAACAATCCGATGCAAATGGAATGTAATTTCAATTGCGCGGAGAATAAAGTGTCGGTACACGTCATACCGATTTAAAAAACTCGAAGGTGTTCCATAAAAAGGGAGCGCGGGTCATACTAACTCGTATAATGCCGCGATGATGATAAATATCTAGCAATAACTGTAAATATTATCTATACATTGTAATGTAATAGTAACGAAGACAAAACTGTACAGCGAATATTAAAAAAAAAAAGTAATTGCTACGAGGTTTGGGAACGAGTCTGATGCCGAAAATATTGTTTTTAGAATTGTTGTTCATTGGTCTGTTTGTCTGGATCCGGAACATACTTCCAGTTTGGTGCAAAAACGTCTAAACGGGTTTGAATGAAATTTGGCACACAGATATTTTATTACCTGGATTAACACATATGATACTTTTAATCCCAGCAGTACGTTCTTGTGGGATATTTTCCGACATCCACGCGGGCGAAACCGTGAGCAAAAGCTAGTAGTTTTTACAAACGAAAAAATTGGTTGTCTGTAAAGTCGGTTTACGGATGATAATTTTACGTGTTAACATCATAAGAAAACATTGTGTCACAAGCCGAACGCTTAGGCTGATCGTGCCTCTCTATCGCTTGTTCCACGCTCTCGCTTGCACACTCGGCTCAGGCGGAACATGCCACTTTTTCGTGCGTGCAGCCGGCGTTCATCGATTTATAAGACATTATCAGATCAAAAATAAAAAATAAATACTTCAGGATTTGCCCAAAAATCTGCATCTTACCAGGATTCAAGTATTCAATTTCAACTTTACCGTAGACTAACTTGAATGCTCTTTCCCAAAAATGGGTTTTCATTTCAATATCCAACAGAACATTTTGATAGTTATATCGTAATTCAGGGTCAAACCTTGTTGGGTAAAACGTCCCGTCCCGGTTTGAAAATTACATCCAAATCCGATCCCTTGGGTTAAACGGTGTTAGTTGGGACGTTGTAAAGTTTATCAAAACATTTTGTAGTTCGCTTGACATGTGATGGTAGAATATTGGGAATTTAGTGATTAAAGTAAACAATAATAGCAATATTATGTTTCCTTCAAAACACATAGCATTTGTTGGAGAAAGCTGTCTTAGATTTCGCTATTTTCAGTAATATACTGGAAAAGTTTTTAATCAGTGCACAATTTTCGACAAATTAAACTTAAACGTGTTTTATTATACACCTATTTCTTATTTTGATATCTTAGTACAAAAGAATGAAGTTATCGTTAACGAAAGATGTTTATTTTGAAACTGGTATAATGGATACTCGTCGCGCAACGCGCCGGTGGCGCTGACAGTGAAGCGGAACGCAGTATTAGGTACCTATCAGCTGTGCGCTCGCCCATTGATATTATTACGAAGAGATTGTATCAATATTTTGCTGATTTCAAGAGGACCAAAAAAAAAGTATTAAACAAATAATGGAAATATGTTCTATTTCTGATACTGAACTCGTTAAAAACTTATCCTGTATATAAATGAACATACCTACCTTCATTCCGTGTTACCTGTGACCTTTCACTGGCAGGAACTCACCAGACTTAGGGCCGGTTGTTTCAAACAGTTCGTTAACGTAACATACGTACGTCAAATAATAACGATTACATATTATGTTTAACGTTCGTTAAATACAAAGCGTTGTTTCACTGCATAAAAACCGATCGTCAAAGTTCAAATTTATAATAATAAAATGACGTTAATCAGTGGGTATGACACCTGTTACTGTAATCGTTATTTTTTAACGAACGTCAAGGGCATAATTTTGTGAAACAACGGTTTGACGATAGTTAGCGCCATTTTTGATGTATACCCATGCGTCAAGTAGACGTGAAACAACCCGCCCTTATGGTATCAGCGAGCATCTGTCATTGTCACTTGTCATTCATAGCGTCATAAAATTTCGCCGCCAACGTATAATACGTCATTTTTTTTTCTGTCGTTACTTTTCTTAGAAAATTAGGAAAGTTTCAGTTAAAACTTTAGAGAAAGTGAATAATAGTGGTTGTGGTGATATATTTAGTGTTACGCTGATCGTGAATCAGTGAGATGCCGAAATGGAGATCGGAAATTCACATTATATACGGGGTCGCCGGTGCCTGCAGAGGTTTGGTCATGCGGGTTTTGGCAAGCGGGTCGCTGTAATTAATAAATAAAAAGTACCTAAGTACACGCGTGTGCAAGAATAAGAATAAACTGCTTATAATGTTCCCACTGCTAGGACACAGGTCTCCTCTCTGTGCCCGTGCAAGAATAAAGGAAAACTACGTGAGGGTTTAAGGCAAGGTTCTTCAAGTGTGCATTTTTGTTCTTGAGGTGGCAGCGGGGCGCGAGTAAATTGTGCCGTGAACTTCGTTAATTTTGGGTTGAAAATTATATGTTTTACGATATTAACAATGTTAAACCCGACGGACATTACATCATCATGGACGTTTATTTTGATGTGATTTTCAATACATAAAGTAGTATAATATTGCAATAAAATGAGTTTTAATCTACAAATAAGGGTATGTTTGTATTTTTTTCTATCGAGCGAACTTTGTCCAATTATGTATCGAGTACCCGACGTACCAACAGAAAGGTCAAATATATAATTTTTTCATGTGTTTAATCATTACAGTTTCTAAATAAAATTACATTAAAATTACATTTCCTAGAGGTTAACTTGAAGCTTTGCTTTGCTTTGCTTAATTAGCTTTGATTGAAATAAATCTACATCCTTCTCTTTCTTAAAACCACACTTCTGAGATGTCGCGTAATGATGGAGTATTCATAAATCGTTTCGATCCCTTTGCCCTGTTGTTCAGCAATGGGAAAAGGGTGTTTTCTTTCTCCGAGGTTGAAGAGCGTTCTTCCACACTATCACACTTAGGAGAATCACCGCTCATGTTTGCTACAAACGACATTCTCCTAAGACATCGGCGACCACGTATATAATGTTAGCTTTCGATCTCCATTTCGGCATCTCGCTGATTCACGATTAGCGTAACATATTACTTACCACAAGCACTATTATTCACTTTCTATAGAGTTCTACCTGAAACAAAGTTTTTCTAAGAAAATAACGAGAGATATTTTTTTTTCCGTACGTTGGCGGCATTTTTTTTTAGACTTTTCATGAATGTCACTTAACAATGACTGATACAGCTCACTGTAACTATAGATTTATGCAAGTTCTTGGCATAGTGAAAGATCAGAGGTAACACAAGAAATGAAGGTACATGCTTATTCTTATAATTTAAGAAGGCTCATATGGGACCAATAGCACCTTTAAAAAAAATATCATCTCGTGACTGAGAAGGAATTATGAAAAACGGCTCAACAAATCGCACCCCCGGTGCAACACTGTCACTTATGCAAAAAGTAACTTTTTCAGGAAAAGTATTTTAAACTTAAGTATCCTCTCCTATACATAGTTGATGGCACTTCCTGACTTAGGGAAGATGAATAGGTTATATCCTGACGTGTTCTTTTAAGTTTATAATAAAATAAATGAAACCAAATAATTAAAATTAATACACTTCTCCTGAAGCATAAGTATTTTATAGTTTCCATAAGTGACAGTGTTGCACCGGGGGTGCGAAATGTTTCATATTGAGATACGAAGCAACAAAATTAATTCTAAAGAAAAATGGCAACATTCCTCTCGATCGTATTTTGTTGCTTCGTGTCTCAATATGAAACTTTATAAAAGGTATTAGAAAACTCTAGACACACTTACCGAGGTATTATTTGAGTCGTTTTTCATAATTCCTTTTCAGTCACGAGAGAATTTTTTTTAAAGGAGTGGCGCTAGTGCACCCATATATGACTTCTTAAGGCAAAATCTAAAACGGCTTTCGTCACCAAATGCTATGTGTTTTGAAGGAAACATAAGGGCCGAAACACATAACCGCGTTGCGACGCCGCAACGCTAGAATCGGCAGTGTGCATTGCGGCCTTGCGGCGTCGTGAAAAAGAGCGTTTTATTGTCGTAAGGTAGGGTAAACAGTTCCTCGTGATTTTTGATTGTGGATAGACGTGTCTCTGCCATGGATCGTCGTAAGAAACTTATTGCGTATTTGTTATTAAGAAGACATTACTCTGTTTTAAATATAAGACAAAGAAGATACTGGATACATCCATTTAATAAGGCTATGAATCCCGATGGCGAGTACTTTTGTCGAAAATACAAAGCATTCAAGATAGACGAAAACATTTTTTTCGTCTATCTTTAATGCATCCGGGTTGTCGCGTGTTGTATGCAAGAGTGATAGAAACAAGCTGAATCATTGTCAACAAGTATGACGTCATAACGTTGGAATTTGCGCCGCGGTGTGGTGCTGCGCCGCTAATATCGGCGCTGACGCCACTGCCAATTTTAGCGGCGCGGCGCCGCAACGCGGTTATGTGTTTCGGCCCTTATACAACAATAATTCACCAAATCAAAACCGACTTATGAATAGCCAAAGCTTCCCTTTACTCCCGTACATTTCCATACCAAAAAACAAAACAGCAACAGTAACACTTCCACAAGGGAAGTTTGGAGCGCACTCAAATTAATGAACTTTAAATTCCAGCGGCCGCGAGTTTGTGCCATAACTAACAAAAAGTGCTGCATACTGTGTAAAACGCTGTGGCTTTTTATCCGACTGCGGTTGGAAAGAGGATAACGCTTTGAAAATGTGCATGTTGTTATTTTTATATCTTAAGACTGTTTGCGTCAGATCAAAATGTAGGAACAAATCACATTGTTTTCTTCGTTTTTTGACTTGATAATGTCTAATAAATCGATGAACCGCTGCATGCACGAAAAAGGGTGACTCATTGTCCCGTTACGCTCATTGTCTCGTTACGCTCATTGTCCCGTTACGCTCATTGTACGCTTGCGCTGCATCATTGTTTTGTTATGCCGTTGTCACGTAAACTATCGTCCGTAAACCAACTTTACAGGCAACCAATTTTGACGTGATAATGTCTTATAAATCGATGAACGCCGGCTGCATGCACGAAAAAGGGTGACTCATTGTCCCGTTACGCTCATTGTCCCGTTACGTTCTTTGTCCCGTTACGCCCATTGTACGCTTGCGCCGCATCATTGTTTTGTTATGCCGCTGTCACGAAAACTATCGTCCGTAAACCAACTTTACAGACAACCAATTTTTTTTTTTTTTTGTGGATTGTCGACAAAAATCTCAACATAACAAAGATAAAGACAACAAAATAAGATTTGTCTTACTGAAAGCCTTTGTGACTGAACTTTTTATCTCTTTGTAGCAACTTGATTATAAACATGTTTAATCGCTTCTCGTTAGTGTTGTAACTAGAGATCGGATAATCGGATGCATATTTACTTAAAGTTAATTTTTAGCTATGAAAGTATGGAAGCAGCTTCTTAAAAAAAAAAAATTGTAAGAAAATATCCCGTGATGCCAGGAATACCGGCAATGCATAACAAGTCGGGTGTATAGTATGGATGCGACATCTAAAATATTACCTATTTATAAAAATAAATAAATACCCGGGATTCTTGCATTGCATTGCGGGATTCAGATGCATATTTATTTAAAATTATTTTAACCCCCTATGCAAATATATGTGTGTAGGGTAGTACTCTTACAAGTAGGGGTGGTGTGTGTTAGTTAAAATATAAAAAAACACCAGAACCGCGGGATTTATTCGATACAAAAGCGCTTTCCATAATAGCAAACATCTCAACTTTAGGTGAATATGCATCCGAATATCCGGTCTCTAGGTACAACTGTGAGAACAAAACAGTACACCTGTATTTTAGATTTTGAAAACTTGACCTAAGGCGCAAGTAATGTCTACATCGCTTCACATTACTTCAGCTTGTACCCGGATCAATACGTTACTTTAAGTTAACAATTGAATCTCTTCTACTTTGGCTTTTCCTAAACTATGTTGGGATCGGCTTCCAGTCTTACCAGATGCAGCTCACCTAACAATTGGGGTCCAAGTGCCCACTTCGTTTTTCGAAACATCGCCAAGCGGCTGGTCAGAATGGTCTATCATTGATTTCATAATTATTGATTTTGACAAGTTTGGTAATCTACTAATATAATGGCGTCATTATGTCTTTCCAATGGTCAGCCACTGACACTCCATTGAAAGAATTGGTAATCTCGTACATAATGACAAATTAAACTTCCTACTAAACTTCCAACTTCCTACTACTTCAGATTGCTTATAACACTAATAAATAATATGTAAAAAATATATATAAATGAAATCTGGCATGAATAAATGTTCAAAATGCCATTGTAATATAATTCTATTACGAGACCATTGACCGACCAATGATCGACCATTATGAATTTAGCAGATTACGAACTTTTAGCAAAATGACAATGAGATCGTGTTGGAGTGACGAATTTATAAAAATAGCAGACTTGGGCCCCAAAGGGCTGACCTACTTCTTTGGCGAAAGAATCAGCATTGCCATACAACGTGGCAATGCTGTCAGCCTTTTGGGCACTTTTTCTGTTGACAGCGATGCGGACGAATTTTTTGATGTTTTTTATTTCCCCTCTCTTCTATGTTCATATGTATCTTCTGGTTTCCGCTCTTAGTCCTTCAGACGGACCATTATGCGTGAGCCCCTCCCTTTTTTATATACTTGTATATATTATTATTATTTTATATATTAGTTTTTAAATAATGTAAATATTATCCAGAAATAAAGAAACCTTAACAATGATGGAATATTAAAAATCAAAATAAATGATGACCCCAAGGTTTTTGGAATATTATTATTATAAAAATCCAAGATGGTAATTAATTTTAAAGTGAAAATTACCTATTATTATAATATTAATATTATTGATCTTAGTTTTCATATCCAGCAATAGTTCTACACCAACCGGGGGTTGTCGTAGGGATAATCGTCGGTTGGTGCCTCATTTCTTTAAAAACGTCGAACGGGCCTCTGCAAGTTGGCTTCGGCCCTTCGTACGCCTTCCAAAGTTCCGGGACCCCAGAGTACCGAGAAATGTCAAGAGACGTACCTAAACTTTATGTTATGGTAGAAAGTACTGAACTCAAAAAAATATTGAAATGATCACAGCTACTACTTTTATTTGATTGACATTTGAAACGGGATCTTGAATGGAGCTATCACAAAACCTATTTGCAGCAATCAAGTCAAAACATAGTTGCTCCAACCAAGATTATTAGATTAAAGTTTCAATGATCTTTATTGAAGTAATCAAAATGCTTGATTGACACAACTAACTTACTTTGTTACAGTTAACATTTTTTTAACTTGTCTCTTTTTTAACTCTTCTACAATGATGTCATGTTAAGGGTAATCGAGAAACTTGTTTGAGCGTTCAATCATTTGAACTAGTATTGCTGCAATCATGTCGTGATGATCAACTTAACTAAGATTTTGATTCATCTAAACAAGATATCGTCAATCAAGCTAAAAAGTCACTTGATTTGAGTGCATTTTTTTTTTCAGTGTATGGCGTCAGACTTACCTACCAAACAAACCGAGCAGAAAATGTTGTTCCTGCTGGGAATCGAACCACCTCTGGGTCTGAGACAGGTGGTCTTACCACTAGACCACAGAGGCAGTTAATTACAAACAAATCAATTCTGATTCTGAAGATTATTCTAAATCTTTAATAAAGGAGATTCAAATAGCAATTTCCTAACGCGAAGTTTGCGGAAACAAATCTCCAAAGCGAGGTGACAGGTGCGGAAACAGAACCAACATGACGGCTACTTATTAATTCTTTTAACACTGCATAATTAATTTGTAGTCAATTGCGAAACACACAGTAGCAATGGGTCTCATTTAGATAGTTTAACAACATTCATTTCATTATTTACGTCATTCAGATTCTGATTGAAAGTGTGTGACGCAATTATGATGCTGATTATTCTACGTAGTACGTTTAGGTCTCGCAAAAATGGCTATCGAAATTTCTATGATGAAACTAAGGCGCGGTTTCTGAAAAAAATAAAAAAACAACACGGAGCGGGTCTAAATTGCTTTCCAAACAATAATAAAATAAATGAGATTTTCAAGGTCAAGGTCAACACCCTAAAAGTCAAGGTCAAACCCAAATCTTGGAATATTAGTTTGTGACAAGCCCTGAGGTCAAACGAAAATATCGATAACAGACGTCTCGAAGTAAGGCATGGTCGACGGATATATTTCCGGTTTTTAATTAACTTATATAATATAAACAGTGTCCACCACACATACAAGTTATGGGTCAATACTGGTGATTACACATACAATCATAAAATTTGGTGAAATTAAACAAAGTTTACAAAGTTAGATAGAATTGGATAAAACAAAACGCAAGTCGAGTGTATTGACGCATCAAAATTAAACGCAAGTCAAGTGATGCGACTGGCTATTGATAGCTCGGTTAACCAATCACAGCAGGTTACGCGCGTTTGATTAAAACTTTTGGGATTATTTTCGTTCCAAAAACTGGGCGTTAGTTTCATCATTAAAATTTCTTATTCATTCATTGCCTCGCACAGGATTTGTAAGTAATAACCACCCATGGCCGTTGGGGCTGAAAGGTTCTGGAGTGGCGTACGCGTACCGGAAGGTGTAGCGTTGGAAGGCCTCCCACAAGGTGGACCGATGACCTTATGAAAGCTGCAGGAATTCGCTGGATGCGGGAAGCACAAAACCGGTCGAGGAGGCGGTGCTTGGGGGAGGCCTATGTCCAGCAGTGGACGTCTTTCGGCTGAAATAATGATGAATGATGACTTCTGACTACTCGAATGTATTAGCTGTAATCTTAAATTATATTAAAGAATGGATATCATTTCTTTTTAAGAACATAATATAAAAATTGTGTTACAACAAAGTAGGTATATACCTATTTTGTTGTAACACTATTTTAATATAATGTTATTAAAAAAATAATATATATATATATATGAAATTACCCTTATCTAAAACTTCACATTCACGTAATTTTCAATAAGTAGGTACTTGCTTCTTCGCCACGTGATTAGCAAGTCTAGAAATCCCAAAAACATATGAAACATAGACATCAACAAACATAACCTAAAAAATTCTTATCAGTGTTAATTTTCCTGAACAAGATGAAAGAAAGGCCGATGCACGAAATTAGGTCGCCGGGATGAGTGGAGTCCCTCTGTAAGGTTAGCATGTAATCATTCTATGTCAGGCTATCGTTCTGACCTGCCTATAGACCTGGGTGCCACTGTAATCTGTTCATTGAATTAAGTAGGAGAGAGGCGACAATCGTATGTCTTGTTTTATTTTTTGTTTCAAACAGGCTACTGCTCATCTGGTGTACCTACACGGTCTATTAAAGCGGAGACTGACTTGCAACGTTTTTTTGTAATGTATCATTCGAGGCAAGCTTGGTTACAAAACGGCGATACACAAGATGTGGCGAACGCTCGCTTCGAACACATTGCTCAAGCGCGCTCCATTTCTTGTTACAAAACGGCCATTCACTAAACGTAGCGAACGTTCGCTTCGAGCACTTGACTCAAGCGTGCTCCATTTTTATTCAGATTAGCGGAAGGTAAAGGTTGTGTGTGCTTCATTAATTTTATTTAGTTACTAGCTGACCCGACAGACTTCGTTCTGTCAAAAGCTATAGTATAAACTCCACTACTCTACCCTACCTACCTACCTACCTACCTACCTACCTACCCTACCTACCTACCTACCCTACCTACCTACCTACCTACCTACCTACCTACCTACCTACCTACCCTACCTAAAACTTTAAAAAAATTAGATAGTAGCCGATTCTCAGACCTACTGAATATGCATATAAAATTTTATAAAAATCGGTCAAACCGTTTCGGAGGAGTCTGGTAACTAACATTGTGATACGAGAATTTTATATATAAGATTGTTATTGGAAGAAGCAGAAAAAAAACAAAACGAATGCACTGACTTGTTTGTAAACATGCGCTCGCAATATTCGCATCGAGCGGCTCGGCTCGCTGCACTGAATAGGTGCTGTAACGCATTACAAAAACTCGGTAAATTACAAAGTCAGTCTCCGCCCTTATAGACCATTTACATGAGACCATTCCATAACCCATTCCACAAAGTCAATCCAATAATGGCATCGTGTAAATAGAGACAGTCCACTGCATTTGATTGCCCTCAAGCTGTTGATGAAGCCAGTCCATTGTTATAGAACGATTTCAAATTTGCTGGCGCCAATGCTTCTCCCACTACTCACGTAGTGGATTGGCTCGTGTATTGGCTTCGTGTGAACGCGTGTTCCCGTCCGAGCCAGTTAGCCATTCCACTAGTTGTTTTGTTTTCATTAGTCGGACACACGTGTTGTTTATTTTGGGTAAATTAAGGATTATTTAAGTACTGGTAATAACCATAACCATGGTTTTAACAAAATAGACATCCGAAATGTCGTCAAAATTCATATCTCTTTACCGAGACTAAAAATGTCTATCCATAGCGTCCGGATCTGAACTGGCCTACTCAGCTGGCTTATGTGTAAATGAATGACACTAATTTTGTGCTTTTCATTGGGTTGGCGTAATGGTTTGGCTCATCGAATGGCCACGTGTAAATGGTCCATTACAGTTTGAATGACACTGAACGAGAAACAATAGAAGTTTTATTGCTATGACGTAATGGGCGTGTAGTGCCCTTCAAAGTTTTAAAAAGTTTTTTTTTTATGTGTAACATCTTTCCTCTGGCTTTCCTGCAATCTGTGGGAGTGATTTCGTGAAAAGGGACGGAAGTTTGTAACAGGAAGCCTGGAAAGCGCGCGCTATTTGATTTGACCAATGAGCGCGCGTGGTGGTATAGTTGACCGTCAGATGGTACCAACGCAATTTTGATTATTTTATTGAAGTTTTTTTTAATAAAAATGCGCGTCAAACAAAAATTTGGTTTTACCACCTATAAATGAAAATCCAAGATGGCGACTGTGAAATGTTCAAATTTTACTTCATGGATGTTGTTTTCAAGGTTTTCGTGGGTCCTAGAGCTGATACTGAGGTCAAAATGAAAATCCAAGATGGCAGCGACCAAGATCGTAGCAGGTGACGTTCTATAGTTTCTGTCTGCCCCCATGAGAAGATGGCGTGAGTTTATGTATGTGTGTACAAGAATCCCCAAGTTTATTACTAATTCATACAGTAGTCATCAACATGCTCGATTATCGTTTACTAAATGGCAAAGCAATTCACTTTGAGGCTTAAGCAGCGTCCATTTGATGGTCCGCATTAAAATGGCGGCCATTCGTATTCAATTCCACTGATTAATTGACGAATTCGGTTTATAGACTTTTAATATTATATGTCCATTAAACTGTTTGTGAATTTCAACATTGATAAATACTGTTGAGAGATGGTAAAATTTACGAACAATGGATTATTATTTGAAGTAGGTATATTTAATCGTAAAATATACGAATAATGGAGTTTTTTTTTAAACCATTTATTATGTTATTATGATGTATGTCGACTTGAAAGAGCATGGCAGTCGTGTGTTGGATCATTCGGTTCCCTACAAAAAGGTTAAGCTGGATGGTGTGGATCCACGCTTCATATTCGTGAACGAGCGCCGCCGTCGGTTGAGATTGGTCATCTCTTAACTGCCAGGGCTTATTTTTATTTATGTTTACCTTGTTCTCACATGTAGAAGCAACAAGAATAATGTACCCAGGATTTCGTAACATCTTGATTTAAAAGAGTGTTCTTCGAGTTTATTGCCCGTTCTTTTCCATAGAGATCTACGTTCTGGAATGGGCAACTTAGCTTCAACTTTCTGACTAACTGACCGACTCTTTGACAGTTCAAAAGTGCCTGTAAATGGTTTAATTGAAATGAATCCTTAAATTGTTTGAGTTTGAGTTTGATTCTAGTTTTTAGGTCGGTGCCACAAGTCCTCTTTTTCCATAAAATTCTATCAGCCGTCATTTCAATAGTTATGTCTTCTTCACACAGTGCATCCATCATCAGTGATCAAAGACAGGCCATCCAAAGGGCAAAGTAAACTGTGGGAACAGAGGTATTCACCACCTCAAGACTTAGTAAAGCCCCAAGAACACCTGCCTCCCGGTTGCGAACTGCAGTGGCCTATTTGGAAAGCTCTTAATCGACTGCGTACTCAAGTAGGCCGCTGCATACATAACCTAGCGAAGTGGGGCATATTCGATTCACCTAACATTTAATGCGAGTACTGTGCTCCTGAACAGACTATGTCCCATCGGCTAGGGTCCCAATTGTCCGTCCACCTGCACCCTTGACTATTTGAACAACGCCTCTGATATCGCAATAAATCACTGATCGACCGATCTAGGAGAGTCATAGGTCTACTAGTACAGTTCGCAAAAGAGTACACACTACAAGATCGTCATTCCGACCTCGCCACCGAGGCCCAGCGCGAAGTCCTCGACTAATCAGTCCTCCCCGACCCTTGCTTTCAAACGAAGCGCCAGCACGCGTTTTAGCTGAGCAGCATTTAGTCCAAACTCCCCATGATAATAATCAAAACACTGATTTTATCCAACCACCGACGGTCCCTTGCCACCTTCCCCCCTCCTCCGACTCTGCCCTAAGCCGAGGTCCGTACCCCGCAGGGGGTGCCCTTAGCGAGCAAACGGAATTTAGCTTATAAGTATGCCCTGGCTGGAGGCCTTAAAATCCGTTAGGAGCTTAAGGCACCAGAGGATAGTCCGGTTAAAGAGACCGAGCTCCTCGTGATTACACTCTGAGATGCCATTAAAAAAAAAAAAAAAACGCAATAAATGTGGCCACCTACCTGTTCCCAAACAGTATACATGTACCGTCGAAACAAAAAGAAGAAGAAAAAGTGCATCCATCGTACCATAAAAGTACCGTATAATACGTTCATGTGCATTTAGCAAAAAGTTGTTATATTGACTAAATTTTATTTGTATGTAGTATATATGAATGCGTAATTAACTTTTTATGTTTGTCTGTTTTCACTCCTTAACGGCTGAGTGTTTACACGGTGGCATTTTAGTCGTCTTACAAATACAGCCCACTTCATGTATCCAATGACTACTAATCTTTCATTCAAAAAAAAAAAAAAATATATATATATAATAACAAAATATTTTTTATTTACGGCCCCGCAGAATGTAGCGGCGACATCTTTATCAGAGTTCATTCACCCTAACGCAAAAATGTGTTTCTTACTATTGCAACTTAAACTTAATCTAAATCCATTCCGCAGCGCCCTTGTAACACAAGGCTCGGACTACACTCGTAACAGGGTGTTTTAAACTATGTCATGCGTTATAATAAAAATAAAAAACAAATGTTCATAAATATATATTTTTTTTTTAATGAATGATTAGTAGTCATTGGATACATGAAGTGGGCTGTCTGTCAGACGACTGAAAAGCCACGGTGTCTAGATGTAATTTGGCACACAAATAGACCATAGCTTAGATTAGGACATAGGATACTTTCTATACCCGTAGTACGTTCCCGGGGGATATTTTGACCTTTATGCAGGCGAAGCCACAGGCAAAAGCTAGTTCTATATAATCAAGTGCTTTACATCGCTGAAGCATACTTCACATTAGAATGCAGCATCAACAAACTGCAAGTTAGACCAAATATGAATTGCATTTTGCGTTATTGATTTTCTATACAAACTAGCCGCTGCAGCAGTTAAAGTTTTAACTTAAAGCTGAACCTAGCTTGAAGTTGTGCAACTCAATGGGGAACTTCTTGAATAGAGGCAAATGGGGCATGAGGCATGAGGCATGGGGGCACGTAGAAATTCATTATTGTTTATTGATATTTATTTTGTTTATTTGTCGGTATATTGTCAAGTGTGTGAAAGCATTAAGTATTTATTGAAATAAATAATTAAATTATGCGTTATTTTGCGGTATAATGTTATGCAAAATAAAATAAAAAATTGGGAGAACCTATTGCCAGCAGCCGGGCTCGAATCTAAACTCCGGGCCACTACTAAGAATTTCTTAATGGAAAAGCTCACTTCTATTTCTAACCAAATAAAATCACTCCTTCAGTGTCTACTAGACCAATCTTCCCCAACCTCCTCTTCTAATAACAATTGCTGGTTGAACAAGTTATTCCAAGGAGTTGTTATAATTCAAGTTTTGCATAACGTTCTGTCAAGTTTCTCTGTCTGTCGATCTTGAACGATTTCCTACGAGATGAGTGCGCGTCTATGAGTGTAGGGCTAGGAAAATAATTGAGACCAAAATAAAATGCGATGTAATAATCCCAGCCTTTAATTACATATGAAGGGCACAGGAAAGGAAAGGGCTCATGAACAAAAAAAAATCAGATATAATGGCAAAATAGTTTTTTTTTAAACAAGGGCAAGCTGTAAAAATTTCAAGAAAAAAAGAAATCGGAGAACTAAGATAAATAGTTCACATTGTGGTATGTGATAGCTGAATATACGATGTATCGACCTCTTAACGGCGGACCACTATTTACGCGCCACACCCTATATACATACGGCGACATTTTTTACACACATTATTAACATTTTTTCAATAATAATAAATAATTTATTTGCACAAAATATGGCATGGGCAATAAGTGCGTATCCATATGAAAAAAACTCGTGAATTATAAAATAAAACTTTTTATGCTATCTGTACTATCCTAACAATGTCAAACGCAGTGATTGCCACCACTCTAGTTTAACGGAATAACGAGCACTCATGAACGGCTGCTGTCAAAGAAATCTCGAACACTTTTAAGTTGTAGATTTTATATTATCTTTTTGGAAACTAACTTAGAGACTATTTGTTCTTAAGGGGTAAGCGTCAGGGTAGCTCGCGAAATTCAAATTTTCTATCCCCTTAATAGACGTGTTATCTGACTTTACTTAAAGATTACAAATAAATACATACTAAATTGCTAAATAATCTTATTAACACGTTGACTGTCCGTACATTATATGTAATGCATTTCCGACTCAGCCATGACGTTCGTGCATTATATGTAATGCATTCGGTAATACAAATTACATTGGCTTTTGTGAGTTACACGTTTGAACTACAAAAAATATTTTTGCACAAGGATACAAGGAAATTAAAACACCAAAAAAAAATACAATTAAAAAATATCGAAAAAAATAATACGGACGTCTTGTAGTACATAGTAAATTCTTGGACAGTCAAAGTGTTAATAAGATAGTTCCATTACTTATGATTTGTTCATTTTTATCTATTTTAGAAGTTATTTAGCAATTATGTATGATCATCGTTGATTGGTCTAAAAAGGCGGCAGAATGGGCGGCAATGATTGAGGTACTGAATAATATCGATAGACTATAAGACAGAGTTACCGCCAATTTTGGGAGGATCTTTGGATACAATGGCTGGACGGCACAGGACAAACTTTGAATGGGGTCCCATGCCCGTAATTTAACGTTTCTAAAAGCCAATGTAAGGAGATAACACTGCTTAGTCAAACTCTGGCCGAATTATAAAAGTAATAAAATATAATGGACATCCAAAGTATGTTGTGTTATCACCTCTTGTTAAAGATGGACTGACTACAATGTTCATATATGTTAATTGATATTATAACTTGATTATTGCTGATAACTATGTTGTTCTGTATGTGTTATAATATGGCTAATATTATTTATTTATATATGCTTTATTGTACATCAGAATACACATTACAAAAGAAAAGGAAAACTTATACACTATAAAATATAATATTAATTTTAGTGTTTAATCAAATTATGGAATAATCATGTTCTGTTTCTTTACACTGGTAAAGTTGCTAACTTTGAGAAATGGTCCAAGAGATTAATATTATAACAATAATAATTATATACTAATCATCAAATAATTCGTCCGCATTGCTGTCAACAGGAAAAGTGCCCAAAAAGCTAGCAGCATGTTGTATGGAAATACTGATTCTTTCGCCAAAAATAGGCCAGCCCTCTGGTCATGTGAAAAGTCGACCAACCGCTTGGCGATGTTTCGAAAAACTAAGTGGACAGTCGGACCCCACGGTCCTAGAGTTTCTACCCCAAACGGCTTAAACATATAGCTCCCAATAAGGTTGTTATATTTGCGCCGATAAGTTTGTAATATTTGCGCCGAATAATTAATAATAATAATAATTCCACTCCTCGAGCACCTCAGGATATGTTGCCCCCTTGTCGCTACGTCACTATGTGCTAGCAACCGTTTTCGGGGCCCATTATTGAGTGTGCAAGTCACCCCCTGCCATTTTATCCGTGTATAATAAAACATTGCTCAGGTAGGGGCCATAGTCCTTCCATAGTTTTAGGTAACCAGTCCATTTTAACCACCCAATATCTTTGGTTCCATATCCTGCAATAGTCCTACACCAACCGGGGGTTCTCCTTGGATGTACTTGCATAGTGTGTACAGGGATAATCGTCGGTTGGTGCCTCATTTAATTAAAAAGCGTCTAACGGGCCTCTGCGAGTTGGCTTCGGCCCCTCGTACGCCTTCCAAAGGTCCGGGACCCCAGGGTCCCGAGATGTGTAAAATACACTTTAAATAATTATAATTATAATAATAATTATTTAATATATATACTTTTTTTTTTTTTAAACGTTGCCCCACACTAGGAATTTCTCCTGTATTGTGGGTGCGTTTACAAACATTTAAACTTACATACACAAACAGCCAGACCCGGAACAACTACTTATTGGTCATACAAATATTTGTTCCGTGCGGGAATCGAACCCGTGACACGCAGCGCAGCAATCAATTGCTTAACCACTGCGCCAACCGTGCCGTCAATTAATAATAATAATAAAAAAATATTTTTTGTACTCTTGCGCCATTCTATCTTCCTAGCACGGCGGGCTGTGCTGGGTCAGCTGCTGCAGGTGCAGAAAACCTCAAACGGCGCAAATATACAACCTTATTGTCGATGCAATTAATTTATTGCTGAGATGAAGGATTTATGTTTGTAATGGAATGCCCTCAACGCATAAAAACAACATAGCATACCTATAAAAAAATTGCATCCTGTCGTGCTGAACGTCAAACTATATTCTTTACACAGGATAAGTTTTTAACCCGTGCGCAATTATTTTTTGGTAGTTCAGTATCAGTAATAGAACACAATTCCATTATTTATTCAATTTTTTTTTTGGTCCTACTTGAAATCACCAAAATATGGATACAATCTATTCGTAATAATATCAATGGGCGAGCGCACAGCTGATAGGTACCTACTACTGCGTTCCGCTTCACTGACCGCGCCGCCGGTGCGTTGCGCGACGAGTATCCATTATACCAGTTTCAAAATAAACACCTTTCGTTAACGATAACTTCATTTTTTTGTACTAAGACATATCAAAATAAGAAATAGGTGTATAATAAAACACGTTTAAGTTTAATTTGTCAAAATATGCGCACTGATTCAAAACTTTTCCCGTACATCTATCCACATCTGCCACATCTTATAATATAACTTTCATCATCATCTGCCTTGCTTTTTCCCAACAATATTGGGGTTGGCTTCCAGTCTTACCGTGTCCAGCTGAATACGTCCTTTTGGGAGGTTTTATTATAATTATAATATCTTAAAATTACATTTTGATATCATTTTTAAAAGAAAAGCGAGAGCAAATTTTTCAATAACTCGCCTCAGGGAATATTTGCAAATGAATGAGCCGACAACTGTAGTGTAAAATGAATATTTTGAAGAAAAAGTCTCCTTTGTCTAACAAAACGTTTTAAAGGACAAAACGAAAACGAAAATTTGTTAGGTTTGTACAAGTTTTTTTAATATTTTTTTATACAATAGTACTTTTATAAGTAGTCCTGAAAAGGGTATTTTATAATTATTACTTATTCATAAAATTGAAATGAAATTCAAAATTGTTGGTACAGTCGTTAGGACCTCTTTGGTATATACAACTCATTTTTAGGGTTCCGTAGCCAAATGGCAAAAAACGGAACCCTTATGGATTCGTAATGTCTGTCTGTCTGTCCGTCCGTATGTCACAACCACTTTTTTTTCCGAAACTGTAAGAACTATACTGTTGAAATTTGGTATGTAGATGTATTCTGTGAACCGCATTAAGATTTTCACACAAAAATATAAAATCAATAAATTTTGGGGGTTCCCCATACTTAGAACTGAAACTCATTTTTTTTTATCAAACCCATACGTGTGGGGTATCTATGGATATGTAGGTTTCCAAAAATGATATTGAGGTTACTAATATTTTTTTTTTCTAAACTGAATAGTTTGCGCGAGAGACACTTCCAAAGTGGTAAAATGTGTGTAACTTCTAAAATAAGAGAATGATAAAACTAAAAAAAATATATGATTCTCAATTTGATTGTATGTACTAATATGAAAGAAAATAATTAGGTAATAACAATGTTTAATGCATGTTAATTTAGGATGATAAGGGATAAAGATAACTGCAAGTCATAAGTACTTCCTAACATAACATAACACCAACATTGTACACTTAGTTCGCAATAAAGTTTTGACTTTGACTTTAACTTTATGATGTACATTACCATGTAAACTCCCACTGGAAATTGGTTTGAACGAGATCTAGTAAGTAGTTTTTTTTATATGTCATAAATCATAAACCGCGCTTGCTGCTACGGAACCCTTCATGGGGGAGTCCGACTCGCACTTGGCTGCTTTTTTTACCATAATGTGGGCTGAGTCTTGTCTGCTAAACTACGTCCAATTAATAATCACCACACACTGTAGAGGTAATATATAACGCAGTTCCACATTATCAAGAGCTGCAAATCCAGCCGACACGTCTACCTTCCCAATTACGAGCGACGGAGAAATCCATTATTGCTAGTCTCCGTTTCAATCAAGACAGCGAATAGTTGCATAGAGGTAAAATTCTAGAAGTGAATGCTTACCGCCTTATTCAAAAACGTCTTATTCATGATGTGTCTCCCTTCACTGACAGTGATAGATGTTTAGCGTGTAGGTAATCGTTTCATTCTTTCCCACTTCGTTGTGAATAGAGAAAATAGCCCTAGAATTGAAATATTGCTCTGTCAAAATAGTTGAGCCTAGATACCAAGGCTAGATTGCCATGTTTACACGTTACCGAGGGCGTGTTATCTAGGCATAAACAATGTGTAACTAAATTAATGTTCATTATGAAAGTAGTTGGTTCAGAATCCATACTTCCATACTAATATTATAAATGTGAAAGTAACTCGTGTCTGTCTGTCTATCTGTCTGTCTGTCTGTATGTTACGTTTTCACGCCTACACTGCTGACCCGATCGTCATGAAATTTGGCAGAGATATAGCCTGGGATATGGAGAAGGACATAGGCTACTTTTTTTACGCGATTACCAACATCTTCGCGGGCGGAGCCGCGGGCATAAGCTAGTTAATTATAAATTATTAATAAACTAGCTTTTGCCTGCAGCTCCGCCCGCGTGGATGTTGGTACTAAGAGTGTCTGAGCTAAGCTGGAGACGGACAGACGGACAGATCGACGGACATGGCGAAACTGTAAGGGTTCCTTGTTGACGACGGAACCCTAAAAAGGAAGATTAGGTACGCGCTCCTCGACGTGAGCCACATAACCTATGCCGACCGGCACAACTGACCTTAGTCGTGATCGAACTGACGTTTGTGTAGGATGTCTTACGCACGTTAAGTCAAATTACCCTTATAGTCTAAACAAATAGCAACAATGCCTTCCTGTGTTTTCAAAACACAGGCGGAGCCGCGGGCAAAAGCCAGTTTGTAATAATATTTGTTCGAGGGTAAATAAGTAGTTTTACACTGTTTTAGTAAAAAAATATGATAATTCGTTATTTTCATATAGGCGGAAGAATGAACGACATCATTGCCAGTTTTTTTATGAAACGAAACGTTAACCTTACTTCTTTCTGCTTTCACTTCATTGATTTTGTTTCATGTGGCATTATTTTTGCTTTGCCGTTAGATTTTTGACGGCACGGTTGGCGCAGTGGTTAAGCGATTAACTGAAAAGCAACAAAGAAAGAATAACGTTTATTTGGTCACAGTTCGTGAAACACAAAATACAAAAAAAAAAAAAGTGAAATAAAAATGTTATAAAAAAATTGCTGTGTGCCTCACGGCTGGGCCAAAAAGGTTCATTTCAGCATTAATGCCAGACAGATGCTGTCTGACGCTGGTTTTCTAATGAACTTGTAGGGACAAGTGACGGGGAGTACAAACAGTGCTGCACTGCGTGTCGCGGGTTCGATTCCCGCACGGAACAAATATTTGTATGACCTAAAAGTAGTTGTTCCGGGTCTGGCTGTTTGTGTATGTGAGTTTAAATGTTTGTAAACGCACCCACGATACAGGAGAAATTCCTAGTGTGGGGCAACGTTAAATTTTTTTTTTTTTTAAATAAGTTAAAAGTCTATTTATATCTTTCCAATCGTTCATGCTCTCTATTCCATTTATTTTTATCCATTCTTTTGTAAAATAACATGTAATAGAATCTGGAAAACGCAGTAATAATTTTACTGAAAGAGAAAAGATGATTCTTATCGAAGTACTTAGAATTTAACGTAATCGATAACCTAACTTTCTGTGTACTGATATATCTATTGAAAATAAACTCCAACATTTCCAAATCAGACTCGGATGAGCTGCTCATAATTCATTATGCGAACACTTATTATTTTCTCCTTTGAATAACTTTAATATTTAGCTTTTACTGGCAATTTAATAGTTGATGAAGCGTCAAATAAAGTTATGGAACCGATAAACGGCGCAGATTGATTAGTTAAGTTAACTGAAGTTTAAACGGAGTTTATCTTACATTACGGTATTCGGTAACGCACATTCACAAGGTATCGAACCCATAGCACTAACGAATAGATAAACCACCGATAAAAATGCTTAGAAACCGGGCATAAATGATGGGGAAAACGGCATCGACATCTGTTACATAGTTGAGAAGAACAACACGGTCATACAGACAGACAAGAATGTGACTTTGTTTCGACGAATTCATTTTAAGAACGCTCGAAGTCACTTCTATTCCAACTTTATATCAAACACCTACTTGTTAGTTTGTCGTTCCGAGACGCTAGACTATCTGCTATTTTATCATTATCATTGTTAATTATACATCAACAGTGTATCTCAGTACTCATACGGAATGTAATTAAATGATCAATGATTATATTTCTGCAATTAGGTTTGTACAAACACTTTTAAACTTCAATCATATTTTAAAATCTATACCCAAAGTCTCAAATTCAGGTAATTTATGTAAACAAAGGGGATAACATAGCAAAAAAATATCTCCGTAATGGTAATTCACATAAAATGGCGAAAAAAGAGGTTTCATTTTCTTTTAAGTACTGATTTTAAGAAATAGTAATTAAAAAATAATCATACCGTCATTATTTTTATAAGTTTTCGGTTTTAAACAAAGTTAATAAAAAAAGGAAATTTTCTGGTATAAAATATTTTGTGATACTGGTAACAATGCAGGAGATCTAAACATTTTCAAATTGTTTACATCTTCTTCAACACTAATATTACAACTCTCATTCATAGATTCATATTGTAAGTAGCATAATTATCTAGCCACATTTTGGATGAAAACGGCTGTATACTGTTTCGAGTGGAAATCGATTTTGGGAGGCCTACGTCTAGCACTGGTCTTAAAAGGGCTGATTATGACGATCATATGCGGTATCTCCGACATACTACACAAAACATTGTTTGGCAACGGTATTTTTCTTTGCATAGTTCTTATAATTAATTCACTTTAATTTTAGCGATGACTATTTACAAAAAAAAAATATGTTAAAATGTTTTGTACCACTGTCCTGTCATTTTGACAGTGACATTTCTTGAAATTACTTTGTTTACATAAATTACCTGAATTAGAGACTTTGGCTATAGATGAGATCGGCGTTTCCTGTCTGACTACTTTTAGAGAAAGGCCGAAACAAACTCAGAGGTCAATCTCTTCTAAAGTCCAGACATAGTCTTAGTTAGATCATGAAGATTGGTGTCTGAAATGGTCTTTTGAGGAAAGAACCATACAGATTGAGAGGACTTGTCCAGTCAATGCACGCATTTGTTAGTAATCGTGCAGCTCAACTCAGACCTTAAGGAGCTCAACGATTCGACGAACAATATCAAAGAAAAGACATTAGGGAAGACCGCATAAATTAATCAGACTGCCAGCTCTTGATTAAAACTAACTGAGAAAAAAAACAATGACCCATATAGTATTCACATTCACAATAATCAAAATATTATAATACTTTAAATAAAAATATAAGATATTCACACTCACCATCACATCAGCCGAAAGACGTCCACTGCTGGACATAGGCCTCCCCCAATTAGGGGGGGTTTACCATAATCGCCACGCTTGGCAGGCGGGTTGGCGATCGCAGTATGGTGTTAAAAGACATAATCTTGGTTAGAATTTGTGAAGACCATGAAGATTTGTGTCTGAAATGGTCTTTTGAGGAAAGAACCATACAGATTGAGAGGACTTGTCCAGTCAGTGCACATATTTGTCAGTAATCGTGCAGCTCAACTCAGAACTTAAGGAGCTCAACGATTCAACGAACAATATCAAAGAAAAGACATTAGGGAAGGCCGCATAAATTAATCAGACTGCCAGCTTATGATTAAAACTAACTGAGAAAAAAAACAATGACCCATATAGTATTCACATTCACAATAATCAAAATATTATACTCGTAATACTTTAAATAAAAATATAAGATATTCACACTCACCATCACTTCAGCCGAAAGACGTCCACTGCTGGACATAGGCCTCCCCCAATTAGGGGGGGGTTTAGCATAATCGCCACGCTTGGCAAGCGGGTTGTGGATCGCAGTATGGTGTTAAAAATGCATAGAGAACGCTGCTGCCCATTCTCTAGTAAGTCCTTTAGTCGCCTATTATGACACCCACGGGAGAAAATGGGGTGGTGCTATTCTTTACGTCCGGCACCACACACTACGGAAGTAACATACAGTGGATAATACCCTTTTTATCGCAATATAATACAAACATAACAACCAGCTAACTTTCAAGAATTTATTTTCCTATAATATGTAAAACTAAAATCTTTAATTTAATTGTTTTAGAACGGAACCCTAAAAAATGTATATTTATGTTTCAAGTCCAATAAATAATTCGTGTTTTCTAAATCCCGGAATTTAAACGTCATTATAATTATTATCGCCAACCCGCCTGCCAAGCGTGGCGATTATGGCACAACCCCCCATTTCTTCTTCTTTTCATGTCGATGGTACTTAGTTATTATATTGCTTGAGCCCAATAGGTGGCCAATTTAATTGTGGCGTTCATTAGGTCTTCTTTAGTGCAAGTGAACGGGCACTTAGGACACTCCAGCAAGTGGGACATGGTCTGATCAGAAACACCGCACTCATACTGGGTGTTGGATGGGACAATAATCCCCTACTTCGACAGATTGTGTTTGCAGGGCCTATTCTTTTTTTTTTTTGGGTGGGAAATTATCGTATAACTTCACCCGCTCTGAGCGGAGCGGGAGGGCGTGTCAGACTTTTACTGACTAAAACCCACCCGTGTTCCTTCAGTTGCCTGTGTGCCAGGGCCACGGTATCCCTTTCGGACAGGCACCGGTCCTAGCGGACCCCGTCAGTGCGTGCTGAAATCTCTTTGAGGCGCGCGTGGAACACAACACGCCGTCGACCCGGGCCTGGTCCTTACTGGACGGCGAGCTGCCCATTGCTCGCCGTCCGCAAGCCCGCGCCTACGGTGGCCGGGAATCGGCTACCGATTCCCGCCGCCCAGGACGTCTCCTGCGACGACTAGGGGCAATCGATTGAGAGCTTTCCATATAGGCTACTGCAGATCACGCCCGGGCGTCAAATGTTCCCGGGGTTTGACGAAGTCGGAATGGACGTGGATGCTTGTATTCCCCCAATTGGGGGATGCCTATGTCCAGCAGTGGATGGTTTTCGGCTGAAATGATGATGATAATTATTAAGGGATTTAAGAGGAGGTATTATCCACTCTATGTATTTTCCTCGAAGTTTAAGTAAATAAACTGTACCTATTCCGATCTCTGCTACACATAAAATAACATAATATTACACAATATAATACTAGTATTTTTGAAAGATCACAGGAGGCAAGTTCTTCCTTCACCAGGAAGAATCTGGATTTGGAGGCCACAGGAATCCGCTGGATGCGGAAAGCACAGAACCGGTCGAAGTGGCGATGCTTGGGGGAGGCCTATGTCCAGCAGTGGACGTCTTTCAGTTGAAATGATGATGGATGATGCTTGTCGAAATAAAATAAAAATATATTTAAAAAAAAATATAAGAAATATAAACCAAAAAATCCTAAAATAGGTACTTACGAGTACCTCTAAATCTTAACCGCAAAGTTGTAAATCTATTATTCCAGTCAAATTAAAATCCGATTGAGTTCTGAGCCCGACCTTTAAATAGAAATATTGGTTTTCAACTAGCGATTTCTAATACGTTTATGTTAGCAATTTTATCTGAAATTGAAATCCTAACAGCCCGAGCCGTCCAATACGGTTTAATTGTAGTTTGAGTTTCGCGACTTTGGAATATACATATGTATTCTTTGGTATTCTGAAATGATGTTCGATGTTTCAACAACTGTATCCGTATTAATTTGTGAGATGTACAACTTTGATGAAGTTATTTAATAATAATAATAATAATTTATTTTCATAAGCCGTATAAGGAGAGAAAAAGGGTTGACAATGAATTACTTAAGTGACTTAGATCCTTATAGTACCCCCATATCCAAAATTCGCTGATTTACGTTACACGTCCGTGTTTGGGCCACAAAAGTTCATATATTTACCACACAACTTAATCATAAATTGAGCAAATTTGCTGTGACAAATGGACAGACAGACACTCGAGTAATCCTATAAGGGTTCCGTTTTTTTCATTTTGGGGTATGGAACCCTAAAACTATCTGTACCTAGCCATGGCTAGGTACAGATAGTTTTAGATCGTGCGAACGCTCTCGTAGCAAATAAAAGATCCTTAAAAATTTACCATAATACTAGCTGATCCGGCAGACTTCGTTCTGTCAAAAGCTATAGTATAAACTCCACTACTCTACCCTACCTACTTACCTTACCCTACCCTACCCTACTCTACTCTACACTATCCTACCTACCTACCTAACTGCCTACCCTACCCTACCCTACCTACCCTATCTACCTACCTACCTACCCTACCCTACCCAACCCTACACTACCCTACCTACCTACCTACTTAAAACTTAAAAAAAAAAATAGATTTTAGCCGATTCTCAGACCTACTGAATATGCATATAAAATTTCATAAAAATCGGTCAAGTCGTTTCGGAGGAGTATGGTAACTAACATTGTCACACGAGAATTTTATATATAAGATTATAATGTCTTAACGTACAGTCGGACTTAGTATATAAAAAATATCAATCAAAATAACAAGAACTCTTAGTTTCATTAAAAAAATTAAAACTTTAGCGTCGAAAAGTCTTGGCTATCAAAACTGTTTGGATCAAAATGACTTATAAAATACTTTGAAATTAATAAAGTAGAGGATATTAATTAACAACTGCCAATACCAGCCGCTGGACGAGAGCAACCAATATTATCGCAGTTAAGGGGTATCGGGATTAAAACTAGGAACTCTTTTAAAAAAAGGTTAGTTTTTTTTTTTGCAGGCTTTTGGGTGGTATTAAATGAGCTGTTTTAAATTGATTATGGAATCAACTGTCAATTTAAAATTTGCTGTTTCTTGTTCTGAGTTTTTCGCCTCAAGTAATCTTAAGTAAAAAAAACTCTAAACGCTCAAACTCAGACACCCATCTAGGCTAAACTTACCAAGTTCTCGGTTAAAATGCACTCTACAAATCCCTATGTAATGTCCATATAATTATATCATAAACTACCCTCACCAATAAAAAAAGAAGAGACACTTATCTTATTTTCTAAAAAAAACTTCGACAATTTTTGCTAAATAAAAGCTACTCTACTCGGTAAACTTTCAAAAGGGTATTGTTCAGACTATTATTAGAAAACAATTATTACAGTGTTCAAGAATACTTAGAGGATATATCGTTAATAATATAATAAAGTAAAAATAACCTTTAATTCCGCTATATGCAAAAACGACATAATTTCATTAATAATTAATATTATTACTACAATACAATCAATACAATACAATTAATTAACTATTATACATTCATATTTTATTCTCTAATTCATTATTATTCATCATTATTAATAGATTAGTAATAAAAAGTTTTGTTTTTGGAAATATTTGTACGCCATACTATAGGAGGTATGCTGGAACCAATATTTGTAACAGCTACGAGTATTGTACCATAACCTAACAAATAAACATTTTTGATTTGGTTTGATTTGAACGAATATCTAAATGATAGACTTATAAAGTCATTACTTAAGTACTTGAGACTTAAAGTTTTAATTGATTGATGAATTATTATTACATCTCTGAATAGATACGTTTATATATTTCTATATTTTATAGTAAAGCTTATCTCAGGAAATACCTTTATCGTTATTATATTAAAGTAGTCAATCAACTCGGCCTATCGCAGTCCACTGCTGAACATAGGCCTCCTATGCTGCGCCACAACACCCTGTCCTCCGCCTTCCGCATCCAGTCTGTCCCAGCCACCTTTTTGAGGTCGTCCATCTAGCTGGGGGGCGTCCCACACTACGCTTGCCGATACGCGGTCTCTACTCCAGGACTCATCTGCTCCACCAGCCATCCATCCTTTGACAATCATGGCGAGCCCTCTGCCACTTCAATTTGTTTACTGAAATGAAATGAAATGAATCACTTTTACACGTCATATTTAAAATATAAAAACAAGCTTGGTGAAGTCAACATTTCCTATGTGACTACCCCTGAGAAGAAATGGCGAAAAAAACTCAAGGGTCAAAGTCTCTTTTAAATTCCAGACATAATCTTGGTCAGATCATGTGAGGACCATGTAGATCCGTGTCTGAAATGGTCTTTTGAGGAAAGAACCACACAATTTTGAGTGGACCTGTCCAGTCAGTGCAAGCATTTGTCAGTACACGTGTAGCTCAACTCAGGATTTAAGGAGCTCAACGACTCGACGAACAATACCAAAGAAAGGACATTTGGGTAGGTCGCATAAAGTACTCAAAATAACAGACCATCATTAAAACTACGTGTGAAAGAGGAAAAAGAATAAGAGATAATCTTAAAGAAAACAAATGACCCACATGGTGCTCACATTCACAATAATGAAAGTAATCTAAGTAATACTTTTCAAAGAAAATATTCATGTCATTTTGTATATAATATTTAATAATGTCAATAATTATGTATATAAAACGTTGTATAATTATTAAAATGTCAAGTTTTACGGTTTAATCACAAGGCTTTAAGCAGAGCGAAGATACTCTGCAAGCTATGTCGGTAACTCCGGTTCTTCTACTTTATAAAAATCTTAAATTCACTGACAGACAACGCACAGCCTAAACCGCTGGATCTAGAAGCATGAAATATTGCAAAAGAGTTCCTTTTGTAACGAAGAGACATTTTAAAAATCCTTGCTTAGTGCTCAAGCAAGGATTTTTAAAATGTCTCCCCTAACCTTTTAACAGTCATTACGATTTACAAATCCGACAATAATGCCAATTAAGTAGTCATAGGTATGGTGGTAAGTATGTATATTTTTTATTTTATCTTTTTGAATTTTTTGTCAGTGATTGATACTCGTAAATCTCCAAATAGCCTTTCTAAAGCAAGAGAATACCTACGGCTAACTGTCCACGGACGCGTCATTGGACGAATGCATGAAACCTACAAATGACGATAGGCGTATTTTGAATATTTTCTATGTTCACGCTGCTTCATGCAATCGTCAATCACGGTACAAAACATCTCAGTTTTCTTTCAAATAGCATCGAGAAAGCACGTCTTTTCGTTGTGAAAATGTCAAGTGTGCGTCTCGCGAGTCGGTCGAGTAGTGACATGCTGCCGCGCGCACCGCATGACGAACGCATGACGAGAGGCTGACGCGACGTTGCCGCTCCGTGGACAAAGTTTTGATTGTTTCTACGTAAGATGCAAGCATTCGTCTTGCAATCGTCAATTGACGAAAGCGTGCGGTTTACATGGACAATAGGCCGTAATGGAACGCAATTTTTATTTTTTGAGCTTTAAAATATGCTGGTAAGAATATTCCCTTTATAAAGGGCTAAAGGGGTAAATAGATGATGAAAGTTTGTATGGGAGTTCGCCATTTTTCCGATGGGAAAGCCCAGCAGGCGCACGGCTAGTCAAAAGTATAGTTACAAAAAAATTGTCTGTCTCTAAGACAATTTTTTTAAATTGATTTTTTGTTATAATTAGGTACCGTACACGGCGTACATACATAAGAAGTTATAAAAAAAAAATTACATTACAAAGAGACACTTCTATTTCATTTATTAAAAAAAAACACATTAACCTACATGGGCACTTATGAAACGTCAGCAGCTAGGTGCACAGTTCCAATTGGTTGTTTTCTACGGAGAAGAGCCGGCAAGAAACTCCGTTCTGTTCCGGCTAATCTCCGAAACGGCTAGACCGATTCTGATGTTATAAGGAGTCACTTAGGCTACTTCTATTTTAGAAAAAAGGCACAGCAGCTAGTTCTGTAATAAAATCCCAACTAAAATATTGCATAAAAACAAACTGAATATTTCAAAATAAGTGCCACTGCTAACAGGTACAAATAACGGTACCTATTCAAACAGGATCTTTAACGGACCAAATTAGAGAGACCTCCGGCATATCTTCAGTATTCTATTATGAAAAGGGAGACCGGTAAGCAGATGGGTCTATGTAAATTGGTCGCCTCATGTAAAGGAGACTTCGCTGTTGAGTTTCGTATAATGCCACCCATTAAACTTATAAAGTCAAGTACGATGTGAGCTCTCCAATTTACAAATTGCAAGTTAGTACATACGATTAGATAAAGTTAGAATTGTATGCGAGTCGGTGTCGGTAATTGCTAATTGAATTAATGTTTTAGAGAAATTCAGTTTGGTTATTCAAACTCAAACTCAAAGCATTTATTTCAAATAAACCAATTACAGGCACTTTTGAATTGTCAATGGGTCGGTCAGTCAAAAAGATGAAGCTAGTTCCCCATTCCAAAGCGTAGTAGGTTCCTATGGAGAAGAACGGTCAAGAAACTCCACGGAAACAAAATATTGTTACAAAAAAATGGGTTACATCATTCATGTTGAAGCTAGATATGTGAGAACAATGTATAAAGACGTGTAAGTTAGAAGCGTCCGTAATAAAAACAATTAAAAAAATAAATTAAAATAAGCCGTCGCAGCTAAGAGATGACCAGTCCTAACTGACGGCGCCCGTTCACGAACATGACGCATGGATTAGCTCAACCATTTTGAAGGGATCTTAATGATCCAACACACACGCCACAACCAGCGAGACATTTGAGTGAGCATGACATACTCTCAGCCGCCAGAGCACATTCAAGTTAATAAAAGACATTACCCGGTACATGGTAGCTCTATAGTACAAGTACTCACACCTGTGCTATGCAATTATATAATTCAAGGAGATTGAGTTTATACAATGCAAAGATAGTCTTATAATCTTCAGCAGCTCCAATAATATTTTCAAATGCTAATCAATTAGTTTATGCGCCCTTATGGAGCAGGACCAGCATTGAGCCAAGCATTTTTGTCAGCGATGTAATCCCCCAACTTATAATATGCTTGGCTGCATAGTGTGAGTATTCACTGATCGTAAAACCGGTATACGCCTCTTTTCTGGATCTCTCCAGAACCTTCGATCTGGTTAATTATGATGTACTATGGAGAGAGCTTGAGGATAGGAGTGTTCCGACATGAGGCTCAGAATCCTACAGTACTGGTATGGGAATCAAGAAAATGTTATAGTCCAATGCACTCTCTGAGACATATAGGTTAGAATGCCCAAAGTTAACTTGTAAAATGCAAGCAAACCAGTCTTATTCAATAAAATATACCATTTTTATTTCTTGAGTGACTGTCGTTTGTCGAGTGTGAGTGGCTCGTTGAATATCGGAAGGATAGGCAAGGGAAAATCGTTACCTGCGCCGCCGATAAGTGATGTGACTTGTATCGATAAAATTGTATCGATGCCAATTCTGGTGTTGCCTTTTTTAAATTCCAATAAGATTGTAGGTAATTAGTAGAATATCTTTTAGTTTATCTTGTGTTATGGAGTGTGTGCTACGAGCAACGCTCTTTTTGGCAAACATGGTGATGACAGAAACAGTCTTTTAGTTCATACTAACTTCTATCCGCCAGCACATCAAGTTACTACAAACTGTCAGATTTTCACATTCGATTTTGAACTTAACCATCAATATTTTAAGGTTTAAAATCGTTTGGAGAAAACTGACAGTGGCATGTAGCCAGGGGCCCATGTCTGCTATTTCTATAAATTCGTCACTCCAACACGATCCCATTGTCAGTTTGCTAAAAGTTCCTAATCTGCTAAATTCATAATGGCCGATCATTGGTCGTTCAATGGTCTCGTAATAGAATTGTATTACAATGGCATTGTCATATTGCGATTATTATAAAATCCGTTAGTAGAAATGATTTTCGAAAAACTACTACTAAATTTGAACATTTATTTATGCCAGATTTCATTTATATACATATTTTACATATTATTTATTAGTGTTATAAGCAATCTGAAGTAGTAGGAAGTTGGAAGTTTAGTAAGAAGTTTCATTGGTCATTATGTACGAGATTACCAATTCTTTCAATGGAGTGTCAGTGGCTGACCATTGGAAAGTCATAATGACGTAATTATATTAGTGTATTACCAAACTTGTCAAAATCAACAATTATGAAATCAATGATAGACCATTCTGACACTATTGTAATAGCAGACTTGAGGCCCTGATGTGCTGGCGACTGTACCTTGTTGACATAGGCCTGCACAGTTCGGCTCTTCGCGATAGATATTTAGACATGTTTAATTAAATGGCTAGGTCACTTAAAAGGTAATAAAATATAGTTTTCTGTGCAATACTCGGCTCAATGCTGTAGCTTTAATAGTAGATTGTACATTAAGTGCATAAAACGCACCATTTTACGCGAGTCGTTTATCCATCCGAGCGAGCTTGCAAGCGAGGATGGATATAAAGTAGAGTGTAAAATGGGTTTTATGGACGAGTTGTACACTCTACTTTTCACTTCGATTGCGAGGAAATGAAACAGCAACATGTAAATAAATACTGTAAATTTAATTAAAATTGAAAAATAATTATGGTTCCCGCCAATTAACTTTTTTTTTCAGTAGGTACGTGACATAACACCTGACTTAGGTCGTTACATACTGCTCAGTTATAAAAACATTTTGTTTTATATCTATGATAACTTAACTATAGTTTAAATAATTTAATAAACTAATATAAAAAACTAATTTAAAAAATAATTTATGGACGAAATAAAAAATATAAGTATATTTCATGAAGTTTTATTGTGTACTCTGGCTGTTGGTATCCTTGCCTTGTTCTTAGAATACTAACGAAACGAATTAAAATAAAGAGGTTGTTCTATGAAGTGGAAGTTGTTCGTGTAGCTCTTGGACCGATTGCCTTGGACTTCGACGAAGATTTTACTTTATGCTCTAGAGCATAAAAAGCGACTTTATGTCGCCTACACACGACATAAAGACGAACTTTTAGAGCATGAGAAGTGAAAAATATATTATGTGACCTGATTGGATAACGGAAAGAATTTGGGAACTGACGAAGATATAAAAGACTTTACTTAAGTCGATACGCACATCACTATGCAAGAAGCGGCCCCTAACCTAGTTATGGAGCGATCTCGTTCGGTCAGCTCTTCAATCTCGTGTATAAATCTAGATCCTACCTTGTTTGTGCTAATACTGGACATAGACAACTGTTAGTCTAGACCACACAGATTTTGTTACCTACACACTTGTCTGTGGTTCACAAACAGAATCTCAAAAGGCTATCGAGTAGATGGAAATTGAATGGCTACGGATTTATGTGTACCTAGACCTAGTCATACCTATTATGATCGTGTTTGGATAAGGCTCCTGTATTTTAAAGAAAGAACAGTTGTTTATTTTCATTGAGAAAAAAAGGAATGTTGTATTTTTTTTTTATCAAAATGTAAAACTGGACATCAAATCAAAGTTATTTTGTTATTGATAACTTACGAACATTCCTGTATCCATTCATCTAGTCACATAATAAAAATTGAACTATGCCGAGAAAGATATTACCTATACTCAAAGATCTAGGATTGCCGCTTATACAACCCATTGGTTGCGACAAGCTACTATGCCCCTCGATCTCATAATATTAACAAATTATATCAACCCAAGATGAATCTCACACTCACATCAAACAACAGTTATATCATGTGCATCAAGTTATATAATATATTTTTTTTTAATTTAAGCGTCATTTAATCAAACTACTCATTGAATTGGTAAAAGCTTTTATAGTGTACTTGAGTTTTTAGATTATAAGTTGTGAATTGTTGTGTAATGTCATCTAAAATTAATTAATTGGTACCAAATGTGTGTGAATTTAATTTTATTTCATAATAAAATTAACTAATCGCATGAAATTTATTAATTTCTTAAAATAATAATTAAATAGATAATAATATGTAAAATTTGCACGCGGACATTAAAGGCATAATAAGAGATCGATATAATTTATTTTAAGAACTTTCTGTACCTTATTTATGCAAATAAATGATTTGTGGTGTAGTATTGATTAAAATATGATATAGTATTAATTTTACATGCTTAGTATATCTATACTAATATTATAAAGAGGTAAAATTTGTTTTTAAGTTTGTATGCAGTGGGTAATCTCTGAAACTGCTGAACGGATTCTGAAAGTTCTTTTTGTATTTGATAGCATAGTTCCTGGAGAAGGAACTATTTAACAACACGCTCCGAAAAAAAGTCAGAAAAAACGCTATGTGAAAACAAAGTAATAGCGCGGGTGGGCAACGGGATGTGACACGGAGGGTCGGGTGCCAAAATTTCACGCGGACGAAGTCGCAGGACAGAAACTAGTTAGGTACAAGTGGACGAGACTCAGATTAGAAAAGCATGGCACAAATTCAAACTCAAAGAATTTATTTCAAATTAACCAATTAAAGGCGCTTTTGAATTTTCAAGAGGTCGGTCAGAAAGATGAAGCTATATGCCCATACCAAAGCGTAATAGGTTCCTATGGAGAAGAATTATTTTTAAAAGAGTAACCGTGGAGTTTCTTGCCGGCTCTTCTCCATAGGAAACGACTAACTCGAACCGTGCACCTAGCTTCTGACGTTTCATAAGTGCCCATGTAGGTTTATGTGAAATAAAATATTTTGATTTTGATTTTGATTTTGAATGGGCAAGAAACCACCAATAAATACGGACACTCTTTTAAAGCAAATTATGGTTACAAAATATAGGTTCTATAATTCATGTTGAAATTGTACATGTGAGACAATGAAGAAAAACGTACATTTTAAAAGCGTAATAGAAAGATAAAACCAAACATTTAAATAAGCCGTAGTAGCTAAGAGATGACCAGTCCCTACTGGCAGTGCTCGTTTACGAACATGACGCATGGATCAGCACCATTCAGCTCCATCATATTATTATTTTTTATAGAGCATCTCAGAGTTAACCTTGAGAGGTTGAGACTCTTAAACCGGTTTTCCCTGTGGTTGCCTTAAGCTCCTAACGGAACTTAATGCCTCTAGCCAGGGCGTAAAAACTTATAAACTAAACCACTGCGCGCTAAGGGCACCCCTTGTGAGGTACGAACCTCGGCTTAAGGCAGAGTCGGAGGGAGGATGGCAAGGGACCGACGATGGCTGGATAAAATCAGGGTTATGATTATTATCAGGTGAATTTAAAGCTACAGGCTCAGCTGTAGCGGGTACTGGCGCTTCGCTTACGGGCGAGGGTCGGGGAGGACTATTTAGTCGGGGATTTCGCGATGGGCCTCGACGGCGAGGTCGGAATGACGGTCGTGTATCGTGTGATCTCTTTCGAACTGTACTCGTTTCCCTACTGCTCTCATGGAGGAGAGTTATGGGGTCGTCTTGGTCGGTCAGTGCATGCCGTTGACGGCGGGTCATATTGATATGAGAGGGGTCATAATTGGCGGCCTGAACAACTAGAATATTGCGGTGAGTGGCTGCGGAATCAAAGAAACGCTTTGAAATGCGCTTCATGAATTCATCTTATGGATCAGATAGGGTTTAGCGTGTGCAAAGACTGGACTCGCATAGGTCATGATTGGGCGGATACACGCGGTGTAAATGCGCAATTTGCACCTGAGTGACAATTTGCTTTTTGCATTTAGGACGGAATGATCCAACATACACGCTCTTAGCCGCCAGGGCACATTGAAGTCAATGAATGACGTACCCAGTAAATGGTAGCTGTATGTACACATAGTGCTCACACATGTGCTAGACAATTACGCAAAAGGAAGGAGCATTGATAAGAAATAATAGATGGGCAAAGAATGCAAATGCTGCATTATTATTTGCGGTAATCTATTTATTTATTTATGTATACACAAAATACTTGACAAGACAATATATTAACATAGAAGAGCACAAAGGTACTGCTTATTTCAAAAGAAATTTCTTCCAGCAGACCTGCGAGAGAAAAGTTGGATAAGAAATGTAGACACAGTGTGTAGAAAAGTTAAACAAGATAATTTAAATTAAAACACTTAAAACAAAACTATAACTATATAAAATAAACATACATACAAATACATACACATATAAATACCTACAATATACATCTAATCATTTTTTGAAGTGTATATCGGTACTGTACCTAAATCTTGCAAAATTTGTGTTCAATATTTGATAAAGTATGATGGGGTTGGCGTGTCCGTGTGGATAAAAACCCCCTTATGTCAATAAAGATTTAAAAAAAAACTTACTTAAAAAAATAAATGAAATAATAATAATCTGTAATCATCTTTATCTGTGTATCTATTATCTTATTCAAATTTTAAAAATATGAATTTTCCGTTAGCGCAATATTTTTAAAAGAAAAAGTAATCTCCCAGGTTTTCTAAAATGTATTATAGAATATTTTTCTAAAAACAGAAACACAGACATTGACGAAAATATCGTTCGCAAAATATTTCAAAGATCAGTCGAAGTAAAGTGGTTTCTAAATTATGTGTCCCCAGTGAACTTCTCGAGTTAAGTAAGTTAATAATATTAAGACTATGGATCTATCCACACTTTTATATTATAAGCGTTTGAATGTTCAAATTAAAGAGTTATTGCAAAACGAAATATTTTATAATCTAAATAAATAAAACTGGCCAAATGCGTGTCGGACCACGCATAATGAAGGGTTCCGTAGCTGGTATGAATTTATCCCAAGAACAAACAACGTTGTAGTTGAAAAAAAAAATCTTCCATACGGAATGTATGGGAGAACATGTTTTACAATTGTAAATATAAGTTGGTCGACTATTAATTACTAGATAACTTGTAAAGCCTACTTAGCTGTGATAGCTTTTCTTTTAACTTCGTTGTATGTATATACTATTGCTGTGAATTTTTTCACACATCCAAGTATAACCATTGATCTGGCAGGGGGGACACACTTGACTTTACCAACAAATTGTACTTCAAAGCTTATTATTACGCAAAAAATTAAAGTCGTTTCCCAGCATCTATTTTTGCAAAGTTACTTTTTTTTCTACTTAGTATGATGGGTCAAAATTTTTTTTTTTTTTTTTAATTAAGGATTCTTATAATGATAATAGTCAATTGGGACTAATATGACCTGCATAAAATATTATTACAATTGATATGCCTCCGGATTAGGTTTAAAGTTTCGAATTAAGAGACTATTTTTAATTTTAAAGTAATAGCAATCATAAATTTTCTTTTGACTGAAAACGTATCTCTGGATCATTTGATGTGATGGTATTAATGCCATTATTGGAAAACTTGGTGGTATAATTAGATTAATGAAAAAATATTGAACAGAACATTGAACATTGATTGGTAATTTGCTTGCTGCCTATGAATGAATTGCCAATTCGATATTTATTTTCTTTAGTTAATGGTTCGACTTCTGATCCAGGAACATTTACAGGTAAAATCGGAACGTCTTAGAAAAGTGTGAAGAGAAAGCTGTTGCCAGATTTCAAAATATTCCATGTCAAATGCCACTGATAGACTCGAAAGTATCATACAGAATTGTATTGGCCGCTATATCTGGTGAATGCCCTGGAGACTTAGTTCACAAATCGCCTGGGAAAATGTCTCATGCCAGATAGCTCACGCATGCTAACAGAAATCTTCGTAAATTACATTACAGCATCAGATCCATCCGATAACATATTAGTTTAGCAACATATATTGTCAAAGTATACGCTCCAACATGGTTTGACAGATGGTAGAATAAATTTACGGCAATTAATCTCAAGGCCTTGTTACGTATCACCAGAACTGAAGGCTCCGGTAATACAACGCAACAGTTACTTCGCCCATCCTGAAAATCTACTGCTAGCAATGTTATTAGACTCTGAAAAACATATTAGAGGATTATATCCAGGATAAGAATGCTTGGAAACATGCTGGTCTTGCTCCATAGGATAATGTAAAGTCTAGACAAAATCAAACAGGTTGCTAATTTATGTATAATGTATTATTTTTATGATAAATTTAACTCGCACACTGACTTTATATTTGTACAAATATTGTATTATTGTGTACACATGGTTAATTTATTCGTCAATGCTTAATTTTTTATTGTGGTATAGTAATTTTATTCTAGGTACATCGTCTTCACATGTAATGATATAATTGATGTATACAAACTATTGTAAAACAGCTTAAAAGAGTAACGGTGGAGTTTCTTGCCCATTCTTCTCGATGCGAAACTATCTTTTGGAAGGGGCAACTAAAATCAATTTTATTTCCGTTTAAATTTTGACTTTCAAAACTGCCATATATGTGCCTATTTGAAATAAATGCTTTGACTTTGACTTTGACATAATATAAGAAATATATTACACATAATATGCAGATGATGGCTTCGTGAAAGGTATTTTTCACCCTATATAAATGGTCCTAGATCATGATACATGCTGAATAACCGATTCTCTCTCGAATCTTTTTTTATCTACTACTCAAAATTCGAAGATAAATTTTAGCGTAATTGATTTCTAATAACATTGCTCTTACATTACTTTTAATATTGAATCTTCTTGTGATTTGTTTGTATTATGCTCTAGCATAGTAGGCATGTCGCCTGTATTTAGAGACATAATAAAATTATTTAGTTTCTTCAAAACAAGGCCATGTTAATCTCGAGTTCTTTTGAGAAAACGTACCGATTTATTCAAGCAAGTACCAAATACCTTTACCTGTACCTTTTTATAATCAAAATCAGGTACCTATTTAAAGTCTTTGACGTTCATTTTACAAGTCAGCACGTTGTTTTCTTAAAAAAACGGCCAAGTGCGTGTCGGACCATGCACAATGAAGGGTTCCGTAGTTGGGATGAATTTTTCCCAAGAACAAACTTAGCACTGTAGTTGAGAAACATGCTCTCCTATACAGATTGTATAGGGGAACATGTTTTTCAACTGCAAATTTAAGTTGGTCGACTATTACTCGTAAACTTGAAAACCCTACTTAGCTGTGACAGTTTTCCTTTTAACTTCGTGATACTCGTATATACTACTATCGTGATTTTTTTCACCTATGCAAAACTAACCTAATCAAAACCAAACAAGCAAATAAATGATTTGATTTGAACCGTTTAGCTGGCAGGGGGGGGTCGACACTTGACTCTAACAAAAATTTGCATTCTAAAGCCTAATATTTCAGAAACGGATCCCTCAATCTAAAAATTGTTTTCACAAACCAGCAATATTTTAAAAAGACCCATCCAACAATACCCCACACCATAGGGTAGTCGAAAAAAAAAACATCAACAGGAGGTACCTACCCTAAATAACTATTTTTTTCATGATTATATTTTACCACTTTGTCGGCGTGATTAATATTGTTACAAGCTTGCGGTTCGTGACACTAAAAACTGCCTATTTAAAAACCAAAAATGACACTTCAATTAATCAACACTGATAACAATTCGAACACACTAATTATAAAACACAACTGCACTACTGATCGCACTCGAAGATCGCTTGTATCGTACTTGTCGTTCGACTGTCTCGAGTCGGGTTCCTTACCGGCCTTTTAAAGTCCTTAGAAAGTTCCAGAATCTTGTAGAAACATCTAGAATGTTCGAGTACATACCGGCCCCTACTGACCAGATGTCGAAAGTTCTAGAAAGTTCTAGAATCAAATTCTCTAGAAGAATCTCGAGTCTACTAGTTCTGCTACTCGATACTAGATGGCGCTAGTGGTACTTAAACTTGTGTGGCGCGTAACAATATGTATATCCATGCCAAATTATAGCTTTCTAGTACTAAGAGTCTGAGCTAAGCTGGGGACGGACAGACGGACGGACATGGCGAAACTATAAGGGTTCTTTGTTGACTACGGAACCCTTAAAAGGACAAAGGAATATTTAAATACGATTTTGTTAGTAATCTTGTGAAAAGTCAAGGGCCCGGCCATTTTCTTATTATTAATCGTTATTTTTAGTTTTCCATCGTGTGTTCGTACAAAGGATATTGGACTTACAAAAGGTTTTTCACTCACCCTCGTCACGTTATCGACACTTGTCGATTTTATTGTCGGCCCTCTCATCAATCATGTGTGGGGAAAAAGATGATTTACGCTTCGGTCAAGTGGTTAAGGACTTGGGATAATTTTCATCGTTCTAGTTCTAGTCTAGGGACGAACAGGCTCTGTTCTAACCTAGATTGAAAGGATTTTTTGAAGTGCAAACTTCTTTAGGCACGTTGAGCACTTTTTGGGTGAACAAAAACCATGGAACTCGCGTCATCGTCACCGAACGCTTTCCATGAGCTATATGTATACTGTGTATATATGTGTACTTTTTGGAAGAACAAAAATCATGGAACTCGCGTCATCGTCACCGAACGCTTTCCATGAGCTATATGTATACTGTGTACATTATGTGTACCGTTTGGGTGAACAAAAATCATGGAACTCGCGTCATCGTCACCGAACGCTTCCCATGAGCTATATGTATATACTGTGTACCTATACATATATGTGTACTTTTTGGGTGAACAAAAATCATGGAACTCGCGTCATAGTCACCGAACGCTTCTCATGAGCTATATGTATACTGTGTACATATATGTACTTTTTGGGTGAACATAAATCATGGAACTCGCGTCATCGTCACCGAACACTTTCCATGAGCCTACGCTACTCTAGGCTACGCTGCTCTACGGTTCGCTAAGCTAAGGTACCGGGTTACCCTACACTACACTACACTTTAACACTAGTACTACTACAACAATTACAACAACAATAAAACTTTTATTCGGGTCGGAGACAAATCCAACAATTCAAAAATCATCAAAATTAGCGTTCTTAGCCGTTATAAATAGTGTACGAGTACTAGGCTGACTTGGTTTTATTTATTGAAATTTACATTATTATTTATACCGGATGACATTTTTTACCGTCTCGTAAAAATTTGGGTATACTAGGTGAACGGAGTAGAAGCCTATGGCATAGTTTTTATTATTTTTTCTTTAACCTAGAAAGAAATTGATCTATGGATAAATACCACACATTTGAAGTAAACTTATCATACTATAACAATAAACACAGAAATTTAACAAAAAACATAATTTATAAATAAATACGATAAATAATATTTACATTTAAATCATACGCACCCAAATTTCAATATTTTTATCATTTATTTTAGATTTATTTCTGAAAAAAAAAAAAAAAATGCTATGCCATAGGCTTCTACTCCGTTCACCTAGTATACCCAATTTTTTTCGAGACGGTAAAAAAAGTCATCCGGTATAGAAGTAGGGGTATGTTTAACAAATATACGACTACAAGGCTATAAGTCAAATTGTTTTAGATCTTTACACTTAATAATGATCACTACATATTATAAAACAAAGTCCTCCGCCGCGTCTGTCTGTCTGTCTGTTCGCGATAAACTCAAAAACTACTGCACCGATTTTCATGCTGTTTTCACCAATTGATAGCATGGTTTTAGAGAAAGGTTTAAGTATATAACTTGGTTAAGTTTTTGTATACATTTTTGTATCATCATCATCATTTCAGCCGAAAGACGTCCACTGCTGGGCTTAGGCCTCCTCCAATTGGGGGGGGGTTTGCCATAATCGCCACGCTTGGTAGGCGAGTTGGCGATCGCAGTATGGTGTTAAAAGTGAATAGAGAACGCTGCTGCCCATTCTCTAGTAAGCCCTATAGTCGCCTTTTACGACACCTACGAGAGGAAAGAGGATGGTGCTATTCTTTACGTCCAGCACTACCCGGAACCACATTTTTGTATACATTAACGATATTGTTGCAGGTGTCGGAAAAAAATAAGCAGTCTGGGAGCTTTCTACGAAAACGCTGTCTAAACCCTTTGAGATATAACGATTATGGGATGGGTGGCTAAAGTAAGTAAAATCATCCAAAGTCAAGTAATTTCGACGTTTTAGGGAGTTTTTCGTTAAATCGAGTGGCGTTAAATGGAGTTTATACTATATTTCCTTTGCGCGTAGACAAACTGCCACAGTCAAATAGCTTTTGACAGAACGAAGTATGTCGGGTCAGCTAGTTACATATAATTAATAATGACTAAAACTGTATTAGTCTGTAATGCATGTTAGTCGTTTTTGAGTTCCTAAATTTAAATGGATTTGTTGAATAGTGTTGATGCTTTACTGTACCTAAATGTTTTTATGAAGATAAGTATTATTGCCTTACGAAGTTGACAGATCATATAAACTAAAGCGACACTATCTTCGAAAATACAGTGATAATACGCAATATGTCAACTTTAACAAAAATATATGAATATAGCAATGATTTTTTGCCTTCAGCGTATTTAAAATGGAATGCTAGAAAAAAAGATATGCCAGATTTAGTATTTAAAAAAAAGTTTAAATCGTTCTTCTGTAAAATGCTCTTTTTACAGTTTAGTAATTTAGAGGTATGAGGAACAGGGTATAAAGTTCACTCATACTCTATAGTAAAGGGAGGAGGCCTCCGACCAGACGGGCGTTGTGTCTGGTGGGCAACTGCCCAACGGTTGATGTCGGGATGTTGTATATATGCTAGTCACGCGGTAAACTCTGATAGCGCGATGCAGGATTTGTGACGTCAGGTCTTTGATGCGTAGTTCGCATGTGACGTTGTTGATACCGACACATTACTCCCCTCCGGAGACCGAAGGTCGATAGTGGGCTGTGTCAATGCATATGATGTTTTTCAGGGCCAGTTGTGGTTCAAGTGAGTCGGAACCGGGTGCCGCATAGTTCACGGTGAGTCGGAACTGTCTGCGGTGATTCCCCAGTGAGTCGGGGTGGCGCTGCGTTTTTGATCCAGTGCGTTGGACGTCGTACAGCGCCGGGTTGTGGCTGACTGCTGGCGTCGACCAGGAGAGCGTTGAAGGGCTCTGCTGGTGGACCAGCCGAAAGTGCAGTGTGTTGTGCCATGGTTGCTGATGAGGCTAAGGATGATGACCAGGTATGCGCTTTCGCTGCATGCTGGTGGTCAGGATATCCGTTGAAGCCGTGGGTGCTTGCTGGGTGTGTGACTCGCCGCTCGAAAGCTTGAGGAAGTGATGGATGATGTCACGCTGAAGTAGTTGCACGAAGGCTGCGCTTGTTCGGGGTCACCAATTTAGAGGTATGAGGAACAGGGTGTAAAGTTTACTCATACTCTATAGTGAAGGGAGGATCCTACGACCAGACGGGTGTTGTGTCTGGTGGGCAACTGCCCAACGGTTGATGTCGGGATGTTGTATATATGCTAGTCGCGCGGTAAACTCTGATAGCGCGATGCAGGATTTGTGACGTCAGGTCTATGATGCGTAGTTTACTTGTGGCGTTGTTGATATTGCCACAGTACTTTTGCCTTTCCGGTGACGTTATTATTTTATATTTTATTTCTGCTCATCTTTATCCACTTTAAAACAATAAACATTTTTACAGATAACAATCAATGGCTAGGTATAAGAAAATACGGCCAAGTGCGTGTCGGACCATGGCACACGTAATGAAGGGTTTCGTAGTTGGGATGAATTTATCCCAAGAACAAACTTAACATTGCAGTTGAAAAACATGTTATCCTATACATTCAAGCTAGTATTATATAAAAAGGAAATATTTGATTTTTGTATGTTTATTTATTACGCTTTCATGCTAAAACGGCTGAACGGATTTGGATGAAATTTGACACATGGGTAGACCATGACATGGGTTAGGACATAAAATACTTTTTATCCCGATATTTCTACGGGATCAAGATTAATACGCGTGAAACCATGGGGTGAAGTTAGTGTGAATAAAAATAAAGTGATGGAAAAATCTGTAAAAACGATTTATTTTCGAGGTCCCTTCCCGTCTTTTATACGTATTAAGTATTAGGTGACCTTTCCCAAGGGAATGTTACAATATCTGGAGTCACAAGACGGATTGACCTGACGGTCTAACACAACACCTGTCTAGATCCGTACTACATTTGACGAGGGTAACTCCGAGATAGAAAATATGTTGTAAATGTTTTTCATTCGGCATGGCCCTTTGTTGGACTGTGTCCTATGTTTCTGAAGCTCGATTATCAACAGATTGGGGATATGATACAAAATATTTTATTTCACATATACCTACATGGGCACTTATGAAACGTCAGAAGCTAGCACGGTTCCAATTTGTTGTTTCCTATGGAGAAGAGCCGGCAAGAAACTCCACGGTTTCTTATTCTTCTTCACTTCACTCTTGACAGAGCGGTCGAGGTAACGATGAACTATGTCCAATCGCAGGTGTAGTCGTTGCCCGCCTTCCGATCTCTCCACCTAGATCTGTTAGATGACAGTCGCATTAATTAACAGGAACCTACCGCAGAACCTCCAACCGCGGATTGTATTTGATCGGTCCACGTCATCGGTGACCTCCCGCGTGACCTATCCACTTTGCCCTGCACTACTGTCATGCGTAATGCGATTTGACGCTAATACCTAATACGAATAGCTAAGTTTCATGTTTCAAGCACTGTGCTGGCGCTGCTGCTGCGACTGCTGAGACCCTCAAGCGGCGCAAATACTGTAACCTTATGGATAACTACAGTTTTGAGCCGTTTGGGGTCGAAACGCTCGTGGGCCCGAATGCACGTCTCCTTTTTAAGGAAATTTCTCGCTGACTGGTCGACACTTCACGTGACCAGAGGGCTGGCTCGTTCTTTAGCCAAAGAATTAGCATTGCCATTCAACGTGGCAATGCTGCCAGTCTTCTGGGCACGTTTCCGAGTGACAGAGATGCGGACGAGTACTTCGACGCCTATTAAGTGTCCTTTTGATTTTGTTTTTTTTATTCTGTTTTTATATATTTAGTTTGTTAGTCTTTTAATTTAGTACCTAGTGTTAATGGTTAGTTGCGACATATATTGTATATTCTGTGAATAATTATCCAAATAAATATGTTATACTAATAGCTTATATGCATTAATACCAAAAACCAAGTACTAGACAAAGTCATGGAATTACGTACCTACGTATGTAACAATCTGTTCCGATTAATGGAACTTCGATTCACATTCCTATCATATATTTACAAACATTGTGTATGATTTTTCTAATAGCGACGGATTCCGAACCCAGGTGTCAAATTTCGCAAAATGGCCGTGACCTCCGAGGGGATAATAAGTCAGTGTGTGAGTTAAATTATATTAATCACAGAAAATAAAATTAATATCATAAAAATTATAAATGACTGTGCTGTGACAGACGGACAGACAGACAGACACACGAGTGATCCTATAAAGGTTCCGTTTTTTTTTTTTTCTTTTGACGTACGAAACCCTAAAAACAGTTATTATTACGCACACACAGTTATTTATTTCTGTAAGTAGATTTTTACAAACACTTTTACACGTCAATCATATTTTAAAACTAGATGAGGTCGGCATTTCGTATCTGACTACTCTGAGAAGAAAGACCGAAACAAACTCAGAGGTCACAGTCTCTTTTAAAGTCCTGACATAATCTTGGTCAAATCATGTGAAGACCATGTAGACTGGTGTCTGAAATGGTCTTTTGAAGAATGAACCACACAGATTCAGTGGACCTGTCCATTCAGTGCACGCATTTATCAGTAATCGTGCAGCTCAACTCAGAACATAAGGAGCTCAACGATTCGACGAACAATACCAAAGAAAGGACATTTGGGCAGGCCGCATAAATTACTCAAACTGCCATGATCAGGAAAAAAAAATATATATATATACTGAGAAGAAAAAAATAAAAATAAACAATAAACAATGAAAAGAAACAATCACCTTTGCTCAGTATTCTATGGCTAGGTCAAACATAGGCCGTAAGTAGGTCCCCTGACAAACACGCAACCGTGAGTGAAGTCAATACGGTTATGTTTCTATTTCCTTTTGCGAATGACCATTGCGCTAATGTTTTCGATTGCGTTTTGTCCGTTTTATTTTCAGACTCGGTCTGCTTGTTTTTATGTGGAACTTTAATGAGATTTACGTGTGTTGTGTAATAACTTGTTTATTTTTAAACAAAATAGTGGGATAGTGTTGTAAATCACAGAGTGGTTTTTGAGTTGTTTTAAGCTTCACTAAGTACTGTTTTATATGCAATATGAACGTGTTTATTTTAGCGAATCCGTATCATGAGTTATCGTTAAAAGAACGAGTTATCCAAAAGTATTTTTGTATGATGTGTAGGTAGCAATGTTTTCCTGTGGCATACACTGAAAAAATGCACTCCAAACAAGTGAATTTTTAGCTTGATTGACGATATCTTGTTTAGATTAATCAAAATCTTAGTTAAGTTGATCATCACGACATGATTGCAGCAATAGTCAAATGAATGAACGCTCAAACAAGTTTCTAGATTACCCTTAACATGACATTATTTTAGAAGAGTTAAAAAAGAGACAAGTTATAAATTTTTTAACTATATCAAAGTAAGTTGTGTCAATCAAGCATTTTGATTACTTCAATAAAGATCATTCAAACTTTAATCTAATAATCTTGGTTAGAGCAACTATGTTATGACTTGATTGCTGCAAATAGGTTTTGTGATAACTCCAATCAAGATCCCGTTTCAAATGTCAATCAAATAAAAGTAGTAGCTGTTATCATTGTGCTTGATAGGCTCAGATGCAAACAAGTTACTTAGTCCAATCTAAACAAAATCTTGACTGTGGCAACTACTTTTTTTTTTTCACTGTATGTACCTATATAGTCCTCCTTATCGATTTCGATAGCTAAATAAAGTTGGCCTGCAGTGTTGTATGCAGTGCGCATATCGGTATGGCACCGATAGTACTTCTGCAAGGACGAAATCCACATTGACTATCAGGCAGGTAATTTTCGGCAAGTTTGCTAAGGTGACTGGTGATAATATGCGCAAGAATTTTACCGGCACTAGAAGAAAGTGATATGCCTCAGTAGGAGCTGCAGTCGGAGACATCTCCCTTCCTTTTATACAGCTTACAGATAACCGCATCTCTCCAGTCCTGTGGAACGGAACTTTCCCACACCCTTTCGACTAGATGGTAGAGCCTATTTACAATGTTTTTCTCAAACATGCATGGAAATATTTTCATTATTTTCGAAAAAAGAACACGCGAAGTATCGAATTTATGGACAAAGAAAATCAAATCCAACGCAGGAGATTTTTTTTTAATTTGGAACATTACAAAGCTCCAGCAATATTGTATGAAATGGCGTGCTGGGGTTAATGAATACTCTTTGATTGGATCTCTTATCATTCTTGGCATACCTTATGAATGAATCTACAACTCCTAATGAAGACCCAATTAGCCAAAAAAAAAAAAACAAACCGTGATTAACGCATTCAAAGACACTGAACGAGACAAAATACTATTTATTTATTTTTACTGTTTGTAGGTATTTCTTGTGCGTGTCCCAAATAAAATATGTTTCTTTCTTTCTTTCTTTCTTTCAATAGAGTAGACACATTAATGTCCCTCAAAGTGTTAAGAAAGGAAACCCCTTAACAAAACGGAATTGCAATTTAAAATCGGTCAGTCAGAAAAATGAAGCTAGTTACCCATTCCAAAGCGTATTAGTATAAGGTCATCCCACTCCCAAAAATAAAATTGTCTGTTTCAAAAGTATCTAATAAAAGTGTAAACAAACCATGTTCTGGTCAAACATCCACTTAAGGGAATAAGTAACATAATATTATGTTAGTTATTCCCTTAAGTGGGTGATTGGCCATATTCATTTCAACATTTCAACTTAAGAGGGCTCCCACAGGTCCAATAGCCACTCCTTTAAAAAAATATCTCGTGACTGAGAAGGAATTATGGAAAACGGCTCAATCAGCGACCTCGGTAAGTGTGTCTAGAATTTTCTAATACCTTTTATAAAGTTTCATATTGAGACACTAAACAACAAAATACGATCTAGAGGAATGTGGCCGTTTTTCTTTAGATCGAATTTTGTTGCTTCGGGAATGTGCTAAAGTAGCCCGTTCAAACTTTCTTACGTATTTTGCAATCTGCAGGACAGTTCCAGGTTGTATGTTGATTAAAATAAGATTACTTATCAAGTGAAAAACATCTTTAAGGTATTAGAATTTTGGGTCCTAAGTATTCAAAATGTGTAAATTATGTAAGTGGCACTACAAACTGACATCAACAAGTGCATTTTTTTTACGATTTGTTTACTTTTTAATCAGATATTTTTGGACAGATAATATTAATGTTTTTACGCTATTTATTTATTTATTTTATTTGGTTCACCAACAACTGTTTGCACTAACATCTTGAGAAAAACAACAATTACATAAAGGTAAACACTACACATGAACTAAAATTATGCTAATTTGTAAGCCTAGGTACATGTACAGGGCCTCAAGTCTGCTATTACAATAGTGTCAGAATGATCTCGCCATTGTGAGTATTTGACAGTGTTTGTATGGCAAATCTGTCAAAAACTCACAATGAAGAGATCATTCTGACACTATTGTAATAGCAGACTTGAGGCCCAGTTCACAAGCTAACTTAAAACTAAAGAAAAAAATAGGTAGCCTAAATAAAGACTTAGTTTTGAATGTGATTGGAGTTCCCTCATCGCCTTGATGGGAGGGTCATGGGAAACCGGCACAGCCTTTACGTCCACAACCCTCCCGGCGCGTGCCCGCCTAGCTGGCGGGCCCCGCATGCCCCTCAGCCTGGGGGCGATATGGGAATGACCGGGAACACCTGGCCATTCCCGTCCGACACTGGTGGAGGCCTGTGCAATACAGGCAAGGGTGCCCCCGCACCGTTGCCTGCTGGCCTCCACTTGGGACCTCGCGCCAGACGACCCCGTGTCCAGGCGCCCCTGGTCCCACCGCGACGGGTCAGGTTAGTGGCCCCGCCGCCTACCACTTTTCGGCCGCAGAGGATAGGGAGAGCGGCCAACGCAATACCGACACTCCTCTTCCTCTGCGGCCCCACCGCGTCCGCCATTCATCGGTGGCGACCCCGTCAAGGCCGCGGAAGGTAGGGAGAACGGCTCACCGCAATACCGGCACTCCTCTCCCGCCGCGGCCTCCCACACTCAGCCGCGATGCCGCCCATTCGACATCGCGGCCCGCCTCAGTTGCGATGTCGCCAAAGCGGCACCGCAACCTACGGCCGCTACGTCGTCGGCTTAGCCGCAAAAGCCCTGACAAGCGGCCCCCTCCTCGGGTTCCTCTTAGCTTCACCGTGGCCCTCCAAGCCACGGCTACTGAGCCCCCCCGCCTCGACAATGCGGGAACCCACCGGGGGGGCAACCTTTTTTTTTTTTTTTTGTTCCGGGGTGGAAAATCCTCATGGATGTCCTCCGCCCTGGGGCGGGCGGAGGGGTCTGTCAGACTCTTACTGACTAAAAACCACCCCGGTGTTCCGTCTCACACCTACGCTGGGGGTCACGGGAACGAACATACTTCCGCGACCCCCGACTGGTGCCGGCCCGCCACTGCAGGCCTCTCCTCCGGTCGAGGGGGGGAGTGAGGTGTTTGACTCCCCCCGCGACGTCTCAGAGGGGCGCGCGTGGAACACTACGCGCCGCCACCTCGGGTCCGATATATGGGGGGCGACGGACGTCCCCTAGTCCGTCGTCCCTGGACCCATTTAGGGGGGCTGGAAGAGGGCGTTGTCCGCCCTCCGCCGACGCCCGGTGCGCCTGCTGCGGGCCGGGTTAGTGGATGAGATCTCCCTTTCCCGTTCCGCAGCCTCCTTCTGCGAAATTACTGTCTCGCAGAAGGAAACCACCGCGTCCCAGGACTCCTCGCCGCCGACCATCGAACGAGCGACGGCCGGCAGCGAGAGGTCACTGCCTACTCCAGAGATGAGGGCAGCGCTCTGCCAGCGTATGCCACGCCGTGTCCTCCCGACAGTCGACGCAGTGGTGACACCGGGCGTCCGGCTCCCTGTTTATGCGACACAGGTACTTCCCGAAGCAACCATGCCCCGAGAGCACCTGCGTCACCCGAAACGACAGGGAGCCGTGCCTCCTCCCGAGCCAAAGGTCGAGCACCGGCCGGACCGCCTCGATCGTACCGAGGCCGGCGGTAGGGCGTGAAAGCCTGTCCCGCCATTCCGCCACCAGGACCTCGCGAAGCTGTGACCGACGCAGCTCCACATGTCGCTGCATCAGCCACTCGCCCCGCGCCCTCGCTTCCTCGCGCCACCGATACAATGACGCGAGTACTTTTGCCTCCAGGTTCCAGGGCGGGGATCCGGCCAGTGACCGGGGGGGCAACCTAACCTAACCTAACCTAACACCTCTGATAAACAACTCAAGATTTTAGATTTCTGCTTAGTCAGAGAATCAAAGTGGAAATCGATTAGATCGCTGCAACTATTCAAAACCCTACAGAACCTAGCTCATGGAGACGTTAGTTCTTCAAACATTTCACCAATGCCCAACCAACATTTATGTATCTATCTACAGCTTCTAAAAAACTCAGCAAGGCTAAATTATACGCCTCAGGTGCGCAGGGAACTATTAAAAAGGATTTTTCTCTAATTGGGGATGAACCGGCAGATTTATGAATGAATGCAAATTATGTAGAAATGCTGACACGACATTTAAAATATGAGAACTTTTATACTTGAGAGATAAATTCAAGGCTCCGTGCGGTTTGCATCTGTTTTTTGGGTTCCGCAGTCAACAAGGAACTTAGGGTTCTGTAGTCAACAAGAAACCCTTATAGTTTCGCCATGTCTGTCTGGCCACGGCTTACCTCAGAGAGTCTTAGTACTAGAACTATGTAATTTGGCATGTCACATTATCGGTCGGCATGATTAATGTGGTACCATATTAATCACGCCGACCGATAATGTGGTTATTAGATTCACTATTTTATATTTTACTCGTCTATCCCATGGTGTGGGGTATCGTTGGTTATGCCGTTCAATATTGTGAAGTAATTTTTTTTTTTTTTTTCGATTCTAGCATCCGTTTGCGAAATATTAGGCTTGTTAATTAGAGTTATTTTTTGGCAACCAAATGGTTGATTTTGGATCTGTGAAAAAATACACGGCAGTAGTATACCTTATAAAGAAGTTAAAAGGAAAAAACTATCAAGGAAAAGGAGGTTTTACAAGATAACGATTAATCAAAAAAAAAATTTTTGAATAAAGAAAAAAAAAAGTAGGTAATTTTGAATGTTATGTTACAAAATAAAAAAAATATAAAAATCGTTAACCAACTTAAATTTGCTGTTGCAGAATTGACGGTCAAATATGTATGGGAGAAAATGTATTTCGTTTGTTTTTGGGTTAAATTCGCGATTGCGCGACACGACACGACTCTAGCAGAACAATTTCTAAGTAATCTTGATGGAAATTGTATTACAACGTACATGCCGAGGGTGCAGTTACTGGAATCGCACCGGAACGTCAACTTCAAGGCGTTCATCGTGCGTGTTCCGAATCTGTATCTGCCCGTCGTGATGGATGAAGACTTTTGGCCGCAGGACGTGGTGTTCCGTCGCTTCCGCGGACAAGTTCCACAGGACAGTACAAAGTGCAGCTAGTGCTAAGTGAAGTACTAAGTTTTATATTAAAATATGTATGTTTAGGTTAAGGTATATTTCTATAGCCTATGTTGCCTGAAATAAATGGTATTATTATGACGTTTATTCAATTTTTTTTCATATAAAATACATTTTTAAATATTTCTTAAAAATAGATATAAAAACATTTAAAAATATAAAATATAGTGGTCCGCCGGTGTCGGGAGCAGGGTCCAAGCTACCGGTGGTTAGGGCTGCAGAGACAGGAACCTCCTCACAATACGAGCCGTATCAAGGAGTACTGCCTTCTGAATCAGGCTCTTGATCCAACCGTCTAACGAAAGCCTCGAGAGATGTTGATCGAGGCTTTCGGCCATCAGGCCATTGGCCGTCACGACAATCGGCACAATGATAGCTGAGCTCACATTCCACATGTCAACAACCTCGTGTGCTAAGTCGAGATACTTTATTTGTTTCTCTTTCTCAGCTTTCACGAGGTTCTCGTCATGTGGAATGGTAACATCAACTACATTGCGCGGCGCGCTAATCGATCTATCACCACCATATCAGGCTTATTGGCAACAATAGTCCTGTCAGTAATGATAGACCGATCCCAGTACAACGTGACATGGTCATTTTCAAGAACTGGGTCGGGCACATACCTGTAATACGGTACCTCAGAATCCACAAGTTTATATTTCAAAGCAAGCTGCTGGTGAATAATCCTAGCTACTTGATTATGTCTGTGCAAGTACTCGCCGTTAGCCAGACGAGAACAACCAGAGATAATATGTCTGATGGACTCACCCGGACGGTGGCATGCCCGACACACGTCAACCGTTCCGTCCTTCATAATATGTCTTCGGTAGTTATTCGTCAAGATAACTTCGTCCATAATTGCACAAACAAAACCTTCAGTTTCCCCGAAAAGGTCACCAAAACGTAGCCAGGATACGGACGCTAAGAAATTTACATCTGGCTCATGGAGAGCCCGGTAAAAGCGCCCGTGAAGCTCCTTGCTTTGCCATACTTTCCTGCGGTCATCTGTAGTAAGTATTACAGGTTTGCGCCAGTTCTCTTTAGCCATGGACAGCGGGGTGAGCCCCTTGTCCACTGCGACCACATCACGGTGCACACCCACTTCGGCTTTTAAAAAATATTCTCTGAGGCTGCACACCTCGCGGTTGTGAAGGGTCTTCGCATTTAAAAATCCTCGACCCCCGCACTTCCGCGGGATGTACAGTCTCATCACCGATGATCGTGGGTGATGCATCCGGTTTGCGGTCAGCAGTGTACGGACCCTCCTATCCAGGGCTTCGAGTTCAGTCTGAGTCCATTTGAGTATGCCGAAAGAGTACATCAAAACCGGCATGACCCAACCGTTGAAGGCGCGCACCTTATTTCCGCCTGAAAGAAGGCTAATTAATACCTTCTTCAGGCGACCAAAGAAGCGTTCCCTCAACGATTGTTTCATGTCAGCAACGTTGATGCCTAACGCTTCCGACATACCCAAATACTTATAGCTTTCGGATGAGGAGAGGGATCTAAGGTGTATGGAATCCGAGAGTTGAATTCCCTCAGATTCCATAATCTCCCCTCGCTTTACATGCATGACTGCACATTTGTCCACACCAAATTCCATCCTGATGGCGCTACTGAATGTTTCAGTTACCTTCAGTAGCTCCATCAGTCGCAATTTGTTGGGGGCAAAGAGTTTCAAGTCATCCATGTAAAGGAGGTGAGATATGACCTGACCACCTCTCCTCAACCGATAACCTAGACCTGAATCCTCCAGCAGGGTGCTTAGAGGATTCAGGGCTAAGCAGAACCAAAGTGGACTCAAACTGTCGCCCTGAAATATTCCCCGTTTAATCCATACAGGTTCATCATTCCCATGAATTTGTCGACATCCTGGATAGCGAAGGACCGTCCTCCATTGCCCCATACATGACATCAGGAAGGTGCGCAGAGTTGTATCTATCTTGTACAACTCCAGCACCCTCATGAGCCATGTATGTGGCACCGAGTCGTAAGCCTTCTTATAGTCTATCCAGCATGTCGACAGATCCCTGCGGGATCGACGAACCTGTTGGCTTATGGCCATGTCGATGAGGAGTAGCTCCTTAGTACCGCGGGACCCGTTCCTACATCCATTTTGAGAGACAGACATGATGGAATTACTGTCAATGTGTATATTAATTTTCGTTCTCAAAATGGATGTTAGAAGTTTATAGACCGTCGACAAACATGTGATCGGTCTATAATTCTTGGGTTCCGCGGGACTACCTGACTTATGGAGCAAGTGGGTAACGCCAGTTGTTAGAAACTGCGGTAGCGACCCAGACTCTAAAGATGACTGGAACTGAGATGCCAGGCAAGTGTGTGAACTACTTAACCATTTTAACCAAAAGTTGTGCAGTCCGTCCGGTCCCGGCGATTTCCAATTTGGTAACGGACGAACTGCTCTAGCTACGTCTAATGGTGTAATTTCTAGTTTGTCCATTTCTGGTATAGTTCCACACACTCGCTCGACATCCCGAATCCAGTCAGCCTCAACGTGACAGACGGGCACCGACCAAATGCTGCGCCAGAATGCATTCGTAGCAGCATCATCCGGGCGGCACCCCTCTGTCACATTTTGTTTAGGTCGCTCCCAAGCTCTGTATACCCACCTCTCATCGCTCTGGAACATGCGGTTCTGCGAGTACCGATCAACCCGCCGCTTATACCGCCGAATACGGCTCGCCCATGCACAAACTTTCTGCTTCAGGAAGTCGATGCGCTCTGTGATATGGGTCATGTATTCTCGGGGGCTGATTCCAGTCCCCGAGAATGCCCGCCTTACAAAGCGCATCACTCGTGGTCGTGAATTACCCTCCCTGAAGCAGTATAGTTTGCCGATGAGTACCCTGGTCTCATCGATACGACGCTCGATCCTGCACTGCCAGGCTGGTACGGCAGGTTTTGGTCGAGTAGCTCCGTCACAGTTTGGGAATTTGACATTAGCTAAACGACATGCCGCAACAGCCGCGCAATACAGGATCGAGTGTGTATCAACGAGATCCTCGCTGCTCTCGAAAAAAATCTTAAGCTGCGAGTCCAAGGCACACACCAGCGCCCTATTTTTCTTATGCATAGGCAAGCGTGGTAATCGGGGTCTAAGTTCGGTTAGAGTGGACCTATACTCGCGAAACGCATCCTCCAGTGCGCTCCTCAATCGGGCATTGTACTGGCTACTTACTGTGGCAACCCTATCATCCTCCTCTTCAACACCATGATTGGACCGCGGCGGGATTGCATCCATAATTGACGCTTGGGCCGCGGTTTGTGCCGGAGTTAAGACGATGTGGTTGCTCAGTACCTCTGAGCGCAGCCTATCAAGTGCGGCATCGTCCAACCTATGATCGCGTTGGATGACCCGCACCTGATCCGACAGTCGTTGGGCCGAGACGTTGACGGTTGGCTCTAGTTCCTGAAACAGAGACAGCATCCTAACACGGTACGCAGTGAGGTTAGTGTATTATTATTATTATTATTACCAGAATCGCGTCGCACCGTCGTCACGTCGCGCCTGTCTGCTGGAGCCTTAACATATGTAAATAGTATGATAAAAAATATGTGTAAAATATGTTTTTATTGAACCCTGCCAGTTCAATAGTTGGCTTTGAACCGTGGCATAGAGATACTGAATTTAGACTAACACAGCTTACTGGAATAAAAGTTACAGTTACAAAGTAGAATGCTTTTTAAATATTTCTATAACTTTGATGTTGAAACTTTGTAAAAATGAGAATGTCGGACAAAAATTACATAACAAACACATGAGTAGAAATCGTACATTCAGGTGCATATTTACCTAAAGTTTGAGTTAGAGTTGACTAGTATGGAGTGCGCTTCGGTACGGGAAAAGTGTCGGATTCCAGGACCGACGAATTTTGAAGAACTACTCTTTTTTACTGTGTATGCTATAAATTTTATACACACAGTTATTTATAAAACCCCGCGATCCCAGGAAACAAATATATTTTAAGAAGCCGCTTCCATACTCGGTACCATTTGGCGGAAAAAATCGTACTATAGGTAAATATGCATCAGAATATCCGATCCCTACATATGAGTAAAATCGTATAAATAATAAACAGTAACGTGTCACTTGACCACCTCGTTTTGTTAATGCATCTACCATGTTTTGTCTCTGCATCACCCAAAAGTAGACTGGCAGAAAATGTGTATGGCATTACGTAAGTCCACCTCTGTAATAGTATATTACTTACCAAGGGCAGTAAAAAAAAGAAAGCCCTCTATCGCATATTTACAACCCTCGCTTGTTAAACTGCCCGTGATGAGTACACAATTTTACGTCTTCATCTGGCCACAATGAGAGTTTTACTGTACGCGTAGCGTGCGGTAAATCTCACATTATGGGCAGGTGTGACGTAAATATTTTTGCGCATACCTCCACCTTTACACGTCTAGCGAAGATGTTATACTCGTGAATCTATTTTAGGAATTACATTTTTGTTTATACGAGTACAACAACATATTCCTATAAAATAGATGCTCCGGCTATACCTAGTTAATTAATTAACTAAATAATTTACGTTACATATTGAACATTTGCAACAAACACATCAGGCTTCTCGTCCAATCAGTGCTGAGTAAACTACACACCGATACACAAACAGCGGGACTAACTCGGGAGCATTGTTTGTGGCTGGACACAAATCCAATTTAAACTGTACTAGCTTTTCGTTAAAATAATGTTGCCTGGTTTAAACTTAAAGTGTGAAAGATGATATGTCTAGAAAGGGAGTGACTACTGAAATGGCGACTAACAGAGAAGGGGATATTATTAATTGCACATTAAAACAAAATTATCACCTATCAGTTTATTTCCATTATATCTATACCTTTTCACATCATATAAATTATTTCACTACAAATAAATTAATCGGGAGTTGGGGCACCCTGACTCGGACAGGTTAGGTTCGAAGGGAATGGCGGGGTCTAGCGAGCAAGCGAAGCGAGCGAATTATTATTAGGTGGTATTTGTTAAAATATCTATTAGTTTATTTTATTTGTATATGTGTATTAGTATCAATAAAACTATATAAATTCTCTTAATCAAGAAGTTAGTATTTTTGTCATTATTTTTGTACCCTACCACTGTTTTTTATATTTAACCCAAAGGTTGACTGGTAGAGAATGCCTTGTGGCATTAAGTCCGCCTATGTACCACTATTGTACATTAAGTTTAAATAAATAAACAAAGGCCCCGCCATTCCCTTCATGGTTTTTTTTTTTCGTCATCATCATCATCATCATTTCAGCCGCACCCAATTGAAGGGGTTTGCCATAATCGCCACGCTTGGCAGGCGGGTTGGCGAGCGCAGTATGACGTTAAAAATGCATAGAGAACGCTGCTGCTCATTCTCTAGTAAGTCCCTTAGTCGCCTTTTACGACACCCACGGGAGGAAATGGGGTAGTGTTATTATTTACGTCCGGCACCACACGGCACGTCTTTTTTTTTAACCACTCAGAAATAGAATCCCCGCGAAGCGGGGGCCCGTCGACTACTCATTATTATTGCTTGGAAACAATTTCTACCCGCTTTGATGTTTACGTCTTTCGGTGTCACTTTTGTAGATAGTTAAAAAGCTTTACTTTACGATAAATAGCGTTGGGCCACGAATATAAATTAATATTAATTGTTGCTTATTTAGTTAATTTTAATTGGAATTCGGATTATTTTTGGATACAAAAAGTTTTTTATATTTTTTATTTGTGTTTATGGGTAGTATTTATCCATAGAGAAGCATGGAAGAAAACGACATGTTGCGCAAACACAAATCAATTGGGATAAGGGCAGGAAAATGATAATAATAAAGAATAAAGAATAAACTTAAACAAAAATAAAATAAATATTCTGTGTAGTGATCAAATATGATGTGATGTATCCGAGTGTGATGATATATGGCTATTTCTAGCTCCCTTCGGGAGTGACTACCGAGATGACAACTAATAGAGAAATGTATGGAAGAAAAATACATGTTGCGCCGTCCCCAAATAAATTGTGATTAGGGCAAGAGAATGACGATGATGTATATGTGTGTGTGTATGTGACTAAATTGGGTTTCACTATGGTTTTCACCCTAAGGTGAATGTCAGTTGCAAGCCCAATGTAAAATAATAAAATGGTAAAGCCAACTATACCTACCGACTATACCGAAGGTCGACTATACCTAAGTGTTAAAACATAATCTCACTATAATTCTATTATTCTACTATTCTTTCTACTAATCTACTAATATTATAAATGTAAAAGTTTGTATGTTTGGAAGTTTAGACTTTTGTTACGTCTTAATCTCGGCTGAACGGATTCGGATGAAATTTGGCACACAGAGAGTTTATAACTTAGGTCGTAGGTTAACACTTAGGATACTATTTATCCCGATATTCCTATGGAATCGAGATTTATGCGGATGAAACCGCGGGGCGCAGCTAGTAGCACATAATTTGTAGTCGGGCGAGGTTACAAAACTTCACGAAGGAGCGGTATGAAATAAATTACCATGAAACTTATCGTAGCCACGTGATAGAAATTACTCAGGAGCGGGACAAATTACGCTGACAAAAAATCTGTAAGTATGCCTTCATTAGTTAATAATAATAATAATTTTATTTCTGAAAGACTTTATTAGTCATCATTTATTATACTCAAAGTCACATAAAATTGCAAAATAAAGAGGTTCTATTTTCTTTTAAGTACTGATTTTAAGAAATAATAATTAAAAAATAATCATACCGTAATTATTTTTATAAATTTTAGGTTTTAAACAAAGTTATTAATAAAAGGAGATTTTCTGGTATAAAATATTTTATGATACTGGTAACAATGCAGGAGATCCAAACATTTTCACATTTTTTAATCTTCAACAACACTAATATTACAACTCTCATAAATAGATTCATATTGTAAGTAGCATATCTAGCCACATTTTGGATGAAAACGGCTGTAAACTGTTTCGATTGGAAATCGATTTTGGGACGCCTACGTCTAGCACTGGGCTTAAAAGGGCTGATTATGACTATCATATACCGTGTCTCCGACACACTACAAAAAACATTGTGGCAACGGTATTTTGTTTGCATAGTTCTTATAATTAATTCACTTTAATTTTATCGATGATTATTTACAAAAACATTTAATGATAAAATGTTTTGCACCACTGTCCTTTCATTTTGACAGTGACATTTTTTGACATTACTTTGTTTACATAAATTATCTGAATTAGAGACTTCAGGTATAGTAAAAATTAACCTGAAAGATGGTATTTATTTATCAATGTTAATTGGTAAGTGTTAATAAAAATATAATAACCTAAACTAAATAAAACTAATTACAAAATAAACTAAAATATGGCGTCGAAAAATTCCTCCGCATCGCTGTCATCAGGTAATGTTCCCAAGAGACTGGCAGCATTGCCACGCTGTCTGGCAATGCTTAGCTTCTGGCAATGGTGAAAGTGTGTTGACACTTCCCGTGACCCAAGGGGTGGCTTTCATCCTGGCATCGTGGCCTTTTGGAGATTTCATTGAAAAAAAAAACAAGAGCACTGGGACCCCACGGCCTGAGGGTTTCAACCCCTAACTGCTCGAAAATATAGTTACCGATAAGGTTACTATACTTTCGCCGCTTGAGGTTTTCAGTGCCAGCACAGCACGCCGAGCCAGGAAGATGGGATGCGCAAGAGTATCGACACACGTTGCGTCCCACACTAAAGGCCTACCCACCTTCCAAGGAAATAAAGACATGCCTTCCGGTCTCTTGCCATCGCCGCGTGACAAGCCATTGGGTTCTAATACAGCTGGAACGCCGACGGAGACAAGAGCTCGTCGGATGATGTCATTAATGTTTGCGTGCCGCGCTAAGCGAACCGCACTGCGGCTGCAGAATAGTCCGTGGTGTCCTAGGCTATTGACAACCTCGCCACATTGACAGCGATGGGGAGAATAACAAGGAGCTCCTAGTCGTAGGGAAGCAGCGAGGCGGAAAGTAGTGTCGTCGAACAAAGTGCCTATGTTCGACGAAGGTATTGCATTAAGCCAAAGACCCGACTCCCACTTACCCACAGTCAGCAAGCGCGCACGGTCCGCAGAAGTAGCAGACGTGTCAAGTAAATCATTCTGTAGTACCCTACAGAGGGGCCATCTCACCATCTCTGCGAAGATGGAATATCTAGTGGGTCAGAATTCGGGCAAGCAAGTCTCCAGGCATCCATTGCCTCGGTGAAGCATGGCGCATCAAAATTAATCAGTGGAGGCTAGGATTTTGCCTGATTAATTTCTCAGTGCCGTGGACCGAAGAAATGAAAGCCGGTAAACTAATACTAGAAATTTTGCGAACGCTGAGGCCTCCCATACGAATGGGAAAAGTAGCTTGAGCACAAGCTCGTTCGTCCTAAATTAACCTTACTATATATGTTAGTAAACATGCACGTTTGACCAATAACGGACGAGCGGGCAATCTAATTTCCCCGCAAGGACTAAGTGCGAATTTCACCAATGAATCTGAACGCGACCAGAACATCTAAACTAGAGCTGTCAGTATCAATATTCCAAAGCAAATAATGACACTGACGGCTCTAAAACGTGGTTTATGTGCTAATCGCATTCAGTTTCATTGGTGAAATTCGCCCTTAAGCATTTAGTGAAAGCTTTAAAACACATAGGGGTTTATTTATAAACGCTGCTTAAAGTTAAGTAATGATTAGCGACTGTTTAACCATGCATTTCTGATGTTTTAACGTCACTTAACTTTAAGCAACGTTTATGAATAAACCCCATAAACTTCTGCTTAGCCTCGTGCAATATCTACGCATCCGGGTTATCAGTTCTTTATTGAATTTGTTTTCAATCTCAACTTTATCAGATTATGTATATTTTTATCGAGGCATCGTTACCGATAGGCTCAACGGTAAACTCAGTTCCAGTGTCTACACAGTTTGATGGAAATATTGGCGAGTAAAACCTTGAGGCCAAGTGAACGGCACATTCACTATAGATACCAATCATACCCTTCTTTGCAGTCGTGTAAAACCATACAAAATAACATTGTTGATGGCCAAAGTTAAACCGTGCAATTTAGAAGTACAAACGGCTTCGCTAGATCAAACAAAATGTACAGGATAATTCATTTATAGCAAGAAAAAAATACAGGGTAATTCATTTATCGCAAGAAAAAATACGGGAATATTTTTGCATTTTTTGGTATCAATGTCGTTAAAATTTACGTAGTTGGTTCCAGTCCAATTAGTGGACACCCCAGGGGTCTCGAACTTTCCACACGTTTGTCCTAACATCGACTCACACGGTACCCAATTTCGTGAATGCTGCAATTAGCAAATAGATTTCATTGGTTTATTTGTGATCCCGTACCCAAATTAATGAAGGCACTTACGAAAGCGTTGATCACTTTTAAATTTTGTCGTGTTTTGTGTATTATGTACGTCGTTGCATAATTTTGAGGTAGCCATTTTCATACTATAAAAAAATTATTAGAAAGTTCAAAGTCAGCCTATAAAAACCTTGATAGAATCAGTGAAACACTATTCCTTTACCAGGCTTCAAAAAACATACAAAAAAATCGTGGCCTATCTTCCTGGCCCAATATTCCAGATAAAACGTGGCGCCGTCTTCAATCAATTTTACTATGGAATTTCTGAAGGCGTATAATAACTTCGGTAAGCATCTTAAAATAGCTTATCTGATGTTAACTTAGTAGGTACTGACGATGACGGCAGAATTATTATAAGTTTTTGACAGGACCATTAATTGTTGACAGAAAACAATCAGAAACTTAAAGGGGACGCTGCTTTGATCTTTCGAATTTCAATCAAAATTTCAATCAGTGTAGATATGTTTTGAGTTAGATTTTTTTGTTTCTTTTTTGAGTAAAACATATTATGCTTGTCAAATTTTGTATCACTAGTGAATAAACATCTATTTTATCTTACCCATTTCATTTGTTTTTGACTTATTTAAATCATGAGGATTTCAATTACTCTTATCTATCCGAAAGTACCTTATGAGAAATATTTAATTGCTTCTCTAAAAACATACTGATCTTCAATGATGTTCGCTTTTAATAAACGTGTGTCTAATAACTTATTGTTCTTTTAATAAATGTGCCTCTTATTAACATTCTGGTCTTTGCTCAAAGTGGGTTACAGCAACTAAGCTAAGAGCCCCGACCAGATGAGTTAGGTTAGAACTGTGAGGAAGCGCGCGCGAGCAGTGGCAGCGGCCGGTGAGCGCTACATCCAAGTTGGTCGCAGTTAATTGGCTATTTATTATTTTAAGACAACAACATAGAATTTATTTGAAGTTTGATTAAATAGATAGGATAATATAGAATACTCTTTATTATGTACAACATAAAAATTACAGATGTAAATGTAGAACTGTTACATAGGGTGTCACAATGGGCGGTCTTATCGCTAAAAGCGATCTTTTACAGACAACCTTTGGATGGACCAAAAAGTAGGAGGAGTGACAATACTGCAGGTAGTCGTAAATAATGATGGTAGTAGTACTAAATACGTATCTTTCCTTAATTCATTTTCAAATCACTGCGCGACTGGAGATTAAAAAGTCAAGACGCTCAGCAGGCGCACCACTACACCAACGAATCAGTTAGCACGACACACATCAATAACGGCTAATTCCATCCCAAAACCGACATTAGAATGTTTTGGGACTCCATGTTAGTTTGGGACGAAATCCACGTGTTTTACTTGGTATTTAAGCACTTTGAACATAATGATTTCGGTTCCTTCGTTGTTTCAAACTTTGTTCTTTAAGTCTCATTGTGAACACGAGCAAAATTTAAGAAGTAAATTACACTTCTGAAGACGGTTCTTTCCCGATAAATAGGATAAGTTTGAAAATTATTGACATAAGAAAAATTTAGGAAGTAAAATATACTTTTTAAGACGGTTCTTTCCCAATAAATAAGAATCAAGTTTGGAAAATAGACAAAATTATACACCAGACTGTATCATTTTGTTTATTTTTATTTACACATTTAGTGTTAATGTGGATTATCTATTATAATAAAGTCAATGGATGGTTTGAATGAAAAATTATATGGCTATAAAGGTGAGTACCAATATTGCGGTTGACTGAGATGTAAAAAAGAAACAGAATAAATAAGAATGACTAAAACTACGAAGGATGAAAGGAAACATTTACGGCAGGAGACTAATGTTAAATAAAGTAGTCTTATGGATCATAAGCAATTTGTTTATATATTTTTATATAAAAATACTACCTAATAGTACATATTTATTTAAAAATAACAGAATAGTAGATGAATCACAGTAACTTGAAACCGATAAACACCAAAATAATTGAACTGTATATCAGTTGGTAACACTCGTCCGTCGCTTCCGAGATCCCGAGCAAAAGTGACCGAGGTGCGCAAGCGCCCCTCTAAACACACTGGAGCGTTTTCTCGAGCATTTCTATTATATAACGTTCTTACGCATGGTATGGTTCTGACAAGCAAAAGATCAATTTAAAAAATCATTTCCATGTGATGTTACGTTCTTGCGAATGGTCGACACAGTGTTCGAAGATTAGCTCACGGCGAGTGATAAATTTACCTGTAACATTCCCTTCTATTTTGCGTTTACTCTTCATAGAAATGTCGGATCTGAAGGCTCGATGAAATGCTACACAAATTCGCTCGTTTGTTAGCAAAATCAAATTGTAATAAAGCATCAAGCGTCGTGCTCATTGTTCGGTTCCTGAAAAGGTGACACATTAGAGCGGCTTGATGTTCTGTTACAAGTAAATGCTCTATACCCAGTCTCAAATTCAGATAATTTATGTAAACAAAGGGGATAACATATCAAAAAAAAATATCCTCGTAATGGTAATTCCATACCGTAATGATTTTTATAAATCTCTGTTTTTAAACAAAGTTATTAAAGAATGGAAATTCTCTGGTATAAAATATTTTATGATACAATGCAGGAGATCCAAACATTTTAAAAAATTTTACATCTTCAAAAACACAAATATTACAACTCTTATTCATAGATTCATATTGTAAGTAGCAATCTAGCCACATGTTGGATGAAAACGAATGTAAACTGTTTCGAGTGGAAATCGATTTTGGGAGGCTTACGTCTAGCAGTGGACTTAAAAGGGCTGATTATGACGATCATATGCCGTGTCTCCGACACACTAAACAAAACATTGTTTAGCAACGGTATTTTGTTTGCATAAATATTATAATTAATTCTCTTTAATTTAATAGATGATTATTTACAACAAAAAAAATTGGTTGTCTGTAAAGTTGGTTTACGGACGATAGTTTAACGTGACAACATCATAACAAAACATTGATGCGGCGCAAGAGTACAATGAGCGTAACGGGACAATTAACGTAACGGGACGATGAGCGTAACGGGACAATGAGTCATCCTTTTCCGTGCATGCAGCCGGCGTTCTTCGATTTATTAGACGTTGTCACGTCAAAAAATTTATAAAATGTTTTGCACCACTGTCCTGTCATTTTGACAGTGACATTTCTTGACATTACTTTGTTTACATAAATTATCTGAATTTGAGACATTGGGTATTTTTTTTTTTACACACAACGGGGAAGCTCTTGGCCTTCATCTCACCTGATGGTAAGTGATAATAAGGCCGAAGATGGAAGCGAGCTTCACCCGGAATTCTCAACCACAGAGGAATAGTCTATACTGACCTTTACGCTGTATCGCCCCTTCCACTCGCTGCATCACAATGGTCACGCGATATGCCTGCCATCTCACTTGAGAAATCCTCTAATAATAGAATAGTTATCGTAAATCTTATTCAATTTCAAAATTGATTTCCAACCATAGAACCTTTATAGATTCATTTGAATAATTGGATCAGATTCGAATTCCCGGAGTGAAGGCTTATTATTATAAGTATTCTAATCATGTCCCTAAACGATCAAGATAGACCGGTTTTATACCGCTTGGATCTCGATTTAGGATCTGTATTTTATGCACGTAATCGAGAGCTTGATGATTGATTTTTCAGTACCTTGTTACACTTCACTTGTCATTTTAGATATTCTGACCTTTGACTACCATATGCGAGATGCTATAGAGATATGAGAAACAGAGTGATAAATTCCTTATCCTCCTTTGTAAGGGGAGGATTCTCCGACCATTCAAGTCCAGACAGGTTCCAGCCAGATTGACGTGTCTGCTTTTTAAAGTTTTGCGAGATGTGCCGTGAGACATATCAAATGAAAGGGCTTGTTGTAAGAATTAGATTTTTTTAAATATTTTTTAAATGAATACTTTTAAAGTTATTTAAAAAAAAAAAATGAAAATTGACCATTCCCCTCTATCTCCGAAACTACTGATCCGAATATTTTGAAAAACAAAAAAAATACAGAAAATAGTTCTTTGCAGATTACTAGAAACCTATAAGAAGTTTGTGGTCTTAATAAAATATGCTGTAAATATCGCAATATTGTACGTAAAAACTTACATTTGCAGTTGGAATGTATGGGAAAACTTGTTTTTCAACTATAATGAAAAGTTTGTTCTTGGGATAAATTTATCCCAACTACGGAACCCTTCATTGTGTGTAGTCCGACACGCACTTGACCAGGTTTTTTTTACAATACTCTCAAGCATTAGACCCTTATAATTTAGCACATAAAGTTCATTATATATTTTAAAAGCGTTATTATGCAAATAACGCTTTTAAAATATATCATGGAACGGGTATTTCGTTATTTCGCACCAGAGCGCGGAGGCGCGGTCGCGGCCGGCGGCCGACCATACATGATGAAAGTGCTTAATTACGAGTGTACTAAAGCCTAAATTGATTATTGCTCCATTCGCGATAAGATTCAAATTGGTTAAACTGAAGAGTTAGGTAATGTTGATCACAGACTGTACAATAAAAAAAAATTGGCAGTCATAAGAACTGCCGATAGAAGTGAAAACACAAAACTTTGGAATAACTGTTCTTTTATACATATAGCTCATGGAAAATATTCGGTGACCATGACGCGAGTTCCATTTTTGTTCACCCAAAAAATAAGCATAAATAATTCGTTTATAAGGCAAAATATAAACATTTTCCAGAAATAAAATACAAGTTTTTCTCCTACTGAATAGTATTTTACTTTATGTAATTAAAGACGCTTGCGACAATTGGGACTTGCGGGAATCCGCTGGATGCGAGAAGTACAGGACCGGGTGAAGCTTTCAGACTACGCTATAATATAATAGCATATAGTATATAGCTCATAGCACAACAATATCGCGCACCATACATTCCAATAATATATAAGTACAGTACAGTGTGAACGTGTCCATAACAATGTATGGTGCGCGATATTTTCTGAAAGCAGCTTTATGTGGCGATGCTTGCGGAAAGCCTATGTCCAGCAGTGGAAGTCTTCCGATTAAATGATGACGATGATGGAGTCGTTGAGGAATTTGTTTTGTTGTGTTTAGTTCTTGATGTATCACTTGCTGCAGCATCTGTCAGGCATTAATACTGAAATGGCCCTTTTTGGACCCGTGAGAGACAAACTGTTGTTTTCAACACATTTCAGTTATTTATTTATTTTGCTTGAATAGTTGCCAAATAAATGTTATACTTTCTTTCTTTATATGCAATTTTTGTTGTATGTATGGGTCTATTCATGCCGTGCATCGTCTGTACATCGACGGCGCGTTTTCTGCCTTGAAAAAGCTGCGCTAGTGGCGTTTAGACACGGCACGTAAAACAAATGCAGAGTGCATAGGCCCTTGAGTATTCATTTAATTTACTGTTATAGTGTTGGCTTCATTTCTTGCTTAATCGTTACTATTTTATTTTTTTCTTTGATTCAGTGTCAACTATATTAATGATTTTCAGGGTTGCGTTTTTAATGAGATTTGTATTTGTATTATTCCTGTGATTTGTAGTTGCATTTTTCATTAAAATTGTAGTTATTGTGCTTTCAATGTTACTCATTGAAGCATTTGTTTGATATTTTGTAAATGTGGTTTTTGTGTATGTACTGTCCATATTTGTTAAAGTTGTAAATTTATTGTTAATTATATTTTTTGAATTGCCACTAGTTAAAATTTCAGGTGCAGATTTTTTTAAATTTGGATTATTAATATGTATTAAATTCATTGATGGACTATCACCTGTATTTACAGCATTAGTAGTATTTTTAAAGTTTGTATCTATAATGGAATGTGAAATTGTATTGTCATTTGTGTTAGTAATATTGGTATTAACAAATTTTGTAGATTTGAGCTCTTGATATGTTTTTTTTATTTCTTCTTTGGAGGTCATTAGTTTTACTGTTACATTATTGGTGTCTGCGTTTACAGCCGAAACGGGTATAGTTCCATTTTTTTCATTTTCTGCAGGTCTGGAACGGAAAATTCTCAACTGTAATGTCGCTTTTTTAGATTATGTGTCTTATTAAAAGCAAAGTTTGTGAATGAACTTACCCATCAGGATGATCTTCCCATGAAATGTGTGTCTCAACTAATTTCAGTCCCTGTTCGTTAAGAAGATTACTGCAAATTCTACGTCTGTTTGAAGTAAATTAATATGTTATTAAACACAGATATACATAGTGTATATTATTATTAAATTAAATTGTCCAGCTAAACTCTGCAGACACGATGGGTATCGATATAATAATTAAGATAAAGTAAAAAATAAAAAGATTTGTGTTTGTTTGGGAAGTCAACATCCGTTGTTAGTATTGTTACTTGGAAGTATGAGTTGAGCAATTGGTCGGTTATTTCATCCCACAATTTTAGTACAAAAATACTACAATAGTGTTATTTTACTCCTACGTTATATAAATAGTTGATCGCTACCGCCGCCAGCGAGTACTACTTTGTCGCAGCAACAAGAGTTATCAAAGAGAGTACTCGCTCAGCGATGCGCACTTGGCGGGCAGAACACTCGCTGGGAGACTCACGCTTGGAACAGTATACATATAAGGTATTCAAACACGAAATATTTTAAGAGAAACATCTATAGATGGTAAAAAAACCATAGCAACGATTTTTTTTTTTTTATCTATTTAATTTTTATTTTTACGTATGTAATTATTATAATTTTAAAATTGCTTGAGACATTTTGCAAAAAACTTTACTTACGTATTTTATGAATGACCCGCTCCGAGCGGCGACGGTGACGGCGCGAGCGCGGTGCCTTTTGATTAATCATCATATCAAGTAGGTAATTTTAAATTATTGATATACTCAGATTTTTTAAAAATCGGTTCCATAGTTTCTTTACCACCTATAGGTGTACCTCTTAAAATATTTCGTGTATGAATAGATACGCCTTATATATACAGTACTAGCTTTTACCCGCGGCTCCGCCCACGTGGATATCGGTTATCGCGTAAAAAAGTAGCCAATGTTCTTCTCCATATCCCAGGCTATAACTCTGCCAAATTTGATGACGATCGGTTCAGCGGTTTAGGCGTGAAAACGTAACATACAGACAGACAGACACACATACAGACAGACAGTTACTTTCACATTTATAATATTAGTATGGATAGTATGGATACCAGCGAGTAATCGCTCATCGCCGCCGCGCACTCGCTGCTCGTTGACGGTTTTTAGTTGCTAGCACTACCCGCTTCTCTAATCACCAGCGGTGGGAGAGGTACCTAACCAACACTTGCCTCACAGGTTCAGACTTTGACGGATCATTTCTTAATATGCAATCCAGGAAGGCTCCGTTACACTGTGTGCTTGTGAATAAATTTGGTCCAATGCACTCTCGATTTTCTGAGATTTTATATGCAGAAGCAACTCCTATGAGCTTTTCATGAGCTCCCACCCAAGTGACGAGCGGTCCGCCGTGATCATTCTAAAAAAAAAAATATACACAGGGAGTCCGTGTGTACAAATACAAGGTTATATTAGTCTTGGTATTCAAGCCATTATAATGTGTATTTTATAACGTCTTGTTGACGTATAATAATATGTGTACCTTAATATTTGTACACAGTGAAATTTAAACCATCCTACAAATGAAGGTCAATGAACATATACCGGATGACTTTTTTTACCGTCTCGTAAAAATTTGGGTATACTAGGTGAACGGAGTAGAAGCCTATGGCATAGTTTTTATTATTTTTCTTTAACCCAGAAAGAAATTGATCTATGGATAAATACCACACATTTGAAGTAAACTTATCATACTATAACAATAAACACAGAAATTTAACAAAAAACATAATTCAATAAATAAATACGATAAATAATATTTAAATTTAAATCATACGCACCCAAATTTCAATATTTTTATCTTTTATTTTAGTTTTATTTCTGAAAAAAAAAAAAAAATTGCTATGCCATAGGCTTCTACTCCGTTCACCTAGTATACCCAATTTTTTTCGAGACGGTAAAAAAAGTCATCCGGTATATATATATATATATATATAGTTTTAAATTCTTTTAGCGCTATTTAGCCTATATAACCTATTTAGGGATTTCTTAGTGTCTATATGTATAATTTTGCATATTATTTACAAAGTATTTCGTGTGCAGGTGTTAAAGACACCTTACCCACATTCTCTGTTTGGCAAGTTTGAAATTAATTACCGAAATATTTAACCACTATATAACTGTACCTGACAAATTCCATTTCTTCTAGTATTAGATCTTCTTGAATTTAAAACAGTTTTGTTAATTTTATTAATTTGGGAGGAATTATTTGATTTTTGGTCAGCATCATTCCTTGAAAAGTTAGTAGGCTTTATATCTTTTCTAAAATTTTCTATTAAAACTATCTGGTTGTCTGGAACGCCAACATTTTCACACTGTAAAAGAGTTTTTTTTTTTTTATTGATTACAGTCGGTGCAAATCACGAGCGCGCGCCATGTGACTTTATGTCACAGTGTGACATGTCACAATGTGACATAAAGTCACATGACACAGGCGCGTGTAATGTCCTTAGCGTAAGGTTCATATTTATTGGCATGTTCATAGTCATTTAGCCACAGAGAGACTCATAGAAGTCATCTCATAAAAAGCAGCTCGACATGTCTTACGTATACCATATTAGAAGATCAGTTTTTAATATCACGCACTCACTACACACCCACACACCCACCCCCCTGAAGACCTAAAACACAGGTATTCCTAGTACAGGCTCCAGTCGCCACAACATCAATATATTTTTGTATACACAATTATGTATTGTACTAATTTCTCAATATGTTCTGGAGAAAATAAACATTTTTATCTACACCCATGCTATAAATTCTCTATAAAAGTTTCTGGAACAGTTAGCTTACTGCCAACATTAAAACAACCGGTGACATAGTAACCATAATAATTATCATCAAAACGAGTGTTATTATGTTGTACAAAATTTCATTATGCAACTCCTTTGCGTTTTCGATCCCTTACTTACTCATCAAACAGCCACATTTATGAATTTCAAAAAAAGAACATTGTCATGCACGCACGTTTTACTACCACAGTTCCGTTATTAAAAAAAAAAAAAAAACTTATAGATTATTCGAGTTCTCGTCGCTTCCCGCCATTTTGTTCGATATTAATAATTCCTAATAATAATAATAAAATTTATTGTTCAAAAGAGCATTACAGAATTAAAATAGCACTAGCCTCCACACTAGGATTCGCTGTGTCCCGGAGACTAGTCTCCTTCGTCTTACAAGATGATAAGGTACATAGTGGGTAGGTACATACATAAAATTGGTCGATAAGATAATATTAGAATGTTCCTCCAAATTAATAAAATAAAAAAATAGAATAGATTTGATTAAATGGTTATGATTAGTAATTATTTGTACGTATAATTCATCTAAACATAATAATATGAAATTTAAATGTCTGAAGTGTATTGTATAAGTGTTTGGTGTGGGTGTGTGATGAATGAGTGAGTTAAGGTGGGTTTAGACCAAACGAAGTAATATTGCAAAAATTTATGTTTGTTGTTTAGAAAAATGAATGATACAAGCTTTGATAACACACCACCAGATGTTCCTAATGCAGCAAAGGACATTTCTAACCAATTATTACCAGAAAAGTCGAGAAAACAATATGAAAAGGCATACCAAGATTTCATGAATTGGAAAATATCAAAGAGTAATAATAACATGGGTGTAGATAAAGTCTTGTATGCAACTGTACATAATTAGGTAAAACACTCATGTGCTACTATTATCACACTCGGTTTCGCCTCTTGTTATAAACCCACGTTCGTGTTTTAATACCCCTTATTATACAACAGTTGCATAAATAACTATTATTTATATTGTTTTTACTAATAGGTATATTATTATTGCAAGTATTGACGCACGCTTGTGATTTGCAACAAATATACCAATTTTTGGTTCTGTGTTATTTGCGCCCACAGTTTGTTTTAATTTATAGATATTTTAAAATGGATAAAAATATGTCTTGTACTTACAGAAAGCTCGCCACGTAGTCTTTTTAACCGAGAATTACATCCCTGCGCTGTGGGAAGAGATGCAAGTATTGCCTCTCCTACATCGTTCAAGTTACCCTTTAGATTAGTACAAATCATATATTGCTCTATTACTCTATCCATACCAACATAAACTTCATATTCTTTTTTACATTCTTCCTTGTCTTCTATCAATGTCGCAGCATAGTTTAACACTGCCTGATTGTGGTCGGCCAAATCCATCTCCTAGAAATAAGATATTATCTGCGTGATGTGAAATTAAGCGGAAATCTATTCAGGTTTATTGGTAAAACACTAAAAACCTTGCAGAACTATATTAATAACATCATAAACAACAACTTTTGTTCTATGACTTTTCAGCGACAGCCGGCGTCATCATTCATCACCATCATTTCAGTCGAAAGACGACCACTGCTGAACATAGGCCTCCCCCAATTGGGGGTGTTTGCCATAACCGCCACGCTTGGCAGGCCGGTTGGCGATCGCAGTATGGTGTTAAAAATTTATAGAGAACGCTGCTGCCCATTCTCTAGTAAGTCTCTTAGTCCCCTTTTACGACACCCACGGTCGGCGTAATGAGTAAAACTAACAAAATAAAAATACAATACTTAGTCCTTAAAGTTAATATAAACATAATATTTATAATGGCAACATTCCGTTTGTCAGATCATCATAATTTTAGAAAGAAACCGTTACATAGCTATGGTGTATAGCAGTGATAGCCAAGTGGTGTGACCGTCGGACTGCCTAGTCACAGCAAGGCCTCACCTCTGACTTTTGTTAAGCGATTGACTGCTGCGCTGCGTGTCGCGGGTTTGATTCGCGCACGGAACAAATATTTTCATGACTTACAAGTAGTTGTTCCGGGTCTGGCTGCTTGTGTATGTGAGTTTAAATGTTTGTAAACGTATCCACGATACAGGAAAAATTTCTAGTGTGGGTTAAGGTTATAAAAAAAAATTACTTGCTTAAAAAACGGTAAAGTAAAACATCGCGAGGTAACCAGCATGCCTATGAGAGATATTTCTCGACGATATGTGTAGCCAAGTCAGAGGCCCATGGGCGATATAAAAACTCTGACTCCAGGTTAGTCACTAATCACACGAAAAAGAAAGAATACGAATGGTCATAAAGACTGCCGACAGAAGTGAAAAATCAAAACTTTGGAATAACTGACAGTCTGGCGCTACCATGGCGCGCTTGTACCGTGTGGTGCCGGACGTAAAGAATAGCACCACCTCATTTCCTCCCGTGGGTGTCGTAAAAGGCGACTAAGGGACTTACTAGAGAATGGACAGCAGCGTTCTCTATGCATTTTTAACACCATACTGCGATCGCAAAGCGTGGCGATTATGCCAAATTCCCCCTCTTTTGGGGACAGCAGTGGACGTCTTTCGGCTGAAATGATGAATGATGATGATGGCGCTACGCAACACGTAACAAGTATATCGCACATTTCGGTGTCAAACCGGTACAAAACAAAAAATAACATACCTCTCGATAACTAGTTTTGTGACCCCATCCTAACACTATAGCATCGATTCCAGCCTCCTGATATTTCGGATCGTAATTAATTTCTATTGCAGCAGGCGTGTATGAGCATAAATCCTTATAAGAAGTGTCCGCGAAATCGTAAGGTGATTCGACTCTCGCCACGGCTATGTCTATATTAGACCATTTTTCTGGCTGTGTATGCACCATTTCGTAAGCTGAAATTATTAAAAAAAAACACCCGTTTGAAAAAAAAATAAAACAAACTTAGAATATAATAGAATATTGTTCATTGCTGTAGTAAAGGTGGTCAAAATTTAAAAAGTATCTCCTAGAAAGTATACATCAAAGATGATGATTAAAAAAAAGAACAAGAATATTCTAACATGGACAGGATATTAACAAAACTTAACTATACAGGGTGAAATTGAATTCATGGGCATCCTCTTAAGTGGTCATTATACTCATCATCATGAACAACTTTCACTATGGGACCAAACTTGAAATGTCTAAAAAAAAACAGCGGTTCCCTACATTTATGTTCGCATAGCTCGTCAAAATGTAGGGAACAGCTGTATTTTTTTTTTTTTCGATATTTCAGTGTTGGTCCTATAGTGAAAGTTGTTCATAATGATGAGTACAATGACCCCTTAAGAGGATACCCATGAATTCAATTTCACCCTGTATACAAGAGTATTCTAAGAAATAAAGGGAACGATAGATATAATAATATAAGGTAAATTACACATTGGCGCGTACGCCGCTGCCGACTGAATGGAATGTTGCCATTTTTAAATGTTGTAATATTATTTTTATAAAAACTATCAGTAATAATTATTGTATTGTGTATTTATGTTATTTTTTATCTCATTGTATGCTGCACCGGTCGTCGTCATCACGTCAACGCCGGCTGTCGCTGAAAACCAGCGCTGGGGCTCTGTCTCGCATAGGGTCGCAGCATTATGCTGAGCGATGGCCGTTTTGCGTGGATGTGACGCATATTTACCCCCAACTAGTTTTTTTTTTTGTGTTGTGTTCTTTTTTTGCGTCATGTTTACCGCAAATAAACTTTTTTTTTTTCTTTTTTTCTTTATTGATGTAGTAAACAAGTGCCTGTCGGACCGAGCACAATGAAAGGTTCCGTAGATGGGATCAATTTATCCTAAAAACAACCTTAAAATTGTAGTTGAAAAACGTGTTTTTACAACTGCAAATTTAATTTGGTCGACTATTACTCGGTAACTAGTAAAGCCTATTTAGCTGTGATAGTTTTCCTTTTAACTTCGTTATTTATACTAGTATTTTCACAACCAAATACCACCATTTAGCTGGCAGGAGGGGGGACACTTGACGCTAACAAAAATTTGCACTTTCAAGCTTAATATTACGGAAACGGATCCTTAAATCGAAAAATGGCTTTCACATACCCGCGATATTTTTATCGCGAATTATAATTAATATAATTAATAATAATTATAATATTATTAATAACATTTATTATATTAATTATAATTCATATAAAAAATATAATTATAATATTTTTGAATCATTTATCCAACGATTTATATACAACGTATACCCATGCCAATTACATCTGATACTGACCTGAATATTGCGTTGTACGTAAGGAAATTTGAATTTCGCGGGCATTCCCGGAGCATTCGCCTTTACGTATGGTTGTGGTATGGTGCACAGACTTAGTTTGGTAACAACCAAAACTCTTAACGCAAGATCTGCCAAAAACAAAAAGTCATAACTTACCCTTAGGTGTGCATATAAAGATAATTTTCTTTTTCTTGTCCTTGGTACATGAATCGGTATAAAGTTCAGTGTCACTTATGTATTTATCGTATCCAGCTATGGCATATAGATGCGTGACGTCAGTTACGCATGCTGCTGACGTCACAATATACTCTTCTGAAACTAACGCCCCTCCACAAAGCCAGCTGCTGTAGTATCGTGGCGATATGGGGGCTTTGAGCAGGTATACCTAGAAAATGTCGTGGTGTATTACTATACTTAAGGACTGTTAGAAAGAAAGAAAGAAAGAAAATACATTTATTTAGCACAGACAAAAGGCACAATATAATATATAATTCAATATACAAAACAGACCAATTTGAGCTAAAAAGAAGTGCACTCTTCGCACTGTTTATATAAGGAGCGTCTGTATGAAGCGAAACTCATGGAGAAAATATCAATAGGGTTATCTATCAAGTTGAACCTTTCATTATATTGCCTGGCCATACGTGCCATATGTTCTACTGCATAAAGTTTTTTTTTTTTTTTTCTAAGACTAAGATTATCAGACCCAACAGCCACATACACAATAAAATGTCTCAAATTAAAAACTCGATTTTATTTCATGTGCTTTAATTTATATCACTTCCATGTTTTCTATGGTTAATTTAGTAAAACCAGATAAAATATTTCTCTTTATTATTTAAAAACGCAAAGGTTTTTATGAATTGGCAGTATGAAGTACCCAAGTCGAATTACACATGTTAAAAAAAAAAAAAAACTTTTAAAAATTTTCATGCGGGGAATTAGCTATTGTCTTCTTCAATTTTGCAACATTTTTGAACAATGAAAAGTGATTAAACTAAAACAATGGAATATTCAAGTGACAAGGAAATTACTCTCGTCTGGAGCAAGAATGCGAAAAACGTAGGTAGTTGAAGAAATATTACCGCCGAAATCCAAGCAACTTTATCTCAACGCGTACGACAATTTCATGCGTTGGAGATCAGATAAACAAGTACATACTTTGTGCCTGTTTCATTTTCTCGCAATCGAAGTGAAGAGCAGAGTTTATAACTCGGGCATAAACGAGCTATTTTACTCAACTTAACGATTCACCCTCGCCTACGGCTCGGGTAGATATATACGTCTTGGGTTAAAATGGCTTCTCTTATGCACTAGCTATATAATCTAATATTGTTAGTCACCTTTCATTCATCCTCTCAACATGACCAAACCATCTAAGCATACTCTTTTCAATTGTTGTCACTACATCTTTTTTTAAACCACACCAACTGCTTACAACCTTTATATAAAATACTAGGTCGGGCCAAGTGTTAGTACCTATAGGGATTTTTTCCATGGATTTTTTTAGTAGCAGCGTGGAGTCCAGATTTTTGCCCGGCTGATGGCAATAAACTCACCCCTTAGGTATATTACTTAGGTACCAAAATAAAACGAAATATGTGTGTATTATGGGTACACCTCTACCTTCCCTCTAGGAGAGCAGGTATAATGTTAGCTATCAAATATGATCTTGATATAGCGCCATCTATTTGTGCTTACTGGTACTTATTACATACAAGATAGGTACTAAAGAACAGGTTTTAGTGCCATTATTCCATAGCCATACACTATTGTGCTAGTCCCCAGTCGGGGATAAGGTAGTGTCTATTTTCCTCATAAAAGGACAGATGGCGTCACGTGCAATGACGCGGTTTATAAGTCACTTTTTGATCGGAAAACCGGAAGACGCCCTTTGTAGAGGTGGCGTGGCGATCGCGTATTTGCGCGATATTTTTATTCTGCAGAAAAGAGCCATCATAGCAATATATGGCCTCCGAAGGCGCGATTCTCTAAGGGAACTGTTTAAAGATATTAACATCATGACAGTATTGTCAATTATATCTATGAAAACGTCATGTACGAAAAAAAAAAATATTATCAGTAAAAGAGGTGAAAGACACAATTATAGGACTAAAAAGAGGGACCATTTAGTTCAAGCAGGTTTCAGACTGGCTACAGTAGACTCATCCTTCATGGGGTATTGTTTAAAATGTAACAATATAATTAACTCCCCACATACTCCAAATCAATGAAACAAAATTTAAATCTACATATTATATATATATATATATATATATATATATATATATATATAAAAATCAATTGCTGTTCGCTAGTCTCGCTAAAACTCGAGGGCCGATTTAGCTGATTTTGGTTTTGAAATGTTTGTCGTAGTCCAGGGAAGAATCAAACGGTGAGTAAATATGGAAAAATTGCGAGGAAGTCATTAAAAACAACAATTTAATTTTCCCATATAAACTGTTCTACCTACTTTCCTGTCAAACATTTGACGTTCGTCAATGTAACTTTATGGCGTTTGACATAACGTGTCAGTCATTATTTGGTAGGTCTGAGAATAGGTTTTTTTTTATAGTTTTATCTAGGTAGGGTAGGGTAGGGTAGGTAGGTAGGTTTTGAATTGTTATTTGTTTTTATTATGGACGCTTCTAACGTGCACGTCTTTCTATATTTTTCTCACATTTAGAATTTCAACATAAATAATGTAATCAATATTTTGTTTTAAAAGAGTGTCCGTGGAGTTTCTTGCCCGTTCTTCTCCATAGGAACCTACTAAGCTTTGAATGGGCAACTAGCTTCATCTTTCTGACTGACCGACCCCTTGACAATATAAAAGTGCCCGTAATTGGTTTATATGAAATAAATGCTTTGAGTTTGAGTTTGATCGCCCGGCCATACAGTGTTTCACGCAGGTCACGGTCACGGGATTCTGACTACTTTGAAAACAGAATTCCGTGCACACAATGACCACAACTGCTTACCGCCCCTTTTTGCAACGACCAATTATAAAAAAAACTTTTGTTTAAATAAATTTCTCAGGTTCCGTTACAGCGCACAGATGTCTGACCACTTTGGCTGGATTTTTAAGGATATTTTTATTTCATTAATAAAATAAGGGGGCTCAGTAAAAATCTGATGCTGCGATGCTATTGGTTGATGAGCGTACGTAAGCATTACTATAGCGGCTGAGCGCTACAAGCAGGAATAGGTACGTTGGTCAAATTTCCGCGATCGTGTCAGGATCATCCGTTGATCCTGACGATACGCATTGTCCGACCATCAGCTTGTAGCATTCAGTGCTTTTTTGCGGTTTCGGTGCTGTTTATCGGTATAAACAGTGTGAACTGGAACAGCCAAACGTACGGTCGGCGCAACACCAAACACGATCGACGGCCTAATATTACAACGCTACAAGGTTCTTTTGGCGCGCGGACAAAATCGGAACTAAGGGCGCCATCATCATCATGACAATTTTATAAAATGATTAACAACAACGCCTCCCTGTCAATGTCATTCAGGCGCCGAAAGAGATGAAACGAATTATTCTTATTTCTTACCACGTATCTTTTGTCTCCACTAACAACAGTGCCATCTTTAATTCTTCTCTGACAATCATAACCTAAAATAAAATATGAAATTAATTGCAAATTTATGTTTACATTTACAATACCTTCCACTTCAAACTTTGGTTTTGAATACGAGGTTTTTGTTGTGCAGAACAAACAATTTTTCTTTTTGTTCTTTCATTCTTTGTTTCTTATAAGACCCGAATATAGGTTTAAAAAAAAAAAATTACGGGGCAGTCTTGGGACTGCCGATAGAAGTGAAAACTAAGTAGTAACTTGTGAATTGTATCGTCGATATTATTAATTTCGAGCGTTCGGTGACGATTACACGAGTTCCATGATTTTTGTTCACCCAAAAAGTACACATATATACACAGTATACATATAGCTCATGGAAAGCGTTCGGTGACGATGATGCGAGTTCCATGATTTTGGTTCACCTAAAAAGTGCTCAACGCGCCTAAAGAAGTTTTCACTTCAAAAAAAGTTGTAGTATTAGTAGTTAGTTATTAGTTATGTAAAAGTAGTTTGATTTTGACAAATTTAGTTTGACTCTTCATCTGCCTCGCCTTTTCACTACTATGTTGGGGTTGGCTACCAGTCTTAAGGCCGCAGTACACATTGGGCCAAGGTGCTGGGCCAGCATGTTGGGTCAACGTGTAGAGATCTACTTGGCGTATGTTGATAGTTGGCGACCAACACTGGCCAGCCAACCAAATAGTGTCGGTTTTTTGTGCACACATCAAAGGATCTTGGCGCGCTCCGTAAACAGTATTCACACGTTGGCGTCTTGTCTTATTCAGTTTGATGTTATTCGTCAGCAAAGACAGTACCTAGTGTTGCGCCTGAGTCAAATTGACGTTCCCGAGTCTCGATGACGATGACGGTGGCGGCGGCGGCGTGTACAGGCAATAATATTTTTTTTTGTCATTCTATTTTGCTGCATATTTAGGTAATAATTAAACCTACTGTATGAATTAATTGCCGCGGCTGCAAGAGTTTCCACATCCATCTTTTTCAAAGCGCCAATGCAGAATTATCAATACGCCAATGCACCGCTAATGTGTAAACAGCGACCGATGGGGATCCGATTTTTTAGTCCAACATGCTGGGCCAACATATTGACCCTTGTGTACAGCGGGCTTTACCGGTTGCAGTTGATAACCAGTATTTTATTTAAATCTACCTATCTACTGTTTAGTTCCCAAGACTACTATCATTGTTTTCATGAGGCTATAACCCGACTAATGTATGTCATCTAGTTTGATGCACAGCCTAGCACAATTTTTGACTTGAAATTACTTAATTATTCTTAAAAAATCTACTGCTTACCGTGAAAAACGAACAAAAATAAAACTTGATTCAGTTTAAATGAAAACATTTTCAAATTGTTCCATGACTTGGATTTATAGGAAAGTCGAAATCACAATGTTGCGGTGGATAACACCGTAACGGATTGATTGCAAAATAGATTTTTTTAATTATTTTAAATTATCTGGAAAATAATAGTTGTTTTTATGTTGGCCACCAAGATTTATATTATTCAAAGTATTCAAACATCGAGCATAGATTAAAAAAAACAACTTTCAAAAAAAACACTTCAAAGTGAAAAATAACTTTAATTTGGGAAGTCGGTGTCTTTGGATCTGTATTTTAGTTTTTTTCCACCGACTTCCGAAATTAAAGTTAATTTTCAGTTTTCGTTTTTTTTTTTTGTTAATAAGTTTTATTTCTCGCTTTTTAGTGGGTTTGTTTATAATTTATCTAAGTTACTATAGCCTAATGTCAACTTGCTCATCACCTTTTACAAAATGTTGCTTTTCCAGATTCAGGGACGTTAATTGTTGAGGAGTCCTCCTGCTATTTCACCATCTGCTCCATTTCACCATTCGCATTGTGATGAGCGTAAAACGCTTAGCAACCATATTAAAGTAATCGAATCGCAATCCGTAAAATACTTATTATTGAGTAGTTCCAGTGGCCATCTGTGGTCTTCATCATCAGTTCCACTTCACCAAATGGTGCTTTCCGAGAACATATGCAGGAGTTACTATAAAAAATACCTAAATCACTATAGGTGTGCCTATAATATTTGAAAAGTAACCCTACTCTTCCAATAATGTTTTTTTTTTTTAATAAATAATGAAATGGAAGGTACTCACCTTCCATTTCTCCAGGATCCCATCATCAGATCCTGACCTGATGACAACGGAACCACCTGAAAAGTATATATAGAGATTCCGACGAACAGCCGGTCGTTTCTGTAAAATCTCACCGTGCAAATTTTTGTGAAGTGAGCTATCAATCCCTAGCATTAGAACGAATGACAACTCACCTCACCTTAGTTTTCACGGTGAGACTTAACAGAATCGACCGGCTGAGAACATCTTCCTTTTTTCGAAGTCGGTTGAAAATGTAGTTAAATCAAAAGTGTTATTATTATTTTTTGCTTGGGGCATGCACCGCTAGCCAACCACACAAAAACGTGCACTTCCCTCACTCACATGTCTGATGGGACTACAATTTGACACGACCAAAGACTCCCACTAGGGCCTACTCTCTGTGAAAACTTCGCATTCTGCATGTTTATCTTTTTTTTTTAACGTTTTCAAATTGGCGTTCGACACGTACAGACTTCGTTTACCAAATTGCTTGTCAGACCATTTTCCATACATATTTACCCAGTGTCGGATTAAGCAAGCGCGGGGCCCGTAGCAAATTATATCGAGGGGCCCTTGATTTGCTATGGGTTCTCAAGTATAAAGTGTATAAAGTGGTAAAAAAAAAATCAAGCCACGTTTACAGTTTTGTTGGTTTTTAATAGTACAGTAGATTACTATAGGCCCTGTTGGGCTCTGACAAGTACAAAAAGCCAGAGATGAAATTGCCCCGACAACTTATTTTAAACTTTGGAATTTTATATCTGGTCCGACAAGCACTTTACCACCTAGCGTAATACATGTTTTTTATAGCAAATTGAACGTTCTATAAAAAAGGTCTCTTATATTTTTTCGATCAGTTTAGTTTTTCAAAAGTTATTCTTAGTTAAAGTTGGACATACCTAAACTGTCAGTTTTATTCCATCGCGGCATAATTATTATTGTTTAGATAAAACAAAACAATCTCCGGGTTTGGATACGCGGGGCCCCCTTTTGCGCGGGGCCCGTAGCATTTGCTACTCTTGTTACGTAGTTAAACCGGCACTGTATTTACCCAGTGTCCTTAACTAATGATTAGTTTCTGCCAATTTAAATAAGTTCAATTATTCTGGATTAGCTCAAAACGGGATTTGTAGAAAGTGCGTTTTTTAAATTAAATAGCTGGGATGAGATAATACAACAAAACAATTTAATTAATAATAAACATTACTTTAATATGCAAAAGTAGGTAACACTGCTTAACAACTAAAAGTAAAAAATAATAATAAAACTTTCACTAAATTCGTTTCTGCTGCTGTCGTAAAATTGCCGTCGATTGATCTTTCGCCATTTCTACCAACATATCAAAACGCAATAATCCCTTCAAGTCCCTTCTTTCTTTTTCATGTTTTGCGTTTACATTCCTTTCATTATCTGCAGGCCTGCAAAAATTAAAATTTTTGAAATCATCTTACTCACCCTGATATATTTGACGTGCAGAATTTAAAAACAAATCAAATGCTGAATGAAGGGCGTTTCGGCCTTTCTTCTTGAATTTTTTTTCTTTTATTGGGGAAAAAGTTTTGATAAGATTCTTGTAAGAAGCAAGTAGCCTTTTATTTCAGGCTGGGCTACATTTACAAGCAGATTTTAATTATTCTCTCGGCCTTATATTTTAAACTCACTTACCCAGAAGGATGGTGTTCCCAAGATATGTATTTTTCAACAGTATCGTAGCCCCGTTGGATTGGTGGACTGTTGCATATGGCCCGTCTGTTGTATTAAATTATTAGTATGTATCCAGTTTGATCATAAATTAACCCCATAATATTGAACGCTTAGTAAACAATCATACAAACCGAATTAGTATAATAACTTTTTTTTTTTGTTCCATTTATAAGAGGGTAAAAGCAAAATAAATGAGTATTAGTGAGTATACAGGGTGTAAGGGACAGCCCACCGCAAACTAACAGGGTGCATTCCACTTCTTATTTTGAATCAAATTTTACCGGAAATTTTCACAGGAAAATTTTCATTTTTTTAATCATTTTTTCAGTTACTATTCTTTATTTAAATGTATAATTACATTCTCCTGAAATAATATCATGTACCGGTCATCTTAGTATGGTATACTGAATTCATCCCATCAGTCTGCGGAGGGCTGTCTCATACACCCTGTATAATAGTTCCAGAGGGTTCCAGTTTCGTTAGGAACTTTACATAATATGGCTTATAGGTCCATGGCCCCAATAAACCTTGGAATAACTATAGTTCAAGTTTGCAAAGAAAAGTGTGAACTTTGCCAACAATACCTTTAAACTTTTAGACCCTACTTACTGCCTGACAACACTTGGCATATATATTTTGCGAAATTGAAAAAGCTAACGGTCTTAAAATTATAATAATAATATGTACAAGTTCATAAAAAAAGGAGGGGAAATAATCATATGGCATCAATAAATTCATCCGCATCGCTGTCAACAGAAAAAGTGCCCAAAACGCTGACAGCAATGCCACGCTGAGTGGCAATTCTTTGGCCAAAAAATTGGCCAGCCCTCTGGTCTGGTGATGTTTTGAAAACTATTGGTATTAGTTTCATAAATCACTGCTGAACGCCCCTCTCAAGTTGTGCAAGCACTTGACCAATAACTCAGCATCATCTGCCTAGCCTTTGCCTAGACTGAAAGAGACTGAGAGGTTAGACTGAATACCAGTATTGTGCATGGAGCGACTACTTATCTGACCTCCACAGCGCGGTTATTGGGTATCACGATACCACTTGGTAAGACTGTCAGACTTTCGGGCTTCTGACTCCTGTAACGACTGGTCAACGATCTACAAATGACAGCCGGGACCAACGGCTCAAACATGCTTTCCTAAGCACGGAGTTGTCTCGGTATGACCGCAAAGTACATAATATTAAATTTTACGACTCACCTGCTGGATGAATTACTTAATATACAATGTAAAAAGGCTCCGTTACATTGTGTGCTTGTATATAGATAGGGTCCTATGCATTTTAAATCCGCCGCTATTTTGAATACAGAAGCAACACCGAGGAGAATCTCATTGCCTCCAACCCAAGTGACAAGTGGTCCCCCGTGATCGTTCTGTAGACGTTAAAATAGATTAGGCAAATACACTTGTTTATTTTGACTACCTCGAAATACACGGTAGAAAAAATCTGCTGTTCCATACACATTTTGTTTTATTGCTGATTAGGCTTACTCTTGATCTCGATCTCGCTTGATGGAAAGCGATGGATGAGGTCTATGATGGAACGAGCATGCCCAGAAGATGCCTGTTCACTCCTGCTTTAAAGGCGGACGGGTTATATGTGGAAGGGAACACAGACGCTGTCAGAGAGTTCCACACTTTGGCTGTGCGCATAATAAATGTGGAGGAGAAGCCTTGAGTACGACTGGACGGGATATCAACCAAGTACGCATGGTACCCTGCAGTACGTCTGGTAGTCCGGTAATAATAGATCGTACTTTTATATGGAATAGTTGTTTTTTTTTTTTAGATACTGACGAACAATTTCAACGCTGTCAGGCCTGAGATATGAACTGAATTCATGGTAAAAGTTTTCGTTACGATATCATCTCCACCGTGTATATTATGCGTGTAGGAGGCGTCTTCACAATTTGCAGCTGACATAAACTTTTACGCTTCAACCAAGTCACACCGCTACATCTGGTTTCCCACCTTATGGTGGATAGTAACAAAAATAAATATATTAGCTGTAGTACTTTTCCGAATGAAATTCTTTACAAAACGGTATAAAAAAGGGAAACAACATATATGAGACCCAGCGCGCTACGAGGCCACGACCACGACTGGTGTCACGACTGGCCGCGATCTTAATCGCAGAAGCTCCGACCAAGAAGAAAGTTTAGCTGCAACTGGTCGTACGACCGGTCGTGTAAGTGCACTACTACCAACCTGACAAATTCCATATTTCCGTCTGGTGGTTCTGTTAGTAGTTTTGTTCTTGTTTTGTAACGAATCACTAGAAGTTTGATTTGTATTCTCATCTCCTCTGCGTGTGGCGCCTGTCAGGATATCTTGATAAGTGGCGTCGTCATGTTCACACTTAAAAAGGACAGTTTTTAAAACACTACCAGTATTGCCTACCTGCTTTCTGCTAAGTATTAAGTGCGCCACTCCCTTTTTTAAGCCGTAGCAGCACGCTTAACATGACAACTTCTCCCCAGAAGAAGGCAGCACCTCTCAAGAGATATACAGGACGATCATACTGAAGTAATATTAAGATAATACTGCTTTAAGAAGTGGTGGCAGGTTGTTGTTCTCTATTCGACGAAGAAAAGACATAATAATATCTTTTTCTATCCAACGTGTCATTTATTATCTTCATTTTGACATCGTTCCGTAGAAATTTTCCTAAAATCAGTATTGTGTTTCCTTTTGACGTGAATACGTTTTAAATTAATTTGCTTCCATTGTCGGAGGCAATTCAGTAAATTGATGATAACAAGTCGGGGGCTACAGTTTGATGTCGCAGCTACATACCTATCATCTACATTCAAAATTTAATTACACCACTCGATAGCTAAAGGATCAAAGAATACGTAACGTTGAGTGAGCACTGTGACGCATCGCGCGGGGGATGGGGAAGCGCGAACCATTTTGAGGTTGTTTCTCTCGGAGAAGCTACGACGTTCGTTTGAGTTTCAATCGTTAGCTCTAGTCACGATCTATCGATTGCGTATATAAAACATTAGTGTGAAATAGATATAGTGAAAATATAATGATGTTAATTAAAAAAATTAATATAAATAATGCAATGTCGGCCTATAGTTATCAAAAAGCCAAACAAAATATAAAGATCGTATACGGTTGAAAAGGGCTTCTCAAGAGCAATTCAGTGATAACTATAAACACTATATGACAGAGTAAAGCGGTGCCGGGAACGTTAAAGAATGAAGGTGTCCGAGCGTATCAACGATGGCGCCAGTATATCTTGCCGAAAATATTACCCGTAACGTACAAATATTCAAGTAAAACACACAGTCATGTGCACGACACAGTCACATCCATTTTTTTTTACGTTTCTACGTTGGTAAAATTACGCATGCTGGCTTTGAAGATCAAAAAATCGTTATGATAAAGATCACTTACAACTAAATCATCATTGGTAACGGAGGTTTTCGGCGACGGTACTATTGCAGCGTTTAAAAGCACATGGTTATTTAGTATTTGTTTTTTATTAATATTACATCCCTCTAATTTGGGTGGTGTTGCGCCGAGCATTATAAAATCTCCTTTATCATTAAATTCGCCTTGGTTAAAAGTACAAATCATGAACTGATCTATTACTTCACTCATATTGGCATAATTTTCGTAGTGTTTTTTGCACTCCGTTTTGTCAATTATTTTAGAGGCTGCATATCGCATACTCGGTTGGTTGTGATTGACAGTATCTCCTTGCTGAAATCATGAAAGCATTTTAATGTTGGTTTCTACATAATTTATGTAGTAAAGAGTTTTATACTAGATTTCCTTCTGGACTGCTTTTACGTTGTGGATCATTATCTAGCGTTGTGGTCTCTTAATGTTCGCAATGTTTCACTTTTTAATAAGTTGTTGCCATGGTTGCATTAATAGAATGTTAGGTTTCCATTTATTAATGCAAAATTGTTGCATCTTTTTGAGGCAACATTAAAGCAGGTAAAAGTATTTAATATATTTTACAACTTAAAGCAAAACAGTTTCATTGTACTGGCAACACCGATAGATTCGAAATGCAAAATGCGACTATGTGCTCTTCTTGTTCAAGAGAGTAGAACTTTCCGAGTGGCTGGGTCATAGAATTGTTGGAGTTCTACTGTAAAATATGGTAATCTATTCGTTTTTATTGGTCATAAATATTAGAATAACAACTAAATAGTGATTTTATGTGGAGAATATGAGAAGTGATTGTATGGTTTAAACTATTGAATTTGATGTTCACAAAGAAATATAAACGAACGATAAAATATCTTATTGTTTCATATTATTTTCCTTATATCCTTGAAACCTTGTAAATAGTTTTATTAGTCAGTTTGTAGTTTGTGATTTTTGGGTAACGACTTTAAGATCCATTTGAGGATATCTATTTAGATTCTATGAGGAACAGGGTGTAAAGTCCACTCATACTCTATAGAAAAGGAACGATCCGCCGATCAGACGGGTGTTGTGTCTGGTGGGCAACTGCCCGACTGTTGATGTCGGGATGTTGTATATATGCCAGTCGCGCGGAAAACTCTGCATGCGCGATGCAGGATTTGTGTGACGTCAGATCTTTTATACGTACTTCGCATGTAGCGTTGTAGATGCTGCCGATAATATAATATGCTAAAATAGAACTACTTCATGCTTCAACATTTACTTTAGCCGTAAAAAAAAAAATACAACTAATTCTTACCTCTCGCCAATGTGTCAAATGTCCCCAACCGTATACCAAGGTATCGGTACCAGGTTTTTGAAATCTGTCTACGTAGTTAATATTTATCGGAATTGGATTGTATGAACACAACGTTTTGAACGTATCGTTGTTGAGGTCATACGCCGATTCTACCTTGACCAAAGCTATGTCAATAAATGACCACTTTTCCACATTATGATAATCTAATTCATATTCTACAAAACAATAAGACATAATATTATAAGTTTAGTCTTTCTTCACCCTTAATTTTACGACTACTAGCATGACTGTCAGTCGGATATCTGAAGTATAGGGGGATGTTATTGCTTGATAATAATATCAGCCGGAGTGCAACGACTTGGTCAAATGCAGCGTAACTTTTAGTGCGAACCATTTTGAGGTCAATTCGCTGCGACAAATGATTTCCGTTTAGTATAAATTTTGTCTCGGAGAAGCTACGACGTTCGTTTGAAATTTAATCGTTAGCTCTTCTCAAGATCTATCGATTGCGTATATAAAACATTAGTGTGAAATAGTTATAGTGAAAATATATGATGGTAATGTAAAAAATTAAAATAAATAATGCAATGTCGGCCTATAGTCATCAAAAAGCCAAATCAAAATATAAAGAGGGAGTCCAAGAATTCGTAGTTTTGTGGTACTCGCATCAAAAGTCGACCAAAACACACTCTTCAGTATGCCGCAGCTATGTAGTCACTAGTTAAAAGTCTTTTACCTACTTACTCATAGGAACACATGTGTATATCACCCTCTTTTTCATGTCTTTTGTACACTCATCGGCTTCTATCTGGTCGTCCTGGATGTATTTTTTGTATCCTGCTATAGCGTACATGAATTCAACATCAGCCACACATGCCGCTGATGTAATTATGAACCAAGAAGATACTAAGGCGCCGCCACACAACCATTCGTCGTAAATTCTATTTGAATGTGGTGCTTTAACCAAATACACCTGCAAATATATGGTCGTTTAGGAAAAAAATGTGGCCGTTTCGGGACGACCAGTAGATGTGAAACATAGCCGAGACGGGCGTGCATAAGAGAGTGTCATGCCGTTTGCCGTCACGCCATACGAGTCGACGAAAAATAGCTAACTGCGATGGAGGTGTCTCTCTAGGACACTTGCAGATGGCGCGGTACAGCCGTGGCGGTAAGCGAATCTTCAAATAACACACGAAATACCGCACCTCCCAACGGTTCAGTGCCGTGTGTCAAGATTACCTACAGACGGTAAGTACAACATTTTGGTCACCTCGTATGTTATTTAGCGTAAGGCCCTACATAATTAGTCACAAAATCCCGCGGAGAGATAATTTGACGGTTTTCATACAATATTTTGAATGGGACATCACATACACATAATCACTACCGCTAAATGTAAAGTAGGAAAAGTGCCCATCACTAACCACTAGCGGCTATCGGGAGTGTATAAATGAGAAACATTGAATCAAGCCTCGGTTGCGTGTATTTTCAATTGTTTTTTGTCTTTATTAATTTATTGGTCTCTTACCACGTATCTTTTATCCGAGACCACTTCTTTGCCATTTGTAATTCGTCTTACGCCATCAGTCACTGAAACAAAATATTAGTGGCACATTCCTATAGTGTAACAAATTTGTGAAAAAAAAAATCTTTAATGTCTTTGTTACTACTACGATCTTTTCAAGTTTGGCCACCAAGTACGGTTCTCTGCCATCCGCATCAGTCCCAACATGTCTGACCATCAAAGCAGAGCCGCTTGATGCTGTCATCCATTGATGAGTTTAATATTTTTTCTCAAACATGCATGGAAATATTTTCATTATTTTCGAAAAAAGAACACGCGAAGTATCGAATTTACAGACAAAGAAAATCTAATCCATTGGAGGAGCGTTTTTTGAATTTGGAACATTACAACGCTTCAGCAATGCTGTATGAAATGGCGTGCTGGGGTTAATAAATACTCTTTGATTGAATCTCTTGTCATTCTTGGCAAACACGAATAAATAAATTGCGTTCACGTGGCTGTATAGCCATGAATGCAATGCAATGCAATGCAGATGACAAATAGAAAATTGGCGGCAAAGCTGAAAATTCGTCTTGATTTGATAGTTACATACTTAAATAAATATAAATTTAATTAAAATGTATTTCCGCGGTTCAGAAAGTGAAATGGAGATTGATTGTACTCCACCAGATTTAAGATCAGAAACCAAATCGGCAATGAAAAACCTGCTTCCAGCGAAGTCAAAATAAAAATACATGAAAGTATAGCTTATTTCCCTACATTATTTATTTTTTATTTATTGTTATTATTTATTTTACCTATTTAATTGTTCTTTTTTTTAATCTTTTGTATGTACTGCTGTTGGTGTACCAAATAAATAAATATATATTTTTTTTTGTGAAAAGAAAAAAAATATATATATGCCTCGGCGGAAATGGCAATTGCCTGTCTCGTATTAGTAAAGTCCTCGCCTTCGGCTCGGCCTTCATACTAATATTTATTATATTTATTTATTTATTTGACCTGAAATTGCCTATTTCCCGGCCTTTGCAATAATGTACTATTATGGCAAGGTAAGACTACGCACAACAGACAGAATTCATGGATTCCGAACAGCAACGGAGTCGAAGTGTATCCACTTATATATGTACATACTGCTAGGTAAATACGGAAGGCACCGGTACCATCCGACACGGTAGGGCCATACTTCCCAAGCAGCTGAACACCTGGCCGAATGGCTCTGTCTCGCCACTGTACTGCTTATGTGTAAACAAGGCATAATTATCTAGAGTACTCACCAAACAAAATATTTAAAAATAACAAAAGTTCTAACTTTTTCGCAACCATTGTAGAAACATTGTAAAATGAAATAATTTTCCTTCGATGGACTGTGACATGGTTTTATTGGAATTTTAGTTGTACGAGTATGATTACTTTTATTGCTTTCATTATTTTTGTCCATTTTCTGATAAATTATTCAAGTAACTACTACTCGATAATAGAATGAGATAATTCATTCAGAATTAAAATAATATGTACGTAAATAGCAACTAATACCTAATAATTTAATAAAAATTGTATCCTAACTTAAATAAACCTATTCACAAATTAAAATATGGCATCGAAAAATTCATCCGCATTGCTGTCGACTGGTATTGTACCCAACAAGCGATATTACCACGTTGTATTGTATCCGCATCCAGCGGATTCCTGCGGCCTTCACAAGGTCATCGCCCACCTTGTGGGAAAATCGACCGGTCGGACCAGGTGAAGTGGCGGTGGGCGGGGGAGGTCTATGTCAGCAGTGGACGTCTTTCGGCGGAAATGATGATGATAATGATGATATCTATATGGGGCTAAGCAGTCATTAGTTTTCTGTCCGTTTGTCTGTCTTCTGTCTGTCAAGACCCTTTTTCTCAAGACCGCGTGGAAGGTATCAAGTTGAAATTAATATCAAATACGTAGGTCGATGGTCCCTTAGAGCTCTAAAGAAATCAAGCTTCTTTGACGTCAGTCAGTGTATCAGTATTGTGACATTAGGTAGTATACAGGATGTTTGGCAGAACGTTGAACATACCAAAATGGTGGATAGGTGGGGTCATCTGCTACTTACTCAGCCCTAATTTATTTGGCCCTCGCCACCTGGATATTTAAAAAAAAAATATTTGTTCTTCTAGTTTCACCACATTCTTAACTTTAAAGTGTAATTTTTATTAAAAAAATGGGTAAAACAGGCAATTTTTTTTTTTTTTTTAATCTTTAATGTTGGCAGATTCTTATAAAATTATTGCTTTATTCAGATGTCAGCTTAAAAAAAAGTTATGAGTCCTCAAACTTACTAAAAAATATGAAATAACTCTTAAAGGTTTTTCTTTTTATAAAAGCAAATTACATACCATTAGAAAGGTCACACACTAGGGATGTTTTTCTAGGATTGGAACTCCTCAATCATTTATTGTTTTTTTTTTAATGCAAGTTGAAGTTAAGATTTAAGTATTTTTTACATCTTTCTGTAAGTTTGAGGAGTCATAACTTTTTTTCTAGCTAACGTCTGACTAAAGCAATAATTTTATAAGAATCTGCTAACATTAAAGATTTAAAAAAAACTAAATAATTGCCTTTTTAGCCATTTTTAATAAAAATTACACTTCAAAGTTAAGAAAGTGGTGAAACTAAAAGAAAGCAAAAAAAAATTTTTTTTTTTAATATCCAGGGGGCCAGGGCCAAATAAATTAGGGCTGAGTAAGTAGCAGATGACCCCACCTATCCACCATTTTCGTATGTTCAACGTTCTGCCAAACACCCTGTATATTAATTCACTAAAAATTTTAAACTTCGCAAGCAATGTAGAATTGCTACTGAAGACTGCGAAGTTGACCTCAGGACTAACTGCTTCTCACACGGACAACTGTACGTCGCTTGCCCGCGTCACCAGTCTTATGTCTCTGTATATTTGGGCTGCTGAGACCAAAACTACAAGCGTAGTATGTATACAGGAAAGTTAAATAATCACACACACTTTTTGTTTGTATCTTGTGTGTCACGAACTGTGACCAAATAAACGTTATTCCTTCTTTATTTCATTCTTTATGAAATTAGCAAAACACCACGCCTGTATTCACCGAAGGGTTAGGCAAGTACCTATAGCTAACCCATATTTCGCCAGTTATGTTAAAGTCCCATGTAATAAGGGGCGACCTTATTGGTATTAACCGGGCACAAATCCAGACTTCGGACTGCTACTGAGAAATTCCAGATCAAAAACCCAATAATACTTTGCCTGACCTGGGAGTGAATAGGAACAAAGTCCCGTAGTAGTGCTTCTCTGCCAGTATGGAGCATTCGCGAGTACGTGGATAATTTACTTTGTACATCAAAAGGACATGATACACAGTATGAATAATTAAATATACATGATCAAATGTATGAAAACAAAATCATCATAATAATATTTTTATTGTATTTCAAAAGTATGTAACACCGTAAAGAATAGCACTACCCCATTTCTTCTCGTGGTCGTCGTAAAAGGCGACTAAGGGACTTACTAGAGAATGGGCAGCAGCGTTTGCTATGCATTTTTAACAAACACCATATTGCGATCGCCAACCCGCCTGCCAAGCGTGGCGATTATGGCAAACCCCCCCAATTGGGGGAGGCTTATGTCCAGCAGTGGACGTCTTTCGGCTGAAATGATGATGATGATGATGAACACCGTAACCAAAGGGCGCACAGATTTGGTGTCGTAGTAAAAAATGATAGGAATTGTGTGTTCTATCCGAATATTACACATTTTTATCCTGGCCGGTTTAACTTTCAGTTTTTGGTCCAAAATGAATGATGTCCTTTTCTATATATTTTTTTTTAATTTGTATAATCAATAAAGATAAACATACAATTCTAACTTTAAATAAGTAGGTAATTAGTAAATTATGTATTTAACTATAGTATGACGGGTAGAATCAAAAATTACAAGTTCTAATAATAATAAACTTATTTAATTTGAACAGATAATAATATTGGCAACTAAATATAACAAAAATAAAGCTTATTTTTCTTTCCTTTTATTCTCTGAGAGGACGCTGCGGTCGAATTGCGATCGTTTCATTTCCCAAAAAATTTCCAAGTTCCATGAACCGTTCTAATGCTTTGAATAGTCCTGCCTTCGTGTTGAGTCTATCGACTACGAACTTCTCTTCATTGACCAAGGCTTCATTATCAGCAGCCCTAAATAAAATAAATATAAAATAGTTTTCATACTTGTTACGGTCGCGAAACATATTTTGATCAACATAAAACCTAATACTGACCTGCAAATTGCAAAAAAAAACCAGCCAAGTGCGAGTCGGACTCACGCACGAAAGGTTCCGTATCATTATTTATAAAAACAGCAAAAAAATCATGTCTGTTGTATGAGAGCTCCCCTTAAATATTATTATTTTTTTCGGTGTTTTAGTATTTTTTTTTTTGTATTTTAATTATAGTGGCAACAGAAATACATCAACTGTGAAAATTTCAACTGCCTAACTATCACGATTCATGAGATACCTACAGCCTAGTTACAGACGGACAGCGGAGGCTTAGGAATAGAGTCCCGTTTTACCCTTTAGGTACGGAACCCTAAAAACGTATTTTTTATTTTATTTCGCGGGCTACCTTTATGCTTTCGCCTCAAAAATTGTAATTAAATTAATTATTAATTATATTTTTTTGAATTTTTTTCTTTCTTTTCTTTTTCTTTCTTTTGCTTTTCTTATTCTTTCTTTGATCTACAATACCAGAGGCATCGCACGTTTGGTAACATCACAGAGACAAAGCTGAGATGTCTAATGTGCCTGTAATAATTATACACACATAAATAAGACATCTCAATAGACGTGACTTAACGTCACCAATGAAATTGAAGGCGGTCAGCACTTCTAAATTGCGTTCAAGAGCTGTCAGTTTCAATATTCCTCAACAATTTTGACACTGACATCTCTTGAACGCCTTTTATGTGCTTAACGTGTGTTGCTTAATTGGTGTAGTCGCCCTAATTATTAGTCTACTAACTATGAACTTACCCAGCGGGATGATGTCTCCAAGATATGTGTCTCTCAACTGTATCGTAGCCCCTTTGGATCGGTGGACTGTCGCATATGGCTCGTCTGTTATATAGAATTAATTTATTAATTAGCCCCTATTAATAAACTCGTTGTGCACAATGTTTCGCACTCGTTTTTTTATTTATTTATAGATACTTTGTTTTACATCAGATTACACAATCATTACAAAAGAAAAGAAAAACTTATCTTCTTCTATATTATCTATCTAAATATATAAAAGAAGAAACTGACTGACATAGAGAGAGATCTGTCTAGAGATTCCAAATTTGGCACGTAGGTTCCTTATGAGGTCTAGGGGTGCACTAAGAAAGGATGTTGTAGGAGTTTGTATAAAAATCTTATTCATTTGGTTGATTAACGTGATTTTTTTTCTTTATTTTCTTTTTCTTTCTTTTGCTTTTCTTATTCTTTCTTTAATCTACAATACCAGAGGCATCGCACGTTTGGTAACATCAGAGACAAAGCTGATCTCAGCTTTGTCTCTGTGATGTTACCAAACGTGCGACATGACATTAGACATCTGTCTAATGTGGCTGTAATAATTATACACACATAAATAAGACATCTCAATAGACGTGACTTGACCAAATTTGGCACGTAGGTTCTTTATGAGGTCTAGAGGTGCACTAAGAAAGGATTTTTGGAAAATACACCGCTGAAGGGGTAAAATAGGGGATTGAAGTTTATATGAAAGTCCGTCAGTTTTGAAGTTAGGATCTTCAAATTTTGTGTTTAGGCTGACGATTGAAAATAAATTTATACGTTTCTCAGCGTTTTTGATAATTCCACCCCCGAAGGGTTAAAAAGGGGGATGAGTTGAAGTGAAACCTTCTTTAGGCGCGTTGAGAACTTTTGGATGATTAAAAATCATGGAATTCGCGTCATCATCACCGAACGCTTTCTATGAGTTATTATACTGTGTATGTATGTGTACTTTTTGGGTGAACAAAAATGATGGAACTCGCGTCATCGTCACCGAACGCTCGAAATTAATAATCTATTAGCTCGACGATAAAATTCACAAGTTACTTAGTTTTCACTTATATTGGCAGTCCCCAAAGACTGCCCCGTTTTTTATTTTTGCAGTTAATTTATTTAAAACGAGAAAAGCCTTTCTCATGTTTTGTTTCATTCTACACTTATAACAAAAACAGCAAGCAAGAATAAATAATGATAAATGAGGCGTCTAATTTCAAACCCCGCTAAAACGATTTTACCTTGAAACCGACCGTATTCTCTTTTTTGAAAGTTTTCTCAATTCTGTACTAAGTGACAAACTCATTTCCGAGCAAATCCCTCTCTAACAGCACTAAATTGAGCCTCCAACCTTATGCTTGGTAACAAAATACACTTTTTTTTTAATCTAGGGCATCTCAGAGTGTAACCACTAAGGTTCCGACTCTTTAACCGGACTTTCCTGTGGCTGCCTTAAGCTCCTAACGAAACTTAATGCCTCCAGCCAGGGCTTAAAAACTTTTAAACTAAACGACTGCTGTTCGCTAAGGGCACCCCCTGTGGGGTACGAACCTCGGCTTAGGGCAGCGTCGGAGGGAGGGTGGCAAGGGACCGTCGGTGGCTGGATAAAATCAGTATTTTGATTATTATCAGGGGGACTTTGGATTACATGCTGCTCCGCTAAAGCGCGTGCTGGCGCTTCACTTACAATCAAGGGTCGGGGAGGACTATTCGTTAGTCGGGGATTTCGCGCGGGGCCTCGGCGGCGAGGTCGAAATGACGATCGTGTATTGTGTGTAATTATTTTGCGAACTGTACTAGTTTCCCTATGACTCTCCTGGAGGAGGGTAGTGGGGTCGTCTGGGTAGGTCAGTGGTCAGTCTTGGACGGCGGGTCGAACTAATATTAGAGGGGACATAACTTGCGGCCTTCACAACTAGAGCGTTGCGATGAGTGGCTGCTGAATCAAAGAAGCGCTTTGAAGTGCGCTTCATTAATTGGGCTATCGTGGAGATTTTGAGTTCAACGTGGAGGTTAGTGTTTCGAACGAACCAGGGGGCTCCCGTGATTTTACGTAAGAATTGGTTCTGTAGGGTTTGCATCTTATGGATGAGATGGGGTTTGGCGTGTGCAAAGACAGGACTCGCATAGGTCATGATGGGGCGGATGCACGCAGTGTAGATGCGCAATTTGCACTTGAGTGACAATTTGCTTGTTGCATTTAGGATGGAGTGGAGCCTATAGAGAGCGAAAGCTGCGCGAGCGCGTACCTTCTTTATGTGCTCAGAAAAGGAGAGATGATGGTCGAGAATCACACCTAGATATTTGGCTCGCTTCTCCCAAGGGATAGGCTTGCCGAACATGGTAATCGGTCGGAAAAATATTATATAAATGGCATGGGCAAAATTCAAATTCCTCTACAACGAAAACAACCAATCACAGCGCTTGCTTTTGCACCAAGTGACCTTACGAATAGTATGACGGACCAATGGAGACTTGTGTAAATGTGTTGTGCAGCAAGGAGTGCGATTACATTTTATTGAATTTAAAACTCATCAATAACTCAATATCCAGAAAAATCGTTTTAGCGGGGTTTGAAATTAGACGCCTCAAATACGTCTCACCTGCTTTTGTCATCTGGCAAAACGGAATTACTTAATATACAATCTAGAAAGGCACCATTACAATGAGTGCTCGTATATAAATAGGGTCCCATGCATCTTGAATCATTCGACACTCTGAATACTGAAGCAACTCCGATTAGAACCTCTTTGGCACCCACCCAAGTAACAAGAGGTCCTCCGTGGTCGTTCTGAAGACGTTCCAATGCACTATAAAATTGTCCTATGAATTCCAAAGATTTAACAGGGTTTGCATACAAAATGTACTTTTGTGGTCACGGAAATCTGACCACCGCACCGTAAGGACTATTCCTGATTGCGGCGCTCGGGCGCTGTACTAACGCTTTCCTATGCTCATCTACCAATAGCATCGCATCATCAGATTTATTATTATTATTCTCATTTATTGCGGATCACACATAAAAATACACACAATCCATATAGTATTAGTAACAACAACTTAAAAAAATTATGCTCAGTTGTTTTTGTATATGAAAAAAATAAAACCGTAAAAAAACCAGCCGAAAATCATTTTAAGTCAGACATCTGTGATCATTGTAACAGAGCCTTAGAAATGTATTTAAACAAAATTTATTTTAATATATTGGCCGTCGCACAAAGAGGCGGTAAACAGATATGAGCATCGTGTGCACGGGATTTTGTTTTCAAAGTGGTCAGATGTCCGTTACCGTGGTAGTATCTCAGTTCGTAATAAAAGTTTATTTGATAATTAAACTGAGCGATGCGCCGCTCTTCTTGCTGCAGCGGTGCTAAGACGACCTTATCAAAACCTACCCTAGTAGGTTATCAGTTGAACTTTAAACATGGCACCGCAACTCCGAAAGAAGATGAGACGTAGCATAGCATAAGCATGATTAGCACATTATGTTACGAACGAAAGTTACGTTGTGGTACGAACTGAGTGCACGCTCGACTCGAGCGTTCGGCGGGGCGGCGCGTGCGGCGTTCATGTTAAACACATACAATCCCTCGAGAGTGTCTTGAGTGGCGGCGAGCGGCGCGGCGAACAATATTTCGCCGATTGCACGCGACGCAAAACGCCCCGCGCCGCACGCCTTTTCACTCACTAAGTGAACCATGTACCATGTCTTCATACTTTTGGTTCAGTTCAGAAATCTGAACAAAAAGTTCAAATATTGGCCAAAATGTTCTACATTATCATCATCATCATCATTTCTACCAAAAGACGTCCACTGCTGAACATAGGCCTCCCCCAAAGTGGGGGGGTTGCCATAATCGCCACGCTTGGCAGGCGGGTTGGCGATCGCAGTATGGTGTTAAAAATAGAGATGCATAGAGACCGCTGCTGCCCATTCGTAAGTGTCCCTTAGTTGCTTTTTACGACACCCACGGGAGAAGATAGGGTGGTGCTATTCTCTACATACGTCCGACACCACACGGCACAACAACAATATTCTACCTACCTGACAAATTCCACTCTTGCGTGATTCATTTATCTGGTTCAAAAGTGTTTTGTTTTTCGTTACAATATTGGAATCATTTTTGTTATTGGAATCCTTAGTTGGATTTGACCTCAAGAGCTCTCTACGCGTCAGGTCGTCGTCGCACTTAAAAAAGAACATAACTATTTTAATAATAATAATAACGTACTAATTATTTTGATACCTAATATGCACAAATAAGATAATAAGAAAAACAAATAGAAATTAAAAATTTAATAATCAGATATTTTAAACTATGTATTTGAAATACTGGTTTTTGTTTATTTTATTTTTATTAAGCGGATTGTCTATTAAAGGTATTCTAAAGCCTTGAAAATTATTTCACCAACGCGCATGAATGAAAATTTTTTTCAGTTTTCAATTTTTTTTTTAAATATATCCTTAATAAAACATTAGACAAAAGTGACCCAGCAAAGTGAAATCTCCCAACGATGTTCTACTATACAGAAATGTTTTGAAATATCTGTATCTTACAAAATATTCATATTTCATAGAATTTCAACTCATATTTACTGACCGATATTAAGGTTTATAAAAGCATTATTTCTCCTGGGTCGAATACCAGCTGGAGGTTGTTTATTTCTAACCTTCCTAAGAGTGCTTTTTAGTCTAATATTATGAATAAACAGAGTATAGTTTAGCAAGTCTTTGTCCAGTACAACCATTTTATTTTCGAACTTACTTAATTTACTAGTTTGTCAGAAATGAGGGTTTTCCCGTTAAGTCAAAATAAAAATTTTACTCATTTAAGCGGATAAGCATTCTATGTATAAACATTACTTACAGGTTCATTATCGTAGCTCAACAATCTGAGTCCTCCTACACATCCATTTAGTTTGGTTGGTGGTGGGTCACCTTTTTTTGTAACCAAGACAATTTGCCCATTTTCATCGAGCTCACCTTTTTCTAAAGTACATATCATATATTTCTCAATAATGTTGTCCATATTCGGAAAATTCGCATAGAGTTGTTTACACAGCTCTTTGTCCATTATTCTAGTAGATGCATATCGCAACCGATCTGCGTTATAATTCGTTGCATCATTGGGCTGGAAACATACAAAAAATGTGGCCTACATGGGACGTCCGGCGGATGTGAAACATGGCGGAAAGAAGGCGTGAGCTAATAAGAGAAAGCCATGCCCATGCTGTTTGTCGTCATGCCATACGAGTCGGTTTTACTCACAAGGCGCGCTTATAGGTGTTTTACATAAAAAAGCAAATGAGATATAAATTAGGGGTTTTCTGGGAATTCCAAACGGTTACATGGTTTTCTTTAGGCTAAGCTTATAAAGAAAGATTTGGGGGAAACCTTTGTCCAGTAGTCGGCCAGTAGGTTATAGGCTAATAATAAAATAAAAAATCATAAGCCCCGATCATCGTGTACACACGCTCAAGAATGAACAGACCTATTAAGTGCACATTATATCAACTCGACCCTCAAAGTTTTATTTCCAATAGTAATTGACTAGTTGCCTGTCTTTGAGAAACCAATTAGTAATGGTCCTTTTGTTTTATCTCATCCGAAATATGTATATTTTAGGGAATTATGAACATTAACAAAAATAGTTTACGTAACGTAATAATAACAGCCTTTTTTTTGGGTGGGAAATTATCAAATAACTTCTCCCGCTCTGGGCGGAGCGGAAGGGCGTGTCAGACTTTTACTGAAACCCACCCGTGTTCCTTCAGTTGCCTGTGTGCCAGGGCCACGGTATCCCTTTCGGACAAACCCGCAACCCTGGCAGGAATAATAATAGCCGCATGGGTCGATCGATCAGGTTAAGATAAGCTTGCCATGGTCGGTCCGTGGATGGGTGACTATCTTTACATACTAAGATCCCTCCGTGCCTCGGAAAGCACGCTATGCCGTTGGTCCCGGTTGTCATTCGTGGATCTTTGACAGTCGTTACAGGTCGTCAGAAGCTCGAAGGCTGACAACCAGTCTTACCAATGGGTATCGTATTACCCAGTTACTGGGTTGTGGAGATCAGACAGACAGTCACTCCATGTAAAATACTGGTATTCAGCTACATCCGATTAGACTGGAAGCTGACCTTAACATAGTTGGGAAAAGGCTAGGCAGATGATGTTCTTGGATATTATAAGCCAGTTGTGCCCAATGTAGGTAACATTGAACACATCTTAATACTCCATTTGAAATAACATTAGACATTTCAGTAAACCTTTTTTACAGTCCGTTCAACCGATTTTGACTTCTATTACGTCGGTGGCATGACAAATGGCAGCTGCAGTAAACAGTTGGTATTGTAACAACTTTTTTTCTTTTAATACCATCCTTATGCCTACGAAATAGAAGACAAAATCGGTTGAACGGACTGTAAAAAAGGTTTGTTTAAATATCTAATCTTATTACAAATGGAGTATAGTTGTGTTCAATGTTACCTACATTGGGGCCAACTGGCTTATAATATCCAACACAAGGATAAATTTGATACGGTCATAACATAGCCTGCAAAGGGTCAAGAAAGGTAACTACTTCTATTTAAATCCCATTAGGATTTTTTCTTGTAATGATAGCAGTGTTTGTGATAAATAAATAAATAAATAAATTGTTATTACCTCTCGCCACTTTTCCGTATGTCCCCAACCTAGTACCAAGCCATCAGTACCTGACTCTTGAAATCTCTCTTCGTAGTTAATAGGTATCGAAGATGGAATATACGAACACAACGTTTTATACGATTGGTCTTCGAAATCATACTGTGATTCTACCTTCACCAAAGCGATGTCTATGAGTGACCACTTTTCCAGTCTGTCATATTCTAATTCGTATTCTGTAAGCAAATATGTATATACAATTTGTTATGTGCTTATATTTTTATTCCTTCAAAAACCCACATTTCGACAGCTATGTCAGGCTCCAGACTACTACTGAGAAATTAAGGGCAAACCCAGTAACCATTTTTAATTAAATACATTCATTGGGATTTTAGTACGAACCAACTTGACCACTCTAATTTGTTACTTACTCCGAGGAACACAAGTGTATACAATTTTCTTTCTCTTTTCCTTCGTACATTTATTCCTTTCAATCTCATTATCCTTAACGTATTCATTGTATCCTGCTATAGCGTACATATATTCAACATCATCTACGCAGGCTGCTGATGTGATAATGAAGAAGGAATTTACAATGGCTCCACCACAAACCCAGGCGTCATATATTTTATCTGATACTTGTGCTTTAACTAAATACACCTAAAAAAAATCATCTGTATTAAAATTATACTGAAAATATGGTAAATAGTTGAAGAAAACAAGTTTAAAAAATGGACACCTATTGAGATTTCACAGTAGAATACGGAGAAATATATCGATGCCATCTTATTTCAAGCCTTTGTTTATAATTTTAAGTTATTGGTATATATTATTGTATTTTTTTTTATATTGTTGATGTTATTGTGACTATTGTACATTCAAATAATAGTATATGGTTTCTTACCATATAACTTTTATTCGAAGACACTTCTACGCCACCTTTTATTCTTCTTGCGCAATCAGACACTGGAAGTAATAAAAGTAGCATAGTCATACATATTATTTGAATAGTATCAATTGAGAATGAATAAGGCATTGCAATATGTTGAAATGATAACATACATGACGACAAGACCCCTCTTTCCCAACAAAAATTTGAGTGAGTATATCACAAGATATGAAGACGACTTGGTGAAAGTCACGGGAATTGGCTGGATGCAGGAAGTACAGGACTATTCGTTATCGCGAGGCTTGAGGCAGTCCTATGTCCAGTTGTGGACTTCTTTTTACTAAATTATGATGATGATGATGAGCTACTACTCGTTAGCTGAGACAGATGTGAGTGGATGCCCTAGGAGCAATTCATCATCACTTTTCTGCTTTTATATAACTTATCTACCGCATTGATGTACGAGAGCATAATCCTAAATAAATGTAACTGCTTCTAAAGGGGTGGAGACCTGATGTCCTGAAAATACAGGCCTTATTACGCCTAGCTTATGCACCAGTGTCCCACATGTATAATTGAACTATTATGTTTTGTTTTTGATCATTTGAAAATGTATTTATGTATTGTGGTGAGAAATAAATCTTTATCTTATCTTATTATCAACATCATTTCAGCCGAAAGACGTCCACTGCTGGACATAGGCCTCCCCCAAGCACCACCACTTGGGCCTGTTCTGTGATTCCGGAATCCCGCAGATTCCTGCGACCTTCACAAGGTCATCGGTCCACCTTGTCCGGTCAACGATACGTCTTCCTGTACGCGGTCGCCACTCCAGAACCTGTCGGCCCCATCGGTCATCTGTTATGAGAGCAATGTCTCCATTGCCACTGAAGTTTGGCAATTTTTCGAGCTATGTCGGTTACCTTGGTTCTCCTGCGAAGTTCGTCATTTCTGATTCGATCACGTAGTGCAACTCCAGGAGTACTTATAGTGACCTAATTGGTGATGTTCTTCAGAAAGGCTTATGCCCAAATACTCAAACGTCACTTAACTTTAAGACGTTCTTATAAGTGTTTCTGTCGCTACAAAACAGTTTAAAGTGACAGAGACAGCATTAGACTTAACAGCGACTTAAAATTGAGTTGCGTTTGAGTATTCAGCAGTTAGGTTCGTAGTACTTGTAACCGGCCATGCATGTATGAATGTAATCGTAACAAAAGGAGAATGTAAGGAGCGTAGCAGGTGGCGTTCGATAGTTTCTGCCTACCCCCATGGGAAAAAGGCGTAAGTTTATGTATGTATGTATAGAATACATCATCGTCATCATTTCAGCCGAAAGACGTCCACTGCTGGACATAGGCCTCCCCCAAGCACCGCCACCTCAACCGGTTTTGTGCTTCCTGCATCCAGCGGATTCCTGCGGCTTTCTTATGGTCATCGGTCCACCTTGTGGGAGGCCTTCCAACGCTACGTCTTCCGGTACGCGGACGCCACTCCAGATCCTTTCGGCCCCAACGGCCATCTGTTCTGCGCGCAATGTGCCGTGCCCATTGCCACTTAAGTTTGGCAATTCTTCGAGCTATGTCGGTTACCTTGGTTCTCCTGCGGATCTCTTCATTTCTGATTCGATCACGTAGGGAAACTCCGAGCATAGCCCTCTCCATTGCCCTTTGGGTGACTTTTAGCCTTCTAATAAGGCCCATTGTGAGCGACCAAGTTTCAGTGCCATATGTCATCACTGGCAACACGCACTGGTCAAAAACTTTCATCTTGAGACACTGCGGTATGTGGAAATACTGCTACTCACCATAAAAAATATTAAAAAATAACACAAGATCTAACTTTATAGTAACCATCGAAAAATTTAACTTTAACCAAATTATACAAGCAAATATCTAATCTTAATTGATTCCTTGAAATACTGAAACAGAATAATGAAGTTTCACTTGGGTGAAAAACTTTTATGGATTTAATTATTTTCCTTCATTCACTGATAAACTAATCAGGAATTTGAATTCTCGGTTAGCTGTAATAATGGTTTGTTATATTTTACCATTATACTGAACTGAACAACTAACAGATTTTAAATGTAGGCTTATAATTTCTAGAAAAAATATATGATTTTGTTTGATGATTTCGAGCTACTTTCTATAAAAGTAGCTCGTAATGGTTCATGTATGTTAACACACGCGGATGCGTCGCCGAACTTGGCTTGATATACTTCTGTGTGTCTATACTCCATTTGTTATAACATTAGACAAATAACTGTTCTCACCCTTTCGTTATTTCGATGTAAACGTTTAATAAACTCCGTTATTTCACGGTAAATACAAGGGTCGTTTTCAAAATGTATGTACATTTTGTTGTGATTATGTGTCCATGAAACTTATTGGTAAAATTAAATTAAATACAGTTCGAAATGTAAACATTTAAATCAACATTCAGACTAATTAGTAATAAAATAGCAAACATAGAAATGTTTGCTCTATGGAAGTTGGTTCTATTGCTTTAAAAAACTAAATTGAATTCCTGTTGTAATTTGTTTCCCATACAAAAGTGCAATGTCCACAGTCGCGCGTATTTAAAAAATGCAGCTAATAATAAATAGTGCTCGCATTATGTAGCCTGGTTCAACAATGTTTTGTCAGGTGAACGGGTAAGTTATAAGGAATATACTATAAAATTATGTAATTATATTAAACCATTTATTTATTTGCCCAAAAACACGTGTCTCATATTCCATTCCTTTATGTTATTCTTTCTTGTAACGTTGATATTTTATAATAATAGATAATAGTAGTAAATTCAAAATTTAGTATGGCAAATCTATGCGTCAAAATAGTTACAACGAGAGGATGCTTGTTTCTTCCAGCCATGCCATTTTGTTTTGAAACTGATGGTTTCATTTCGTGCGCGTCGTAAAAAAGACACTAAGAATCTGTTTTAAAGTGCCAAATTACGTGAATTCGGTAAGAACTATACTTTACAGTGCAGCATGTCAGTGTAGTTGGTGGTAAATAATAGTCGAATGCATGTTTCACGAGTAATTTGAGAGTGAAATTACAAGAATATTATTATTTGTAGGTTAGGGACACGTTCATTTTGTTCATTTGTGTAACCATTGTGTTATTATTTTTGTGTCACGGCACACAATGGAATGGATTAGGGCTTGTTTACAGTATATTCATTTATGTGAATAGTAAGTCCATTTGCCGTTTTAGGAAAGATGGCCGTTAACGCCTGCTGAACGGCAAAGACGTTACCGAGAGCGTTTAAAATCAAATAATCCAGAAAAATGGAAGGAAGTACTAGAACAGAATTGGATTACTTCGTTGTGACTCTGCCTAGTCTTCATTTGTGTTATTTTTGTGTCACCATAACACAAAAGAAACACAATAGAAATGTACATTAATTTTGAAAACGATCCACAAAGCACTGTAATCTATGTACCAATTACATTAAAAAAATAACTTTAAAGTGCAGTAATTGCAACAATATTACACAATAACTGTCGTTATTTAGCAGTTATTTGTCTAGTAAATAGAGTATAGAGAAATGTGAAATGTAGAAACGAAAGACGAAACGAACGAACGATTGCATCGCGAAATGTCGAAAATAAAGAAAAAAAAATGTCACTGCGTAGAAAGACCTATGTCTATTCATCGTAGAGTAAAGATAGAAGTGGTCATACTAGATAATGTGCTGTTTTTGAAAATTGCCTTCAATTTTAATATTGTAAAATTGAGTATTTTTCAGGCAGTGGGCCTATCATGTTTACCAATAGATGTAATACTTTGTAATAGATGGACTGCGATCGCCAACCCGCCTGCCAAGCGTGGCGATTATGCCCCCCCCCCCCAAAATGACAAGCACAAATAAAAAATGGCCTCAGTGGCGGTGCTTGGGGGAGGCCTATATCCAGCAGTGGACGTCTTTCGGCTGAAATGATGATGATGATGAGATGGACTAACCACTTGACAAAAGTAGCACGGATAGGACTTGGTCATGAAAAAATATAACACATTCAGTTCTGGTACAAAAATAACATTTAATTACGTTAACAACTTATTATTTATAAATGTGAAAATAAATGAATTCAAATACACAACTATAGACATATCTTTCAAATATGGATAGGAATTTGCGGTCGCATTCGAAGGTTTCCATCTTTATTTTGAGTAATCTCTATTTTTCTAGTTGCGTACATGCTGTTTGGTTCGGGCCTGTTATCTGGTGCAGGCCTGTTGTTTTGTGCAGGCCCATATTTCTGTGCAGATCCGTAGTTCAGTGCAGGTTCATTGTTCAGTGCATGGTAGTTCATTTGTTCAGATTTGTAGATAGCTGGCCAGTAGTTTTGTGCAGGTTTGTTGTTTGGTGCAGGCCCGTTGTATGACGCAAGTCCGCTGTTTGATGCAGATATATTATATGGTCTATATTTATTATTAGCTTCTACTATTTTTTCTATTATTTCATCGAGATGGAGAGGGCTATAATCTGCAGTGCGGGTTAGTAGATATCACATGTCTTCGAATTTTTGTTTATAGGACATGCCAGTTTCCTTACGTATGTTTTCTTTCACCGTTTTGAGGAAATTATTTAACCAAAGTAAAGCGCCTGCCTGGGTTCGATCCCACGACCTACAACTCATTTGTCCGTTACCACTAAGCCACCATTGCTCTCAACATAGGTCTGTGCGCCTGGTGCAAACTGGTAATTGTCAAATACTTGTTTTTTTGGACTACTATTCTCATTGATATTTGGAGCATTATTATTCTCATTTAGTACAGTCTGTTACTGCAATTAGCTGACCTTGCATAAATGGTTGAGATTTTTTAGAATACGAATCGATAGAATATTATAATTCTTCGGTACGAAATCTACCCAAAACTATAAAATCATACGATTTGTTAGTAAAAAACCTTAACCATTTGAGCAAAGGGGAATTAGCTAATTGCAGTAATTGACAGTACATGCTTGTTATTTGCACTATATCTCTCATACGGACGGTTCATTATTAACATTTACTGAATTTTTTTTATTTAATATATACCTTTTATTTGGTGGGTTCATCTTATTCGCTAGATTTACACTCCTCTCACTTTCATTTACATTTACTTCATTGTTCACAGGTGCTTGTTCATTTACGTCAGGACCATTTCTTCCTTGTTTTAAATGCCTCTCATGATCTGCAGCCCTGCAAGTAATTGCATTTAAACAATTTATTATTTTTATTCTTGGTTCCATGTTTACTAATATATTATCAATAATATATTAAATATATATATTATTATTAATATTTTATTACAATGTTTTAGACAATTTGGACATTTAAACTTTATAAAGGGTCATCATCATCTGCCTAGCATTTTCCCAACTATGTTGGGGTCTGCTTCCAGTCTAACCGAATTTGTGATGTGCCATTACCAGTTATTTACTCTAATCGGGTATTTTCCCAGTAACGCTTCTAGTAACATTCTAAAAAATAAATAATTTAGGGTAACATAGGATGTTTTTTTCTTTTTTTCTTAAATTTCATTTTAGATTATGAGTGATTCAATAAGACTTCTACCACTTCTAGTTTAAATGCAATCAAAATTTTAATTTCAAATATAATTTTCCCAATATTCCTAGTAAGAGTAAGTTTCGAGAAACTATGAAATGTAACTTCTACTACTACTATGGGAAGTTACTCAGTGTTACTTCCCATACAGTAATTTTCTTGGTATTCTCTCATTGTTCCTATCAAGTTACTTAGTAAATTTCTTGACAAGTTTCTCTCTGGGAATATAAATAGTAAGCTTCAAGTTTACAAATAAAAATAAAAATAAACATTTTACTAATCAACATTTATTAAATTTGGCTAAACGCATCAGTTATATCACAACGTTTCAGTATTAATAAATACATCTAGAATTTATGTGATCATAAAATTATTTTCAGACATAATCACAGTCAGTCACAGTAATATTTTTTCAATCTAAACGTCTATAATGAGATGTAGTAATTATAGATGTGTATGTATACCTATTAATCCATGTAGTTAATCCCAATATATTCAGTATCTACTCAAACCTCGTGTGTTTTACTTGTCTCTTAAGTCCCATCCTTACATGGCGACCCTGCCATATTTGGGGCCGTGGCGATACCGTCACCGGATACCTATCTAGTGTTGCGGCTTCAAATACTCAACATGATTTAATAACATTAAAATAGAATGAACAACATCAGTGCCAAAATAAACTATCCTACGAGGCCTGTACTTTTGAAAAATTTGTGATGCGTTAATGTGTCGTTCCAACATAGAGAAAGAGACTGTGTTCCTGAACCAAAATGCCGCTGGTTCAAATCGGGGGCACGTGGAAGCAGTAAAGGAGCACATGTCGAATATTACTCTTATACTGATAATCATCTGTGTGTTGCTGGGCCTCGGCGTGGTGTACTTTTTGTGGAAGCAGTACAAGAAATACCATTTGCAATGGATCCGTGAGGCGAACCTCGCTAATGAACAGAGAGATGGTTCTTTCATTAGGCGACGACAACCTAATCTTTATCCTGACTTAAAGATCAACGAGGCTACAGTGTAAAGCAGTGTAAAGTGTTTAAAAGTCTATCCAATTACAGTGAAGTGAAAATCGTGTAAGTTAGTAATTTATGGACAGATGGACACGCGTGGACAATGGTATTTAAATGTTACACATAGTTTTTTGTAATGACTTACAACCTTTTTAGATAATCACAGTCACAGCTAAACTTAATAACAAAACTAAACGACAAACCTAACAATTTAAAATTTATATAAAATTTAATGAAAATCAGTCTTCTATTCAGAGCTTTCAGAATCCGTTATTGTTATTAAATACGAATACAAGTAAAAGAGATAGCTATAGCATACAAAGACAAATGCTGCGTGTTCTACAACTAAGTGCGAAAAGCGAGGTAGAAACAGCTGCGCGTGCGCGTTTTAAACAAATATTAGGCCTTTGCACATAGCGTTTATTTTACGCGCGTTCCATGTAACGCGCGTTGAAAGCGCGTCAACGACGCGTTGTTTTCCTTGAAAAATCAGCACTATTTGCGTTTGCAGCGCGTATACGCGCGTCGTCGGCGCGTAAAATAAACACCGTGTGAAAGGCTCTTACTTAAAGAAATCAACAAACCGATATTAAACAATATTACCAGCGATATATAATATTCCCTTTACCAGTAATAATAACTTACTGGGAATATTTCCGTATGGTAAAATACTGAAAATGGAAAAATGGTAACGGCACATCACTAAACCGGATACAGCTGAATACCTGTATTGCACTGCATGTCTGACCTCCATAACCCAGTTTTTGGGTAACAGAATACCCCTTGCTAAGACTGACTCTTCTCCGTATGAAACGACCAATTGGAACCGTGCACCTCGCTTCTGATGTTTCATAAGTGCCCATGTAGGTTTATTGTGAAAAAATATATTTTGATTTTGGTTACCAGAATTTCAAGCTTCTGAAAGTCTGGCAACCAAAATCAAATCACCCGTAACAATTGTCAAAAATCTACAAATGACAGCTGCATAAATTTACAAACTTTTTAAAGGGTAAAAGTAATAAATTCTAAAAATACCCAGCCGGATGATATAACCACGATATATGTCTCTCAACCGTAGGATGGCGTTCATCATTATCTGATTTTCTGCAGAACGACCGTCTGTTTAGAAGAAAAATATTTGGTTAGCAATAGTTAGCAGTTAACTGCTTCGTTGGCAAGGCTACTGATGAGTTCCTGGGCTCGATTACCAGGTCGGGTAAAGAGTTATTGGGTTTTTCCATCAGGAATTTCTCAGTAGCATCTCGGAGTCTGGATTTGTGCCAGGTTGATGGCAATAAGCTCGCCCCCCTATTACATGGAACTTAAACATAACTGGCGAAATGTGGCTGTACCATTATAGGTACACCTCTGCCGAACTCTTCGGTGATTACAGGCGTCATGTTATGTTATTTGTTTAGTTTTGGTGCACCTGTATGTAGAGTACCACGCGTCTTCAAAGACAATGTACTCGTGAAGGAACATTACTTGTAGTTGTAATTTTTTTCTCGTTGTTAGCTGTGATAATCTATACACTTCATTTATTTTCTTTAATAATAATTATTTATTTATTTCTGAGTAAATGGTACATTAAGGTCTTAATATCAATTAATAGATTCACATATACTACCGTTGCTGGTGTATAAATATTCAAATTAGAGTACAATTGATTCTCCCATTAATTTAATTATAAATAATTTTAAAATGAAAATATTTAATTATTTAATACAATGTCAAGTTTTATAATTACGATTTTTTCATTTTTAGTGTATGAATGAAATGTCTTAATTTACTAATTATATAATGTCAAAGGCTTAAAAAAAAAGAAAGAAAAAAGTCAATATCCGCTATTACATTGTCAATTAATTGTTAAAAAGTAATGTCAAAGTTTATAATTAAAAAATTCGTTAACTGAATAGAAACAGTTGTCTAAAAGCCAAGTAAATATGGTTTTCCTAAATTTATTCATGGGCAACACTCTGATGCCTGAGGGTAAATTGTTAAAGACTTTTATTGCCATGCAATTGGAATTCCTGCTATACAAATGTAGTCTCTGGCTAGGTGCTAGTAACTTATTCGGGTTTCTGCTGTTAACTCTTTTAGAAATGTGTTCGTTGTGTGTGTGTTTACTTTATAGTTAGTATTTAGTATGTATGTATCTATGTATCTATTATATAGCATATATCTGCGTATCTATTATAGGATATTGTGCTGTTATACTTTTTATTTGCACCAATGACAACCCCATTTTATGTCCAGAAATTCACTATCCATGCCAAGGTTGCCTGGAAGAGATCGCAGTATGCGATAAGGCCGCCCATTGTATATTTTATAGTGCACTAGCTTTTGCCCGCGGCTCCGCCCGCGTGGATGTCGGTTATTGCGTATAAAAGTAACCTATGTCCTTCTCCATAGCCCAGGCTATATATCTGCCAAGTTTCATGACGATCGGTTCAGCGGTTTAGGCGTGAAAACGTAACATACAGAGAGACAGATAGACAGACAGAGTTACTTTCACATTTATAATATTAGTATGGATAAGTTTTCCTTTTCTTTTGTAATGTGTAATCTGATGTACAATAAAGCATATATAAATAAATAATAAATAAATGTTCTGAGAATAGTTATCGCAAAATAAAGTAACGATGTGGCGTCCTATCTTAAAAAAACAAATGAGGCTACAACTCAACTGGGTCTTGTCAAGGCTTTACTTGCTTTTTTGTCATAAACAGGAACATTGGTTGGCAAAAGAAGGTGATATAATAGTTCTCCAAACCGAATTTCGGCCTTGGCCACCAGCGAAGACCAGCCTTCGACGCGTTATAGTGCACAACTGCTTGCGCAATCACAGGTGTACTCTCTCTTCCCTCACTGTCATAGTTCGATGGAACAGCAGTCCGACAAGACCGGAGATAAATCAGGCGCAGGGCCAACGGCTTAACGTGCTTCCCGAAATACGGGGGTATTACACCGCCAACTTCAAAACTCCCAGCTGTTACTAAGAAATTCCTAATGGAAAAACCCAATAACATAACAGGGAGTAAAGTTCACTCATACTCTATAGAAAAGGGAGAATCCTCCGACCAGGGCCTCAAGTCTGCTATTACAATAGTGTCAGAATGGTCTCGCCATTGTGAGTATTTGACAGTGTTTGTATGGCAAATCTGTCAAAAACTCACAATGAAGAGACCACTGCAACGTTTGTACATTAGTAGACTTGGCCCCCAGGCGGGTATTGTGTCTGGTCGTCAACTGCCTGACGGTTGATGTCCGGATGTTGTATATGTATATACCAGTCGCGCGGTAAACTCTGCTTTCGCGATGCAGGATTTGTGACGTCCGGTCTTTGATGCGTAGTTCGCATTTGGCGTTGTAGATGCCGCCACATATCCCTTGGTAAGACTAGTTGTCATATCGGGCATCTGACGACCCGGGAATCAAACCCAAGACCCCACGCTCAGCAGTCGAGATCAACATTTGAAGTAATCAAGTACACTTACACAGTCCATGTAACAATTTAACTTTGACAATAACAAAGGAGGAACTCCCCATATTTTTAAGAATGTTTGGAATCTAATCTCAGTGTCTATGTGACAAAAATTATAATAGCGTTTACTGTGGCGTTTACCCACGTGTTTTTACATTTATTGTGTGATTTTATAATTTCTAACTCGATGTTCTAATATTATCGTAGACGTCCATGGCATCACGATAACTCAGGGAAGTAAAATGTATGGTAATTTAGAAAGATGCTTTTAAATTTTCGTCCTCGATAACGTTACAACGTACACATCCACATTATAACGTGACGGTATCGTAGCACACCAAACTTTCCGAAATCCTGCTCGAGTGGCGCCAAACGTACACGGAAACTAATTTATAGTGGACGTTAATATCAACGGTAAAATCATAGACAAAGACGTCCACGATAACGTGACGTGTAGAATTATAAAATCGAACATTGGAGAGAAAGGAAAATCAATAAAAATAACAACTCACCTACTGCTATTAAAAACAATCTCAGTGTCTGATGATCTTCGCAAGGCAAAGTTAGCTTTTGACAATATACAATCCAAAAAGGCACCGTTACACTGCGTGCTGGTATATAAATAGGGCCCCGTGCATTTAAAATCTTCCGTCACTTTAAACACAGAAGCCACTCCAATTAGAGTCTCATGAGCTCCCACCCAAGTGACTAGTGGTCCTCCGTGGTCGTTCTGTAGACGTAACATAGAAACCTGAGTATCATATTATTCATACGATTCGTTTTCAATCATAGTCCCTTTTATTTTAAAACATGGTTAAGCTCGTGGTTAAGTCTTGTCTGTGACACACAATAAACATACCAATGGTATTGTCAAACCACGTTTCGAATGAGAAATAAAGTTTTTAGTACAAATCAAAGAAAATAAATTGAAGAAATTAACGAGGTACCCTAAATTTATAAGTTGAAACTGCCCATAGTTCAACCGATGAGCAATTTAAACAGAAAACAGTTGTGAAATACTATATACATATAATAAATTTCAAATATGAGTGACTCTATTAGAATATGTACATACCTGACAAATTCCATACCTTCGTGTATCTCTAACGGATTCGTTTAAAACAACAGTTTTATTTGATACAAAAGGTTTCATAAACGAAGCAGTTCTATTGATCGATGCAGTTCTATTGTTTGAATCAGTTATATTGGTCAATGCTGATCTATTAGTCAAACCAGTTCTATCAGACTCAGTAATTTTATTAGATTTAGCTCTTGTTTTGTTACCATTAGTTTTGTTTCTAATGTCATTCATTGAGTTATTACTAGAATGGTTTGATGTTTTTATTTCTCTACGCGTATCGTCATATTGATAATCTTCTTCGCAGTCCTAAAACAAGAATAGAATGTTATTGTTCACATTTGTATCGTGTCATTTCATGATGGATCTAGCGACTTCAAAAACGATCTTTAGATGATGATATTTATGTAGGTACTTTCAAAATGAACTTCACAAATATTGTTGGGTGAGTAGTTTACTATTATTGGAAAGAGATAAAAATGTGTGTGTATTTGTTTGTAAAAGGTAATTCTAGAGTATGGACACTATTACAAAAATTATTTTACAGATAGAATGCTAAACTATCGTCGAGTGCCATAGGAAATGTTTTATGTTAAAACACGCGGACGAAATCGCGGGCAAACTCGTAATCTCTCTATCTATAAAAAAATCTGTGACATAGACGATACAGTGCAAAAATACATTACAATTATATAGTATTGGCTGTCACTCCAACCACAAATCACTTACCTCTACAGCTTCATCTGGATTAAATGCCGATGATTTTCTTTTAGCACATCCATTAGCCAACGACCATGTCGATGCATGTCCTCCCGGTTTCCCCAGTTGCTCCCCAAAGTCATCTAATTTACCACCATCTAACGTACATATCATATAAGTGTCTATCACTTCACGCATTTTTCCATATTCTTCATAATGGCTTTTACACTTCTTTTTGTCTATTATCATCACGGGGGCATAATTTAAATTTTGTTGATTGTGATTCGCTTTATCTTCTTGCTGAAAACGTGTAATACTTATCAGGATGTTTAGTTATGGTTTTATTTGAATTACCAGTTAAGTCATTCTCATCGCTTGATTGATTCTAGCAATAATCAGTATGGTTTTGTATTGGTTTCTTAGATAATCATAGACTTTACTGACTGAGCTGAGCTACAAGAATAACATTGTACTTTTGTTTTTTTTTTTCTCCTGTATTGTGGGTGCGTTTACAAACATTTAAATTCACATACACAAACAGTCAGACCTAGAACAACTACTTGTAGGTCATACAAATATTTGTTCCGTGCGCCTATCTCGGTCTTAAACGGTCTGAAATTGCCAATCTCACGCTGGATAAGTGTTTCAGATGAAACCGCTTTTCCATTACCATGTAGTGTGACAAAACATGACAATTTCAGATACATGATTTGAAATAAGATTATTATAATCCTACCTTTCGCCATTCAAATTTATGTCCCCATCCAAATACAGCAGCATCGATCCCAGGCTCTTGGTATTTAGCATCGTAACTAATTGGTATCATACCAGGTATGTAAGAACATATCGTCTTATACGATTGGTCATTGAAATCGTACGGTGATTCCACTCTTACTACACCTATATCTATTAACGACCACACATCGACTTGTTCATACCTCAGTTCGTATCCTGCAAGTAGGTAAGACATTTATAGATAAACATATACTAGAATAACGCGTCCAACGCACGCTGGTTTATTAGTAAAACTTATGGAAGGAATCCTGTAACTAAGCAGTGTAGCTGCATTCCAATTTGTCGGGTACGGGTGGGGTATGGGTAATTCAGGTAAATAAAACAACTGTTTTGTCTCAAGGGTGGTAATCTGAAAGTAAAGTCAAAGTTGGGAAAACATGAGGGGAGCAAGGGAATCGTGGAGAACGGCATAAAAGAACGAAATGACATTCAGCAGTGGGTGATTTCAGCTAGAAATGGTGATCTGTAATTTTTATGGTGTGCAATAAAGAGTATTCTTTCTAATCTATCTATAAAGTGATTTACCAAAATCATTATCACATAACTTTTAGTACAAACCTTGAGGATAACAAGTGTATATCACTTTCTTTTTCATCTTGCTGGTGCACGGATCAAGCTCGATATCATCGGTAGTAACGTATTTACTATATCCTGCTATGACATATAGGTAATCAACATCTTTAATGCAGGCGGCCGAGGTCACCACAAACTCACTTGTGACTAAGGCGCCGCCACATAACCAGTAGTCGTAACCAATTTTTGATACTGGGGCTTTGACTAAATACACCTGCGAAGTTATGTCTAAAGGTGAGTATAGACGAGCATTTACTTGTAACAAAACATCGGGCCGCTCTAATGTATCACCCTTTTACGAACCGAACAATGAGCACGATGCTCGATGCTTTGTTACAACTTGATTTTAGGAAGAAACGAGCGAATTTGTCTAACATTTCATTGAGAAAAGACACGAGAACTTGTGACCGACCTGCAGATCCGACATTTCAACGAATAATAAACGCAAAATAGAAAGGAATGTTACAGGTAAATGCTAACCAGCCGTAAACATTAATTCAAACACCGCGTCGAGCATTTGCAGAAACGTTACATTACATGTAAATGCTTTTTTAAATTAAGCTGTTGCTTGTATTGTGCCAAGCTCGAGAAAATGTTCTAGTGTACTCGTATATGTCGCAGTATGATGGTTGGTGTTATATTTATATCCGTAGGGATAAAGCTATATACCGTAATATAGCTATATGAAAGCGGTTCATAACTGACTTACTAGGGGAATATAACTATGATATCAGCACGATCTAGTAATATAAGTATCTTACTTTTGTATTACTGAAATAATTAGAAGTACACATTTTCTTTGATTTGCTCAACTGTTTACTTACTCATTTAAAAAAAAAACGGTCCAATCAAATATTTTTTTTTATATATTTTTTATTTAGTGGATGAATTATCAAAAATCCGTCGTTAGAAATTCGTGCAAAATTACATGCTTCTCGACCCAGCGCAGCGGTTTCGACTTGCGTTGTCTGTCAGTGCATGAATGAATTTAAGATTTTTATGAAGTAGGTTTTGTTTTGTTACATTTGTGTTTCTGTACATTACACATTTGCTAGTGCGCATTTCCTTTTATAAACACCTTTTTGGCACCTTCTTATTGAAACCAGAACATGATCTCTCATTATTATGAGTGCTCATATGTTTGTTTCAATCTATACATCTTATATTCAAATAAATAAAATTTAAGTGTCTGTTTGTAATGTCAAAATAACAGCATTTTTACCATTTACTTTTTTTTTTGCCTTTCTGTCTGGTTATTCTGGCTTATCTCCGAAACGACTGGACCGATTTTGATGGGACTGGCAGATATCTGATGATGCTGATGTAACTTAGGCTACTTTTATTTTCGAAAATGCCACGCGGGTGAAGCTGCGGACAGCATCTATTGAAAAATATAGTATGTACTAAATTTTTCATGAACTTACCACGTAAGGTTTCTCAGCTTTCGCATGTATACCGTCTTGAATTCTTCTTTCGCACTTAGACACTAAAATTAAAATAATTAATTTAAAAAAAAAAATCAACAACCTACGCCTGCGGCTCTCTTCGTGCTCGGCCTAGTAGATTTGTCGACCATTTCCTATTTTGTAAAGTATCTGGTACTTGTTTAAAAGCCAATGCTATCCTCCCATACCTATTAACACTGTGATTTGAAAATATTGTAAAAGTCAATTATTTTTAAAAGAGTAACCGTGAAGTTTTTTGCCGGCTCTTCTCTATAGAAAACGACTAATTAGAACCGTGCACCTAGCTTCTGACGTTTCATAAATGCCCATGTAGGTTTATTTGAAATAAAATATTTTGATTGATTTTGCTCTTCGTTTTTGGGTTTTGAAACATCATTGAATATACAAGAACAGAGAAACATATCTTTACTCCATCTAGTTTATGATGCTTGACACTCCCAAATCTCGCTTTGTTTACATTACGCACAATAGTGAGATTAATGTCACTATTGATTATCTCACTATTGTGCGTAATGTAAACAAAGCGAGATTTGGGAGTGTCAAGCATCATAAACTAGATGGAGTAAAGATATATTTCTCTGTTCTTGTATATTCAATGATGTTTCAAAACCCAAAAACCATGAGCAAAATCAATCAAGTTAATAATTAGTCCCAAAAAACAAGATTTCTTTTAAAGATTTACATACCATGTAAAAAAAATAAAAACCACACAATATCTGACTTTATCGAGAACATTTTAAAAACTGTCTTTGAATGATTGCAATGAGATTATTAAATGTAATTTTAATTTAGCGGACCGTGTAAATTTTGTAATTTTACTGAGTTTTGACGATTGTTTGACTTTCTGATAAACGTGATTTCTATGGTAGGTAGATATAATTATACTATTTGCTTCCATTTTGTTGTTTATACAGTCAGGGTTGAATTGTTTGGCAGATTGACACAATACGTTTGCCATTATATACCTACGGTTTAGAAAGAATGGCAGGTGTCAATCTAATAAATATACAGGGTTATTGGTAAAACAGTTTGTAGACGAGGCGTTTCTGTAAATTGAAAATATTTCCAAAAATAAATAGTTCGTGTGTTAAAGGACAATCAACACATGCCATTTCTATCATTTTTTACCTGTTTGTCTGTTTGGATGTAAGAGATTAAGTTGATAAGGTATCACGAAAAAAGTACGAAACTAATATGGTTAACTTTTATACTCAAATATTGTGTATAACTCATTTTTTAAACACACTTTTTTCATCTCAATAGATCTCAGTATATGGATCTCAGTATATGGATCTCAGTATGTGGTATGGATCTTGACCGTACTTCCGAGATTGTCCCGATAGCCGTGGAATACCTCCCCACTCCTCATAACATGTTGTCATAACCTGTCCATACCTCAGGACTTGTTGCCTCTTTGTCACTACGATACGAAACGGTCGCTAGCACATAGTGTGTGCTAGCGACTGTTTTCGGGGGCCCATTATTAAGTGTGCAAGTCACCTGCTATTTTAACTGTGCATTGTATATAAAAAATTGTTCAGGCAGGGGCGTCTTTCCATAGTTCTAGGTAACCACTTTAGCCACCCAAACCCATAATCCCATATCTTTGTTTCCATATCCTGCAATAGTCCTGCAGAAATTGGGGGTTGTCCTTGGGTGCACTTGCATTGTGCATACAGGGATAATTGTCGGTTGGTGCCTCATTTAATTAAAAGCGTCAAACGGGCCTCTGCGAGTTGGCTTCTGCCCCTCGTACGCCTTCCAAAGGTCCGGGACCCCAGGTTCCCGAGATACGTCAAAGACATTTTTTTTTAATAATAATAATAATAATAATAATAATACAATATTTGTTTCTATATTCCGCAATAGTTCTGCACCAACCGAGGGTTGTCTTTGGGTGCACTTGCATATTGCTTACAGGGATAATCATCGGTTGGTACCTTATTTCATTTAAAATTGTCTAATGGGCCTCTGCGAGTTAACTTCGACCTCTCGTACGCCTTCCAAAAGACCGGGACCCTAAGGTCCCGAGAAATAAAAAACTAAACTGTTTTTATTTTTTATTACAAAACTATTATTTAATTAATACAAATATAAACGTCAGATAACGTTGTTAACTTAATTAACGGTGAAGAGGACTTTGAGGTCGTATTTGTATCTCTGGCTGAATAACAGGGCTTGGTTTATTTTCAAATATTTTCTTCACAAATACTTCATCACTTTTAAAATTTAAAATTTCATCAAATGCTGGAGGCCTTATTTCTGGCGTAGGCCTTATTGTTGGTGGCGGTTCCATTTCAGGTGGAGGCCTTGTAATGGGTGGTGGTACCAGTTCTGATGACGGACTGTTTATTGGTGGAGGCATTTCTTGTGGAGGCCCAACGGTTAGTGGTGGCTCCCGTTTTGGCGGAGGTCTTTTTCTTAGTGGAGGTCTTTTTCTTAGTGGATGCCTTTTTCTTGGTGGAGGCCTTATTCCTGGTGGGAGGCCTATACTTAATGAAAACCTATCGTTTGTTTCCTGCTCGTCTTTTTTTGGTCGAAAGCTGGAAAAGATTTTATGTTGCGTATTTATATCATTGAATGGATTGACATATTCTTCTGAATCATCTTTTACATTTGTTGCATACCGGTCTTTCTTCAGATTCGGTTCTAGTCTACCACGCAAATGCTTTTCATTATCTGCGGGCCTGTAAGTATGTAAAAATTATAATTCTGTGACTTGATGCTAAAAGGGTCAAAGTACGTTTTTGTGAGAAATGATATTTTCCTGCCAAATTATTGAAAAAGTGATATATTTATGTGTGCTGTGTGCGTAAGTGTAATGACAATATCTCAAAAGATACTATGTTAAAAATGATCAATGACCTCCACCACCCATTAACTAGGCAATATTATACCCCTTGGTAAGACTGGTTGTCAGACTTTTGGGCTTCTAACAACCCGTAACGACTATCGTAGATCCACAAATGACAGCCGGGACCAACAGCTTAAAGTGCTTTCCGAGGCACGGAGGAGTTTCGGTATGTATCGACCATCCACGGACCAACCCCGGCAATCGTAGCTTTACCCAATGTATCGACCCGTGCGGCTGTTATTACTTAGTCGCGAGCTCCTCCTTTCCACGTCTAAGCCGCCTAGTGCTTACAACGAACCCCTTGAGATAGGGGTTTTTCTACGCACCTTCTGCGAGCTTCTTCATTCACTACTACCTTTTATCTACCCGACACTGCCGCCTATTCTACGGCTCGACGCCGCCACAGCGTCAGCCGAGAACAACTGGCACCCTACATCGCCTGGGTCTTGTGGGCCACTGCCAACGCTCCAACTGCACCGAGGGCGGAGAGCGCCATGCCACGTGGCCACTATAGCCACTACCGCCACTACCTACTGCTGCACCACCTGCTCCGAGGGCGGCGAGCGCTATCCGCTCCCTGCCTACATTGCCTCTGCAGTGCCAACCAGACGGTCCAGCCCAGAACAATTCTTTCCCTTCTATTCTCTGCCAATGAAAGAACTCTTAAGCTAAGAACCTAGACCCTGAATCTGTGCCCTGAAACCTTGTCTTCTAATAAACGTGATTTATAAGTGATGCCGTGTGGTACCGGACGTAAAGAATAGCACCACTCTATTTCTTCCCGTGGGTATCATTAAAGGCACAGAAAGGCGACTAAGGGACTTACTAGAGAATGGGCAGCAGCGTTCTCTATGCATCTTTAACACCATACTGCGATCGCCAACCCGCCTGCCAAGCGTGGCGATTATGGCAAACCCCCCAATTGGGGGAGGCCTATGTCCAGCAGTGGACGTCTTTCGGCTGAAATGATAAGTGGTATCTATCTCTTCATTTATACTACCTAATCCACCACTTCACAGTGGCCTTTTATCCTTCATCTTCGATCTTTTTTTATTTGAAAACACTTACCCAGAAGGGTGGTCCTTCCACGATACATAACTTTCAATTGTATCAAAGCCCTTAACGCTAGGAGGACTATCGCAGAACAATGCCTCACTGTGAAACAGAAGTTTTATAAGTTAGCTTTATATAATACTAGCTTATTCCCGCGGCTCCGCCCGCGTGGATATTGGTTATTGCGTAAAAATAGTAGTCTATGTCCTTATCCATATCCCAAGCTATATCTCTGCCTCATGACGATCGGTTTCAACGGTTTAGGCGTGAAAACGTAACATACAGATAGACAGACAGACAGACTAGAAATAATAAGAAAATATACAAATAAAACACATCAGTCGATCGCGAAAAGTCTAAAGGTTTTGCCCGTGACTCCGCCCGCGTGGATGTCGGTTATCGCATAAAAAAGTAACCTATATCCTTCTCCATATCCCAGGATATATCTCTGCCAAATTTCATGACGATCGGTTTAGCGGTTTAGGCGTGAAAACGTAACATACAGACAGACAGACAGACAGAGTTACTTCCACATTTATAATATTAGTATAAGTATATAGTATATTAGTAGTATAGAAATATGGATATTTATAGTATACATATATTATGGATTTTAATAATAATAATAGTACACACGGAAATCAAAACAAAACAACAATAAAGGACTTAGTTCTGAATTCAAATTATTATACACGATAAATCGAATAATCGATGGACATGGAAATTTGTATTCGGAAATGCGATGATTCCCGAGGGACATTAAGAAAACAGTTGTCAATAGTTGTTGCTCTCTAAGAAATACTTTTAACCAACTTTATTTGTTGGCCACATAAAGCAACATTATGCAGTATTCTATTCTATTCTGGTTAATTACTTTTATCCAGTCATTCATACAAAGGTATACGTGTTAATGTATCAGAAAAAACCGAACACAATATAATGTGACTTACCTAGTACTTACACTTGTATCTTTCCCCCTTAAAACATTCGCTCTTCTATCGCCCAACACACAACCTATAAAGGCTCCATTACACATTGTACTGGTATACAAATAAGGTCCAATGCATTTATTTTCCTCTGTTATTTTGAAAACGGAAGCTACACCAATAAGAACCTCTCTTTTTCCCACCCAAGTGACAAGTGGGCCTCCATGGTCGTTCTGAAAATGAAAAGATTGATTAAAATGTATGTATAGCGCTACAAGTTTCTTCTGGCGCCTGTCCAAAATAAGAAATAATCCCGCCATCTTGTTTTTAAAATACATTTCACCAAACATAACAATAAGTGTGCCGGTGCCTACGCTTTTGTATGGAAGAGAATGTTGGTTGTGGCAAAAGAAGCATGAAAGTAGAATAAATGCTGCGAAGCATGTGTGGCATGACTATGAATGATAGGCTGAAAGAAGATAATGTAGTGACAAAAATTGAAAAAAATATGCTAAGATGGTTTGGTCACGATGAGAGGATTAATAAAAGGCGACTAAGAAAAGGTATTTCAAGGCAGATGTAAGTAGAAACGCTGGAAGGGGACACCCTAGAAGGACATAGCGACCTAATTGGTGATGTTCTTCAGAAAGGTCAGGTGCGTAGTACTCGCAACCGGCGTGAGTGTATGACCAGATGTATGAACGTAAACGAAACAAAAGGAGTATGTAAGGAGCGTAGCAGGTGGCGTTCTATAGTTTCTGCCTATCCCCATGAGAAGAAGGCGTGAGTGTATTGTTTCGAGCTTGCGGTTCGTGACAATAAAAACTGCCGATATAAACCAAAAATGACACTTTGATTAAACAACGCTGATAACAACTCAAACACACTAATTATAAAACACAAATGCACTACTGATCACTTTAAAGTCGCACTCGTATATCGCTTGTATCGTTTGAAGTTTCGACTATGTCGGATCGCGGTGCATGAACGTGGTGCCTTATATAGTCCTTAGATCGTTCCAGAACCTTCTACTGTAGAAACATCTAGAATGTTCGAGTACATACCGGCCCCGACTGACCAGATGTCGAAAGTTCTAGAAAGCTCTAGCATCGAATTCTCTAGAAGAATCTCGAGCCTACTAGTTCTGCTACTCGATACTAGATGGCGCTAGTGGTCACTAGTTCTGCTATTCGATACTAGATGGCGCTAGTGGTACCAGGCATTAATTGTGGCGCGTAACAGTTTGTATGTATGTTTACCAACAGCGCGCCTGTCAACGTCATTCGAGCGCCAAAAGATTAGCAGTGTAAAAGTTATGTATGTCAAATAGCTAATGTGCTATATTGTTTCTGGGTAATTTTACTTTATCGTTTGATAATTAAAGCATCGCACCGTTCGGGACAGGCTGATCAAAAATAACAAAAAGTAATTTATTATTTATTCATTTAGTAGTTTACATACATTGTAAACATTTAAGTTGGTGCCAACATAAACTCATTAGAGTTTCACCGGGCACCAAAAACATCGACTACATAATTTAAATAACATAAGAAGGTACTTGCTCAACAAAACAGGTAACAAAAATATAACGAGGAACATTATACATATACATTATACATTATATTAACGCGATGTAGTGTCCCTGATCTGATTTACGCAACATCTTATGAAGATCTTACGTCGTGGAGTTTCTTGCCCATTCTTCTCCATACGTACTCACCTTTTGGAAGGGGCAACTAGAATCAATTTTTTTTTATGTTGAAAACTTTGACGTTCAAAAGTGCTTTTTATACTTTATGATCAGAGTGTCTTACTTTCAATTCGTCTACGAAGCAAATGCCTAAAATGCAATAATTTATAAGTAGTCGAGATGGTTAAAATAAACTCACACTAGGGCCTCTGAACTGTAGGTTAGGTTAGGTTAGAACTGTCAATGATTAGGCCAGAAACGGTACTCCCTTTCTTCTTCTAAAATAATAGACATATTGCAAGGTAGGCATTTTGGTTCATAGTTAGAATAAGGTTTAGTTCAAATACTGTATAGACATATTGCAAGGTAGGCATTGTGCTTCCTAGTCAATATAAGGTTTAGGCAACACTTGACATAGACGTTTTGATTTCTATTCAGCATGATCTTATATGCTTTTTATGTGTCTATTTGAAATAAATGATTTGATTTTGACTTACTTGACAAATTCCGTTTCTTCGAGTGAAAGTTCTGTTAAAGTAACCACTAATGTTACCAAAACCAGGTTTATAAATGAAATCATTTCCGTCAAAGGAATCAGTTCCATTAACAATATCAGTTCCGTTAGCAATATCAGCTCCGTTATCATTACCAGATATGTTCAAAATATCAGTTCCGTTATCATTATCAGTTCCTTTCACAAAACCTGTTCCATTTACAATAATGTTTGTTACATTATTACTTCTTTCATTTAAGCTAAAACGTTTACGTGTTTCATCTCCATCGTGCACCAGGTGGTTCATTATTGCTTGCTCTGATTGTTCTGATGCAAGTTCAACTTTACACTAAACAGCGAATTGGTTTCATTACAAAACATTTTTTGGGCGGCAATCAAACAAGCGGTCTACTTGGTGAATGGTCACCGCCTGAAGAAAAGTGCAATATACCAAAGACTTAGCGGTTGCGTTGCCACCCCAGAGACAAAGTCGTATGATCTCATTTTCAACTACACCGGCCCTCATATTCAAACCGGAACATTGCTTGATGGCAGAAAGAAATGTATACAAGGTGTTTTTTTTATTTTTAATATCCCATAACTCTAGGGTATGAATGAGACCATTATCAAAGAATCAACTGGCATATGAATTGTTTTTCAATTATCATGTATATTATTTTTTTTTCTTTCAATATTTCGACAAAGTCACAATTAGTAATGTAAAACACCCTTACGTGAAATATGTCAACTTCGCATTTTCTTAGCTTTAAGAGGGTGTACAAGGGTCGACTAGCGCCACTCCTTTAAAAAAAATATTATCGCGTGACTGAGAAGGAATTATGAAAAACGGTTCAATGAGGAACCTGGTAAGTGTGTCTAGAATTTTCTAATACCTTTTATAAAGTTTCATATTGAGACAGGAAGCAACAAAATACGATATAGAGGAATGTGGCCGCTTTTTTTAGATCAACTAGCTTTTGCCCGCGGCTTCGCCCGCGTGGATGTCGGTTATCGCATAAAAAGTACCCTATGTCCTTCTCCATATCCCAGGATATATCTCAAATGTCTAACTTAATATTAATTTTAATGTGATTCACTATGTGAATAGAAACCGAAACAAATGATTTAATACAATAAAAGTACTTACAGTGTTCTGAACGGGAATGAGAAATTTCACTCAAATTCTTAAAGCAATCAATTGTACCAAATTACAACACGAAATAAAAATGCGACACAAATAATAATTTTAAAATAATTCACGTAAGTACCACCGATTATTTTTTTTTTTTTCTGGGGGTTTGCTCTTGACTTTGGTCTAGGTCTGGGTGACAGAGACAAAGTCTACGATGGAGTGAGCTTATCCAGAAGAAACCTGTTCACTCGCACTTTTTTTTTTTTTGATGACAAAACAAAACGAAATCCTCCGAAATGTCGCATGATACACCGTTTGCGCTGAGAAAATGCTCGAAATATCGAAGTGGGAACACCACTAAATGAACGAACAAAAAAAAACAAAATATGTCTATACTCTGTGGTCGTGTGGCGGTGTGACGTAAACATTCATCAAGGTTATACGTGCGTAAAGTAATGGATTCAATGAGGAAACGGTTTAATCTTAGAAGAATCTTATACAGAATTACTGAGAAATAAGTGTAGATTTCGTATTGAGTGTTAGTTTATCGAAAAGTGATAAATATGTCAGTGAAAAAGTAACGAAAGTTTTGTAATTCACAAATTTTAGTCATATGGCCGCCGTGTTTTTATGATATGATATGTTTTGATGATTTTATGATACGTTTTTATGATAAATATTCTTGTATACTGTTTGAAATACACATAAGTAGCTAGCTTATTTATCTACGAACATAATTTGGCTAATAGCTACTGATATTATAGCGTATTGTTATCGTAATCGTATTTCCAAGAGTAAAATTCGGCAAACAAATACCTACAAAAAGACAATAAAATGGATATAGTATGTTATCCTTAAGAGATAGACATATGCCATCGCGGACTTTTTTGAAGACTTTTATAAAATACATAATTCCACCATACATTGTTTCGTTATATCTCAAAGGGTTTAGACAGCGTTTTTGTTGAAAGCTCCCAGACGGCTTATTTTTTTCCGACACCTCCAACAAATATCGTTAATTTATACAAAAACTTAACAAATTATATACTAAAACCTTCCTCGAGAACCACGCTATACATTGGTGAAAACAGCATGAGAATCGGTGCAGTAGTTTTTGAGTTTATCGCGAACAGACAGACAGACAGACGCGGCGGAGGACTTTGTTTTATAATATGTAGTGATTTTGTTGTTTCGTGTCTACCCTAGAGTTATGGTATATAAAAAAAAAAACACGTTGTATACAAATTAAGGTCTATTTTTCTTCCCCTATTGTAGCGGTACTCATCTTATACCTAACCTTTGCCATCTATATTGGAGTCGGCTTCCAGTCTAACCGGATCCAGCTAGTATTTTACATGGAGCGACTCCCTATCTCACCTCTACCAACCCAGGCACCATATCGCCGCACATACACCGGTTCGAGCTTTCGGGCTTCTAATTACCAGTTATGACTGTCAAAGATCTACGAATGACAGACGGGACCAACGGCTTTATCGTGGCACGGATTTATAGTAGTAAAACCAATACATATTTACAAATTACTTACGAGTACACCTTGCAAACCCATTGACTTCTGTTTTTGAGTAATACAATCAGCCCTGCCATGCCTTTGATTCATCGAATATGGCACCCCGTGATCATTTAAGTGGCCACGATCCATAGAACATATCATATATTTCTCTATAATGTTTATCAAGTCCGCATAATCTTTATATTCTTGCTGACATTTATTTTTATCGAATAACGTTGTAGCACCAAAGCGTAAGTATTCTTGGTTGTAATTTTCGATATCCCCATGCTAAAAATAAACACGATGTTAGGAAGAAAAAAAAAAAAAAGGAACTTATTTAATAAAACAAAAAAACCCGGCTGCAAAAACCATAACTGAAAAGAGAAAAAAAAAAGCATTATAATCTATAGAATTTTGGTATAGCAGGCGGGAACAAACAAATAACCTGAAATATGTAGGTAACTTTTGTAATTTGTTATAAAAAATTGTTATAAAAATAACTGCAATTTCCGCTTAAATGCATACCGACTAGTAGCCGTCCTCATATCCAGAGAAAGCGCATTCCAGAGAAAAATGGACTGAATATGAAAGGAAGAATGAACAAAGTCTTAAGTATAAGAAGGGCAGAGTAGGAGAAGATTGTTGGAAGAACGCAGATCATCACAGAACCGTATCATTTTACACACAGTCCATCCAGAGTTTCTTCTGTCTTCCCGTCAATTGAAAGAACCAACCACATTTCAACTCAACATTAAAATATTAGAGAAAAAATAATATTACCTGTCGCCAGTATTCCGTATGTCCCCATCCTAATACCATAGCATCCACATTGGTTGCCTGACGTTTAAGATCATAGTTTATAGGTATTATATTTGGTATGTACGAGCAGATTAGTTGAAATCTTGCGTCATCAAACTCGTACGGCGATTCCACTTTGACCAATGCTATATCTATGTACGCCCACTTTTCTATTTTATCGAAATTGAATTCGTAGGCTGAAAATTGAAAAGTGTAGTACTCTAATATACAGCGCGTAACAGGAATGTGTGGTCATATTAAGAGGGTGGTAGAGACCATCAGAATGTACAACTGTCTCCCATATAACTTCAATACCTCATCATTTCACCCACAAGACGTCCACTGCTAGACATAGGCATCGAAGTGGCGGTGCTTGAAGGAGCCAAGCACCGCCACTTCGACCGGTTCTGTGCTTTCCGCATCCAGCGGATTCCTGCGGCCTTCTGAGGTCATCGGTCCACCTTGTGGGAGGCCTTCCAACGCTACGTCTTCCGATAAACCGTCGCCACTCCCGCAGGGCCGGCTTTATCTATGGTGCAGGGTGTGCACACGGGCACAGGGTCTCAGGGGGCGCCGAAGGCCGGGCGCAATTAAATATTTTTGAATTAACGACAAATCGCCACCGCTGATCGCCTCCGTGAGGACACGGCGGTGCTCTACCCAAGCCGGGCAGACCTCCACCGTATGCTCCACCGTATCCTCCGGGTGATCCACATAGTGGTAACACCCGGGCGTTTCCTCCCGCCTAATCCGAAACAGGAACCTCCCGAAACAACCGTATCCTGACACAGGGTGAGGACCTGTGTCAGGCGGAGATTGATCCGTGCTGCTTATTATTAAACTCGATGTGCTATAATATACATACTCACAGACAGGTACACATGTATACACAATTTTCTTTTTCATTTCTTTGGTACAATCATCCTGTTCTAGGTTTTTGTCATTCACGTATTTCCTGTATCCTGCGATCGCGTACATATAGTGCACGTCCTCAACACAAGCTGCAGATGTGATGATAAACTCTTTGGAGACTAAGGCACCACCGCACAGCCAAGAGTCGTACGATCTGTCTGACATTGTTGCTTTTACTAAGTACACCTGCAGCCATAAAAAAACCTGTTTTAATAATGCCACTTTTTGTTAAAGGCATTATTGCAGATGATTGCTACTTTTTAGGGATCCGTTGTCAACAAGGAACCCATATAGTTTCACCATGTCGGTCCGCGGCTTAGCTCAGAGACTCTTAGTACTAGAAATCTGTAATCAGGATTATATTACTCGGCGGCGGCGATCTCTCGCGTCCGGCCCTGGTCCAGGCCATGGTCCGGAGCGAGAGTGCATGGGAGGCAGTCACCTCCTTTATGTCAGTACGCACTGACGGCGTTCGCTAGGACCGGTGCCTGCCAGGGTTGCGGGTTTGTCCGAAAGGGATACCGTGGCCCTGGCACATAGGCAACTGAAGGAACATGGGTGGGTTTTAGTCAGTAAAAGTCTGACACGCCCTCCCGCTCCGCTCAGAGCGGGAGAAATTATTCGATAGTTGCCCACCATAAAAAAAGGCCTGTAAGGTTGTGAGTGTTTTACAAAGTTGGTTTAAAAGGAAAACTATCATAGAAAAGTAGATTTTACAATTAAGGCTGCAGTCTTGCAAAATTCACTCGCGGCAAATTATTTGCGCAAAGTATTTTTTTTACATAGCGACGACAACGTAGAGATCCATTTATTATTTTAATTATTGTGAATGTGAGGACTATGGACTGGGTATATATTTTTTGGTACTAAGTTCCTTAATGCTTTCGGTAGGAGTCTACTGGCAGAAATCGTCACGCTGAAATAGCGTTATGCCTCCTTATGCGACTTTCTCTCTCCCTCTGTCTCTTTCTATTATATTGTGCGTGCGAGTATCGCGTAGGAAACTTCGTTATAGACGGGGGTACCCTGACAGCACACGTATTATTTTTTTTGCTCATTTAGTTTTAATGATAATCTGGCGATTGGAGTGCCTCCCCAAATGTCCTTTCTTTGGTATTACTCGTCGAGTGGTTGAGTTCTTTCAGTTTTGAGTTGAGCTACACGATTACTGACAAATGCGTGCACTGCCTGGACAAGTACACTCAAATCTGTATTTTTATTTCCTCAAAAGACTATCTCAGACCCTGCATGGTCCTCCAACATGCATGGTCAACCAAGGTTCTCTCTGGACTTTTAAAAAGACTGTGACCTTTGAGTTTGTTTCGGTCGTTCTACTCAGAGTAATCAGTTAGGAAACATCGAACTCATCTAGTTTTTAATATACTCACACACACATACACACACTCAAAATTACACACTACACAGAGCCGCTAATTACTTTATAAGTAATTTTTACTCTTTTTATTTTTATTTTTTCTGTTATATAAATGTCTCAAGATTGTAAACGCTCAATTAAGGGAAGGAGCGAGACAACCCCAACACAAGTATTATTAATTACTTACTGGGGCTGTTTCATTCACATGTGTAAATGTAACCGTTTGAGACACAATAAACTATTTTTTATTTTTTTTAAATACCTAATTTAATTTTGACGTGTAAAAGTGTTTTTTTAACCAATTTACAGATATAAATATAATTTATCATTTATCAACAGTTCCCCTGTCAACGTCCAAAGATCTTTGTAGTGCATCTTTTTACTAACCGTATAATATAAGGCATCCAATTAAAAGAATATCTACGTGTTACCTTCCTACGAGTACTATGGTTTCTGTCAAAGCAAATAATAAAACAAAACGCTAATAATAAAATAAAGGAAAACTGACACTTACCACGTACGATTTTTCAGAAGTAACTCGTTCGCCATCTACTATTCTTCTTTCGCAATAAGACACTAAAATGTAATTGATTAAATAACTTTTTTTAAATCACATACACAAATAAATAAAATTGAAGTTTCTATTTGTAATGTCAAAATAGCAGCTTTTTACTAGGGCATCTCAGAGTTAAGACAGAGACGGAGAGGTTGAGACTCTTTAACCGAACTTTCCTGTGGTTGCCTTAAGCTCCTAACGAAACTTAATGCCTCCAGCCAGGGCGTAAAAACTTATAAACTAAACGACTGCGTGCTAAGGGCATCCCCTGTGGGGTACGAACCTCGGCTTAGGGCAGAGTCGGAGGGAGGATGGCAAGGGACCGACGGCGACGGTGGCTGGATAAAATCAGGGTTATGATTATTATCTGGGGGATTTAAACCTACAGGCTCAGCTATAGCGCGGGCTGGCGCTTCGCTTACGAGCGAGGGTCGGGGAGGATTATTTAGTCGGGGATTTCGCGCGGGGCCTCGGCGGCGAGGTCGGAATGAAAATGCATAAGAAAGTATATACCGCACTTATAGCAAAAAGACAATTTTAAAATTGTTGTCTGTTTGTTCCGGCTAATCTTCGACACGGCGGAACCGATTTTGACGGGACTTTCACTGGCAGATAGCTGATGGTATAAGGAGTAATATAGGCTTTTGTAGCATGGCCTTAACGTTTGTGTGCGGTAACCCCTAAGAGCGGTAACGGGTGACGACACCCCCGCCCGCGACCTCGCACCCCGGCCAACGAACAGTAGACGCAGGGTAGCGAGCGCATGGTAGTTTACTTCCCTCAAAATACTCACGCTGCCTTGTCTTTACATTTACGAGACCGCATTGTTCGTAAAAAAAACGGTGACTTATTTAAAAAAGCTTCAGAGAAAAGTTATCGATCTATAAGACCAACATACCGACACGAATTATGTCTAAGAAGATCAAAAACCGCCCTTATGTACAAGAGCATACTTTGCATGGCTCCGAAATGTTTTAATAAGCTACCAAATGACATAAAAGATTTAAACTTGACTCAATTTAAACGCAAACTAAATAATTTTTGAATAGACAAATGCTACTACTATACCATTGATGAATTTCTTGTTGACAACATTTCCTGTGACTAATCCTGTATTTATGATTTATAATGTCATATTTATATCTAAAGATTTATTAGAATTGTATTGAATTTGTTAGAATTGTATCGTTTATAATGTCTTATGTAATTTCTAATATTGTTAAATTAATAATGTGTATGCCCTAAAGGGTAGATTATTGAGTATCTATAAAATAATTGTAAGACCTGTTATATCACCAAAAATCGCACTAATAAATACTTTGACTTTGACTTCGAGTCAGTACACCACGCTCGCGTCCCGCTCGTAAAAGTTTCCATTGTTTGATATTTACCTGTTTGTGCCCCTTATACTGTGTTTTTGCAATATACTCTCTACTGTTAAACGTGTTACATGCGTCCGAATTGATTTAATAAGACCCAACACACCCTGAGAATAACTCTTCTATACTTTTTGATTTGAAGTAAACAATCGTTTTACCACTTTGTTTCATCCTTCTCTTTACTGCACCTTTATCTACAAAATGTCACTAACTTACCATGAAAAATTGTTATTAATAACAAGAGATCAAACTTGACTATAACCATTTTTAAATCTACCCTTGATCACAAAACATTGTTAACTCAAGAAATTTCAATTTGACGGTCTATAACTGCGTTTGAAATGGAAAATGAATAATATTTTTATTGTTTTTGTGTTTCTTGATTGTAGTGAACGTACTTTTCTAATACTTCTATACATTTATACCGACAAAGGTTTCCCTTGATGCTAAAAATAATTAGAATAACACTAGAAAATATAAATTATAATGTTAAAAGAAAAATTAGTTTATTATATTATGTGTACCTACTAACAGATCTTAAGACCATTTTTACTCTCTTTTATGGATTCTGTCCGAAATACATGGATAATAATAATAAGGAGGCTCTCGTTGGGCAGCTGGATCAAGGGCTTGATTCAGAGAGCGGTACTTCTGGACACGGCTCGCATTGTTAGGAGGTTCCTCTCTCTGGAGTCCTGACCGCCGGTAGCTTGGACCCTGTTCCCGATACCGGTGGGCTGCTATTTTTTATATTTTTAAATGTTTTTATATTCAAATATTTAAAAATGTAATTTATATGTAAGTATTAATGAAATAAAAGATAATAATATAATTATTTTATTTTTTAATATGGAAACGAATATGGCAGCCGGTCCGCTACGCCAATTTATTTAACAAAACATGTTAGTAAAAGTTTTCGCTAGCAAAAATGTTAGCCCACGCTCTCAAATCGGTTAAATAACAATGTACGTGGCTTTACGCTAAATTAAAAAATACATATTATTAGAAGTTATCAGCGGTTGCTAACTGCTTAAAATATAACTTTCTCTTTTGAAACTGGAAACAAAACTTTTTATAATTATTTTTCTTTATTTTTTTCATCTTATGCCAGAATGCGAAGAGCAGTGGTGGCCCAGTAATAACGGTACTGACTTACGAGTTGGTCGTGGGTTCCTAGGCAGACGCTTTATTTTGTGTAAATAATTTCATCACTACTGCTCTCAAAACGGTGTAGGAAAAACATCTTGAGGAAATCGGCATGTCCTCGAACTAAAAATTCGAAGGCACGTGACATCTACCAACCCGCGTGGAAGATTACAGGCCACTCCCTCCAAACCATGATTACTAGCACTCTCCAGACCGCAGCCAACAAGCTTGGCGCATGGTTCAAAAAGTGGAGAATAGACGTAAATCCCGACAAAAACGGTTCTTTAATCTAAGTTGCGTAACCCCCCCCCCCTCTACTCCGACCGATCACCAGGTTCGGCAAGCCTATCCCTTGGGAGAAGCGCGCCAAATACCTAGGTGTCACTCTCGACCATCATCTCTCGTTTTCAGAGCATATAAAGCTGGTGCGTTCGCGCGCCTCTTTCGCTCTGTATAGGCTCCATTCCGTCCTCAATGCTAAAAGCAAGTTGTCACTCAAGTGCAAATTGCGCATCTACACCGCGTGTATCCGCCCAATCATGACCTATGCGAGACCAGTCTTCTACATCCATAGAATGCAGACCATCCATAACCGTGTTCTTCGTAAAATCACGGGAGCCCCCTGGTTCGTTCGGAACACCAACCTCCACGTAGACCTCAAAATCCCCACTATATGTAAATTCATGAAGCGCATTTCAAAGCGCTTCTTCGACTCCGCAGCCACTCACCGCAACATTCTAGTTGTGCAGGCCGCCAATTACACCCACTCTCGCATCAGTAAGACCCGCCATTTACGGCATGCACTGACCGACCCAGACGACCCCACAACCCTCCTCCAGGAGAGTAGTAGGGAAACCAGTACAGCTCGAAAACACAAAACACGACCGTCATTCCGACCTCGCCGCCGAGGCCCCTCGTGGAATCCCTGACTTAACAGTCCCCACCGACCCTTGCTCGACGAAGCGCCAGCCCGCGCCGTAGCTGAGCCTGTAGCTTTAAATTCCCCTATTAATAATAATAACTCTGAACTGATCCAGCCACCATTTGTCCCTTGCTGTCCTCCCTCCGACTCTGCCCTAAGCCGAGGTTCGTACCCCACAGGGGGTGCCCTTAGCGCGCATTCGTTTAGTTTATAAGTTTTATGCCCTGGCCAAGCGTGGCGATTATGGCAAACCCCAATTGGGGGAGGCTTATATCCAGCAGTGGACGTCTTTCGGCTGAAATGATGATGCCCTGGCTGGAGGTTTTAAGTTTTTAGGAGCTTAAGGCAACTACAAGAAAGTCCGGTTAAGGAGTCACGATCTCTAAAAGTCAACTCTGAGATGCCCTAGTTAAAAAATAAAAATAAGACCACCAAGGGCAGTAAAGAAATGATACGCGGATGTAAAAGGTCTGAACGAGACATAAGCGGAAAAGAGTTTAATAATTAATTTTACGCTGCACAGAGACTAAAATTATAAATAGCAATTATAAAATGTATTTTAACAATAAACGTATACAAATCTAAACGCTTGTGTTTTCATTTATAATCGATACGCATGCAGAGAGCTTATTGCTAATTCCAATCCATGACACTATCACCCTTGAGTTTCGTTAATATGGTCCATACTTTGCTTCACGCAGTTCATTTTCGGCAGGACTGAAAAATTAAACTTAATTTAAACTATGACGAATATGGTAGCAATGACTTTGGGCTAAACAAATTTAAAAAACGAATATATTTATTCGTGTTATTTTTGTCATCGACACGCTAAGATCAAGAAGCGGATGTTAGGTACTCTCTAATATCGCTTTCCAGGAATCCGAACGACAAACTGTGTCCGATATGTTTGTCGTTGGTTGTTGATGACAATGATAGGTATCGGTTCAGGATTAACGGACTTATTTTCTGCTTTTGAAATGAAGAATGCTTGAATCCATTAATAAGTAGGTGGGCCAATGACCATATTGCGACCATTTGCCAACAAGTATAATCATTATTTTACTTATTACCAAGTGTTTCGATTGGCTACGTGTGAGTAAGCAAATGTAGTTCGCTTCGTTCACATCTTTTCACAAAACTACTCTAAAGATATCACATTCCAGTAACACTTTAGCAAATTCGTTTTTTATATATATGTTTTTTTAAATCTTTTATAAATAAGGTGGTAAAAAAGCCATAGCAGCGATTTTTTTTTTTGTTTTATCTAAGTGTTTTATATTTTTACATAATTATTATAATTTTAAAATTGTTTGAGACATTTTGCAAAGGAGTTGCATTTTCCAAAATTTTACTTATTCTATGAATGACCCGCTCGGACGCGGCGACGGTGGCGGCACGAACGCGGTGAATTTTGATAATTAATCTTCATATATTACAAAAAAATCGTTTCGATGGCTTCTTTACCACCTGTAGGTGTATCTCTTAAAATATTTCGTGTTTGAATAGATACACCCTATATATTCTTTTCTATTTTGTGAATGTGAAAACGTTGGAGGCCTAGTACACTGTAGATTTGTTGTCAATTTTCTATTTTATTAAGTACCTGGTACTTGTTGAAAGGCCTACACTGTCCTCTCATATCTATTAACACTGTTATTTTAAAATATTGTTAAAGCCAATTATTTTAAAAGAGTAACCGTGGAATTTCTTGCCGGCTCTTCTCATAGGAAACGCCCAATTGGAACCGTGCACATGTGGTTTATGTGAAATAAAATATTTTCATTTGATTTTGTAATATTACTTACCCCGCTGGATGGCCTTTCCACGATATGTGATTTTCAACCATATCAAAACCCCTCACGTTTGGTGGACTGTCGCATAGCGCACTTCGTTTACTAAAAAAAATACAGGGTATAAAAAGACACATTTTATAACTGTTATCTACGCATTCAAATTTGCATTAATGCACGGAAAACATTGTGTATTGGTTCGTGCATCTTTATAGGAGTTGTACAGGTATTTAAAGTTAAGTTATAACATTGAAAACTTTCGTGAAAAAAACTAAAAAACAGTTGCCGTTTTTTTTATTTCAATATCTCCGTAACCATAGTTCCCATAATGAGTCCAGTACAAAAAAAAACGCTATTACGGGGAGTATAAGTGACTCTCGCCTTCGTACCACTTGCACTACCTATTAACTACTACAAGATTTCTCTTGCTTGTAAAACGTCCCCTACTTTGCATTTTCTCCTTCTTTTATCCTCAAGGTCATCACGTACTTATAAGGTTCTTTTAGCGCGCCGCCAAAATCGAAACTACTGCCGCCATCTTGCTTTTCAAGTGAAATTTCACAAAACAATTGCACAAATGTTCACCAACAGATCCCCCCTTTTTTTTCATGGGGAAATCTTTATGGATACCCTCCGCTGGGAAAAACGGAGGGTTAGGGTCTCTGCACACAGCGGGCGTGGTGCGGCGGGACGGGACGCCGACGCGACGCTGAGCAGTTGTAATGTACTAGATATTACGGACGACGCCACACAGAGCTGTCCGGCTTGACGCGACGCGACGTGACGCTCTGTGTTGCGTCGTCCGTAATATCTAGTACATTACAACTGCTCAGCGTCGCGTCGGCGTCCCGTCCCGCCGCGCCGCGCCCACTGTGTGCAGAGACCTTTATGTTGGACTCCTACCGACTAAAACCCCACTGTAGCTTCTATTACCATGAGTTGGGGACCCGGGATATACTTGTACATTCGTCGCTCCCTCGACTGGCTCGCCATGCCTAGCGGGCCCCATCACCAAGTTCAGCCGATCGCAAGACCGCGCGTCCTCCCATTAAGGCGCGCATAAATACTGCGTGCCACGTCTTTGAGCCTGACTACTCCAGCGACGTCACAGCTCCAATTTCGCCGCCCGCAGGCCTCTCCTTATGGTAGTCGGAGATCGTTAAGCGCCCTTCGACGCCCGGCTGCTCTTCTGGTGCGAGTGGAATGACAGATATGCTCTTTCAACGTCATTCAAGCGCAAAATAATGGTTACGCTTATAACACTTTACCTAAGTTATAATTGTTTTTATCTACGCCCATGCTATAAATCCTCTATAAAGTTTCTGAAACAGTTAGCTTATTGCCAAAATTAAAACACCCAGTGTCATAGTAATCATAATAGCATCCAAACGGGAGTTATAATGTTGTACTGAATTTCATAATGCAACTCCTTTGCTTTTACGAGGATGATGATCCCTTCCTTACTCATCTGTTTGATGAGTAAGGAAGGGATCATCATCCTCCCTTCCATTCTCACTACTCAATTCGTGGTATCTTTATGAATTTCAAAAAAAGAATTTTGTCACGCACGCGCGTTTCACTATACTATACCATAGCGTCGTATCCCGCCATTTTTGTTCGATATTAGTATAACAAAAACTGTTTCTGAACCTTTTATAGAGGATTCACGTCATGGGTGTAGATAAAGTCTTGTATGCAACTGTAATAATTTGGTATTAAAACACTCATGTGTTTCATGTGTGTCTATTCGTGTTTTAATACCCCTTATTATAAAACAGTTGCATAAATAACTATTAGAACACACTCACCTTTCTTTCTTTTTGCCCCAATCATTTAAAACACAATCTATGAAGGCTGCATTACTTTGCGTACTGGTATGTAAGAAAGGTCCAATGCAGTTAAAGTCCTCATCTATTTGGAATACAGAAGCAACACCGATAAGGACTTCGCTGGTTCCTACCCAAGTGACTAGTGGCCCACCGTGGTCATTCTGAAAATAAGCTCAAAATTATATTTATTCATTTATTTAAACTTTATGCAGCTTGCTTTATGATACTGGGCCGGGTGGGAAGAGTATTATCTCATCGTCGCCTTAGAGTGAAAACCTCGGTAATACAATTTTGATAATTTTTATTTTATTACATTTTTTTAAAGAAAACCTCGCAACGCACGTCCTTATTTCACACAAAAAAAGTTTTGCAACCTATAACGTCATCTATGACGAGATTGAGTATTGCACACTAAAAGACACATACATTAAGAAGTTGTGGTAATAAAATTTTACAGGGCGCAGTTTTTCTTCCTCCTGTAAAGTTTCCTTTTTCGCTTATACGAGGTTTTCACTCTAAGGCATGGTCATGCTCATGGTCCTTGAATCATTAAACTTTAATAAATACAAAACAAAACGGTATATCGAGTAAACTCTTTTTATAACGTCGTCTCTATCACTCAAGCCTATGTGAGTCTCTTTAGATTGCTACAAGGATCATTTGACGCATGAATGCAGGGCCAGATATAGGGCATAGCAACAGGGGCTCTGGCCCCGGGCCTCCATAATAAGATTTTTTTTAGATAAATACATCTTTTGTGTCCATCAAAGAAAAAAAAAAACTTTCTTGACTTATTTATTTTTTCTCGGCTCATAAGGGTCATAGCTTGATGTTCAATAACCTTCATCAAGAATTGGGCTATCAAATGCAAAAATAACTTTTCTAATCTGACTCGTAGTTCCAGAGATTAGCACGTTCAACCAAAAAAAAAAAACCCTTCAACTTTATTATGTATATTAGTACAGATTGAAAACTGTTTATTGATTTTTTTGTCATTTCTAAAAATATTTCGTGGCCTCCACTTCTTGGTTGCCCCAAGGCCTTTACATCCGGCCCTGTCTGAACGACATGGAGAGGGGCCACCAAATGAACTTTGTAGCGTTCTATAAAGCTCAATGTGTCTCATTTAAGCTTTGGTTTCCTAAGAAAACGGTGAACGGTCACACACTGTCCAAATACAGACCGTTTTTTGACACCTTAGGCTAGGTTCACACGGCATTGTACTGCACGCCATTATAATATGACGGAACCGCTTTCCTAGAAAACCAAAGTTTAATGGTCGGACACTATAAAAACCTACCTGGCAAATCCCATTCCTTCGTGTTCGATTAGTGCTTCTTAACGGACGGGCACTATAAACACCTAACTGGCAAATCCCGTTCTTTCTTGTTTGGTTAGAACTTCTTAACGGCCGAGCACTATATAAACCTACCTGGCAAATCCCGTTCCTTCGTGTTCGGTTAGAACTTCGGAACGGACGGGCACTATAAAAACCTACCTGGCAAATCCCGTTCTTTCATGTTCGGTTAGAAATTCTTTACGGCTGGACACTATAAATACCTAACTGGCAAGTCCCGTTCTTTCTTGTTCGGTTAGAAATTCTTAACGGCCGGGCACTATAAAAACCTACCTGGCAAATCCCGTTCCTTCGTGTTCGGTTAAAGCTTCTTAACAACCGGGCACTATAAAAACCTACCTGGCAAATCCCGTTCCTTCGTGTTCGGTTAAAGCTTCTTAGCAACCGGGCACTATAAAAACCTAACTGGCAAATCCCGTTCTTTCTTGTTCGGTTAGAACTTCTTAACAGCCGAGCACTATAAAAACCTACCTGGCAAATCCCGTTCCTTCGTGTTCGGTTAGAACTTCTTAAAGGCTGGGCTCTATAAAAACCTACCTGGCAAATCTCGTTCCTTCGTTTTCGGTTAGAACTTCTTAACGGCCGGGCACTATAAAAACCTACCTGGCAAATCCTATTCTTTCATGTTCGGTTAGAAATTCTTTACGGCTGGGCACTATAAATACCTAACTGGCAAATCCCGTTCTTTCTTGTTCGGTTAGAAATTCTTAACGGCCGGGCACTATAAAAACCTACCTGGCAAATCCCGTTCCTTCGTGTTCGGTTAGAACTTCTTTCACGAGCAGCTTTCTTTATATATTCACGCGTTGTATAATTGTAATATGTTTTATTAGTCTTTGGAACCTCTCTTCGTGCATTCATATAGTCTGTATTTTGATTATCATTGTTCTGTTCATAGCACTGAAAAGGACTGTTAAATAATAGTTCACACTAGTCTTGTAAAATATTATAAAGTATGCTGCATAAAGACGCCTTCTACAGCAGCGATGTACATAGTTTCGCTTTGTATGAAGATGTAGACGAGATCATCCATTGCACCTAGGGTTGCCAACCATACTTTTAAAAACAGTAATATACTGGTTTTCACTCTTAAATACTGTATTTAACTCTTAAATACTGTTTACTGTTCAACAAAAATAAAGTATATGAATATACTGTTTTCACTGATCATCATCACCATCATTTCAGCCGAAAGACGTCCACTGCTGGACATAAGCCTCCCCCAATTGGGGGGGTTTGCCATAATCGCCACGCTTGGCAGGCGGGTTGTCGATCGCAGTATGGTGTTAAAAACACATAGAGAACGCTGCTGCCCATTCTCTAGTAAGTCCCTTAGTCGCCTTTTACGACACCCACGGGAGGAAATAGGATGGTGCTATTATTTACGTCCGGCACCACACGGTACTGTTTTCACTGATATCCAGAGCTAAATAAAAAGTTTTATCTACTACGTATGTATATACGTTTTATCATGTATACAGGTGCATGCAAGATGTTCTACGGGCATGAGCGCGTTGGTTCAAGTCTTTATTTCAGAATGAAGCTGTTAATTACTCGAATTTTTGGGACATATTAAATAGATAATTGTTATCAGAATACCTTTTACTAGTATTACATTAGTTAGTTCTGCCACCTCAGTATTCACAGAATGAATGTTTTCATTGATGAATGCTAAGTGGTGAGACGACAGAAATAGAGCTTAAATACATTGAATTAAAAAAAAAAACCTCCTTGTTTATTTGGTGAGTATTACGAAGCCTTCAAAATCGATGCTAAATTGATGAGTTGCGCGAGTAGCACTCATTAATTACTTCATATTTATAAAATACTTGAATAATGTTCACGTTTTTTTCCGAGACACGGTTTATTTTTCCGAAATACTGTTTATTCTCCCAGTTTGACCACCTTTTCATCTTGTATTTAGTGAAATATCCAAAAGGCTGGTTGATAATTCCCGTGACCCAAAGGCTAGCTTTTACCTTGGCCAGAGGCTAAGCATTGCGATACAACATGGCAACGCAGCCAGTCTCTTGGATACATTACCAGTCGACATCGCTGTCGACTGAGCTGAGGAGTTTTTCGACGCCATATTTTATTTTAGTTTATTATATATTGTTATTTCGATGGTAGGTATGTTATTATTACAGATATTTTTCTTTCTTTCAATAATAAAACAGAACATTTTGATTTACTTTGACCATTATATACTTTATTTCTTGTACAAAAAGTTGACAACCCTAATTGTACCCACGACCACGTTACACACGTATTCGTGTAAACAATAAAATAAGAGGATTATAGTATACTAGCTTTTGCCCGGGGCTCCGCCCGCGTGGATGTCGGTTATCGTGTAAAAAAGTAGCCTATGTCCTTCTCCATATCCCAGGCTATATCTCTGCCAAATTTCATGACGATCGGTTCAGCGGTTTAGGCGTGAAAACGTAACATACAGACAGACAGACAGACAGAGTAACTTTCACATTTATAATATTAGTATGGATATAGTTTGATAGTATCCATATTCTTGTGAACCGCGCAGCTAAACACTCCTTTAAAAAAATATTATCTCGTGACTGACAAGGAATTATAAAAAACGGCTCAATAAGGGACCCCGATAAGTGTGTCTAGATTTTCTAATACTTAGGATAAATTTCATACTGAGACACGAAGCAACAAAACGCGATCTAGAGGAATGTGGCAACTTTTGTTTAGATCGAATTTTGTTGCTTCGTGTCTCAATATGTAACGTTATAAAAGGTATTAAATCATTCTAGACACTTAACGAGGTTAGGTTCCATATTGAGCCTTTTTTCATAATTCCTTCTCAGTCACGAGATACATTTTTTTTTAGAGGAGTGGCTCCTTTTTACGCCCTCTCAGTAGCTTAGAACATACTCACAGTTGAGTTTTGCTGACCCATTCTCCTTCCGGGTGCACATCCGTCCAGCAATGTATACTTAAATGGATCTAAAACCTCTTCTTTAGGCTGTCCCGCATCATCTATGATACCCACACCTAAAGTGCATATCATATATTGCTCTATGACCGGTTTCATTTTGGGATAGTATCCATATTCCTTGATACATTTACTCTTGTCTATAACCAATGTGGGTGTATACTTTAATGAATCGGCATTGTAATTTTTTGTATCACCTTGCTGAAAACATGAAACATTTCGGCTGTAAATGGTGATATGCTGCACATTGAGAGTATCATAACTATAACTATAGATAGCTCCGTGTCGTAATATAAGGTATCATCACGTTCATTTTGTTCGGCGAATCCAAACGCATCCTCGCGCCGACATCGACAGACGGCGCGTTCCATTTTTCCGAACAAAATGACTGACAAAATGATCGTGTATTCAAGTGACGATCGCTTATGTTAGGACACGGCCTCCGTGCCTAGTAAGCTATATAACAAAAAAAAAAATTAAATCCTAAAAGTGAGTTTTTAATGAAACATAATCTACACTATGTTATCGGGTGTAAAAAGACACTTAACGAAGCCGAAAGTTACATGTTCTTCCCATTATTGTAATTTTTTTTTTTTTTGTTCTGGGAACTTTCTGGTTACGGAAATAATGAAGGTCAAAGTTTCAACTTTTAAGTATGTTTTTTTACGAAAGCTAATTTTTAATGTTATTACTGTACTTTAAATACCGGCACGATTCTTATACTGTTGTATGCAACCGTAAGCACAACGTTTTGCGCGTATTACATTGCGTGTTACCATAAACAGTGATTTTGCACACACAAATTAAAAGTCGTTTCCCAGCAAAAATGTTTGCCCAATGTTACTTAGTTTTATGGGCAGTATGCGTAGTTAACGGGTATGTAATGTGGCTTTTTACACCCTGTATATATAAATTATTTTAGTGTTGGATAGCCAATTTATCGAGGAAGGCTATGGGCTATATAATATCACGCTAGGTCTTTTAGGGGCCGAGTAATAAGTCAGAAAGAACGCTAACCGAATACGAAGTAAAAGCGCCATGTAGGCAACGCGATGCGACGAAGTGGATCGGGGGTCGAAATTTTACGCGGAAGAAGTCACGTGTTATGCACGTGACTTCTTCCGCGTAAAATTTCGGCTAGTTTTATTATAATGTAAATGGTGTACACTAAAGAAAATGCTATACTTTATTTCCAATGAGAATTAAGATTAATTAAACAGTCATACCTCTGCCTATCAGTTCGGGGAATACAAACTTACATACTGTACATACATAAACTCACGCCTTCTTTCCAATGGGGTAGGCAGAAACTATAGTGCGCCACCTGCTACGCTCCTTACATATGTACTCCTTCTGCTTCATTTACATTCATACATCTGGTCATACACGCACGCCGGTTGCGAGTACTTAGCCAGATGCGTACCTTTCTGAAGAACATCACCAATTAGGTCATGTTATTAAATACAAACGAGACAACTAACCACACAACTAAATACATGTCATCAAAAATTTTACCTGCCGCCACTTTTTCTCATGTCCCCATCCCATCGCCATGCAATCAGTGTCAGGTATCTGATATTTAGCATCGTAGTTAATAGGTATTTTAGTTGGCTGGTATGAGCATAAGTTCTTGTAACCAGGGTCCTGGAAGTTATAGGACGATTCCACCCTGGCCAAAGCTATATCGATCTGCGACCATTTATCTATTCGATGAAAGTCAAAGTCGTAAGCTGAAAATAACAAAACGTTATGTCAAAAAAAGAGAAAAATACACAAAAAAAAACACAGTTAACTACAGGCTGCTGGGTTGCTGTTATCTACAGGAAAAGTTTTTATTCAATGCGCAAATTTTGACAAATTAAACTTAAACGTGTTTTATTATACAAATGTTTCTTATTTTGATATGTCTTAGTAAAAAATGAAGTTATCGTTAACGAAAGATGTTTATTTTGAAACTGGTATAATGGATACTCGTCGCGCGACGCACTGGCGGCGCGGTCTGTGAAGCGCAGTAGTAGGTATCTATCAGCTGTGCGCTCGTCCATTGATATTAATACGAATAGATTGTATCCATATTTTGCTGATTTCATGTGGACCAAAAAAAAGTATTGAACAAATAATGGAAATGAGTTCTATGCATTACTAATACTGAACCACAAAAAAAAAACTTATCCTATATAAGTAACAGAAAATGTAATAGCCTGTATTGTTTCACTGCAGAGCAAAGGGGAGGCCTTTCCTTTCTCCACTCAACTTGATCCTGACCCAGTTTAGACAAATCTCTTCTTACAAGCGTCAAGTTCGTCCCTCCATTTACGCCTGGGTTTTCCGCGATGGCAAACCTCGAGCTTAGTCCTCTGCTGAATTGTCAAAGACCAGGTTTGAGCGCCGTATGTAAGGATAGGGAGAATGTATGTGTCTGTTAGTTTGCGTAAACAACATAACATAACAGAAAATGTGTTTACTTCATTATCGACTGCCTCGTTGGTCTAGTGTTCGCAAGCGCTACTGCTGAGCGTGAGATCCTGGATTCGATTACCGGGTCAGGCAAAGTGTTGTTGGGTTTTTCTATCTGCAATCCAGTCTGTCTCACCCACCTTTTTAGGGTTGTCGGTCTATCTAATTGGGGGGCGTCCCACACTACGCTTGTCGATACGCGGTCTCTATTCCAGGACTCGTCTGCTCCACCGGTCATGGGTCCTTCGACAAACATGGCCAGCCCACTACCACCACTGCCATACTTATCTATTAGTTGTCATCTCAATAGTCAACCTTTCGAGTCATATCATCTCTCACGCAGTCCATCCAAATTTCTTTAGCCTGCTTTTCTTTAATGTGTTTATCCACAATCATACTCAAAACTTTTCTCATAACATCAGATCAACCGCATGCAAATAAAAAAATTGTGTAGGTAGGCTACTTACATATGGGCACACAAGTGAATACAACTTTCTTCTTCATTCTACTAGTACATCGATCTTCTTCAAGGTCCTTGTCAGTGACGTATTTATCGTATCCTGCAATCGCATACAGGTACTCCACATCTTCAACACAAGCTGCTGATGTGATTATGAAGTCACTCGTTACTAAAGCACCGCCACATACCCAATAGTCGTAAGTTCTTTCTGATAATGTTGCTTTTACTAAATACACCTAAAAATAAAGCTTAACATAGCATCATGAAGAATTGCCAAACAAGTGGTAGTGGGTAGAGTACATTGCTCGCAGAATAGATGGCCGATGGGGCCGATAGGTTCTGGAGCGGCGACCACGTACTGGAAGACGTAGCGTTGGAAGGCCTTCCACAAGGTGGACCGATGACCTTGTGAAGGCAGCAGGAATCCGCTGGATGCGCGAAGCACAGAACTGGTCAAAAAACAAAGTGGCCGACTTTCGGCTGAAATAATGATGATGATGATGATGATAACATCATACCGTTATTCCCGGAAAAAGAGGTTTTTGCCATTTCGATAGCTATATATGTAATGAGTTTGAATTTATATTATAACTGTACCTAATATGCTAACTTGTTGCCACAAATCCAGAAGGGAAGTTGAATATGATTAAAAAAAAAAAGAAGTAATGGTTCATTTATGTTAAAATTGATGTTACGTAAAAAGTTATTGATATAATTAGGCACGTGAATATATAATTAGGCATAATTACCAATTATTTTTAAACAGGTTAACCACTTACGACGTATGGTTTGTTCGCTGTCACTTTAATGCCACCTTCGATTCTTCTTTGGCAATAAGTTACTGAAATAAAAATTTAAACTTTAGTTTAACCATTTTTGTTAAAATCTTCAAACAACTTTAAGTAGTATTATTGTAACTAGTTTTATTTTAAATTCACGAAAGTTCAGTTTCATCTCGTAGACCTTATCTATCAGTTTCCATCAGACGAGGTCAAGTTCAAGAGCAGCCCCATTCCGTAATTTAAAAAACCGGCCAAGTGCGAGTCGGACTCGCGCACGAAGGGAACCCTTCGTGCGCGTACCATTATCTATAAAAAGGGCAAAAAAAAAAATTACAAAAAAATCTAGTCAAATGTTTGTTGTATGGGACCCTTAAATATTTGTTTTGTTTTATTTTAATTTAATTATTTATTTTTAAAGTGAATATATAACTAAATATTCTGTGAATATTTCAAGCGTCTACCTGTTGCCGTTATCAATATCGAGCAAAAACGAGCAAAAAAATCACGTTTGTTGTATGGGAGCCCCCTTAAATATTTATTTTATTCTGTTTTTTTGTATTTTTTGTTATAGCGGCAACAGAAATACATCATCTGTGAAAATGTCAACTATCTAACTATCACGGTTCATGAGATCCAGCCTGGTGACAGACGGACAGACACACAAACGGACAGCGGAGTCTTAGTAATAGGGTCCCGTTTTACCCTTTGCATACTGAACCCTAAATATCTGATCGCAGTTGATTGTCCTTCGATATAGAATTACTTTTAAAGACTACTTACCATAACAAATCATCAAAAACAACAAGAGATTTAATTTGACAGCAAACATTGTGAAATTCTGCCTTAATTTTCAGCCACAAACCAAAAATAAATTGCGACTTGATGTTGTGTAACAGAGTAATAGAATTGCAGTTTAATTATATTTTTTTATTGTTTTCATTATTTCCTACGATACTTATAAACCCTAGTATGGTGCTTTCAGTGTGATGCTGTTTAGCTGTGTGTTATGTTCTGTTAAAATCAATTGAAGGTTTAAAAGGTTTAGGCTTTTTGATTTCAGTAGCACCATCTTCTTGCATGTTTTGATGAAAATAAGAGAGGATCAAAACAATCTGTCTGGCCTTTTCCCAACTATGTACCTATGTTCGAATCGGCCTATCTGACCTCCACAACTAAGTGACTGGGTAACAAAACACCCCTTGGCTAACCAAGGGGTGTTTTGTTACCCAACAAAAGGCTGACAACCAGTCTTAACTGGTTGTCAGCCTTTTGGGCTACCCGTAACGACTGTCAAAGAACTACGAATGACAGCCGGGACCAACGGCTTAACGTGCTTTTCAAGGCACGGAGGGGTCCCGATATGTTATGGATCGTCACCCATCCATGAACCGACCACGGCTAGTGTAGCTTAACTCTTCGATCGACCCGTGCGTCTGTTATTATTTAGCGACGAGCTCTTCCAATGTATTTAAATTAGTATAGCGCATACACCCCGATGTTCAATCAAGTCGTAATATATGTGGGAAGCAGGGGTGGGTCGTTAGTGTAAAATAGATAAATAACATTGAAGCATTCAGTAAAAACTTATTTATTTAACGTAAACACTATCATTAGACTTTTAATATTAAAGTGTTCAATTTCGGAGAGGACGTTGAGGCCACACTGTTATTTTTGATTTTTTTATGGAACTTTCATAGAATTTTTAAGAGGTCCCACACTAACCGGATACCTTCCGGTTACTGGATTCCTTCCAGTTACTGGGTACCTTCCAGTTACTAGATACCTTTGATTTACTGGGTGTCTTTGATTTGCTGAAGGGCTTTGAATTCTAGATACCTTTCATTTGCTGGGTACCTTTCATTTCCCAGGTGCAAATGTTTTCCTGAGTACCTGTCATTTACTGTTAAACTTTCCTTTCCTGAGATACTTTTATATTCTGGATACCTTCCTTTTATTTTAAACCTTTATTTATGTGCAAATCTAATAATTGCTGGACTTTTATCAGCCAGATACATTTGATTAAATTCGTATCTCGATTCTTCTTGTTGCCCGTTACTTACTGGGGCATTTTCTTCGCCAGATACACTTTTATTTTCTGGATATCTTTCCTTTATTTTAAACCTTTATTTTGGTGCGTTACTTATTATTGTTGATTTTTTATATTATTAAATACAGTTACTTGATTCATATTTCGTTTCTTCTTGATTTTTTACATTTTCTACATTCATTATATTTTCCGCATAACTCTATTGCGGTGGTTGATTATTAGTTAAATACTTAAGACCTGCTGAAATTTTTGCTTTAGGCATTCTTTCGATGTTTTCATCCTTTGCAGATCTGTAAAATTCAGTTTTTATTAGTTAGGAGTATACATAAAAGTATCATCATCATCATCATCATTTCAGCCTAAAAGACGTCCACTGCTGGACATAGGCCTCCCCCAAATACCGCCACCTCGACCGGTTCTGTGCTTCCCGCATCCAGCGGATTCCTGCGGCTTTCATAAGGTCATCGGTCAACGCTACTTCTTCCGGTACGCGGTCGCCACTCCAGAACCTTTCGGCCCCAACAGCCATCTGTTCTGCGCGCAATGTGCCCTGCCCATTGCCACAAAGTAGAGACAATTATAATATATTATGTGTTGTTATTACCCGGGAGGATAATCCTTCCACGATATTGTTCGTTCGATAAGATCATAGCCTCTTTCACTTGCTGGTCTGTCACATAGATCTTGTCTGTAAAATAATATAATTATTGCGAGTAACTTATTAAAAAAAAAAGACTGCTTCGTTGGTCCAGCGGTCCCAAACGCTACTGCTGAGTATGAGATCCTGGGTTCAATTCATAGGTCGGTCAGTGCTATATTGATTGTTTCATTAGGAATTACTCAGCAGCCCGGAGTCTAGATTTGTGCCTGGTTGATGTCAATAAGCTCGCCCCCCACTAAATGCCCCCCCACGAATTAGTTATACACCTCTAGTTAACCCTTCGGGGAATACAAGCATAATGTTATGTAAAAATTATGTATTGAATAAAAACAACTGGAGGTACTCGGGCATCAAAGTATCTTCTTTTTTTTTGTTTGGGGGGAAAGTCCTCATGGATGCCCTCTGCCCTGGGGTGGGCAGAGGGGTCTGTCAGACTCTTACTGACTAAAACCACCCCGGTATTCCCTCGCACACATACGTCAGGGAGCTGCGAGTGCGAATGCGACTACCACTGCCCCGTTCCTCGCGCTGCGGGCTCCCTCCCATAGGGGGAGTAAAGTGTTGAACTCCCCCTGTTACGTCTTAGAGAGGCGCGCGTGGAGCACTACGCGCCGTAATCTCGGGTCCTGTGTGATGGGGGATGACGGATATCCCAGAGTCCTTCGCCCCTGGGGGCATCAAAGTACCTACCTACTCCAACAAAGTTAAATACTAAATACTGTACCTACTATGAAAATAAAAAATTAAGAACCTACAAATCTACAATTCATACGACAAACGTGCCTCAACAGTACCCTTAAACAGAAAAGAAATAGAAAATAAAATTATTAACTCGCCTGCGGCTCGGAAATTCCGAGTTCAATATGCAATTCAAAAACAATCCTGTACATACGGTGCTTGTATATAAGTATGGTCCCATGCATTCATATTTATTTGACACTTTGAATACGGATGCAACCCCGATAAGAATTTCACGAGCACCAACCCATGTGACAAGCGGCCCACCGTGGTCGTTCTAAAGATGTTAAAAAAGAATTGAATGAATTTGATTTTTTTAAATAATTATGCAATATAATTATGTAGGTATATATATAAAAAATTTATATATATTATAATAATATTATGTACCTATGTATGTCAATTGAGTCGCTTAACTTCAAACTCGGGTAAATCCACTTTACCCTCTTGGGAGATATTTAAAAAAAAGTGATAACAGTCTTAATTCCATGAATTAAAAGGTGGTTTTTTGTTTATTATGTCAACAATACTAAAGGTAACGATTCTATAAAGCAAATTTAGTATTATAACCATACATTCTTTCAAAAATGTAAAATTAAGATTGGATTTACCTTCATTTTATCTAATGGAATGCAATTTATCTACCTTTGAAAAAACTCAGTGTGGATTTTTACATTAGGCCGCTTGCGGGCATTGCTCGGTGTAACTATTTTAATGGCATTATCCATGGGAACTGTCTATGATTAAAAAGAAACAATAAAAAACGGGTGCGTACGGTGTTAATGTCGCAGAGTTGACGTCGACTGACCGCCATGTTGAACAAACGCGGTTAGCTGATTGGCTCTCATGGACTTAACTGCATTTGAATAAAACTGTCTCTTGGATCTATCGGAATTAGATATTTATTTTTTATTTTAACGGTATTTTTTCAAGAACTATGCGGATTTATATATCCATACTAATATTATAAATGTGAAAGTAACTCTGTCTGTCTGTCTGGCTGTATGTTACGTTTTCACGCCTAAACCGCTGAACCGATCGTCATGAAATTTGGCAGAGATATAGCCTGGGATATGGAGAAGGACATAGGCTACTTTTTTACGCGATAACCGACATCTACGCGGGCGGAGCCGCAGGTAAAAGCTAGTAACTGATAAAATTGTTTTAAAAGTCTGTTTTTGGCCTTTAATTTGGTACCAAAATCTATCAAGTTAAAAGAGTATTAACAACTCAACTCTATAAACTTCAAAGTCGATTGAGAGCGTCCAGTCTGCACCAAATGCAAAGGGCAACTGATAGAAATTCGATGACTGACAAAACACAAAGTTTGCCGAGGGACATCAGGAAAATTGTTGTACTGTACCTACCTGGCAAATACCGCTTCTTCTCGTCCGTGTCTCATTGAAGTCACTCACAGAAACATTATAAGTTTTGTTAGACCCCCTGTTGTGTCTCCGTGTTTCATCGTCATCATAGCTTTCTTCTGAACTCCGTTGTTCACACTAAAAAGGTGGCTAATTTTATTTTAATGTTTATTTCTGTGTTCACAGAAGGAAGAGGTAGATAAATAATAAATATCTAGTTTACCGCAGAAGCTTAGGCCAAGATGTGGACGTTCTTACGCTAAAGAACCCATATTGGCCTCTACTGGTGGGACGGCAGGTCGTACGGCCAAACTTTCTTCTTGGTCGGAGCTCATGCAGCTGGTCATGCGGTTAGTTGTTTAAGATAATGTGGCAACCCACTAAGTTGTGGGTTGCCACATTATCTTAAAAAAATATAAATTTATATTCCGTGTTTCACGAACTTGTTGCCAAATAAATATGCATTCTTTCTTAATGCGCAAAGTCCCCAAGTTAAACCTGATACTATGAAAAGACGCCTGTCCGTTTAATAGATCAAGGATTTAATAAGGATAAGAGTTTTAAGAGAAACTCCTTGGGTTTATCTTTAACTTGAGGATTTTCTTAAACCTTTTGAGCGGTTAGCAAATCGTTAAATAAGCCCTAGTGCTCATATTTATTTCAATAAAGAAAAGGGAAAATGAAAGAAGAAAGAAATAGATTATAAAAGTTTCCTTTTTTTTCATTTTCAATTTATTTCATTAGTTTTTTTTTTTTTTTTTCTTTTATCGTGTCAGGTTTGATTACTGTGTGAAATTGAATGATACTCAAACTCAAAGCATTTATTTCAATTAAACCATTTACAGGCACTTTTGAATTGTCAAAGAGACGGTCAGTTAGTCAGAAAGTTGAAGCTAGATGCCCATTCCAATACGTAGATCACTATGGAAAAGAACGGACAAGAAACTCCAAGGACACTCTTTTAAATCAAGATATTACATAATCCTGGGTACATTATTCTTGTTGCTTCTATATGTGAGACAATGTAAAAACTAATAAAACAATTCAAAATATAAAATTACAAATTAAAAATAAGCCCTGGCAGTCAAGAGATGACCAGTCCCAACTGACGGCGCCCGTTCACGAACATGACGCATGGATCAGCACCATCCAGCTCAACCATTTTGTAGGGAACCGAATGATCCAACACACGCGCCACCATCAGTGAGACATTTAAGTTAGCATGACATACTCTCAACTGCCATGCTCTTTCAAGTCAACATAAATCATAATAACATAGTAAACGGCTCCATGGTATTCACATTTACAAAATTGAATAAAATGCTGCTAAATTATACAGAACTATAGTTTGCAATGTATTTGAGAGATGAATAAAAATTTACTACCAAAAAAGAAAGAAAATAATTATTATATATTGGAGTATTCAACAATAAAAACATGCTTAAATAAAAACAAAATAAACATTAAGTTCGTAATGTCAGAAAATAAAATAAAATATAAAAGGGGGAAGCAACTTCCAAGTATTAAAATTTTATCTAGTGAGCCCAAGTGGCAGTGGAGCAGGACCAGCATTTAGCCAAGCATTTTTATCTACGATATAATCATCCAACTTATAATATGCTTGTCTACATAGTGTGCGTTTAATGCATGTTTTAAATTTCTTCTCATTTAGTTGATGAATATCGAGTGGTATTTTATTATAACATTTTACACAGTACCCCATAAAAGAAGTGTGTACTTTAGACAATCTGAAGCGTGGTTGATCTAATTTGTTCCTATTTCTAGTGTTAAAATTATGCCTGTCACTTATTTTACTAAAAAGATGTAGATTTTTTCGAACATACATAATATTTTCATATATTGACAAGGTACCGTCATAATGTTATTATTTTTAAACAGCTCTCTCAGAGATTTGCGTCTGCGGAGGTTGTAGATAGCTCTGACAGCCCTCTGTTGCAGAATAAAGATGGAATCAACATCTGCAGCTCGTCACCACAGCAAAATACCGTAAGACATGATGCTATGGAAGTAACTAAAATATACCAGTCTCGCGGTATCCACGTCTGTTAATTGGCGGATTTTCCAAACAGCGTAAGCGGCTGAACTTAGCCACCCAACAAATGAAGTTAAGTGAGGACCCCACTGTAGTTTTGAGTCAAGCGTAATCCCCAGGAAAACCGTCTTTTCGACGAATTCTAGTATCTCCTTATTCAATACAACGTGACATTCACTACTTCTAACGTTCGGTAAAGCGAATCTTATGCATTTAGTTTTCTTCTCATTTAATACCAAATTATTTAGAGTAAACCAATTATGGTCCTTAAGCATAGCGTTATTTACGTCGTAAAGGTCCTGGGCATGTCTGTTTACTTTATAAATCAGTGATGTGTCATCAGCAAATAACACCATCTGGGGTCGGTTTTTCAGTAAATAAGGTAAATAATTTATATATACTAAAAAGAGGAACGGACCCAGTATTGAGCCCTGCGGTACACCCATTTTGATTTTTAAACCCAATGAAGTAACACCGTTTATTTGAACTTGCTGCAATCTATTATTCAAATATGATTTTACTAAGCTAAGCGCAAGTTTACCCAGTCCGTAATGTTCAAGTTTCAAGGGCAGTGTTTCGTGATTCACGCAATCAAATGCCTATGATAATTCGCAAAAGATGCCTATTGCATCTTGTGCATCTTCCCATGCCTTATAGGTGTGTTTTAATAAGGTGACCCCAGCATCGGTTGTGCAACGCCTTTGGTGAAACCATACTGTTGATCGTGTAGGATGTTATTACAATTAAAGTGATTGAGCATTTGATTTAACATTACTTTTTCAAACACCTTGCTGAAAACTGGCAAAATCGAAACGGGTCTATAATTATTAGTGTCTTTGCTGTCCCCGGATTTGAAAAGTGGAATAATTTTACTGTATTTCATTAAATCCGGGAATACCCCTTGATCTACACACAAATTAAATATTAAGGCTAAATAGGGTGCAATTGTCTCAATAATGGATTGACAAACTTTAGTAGACATGCCCCACAGATCTTCGGTAATTTTGATCTTAAGTTGCTTAAAAGCCTTTACGACGACCACAGGGTTTATATGTTTAAATTTAAATTCTACAGGACAGTCAGAAACATTCGCACTTAATAATTCAATAGCAAGTGTGGGCGAGGAATTTAAAGTTTCTGTAGTTTTAATAGGAATATTGGTAAAGAAAGTTGCAAATTCCTGAGCAACATCGATATTATCGCTAATGATACCGCGGGAAGTGTCCAGTGAATAATCAGTATTATGTCTTTTGTTTCTGTTCGTTTCATTATTAATAATTTTCCAAACTGTCTTTATTTTATATATATATATATATATCTGCTGATTTAACCTTGTTGCTAATGAATGAAGCTTAAAGGAGCTGAAAGGAAGATAATCCATGTTAACTTCTATAAAATAACTTTGAAAAATATTTTTTTTTTTTTTGTGTATTTTATTTTCTCTTCTACTGGTTTTCGTGTTACACACGATGTCTACATCTCTTTTTATCCTCTGTCCTATCGCAAGTATGCTGAAAGTGATTTCTTTAGAAATAAGCATCACCTTTGAACGTATTTTTCTGTTCCTTTCTTCTTGTCTTTTTTTTTTTTGGTGTGCATAATTTGTTAAATAAATACAAATAAATAAAATATATTTTAACTACGGCTTCCAATAACGATTATTTTAATTTAGCGTGGGTAACATAACTACGAAAACAACACTTACTGAAACACCTTCAAAACCTAATAATTTTTGTTGTTGTGATGTACATTCGGTTTGTATCGGTAGACTCTGCTGTATAGTATTCCCAGCATCATCTATGTTGCCTTTGCCTAACGAGCATATCATGTAAGTTTTGATAACCCTGCTCATGTTCATATAATCGTCATAATGCTCAATGCAAGTTGTTTTATTCAATAACAGCGTTGGAGCATATTTTAATTTTTCTTGATTGTAATTTTTAGGATCTCCTGGCTGGAAACATTTCAAGTTATTAATTAATAAAAATAACAAAGTATACAATATACAGAGTGGAAGGGATATCGACGCGAAATCGGTTACCATGGATTTCAGTAAATGATTCTGGTCCCCATATTTTTATTTTTTTATTTGCGTAATATTTGAAATTGTCAAATAACTTCTCGAGCTCTGGGCGGAGCTCCCGAGGGCGTGTCAGACTTTTACTAAAACCCACCCGTGTTCCTTCCTTCGGACAAACGCGCAACCTTGGCAGATTCCAGCCTTGAAATTTATCGTCGTGTTATTAAAAAAAAAGCAGCTATTTCCTATAAAAATGCAACCTACGCGGTCAAAATGTATGGGGCAGCAATTTTTTTTTAATGAAACATGGGTGAAAAAGTTCGCCGAGCTTTAAGTACGCGTTCTTGCTCGTTTATCACCCACTTAAATATTCTTCATCATCATCATTTCAGCCGAAAGACGTCCACTGCTGAACATAGGTCTCTCCCAATCGGGGGGGGTTTGCCATAGTCGCCACGCTTGGCAGGCGGGTTGGCGATCGCAATATGGTGTTAAAAATGCATAGAGAACGCTGGTGCCCATTCTCTAGTAAGTCCTTTAGTCGCTTCTTACGACACCAACGGGAGGAAATGGGGTGGTGCTATTCTTTACGTCCGGTGCCACACGGTACAAATATTCTTACCAAACGCCAACTCGTCTTGTGACCCCATCCCAGCACCAAAGCATCAGTACCAGGCTCTTGATATTTTTCCTCATAGTTGATAGCTATCGTAGCAGGCTTGTACGAACACAATTTTTCGTATGTAGGATCGTCAAAGTCAAACGGTGAATCCACCTTGACCAACGCTATGTCTATGTATGACCAGTAATCTAATTCTGCAAACTTTAGTTCGTAACCTGAAATCAAATCATTGTAAGGAAGAGTTGATTTTTTCTTGTCATAACTATAATAATAACAATAATATTTTTATTTGACGTAAAAGTACACATACAGAATGACACTTAATTAAACATGGGAATAGCCTGATACAAAATATTGATCAATGACCCCTATGCTAGGAAAAACCTGTGTTACAGGGATCATCCATCCGTCCATTAGGGATGTTATAATAGTTACTTACAATTAGTAAAGTACACTTTTGTAAAAAATATATATAAATAAACAAATAAACTAAACTAATACAATTGATTTTGAGGATAAGAAAGGTAGTATCTATTTATTAATGTGCCGGGTGTGTGTTGTTTGGGTGAGTGTAGGTGTGTAAGCGGAGTGTAGATATGTACGAGTGAGTGTAGGTAGGTATGTGTGAGTGGATGCCTGATTTGTTTAAGTTATGCTTTAAGTATTCTTCCGTGTCTTCATAATTTAGGGTGAGCAGATATTCCTTTATTTTTTGTTTGCATTGGAATTTGTTTAAGCAATGTATGTTCAATGGTAGCTAGTAACTATAGCTACTTCATGTTACTATTTACGTTATTTTAACTAACTACTCACTTTATTTTAACAGCAGTGGATACCCTAGTGGTGTGACCGTCGGACTGCCAAGTCATAGGTCTCAAGTTCGAACCCAAGACCTCTGACTTTTCGGATTCATGTACATATTGTAAAATTATCACTCGCTTAAAAATCGGTGAAGGAAAACATCCTGATCATGATCTGGCCAAGATTATCTTGGCCAGATCATATGAAGGCCATGTAAATTGATGTCTGAAAATGATCTTTTGAGGAAAGAACCACACAGATTGAGTGGACCTGTCCAGTCAGTGCACGCATTTGTCAGTAATCGTGCAGCTCAACTCATAACTTAAGGAACTCAACGTTTCGACGAAAAATGCAGACAGACATGCGACAGACCATGATTAAAACTTACTGAGAAAAAACAATTATTATTAATTATTAATTAGTTTATTTCAGATCAAAATGAATCCATACAAATTACAAATTATAAAAATACATTGAAAAATACAGATAATAAAATAAAATACAGAGAAATAAATTATTACAATTACAATACCATTACTTATAATTACAATGACGAATGTTTATTTATTTATTTTATTATTTATGTACACACAGTTAAATACATAGAGATATGACATAATTAAAATTTCAGTACAAAGGTACTGCTTATTTCTTAAGAAATTTCTTCCAGCAGACCTGCGAAAGGAGAAATGAAAAAGAAATGTAGACAATAGAAATAGAATAGAGTAGAATGTAGATTTGTGTAGAATAAAGAATAAAATCTTATTGAAGCTTATTAAGGTATCTTCTAAATGATGAATTGTGACGAAAACATTAGGTAAGTTTTGAAATAGATTTTTGGGTACTTACCCTTAGGGGAACAGGTATAAATGGCTTTCTTTTTCATTGCTGCGGTACACTTATCTGTTTCGATTTCATGGTCAGCAATATACTTGTTGTATCCAGCTATGACGTATAAGTAATCCACATCATGGACGCATGCTGCCGATGTTACGATAAACTCTCTACTGACGATCGCACCTCCACATAGCCAGAAGTCATATCCTACTTCTGACTTGGGTGCTTTGACTAAATATACCTGAAAATATTATTTACAGAAGTAGGATTGTCAATCGAGATTGTTAGGTAATGTTTTGCAAGCGCGGTGCAGTATAAGCGGCCATTTTCCACCTTAAAGAATTCTTTTCCGTTGAAAAGAATTCTTGAAGGTGGAAAATGGCCGCTTGCAAAATATAGTGATATAAGTATTCCACAAGAAGTGAACCATTGTTCACTTCTTAAGGAATATACATAGGTACTTATATCACTATATTTTCATATTATTAAAAATTAATTTCTTACCATATATTTTCTGTCTGTTGTTACTTCTTCTCCATCTTTTATTCTTCTTTGGCAATGAAACACTAAAATAACATAATGTTTTAATATTAATTGTATTAAATTATCAAGATTTATTTGTAGGTATACGAATAAATCAGCAATGTGTTTTGACGGGCGTTGATAGCTGCAACATAGTTATTAACTTTTGTTGCTATCATCCTTAAGGCTCCAAACTCCAAACTCCTTAAGGCTACAATCAGGATTGACACGCGACGCGGCACAAAGGCAACGGTCATCGCGCGACACGCGTGCCTTTGAGTCGCTTCGCGTGTCATTCCTGTTTGAAGGGGCCTTTATATATTATATTTATTCCTTTAATGAAAAGCCACTGTGGTATATCACAGAAGTTGCTTTCCAATGATTATAAGTATTATATAATAAATTACCAAAATCATATAGGGAACTGTCCAAAAAACCACCAAATGTACCAAAAAATATTTCAGGTTCTACCCTGTAATGATCGCCAGTATTCCGATTTCTAATTATAAGTTAGTAGGTATTATTATCCAATAAAATTGTATATCAAGTTAACAACAAATTATAAATGTACGCGTATATACAAAATTATTTTTAGTATATGCAAAACCTGAATATAGTTTGTTCAGAATAAGTAACTGATTCGATTCCAATAGTTTTTACACCACGTTATATTTTTTCCCAAAAATATCTAAAAAAGGTTACAAGTTGGACACCGAGCGACACTAAGTACCTATCCGCACTTGACCATTACGACAAAGTCCAAAGCCTGCAAGTGTGATGGAAAATATTATCACCAGTTAATTTCATTACAATCGTCGTACGGTTAGGTACCTACTGCCAAATTAATATTATTATTAATGAACGCAAGGCGCGGGCGGCGCGGGTGCGCCGCGTGGTGAGCATGTTTTTGTACGGACAACCAGGTAACATAACAAGCTTATAACTTTGTTATTTTTCATGATACAGTTTTGAAAATTTGTACATAAATTCTTTACATAAAAATACTAGACACGTGTTTCGGGTTTCGCATAAACTAAAACTAATGTTGTATTACGAAATGTTACTTGTTTGCAGACGCTTTGGGTTGACATGTAAAGTCTACAAAATGTTTAAAAATAAATAAATAAATTCTTTTTAAAACAGCGTTATTCAAATGACTCATAGAAAAAATATTATATTTTATTCTGTAAATGAGTACCTAAACTTTAAAGATTCACACTGGTATTTTACTATTATAATTGACAAATGACTGACATTATTATTCTTAATATAATAACTATGATTTATGTTCCAATTTATTAGCTTCATTTATTTAATCAGATAGTTTTAGCGATTTTTTTTTTTTGAATCTTTTAAAAAACCCGTCCAGCTGTGATGAACCACAATTCTTGCAAATAAAATTTCATTTCATTATATCGTTTCTATTGTAATTATACCAATTTGTTGTTGTTCCAAATAAAAAAACTTTTACTTAAGGCGCCATCTCCACGGAGAGAGATCACGGCGATAGTCTAGCCGTGCCATCAAATTCAATAGAAACTCTATGAATCTCCACACGGCAATATCATCGCGGCGATAATTTGAAGGCACGTCATGTCTCTATCGACGCGATTCTCTCGTCCGTGGAGATGGCGCCTTAATGGCACAGTACTAGTAAAAAATGCTTACGTATAATAATTTTATTCACAAACCGTACACTAAAGAGACCGAGAGACTGAGAGACACGCACACGCACATAATAAAGAGTTTGCTATTCTATTCTATTCTATAAAAGACAAAAAAATCGATGCCATAACATAAAACAATCCATTGAAGTTTACATTCGTCAACAGAAATTTTAAATGCTCACTTTTTCCGGGATTAAGCGGTCAGTATCTCCAAAGAATTAACTATATTTTAACTAAGTTCATCAAATTATGCTACTTACCAGGAATAATTATAAAAAATAACACTGTTACTAACTTTATTGCAAACATTTTAAACCACGGTCATGATTGACAAAGATTGTAGCTTACAATTTGACGGAATGTTTCAGAATAATTTAATTACGGTTGGACTATTATTTTTTATTGTGTATTTTCATTATTTTGTAGCATTTTGTAGAACAAATCTTGATGTGTTTTCCGTGTTGGCTATTTTCTTGACGTTTTTGTTATGATGGCTAAATGTGTTTTGGAAACGTATCTAGTGCTTTTGAAACTTTAAGAACTTATGAAACTGTTACATTCTACCGCTACATATCAAAATTTTAAGGTATTGGGCTGCAGGATTGTCATCGATCGAATCGACACCGCCAAAAAAACAAGCAAGCGCTAATTACTAAATTCATACACGCTAGCTTATGAAAAAGTCATATGTCAGAGAAAAGAAAATGTCTTTTTCTCAAACATGCATGGAAATGTTGTCATTATTTTCGAAAAAAGAACACGCGAAGTATCGAATTTATGGACAAAGAAAATCAAATCCATTGCAGGAGCGTTTTTTGAATTTTAAACATTACAACGCTCCAGCAATGTTGCGTGCTGCTTTGATTGGATCTCTTTGATCATTCTTGGCATACCAAAGTAAGTCTCTTTGCTTAGCACAAATTGCGTTCACGTGGCTGTATAGCCATAAATGCGTTTGCCTTTTGGCACAAATTATATTATATAGAAAATTGGCGGTAAAGCTGAAAATTTGTCTTGATTTGTTATTTACATACTTCAGCCATCTACCACTATATCCAATGCCCACCTGCAAACCTCATCGGAAGTTCAACAAACAAACATAAATGTACCGGGGAAATCAATAACATTTTCTTTTAGTAATTAATATTAATTAAATTAAATGTATAATATAAAAAGTTTGTTTTATTTCCCTGCATTCTTTTGAGAAAAGCACTACATATGCCTCGGCGGAAATGGCAATTGCCTGTCTCGTATTAGTGAAGTCGTCGCCTACGGCTCGGCCTTCATACTAATACTCGACCTGTAATTTCCCGGCCTTTGCGATAATGTACTATTCTTTGACATATAACTTTTACGAGAGAGAGATTTTGAAACACCATTTTTAATTTGCTTTTAGCAAATTTAAAAATGGTGTTTCAAAATCCCTTTAAAAGAAATATGATTGTCTTTTGTCAAGTTTAGGACAGTGTAGCAAAACAAAACTATTTTAAAAGAAAATAATATCGAAAACCACGCGCAATGCATCCTCTACGCCATAGCTCCCTAGCAGTGTCCGATCTACGCCTTAGCTACGTGTAGCTGAGTGATTTACTAGCTAAGTAAATAACAAAAACTAGCTATGAAATCCTTTCTGTTTGTGCAATCAAGTCTTTATTTATCGATCAATCAATTCAACGGTTGAAGGCTCACTCGAAATTGTGCCAGAAATTTTATTTAATGGAAAAATGATTCAATGTCGCTACGATGCTGAAGTGTTTTTACATATTGATTTGGATAATTGCTTTCAGGTGTTAGTACTGTATTTATTAAAAAAAAAAAAAAAATACCGTTGCATGTTTGTTATATTTTGTTTTCTAATTCCATCTTTTGTTTTATCAGTTTTGAAACGAAAGTTAACATCATGTATTCGACTCATCCCGGCCTAAAAGGACGGATATGTAAACTTTCATCCTCATCTTTCTAGCTTTATCCTAATGTATTGTCGGTCAGCACAACATGTTTTCTTCTTTCTTTGACTTTTTTCTTTCTTTAAAATGCTTTGACTTTGACTTCTGCACATATCTATTAGCCGTCATCTTAGTATTATTATTCATGCCCTTTCTAGCCATATCATCTTTCTCGCATACCATCCGTCGTTTCTTTGGTATTTCCTTCCTCTGATAAATTGAATTGTTCACTTCAGTGTGTTTCTGTCAACAAAGGATGGGACTTGGAAATGAAAGTGTGTTGGGAAAGAAATACCTGGTAAGTATCTGTCATCTGATATGAATTGCAAACACCTATGCCAACCGGATCGATCAACTGGTGAAGATCACTGGAATCCACCGAATACGAGAAACAGAACCTCACGCTGCGACGATGCTTGGGGGAGGCCTATGTCCAGCAGTAGCCGTTTTACGGCTCAATGATGACGATAAACCTCTGCCACACTTGGGCACACGGCTTGATGTTGTGTAATGTTTTCAGGTATACTTTGTCAAATCTTCATATTCAAATTCCGATGACGACGCTTGGCTATGCGCGGGCGCCATTGTAACGCCGACACAGATACTGACCGCGGCTGCTTGTCTTGTCGAGATGAATAGAATCTTTGCAATAGCTGGCTATAAGAAGTATGTACACGCCAGAGATATAGAGAAAGATAAGTGTGCCCATACGTGGAAGAAGAAAGTTGTCAAGATTTTTGTCCCGAAAGGTAACTATTTGGCATTACGATCGTGTACGCGGCCGTTAAATTGCACATCTAATTTCTAAAAGAGACGTGTGAGGCTTGAAACTGCGTTAAGCGGGCTTCCGCGACGGGCACCCGTTGCGTGTTTACACGCGTGGATACGCGGGGGGCTCTGTCGGTAATTAAATACGGCGTAGTGTAATTTTAACGGTGTGCATGTACAGTTGTGTCGATGGAGAACTTAGCAAAACGATGACTAGCATAAATAAAACGACAGCCAGTAAGCTGGCGCTACCAGGCCCAGCGCGTGCCTCCGCGACTTACGCCCGCGCTTGTCCCTGCGACGGAGCACTTTTGTATGGAACCGCGCGGGTGTCCGCATAACGCAGTTTCAGGCCTGATACAGGGTTCTAGACCACCAATGAGTTGAAATATATCGCCAGTTACTGAAAAAAAATTGCAGCTCCATATATTTTTTTAACATCCCTCAATACAGCAGTAAAAAGAACATTATATCTTGACTTAAATGTACCAATTGTCAAACAGGAGATAGCGAAATATAGCACCAACTATCAGAAAATACATTCAAATAAAAAAAAATGAGTTTGCCCTCTGACTCAGTGTAGATCAAGGCCTTCAACATAAAAGATTAAAGAGACTAAAGTGTCTCAACTCTACACAATATATTTGTCAGGAGGAATAAGACACCTACCTGAGAAGTGTCTCACCAAGCTAAAAATCCTAAACAGATACAAGTATCAGACAGAGCAGTGGCTTATTGTATTGTCCAACAGATTTCCCCGGTGCAGAAAGGGGGAAAAAAGCTCCATACATTTTGTCCGCGTAGATAGTTCACTTTTGTAGGAAACAGCATATATTTTATTTGATAACTGGCGAAAAATTTCAACGCAGGGGGGTTCAGAATGATGAACTGAATCCATGGTAACAGATTTTCTAAAACCCGATGTGCCATTCAGATACAGATTCTGAAGTAAAGTAACCCAAAGGCCGCGTTTTATTTCAAAGCGATCGTTCGCGCGAATACGCGGTCATCGCGCTTATATGTCACTTTTTGTTCCGCGAACCAGAACACTTGGTCGCGCCTACAGAGGGCGTTTTCCGGTTTTCCAAACAAAAAGTGACACATGCACGCGACGATCGCGTATTCGCGTAGCAATCAAAACTCAAACTCAAAGCATTTATTTCAAATAAACCAATTACAGGCACTTTTGATTGTCAAGGGGTCGGTCAGTCAGAAAAATGAAGCTAGTTGCCCATTCCAAAGCGTAGTACGTTCCTACGGAGAAGAACGGGCAAGAAATTGCACGGACACTCTTTTAAAACAAAATATTTTTACAAAATATGGGTTACATAATTCATGTTGAAGTTATACATGTGAGAACAATGTAAAAGAAGTGCACGTTAGAAGCGTCCGTAATAAAAAATGACAATTATAAATGTATAATATTAAGTATATTTGTTACAGAATACACAACATCTACCAACAAGGAGCTGGAATGGATGAATGTAGATATTGGTGTAGCGACTGTTCAGGAACCATACGATTTCAATGACCAATCATATCTCACTCATTGTTCTTACGTTCCGGAGAGCATTATGATAAATTACGATAAAAATTATGAATTGGTGAATACTCGTGCCATAGCGTTAGGATGGGGAGGAAAGAAAATCAAAAGCGTAAGAAAAGTTTTTCTTTTCTTTTTCAGGAAAGGTTTACACGAATTTGGACCATCTAAGACATGTATGTGTCCCTCAATCCAATTTAGAGCTCAGGTAATAGTACCTGAGCTGTCTTAAAGGATGTGTTCCAAATACATACATCAACTTCATATTTTAGATCTTTATATCCGTTTACAATAGAATATGTACCAGCTTGAAATGTATAAAATGATTTTTTTCACTATGTACAAAGATATTTTTGTTCTATTACTTATTATCTTGCGAGGTAGATGCAATTTTTATAATGACTTTTTTATTTCACATACTATGTAACTCGCTCAGTCCAAGGAGTTACCAGAAGCGACACTAAACCCGAAATTACTTCAAGAAGCAACAACGACTATAATCAAAAAAACATTGTGTGCTAATCTCGTGTCAAAAAACGTATTGAAAGAAATCGTAAATAAATATCTACTGTGTGCATCTGGAAATGGTTTTTTGGGAGAAGACGATGAAGAAACTACATTGGACCTTATCTTCGAAAAGCAATCAACCAAAGGCAGTTTTTTCCTAAACAATGCTACAAAAAACATTCACCAAAGCAACGAGATGAGTTCAAGAAAGTCAGCATTGATAGAAACATGTCAGGTAAATAAAAGTAATAGTGGATATATGTTTAGTAATATGCATCATAGTTTACAAAATCCATCCGCCCGTGATATTACAATGAATTCAAAGTCAACCCGTATATTTCGTTACAAGAGTTTTCCGTGCCAACTTGTCAATCATAGGAGGACCCCAGGCAGTCATTATTTCAACTTGTCAATCATAGGAGGACCTCAGGCAGTCATCAGATCAACTTTTCAATCGTAGGAGGACGTCAGGCAGTCATCAATTCAACTTGGAAATCATAGGAGGACCTCAGGCAGTCATCAGTTCAATTTGCTCAATCTGATTGAGACAAATCGAAATGTGGAGATTTTTTTTTTACGTCTAATTTTCCTCATATTATGATAGCTTACTTCAATATTTTTAAGAATGATCATGGAGGTCCTCTCGTCTCGTGGATCGGCAACCAAGAGATGATCTTAGGAGTCGCGCTGAACGGCATTTGCAACCCAAACTTTGACTGCGTGGGTCCCCGTATTTACGTCAGCACTGCAGCAACAGCCCAAATAATCAAATGCCTACTAGAAACGAACGATTCAAGGTTAGTTTTTATTCGATATTTTTTATATTAAGTGATTGGTCGACTTCTCACGTGACCTGAGGGTTGGCCTATATTTCAACCAATGAATCAGCATTGCTATTCAACAAGGCAATTTGAAACTAGAGCCCTACGTGTGCTATTGGGGAGACTTTTGTCTAGCTGTGGACTGCTATAGAATAATGAAGATAAACTTAATTATGATTTAGAAGTAATAAAACAGGCCATAATTATCAATTAATTTTACAGGCGTAAAACCTGCAATGGCCAAATGGGTGATAAACGATATCAAGTCAACGACATAGAGATTAGATGGCCCGAAGACTTAAAAAAATATTCAAAATTCTCACTAAGTATCCAAAAAATTCCATTATTTCGACGACAAAATAACGAAGAAGATACTTTTCATGTGCGACCAACCAAAGATCTAAGGACCTTTAATGAGTCAAAGAACTCAAATGAAAACCCATATGAGAAACTGCAAGAGAATCCACGTAAGAACCGACCAGAGAACCGAAATCAAAATCCTTATAATGAGCAGCAGATTCCATGGCAGGCGAAAGTAAATGAGGAGCTTAAAATCCAACCTAGGAAACCACCTCCAAGAGACAACAGTCAACAACATATGGAATCACAATATCAACCAGAAATAGACACTTTTAATCAACCACAAATGGAATCCCAAAATCAACCAGAAATAGACTCTTTTAATCAAACACATATGGAATCATATAATCAACCCCCATTGGATCCTTATTATAATCAACCACCAATGGATTCTTATTATAATCAACAACAAATGGAGTCAAAAAATCTACCAGAATCACAGTTGTATAGTCAGCCCCAAACACAATCAAATAATCAACCACGTCTCAAACCACATAATCAAAAACCAATGGTTCCATATCGACCACAAATGGATTCGTTTAATCAACCGCATATGGCATCACAAAATCACCCTCAGCGACCAATCAACAAAGACGAATCAAATCAACCACTACGACCAATGAATAATCCACCACCTCAAATGGAATCATTAATGTCATCGCAAGTACATTTATATAATCAATCACGAATAGAATCATTTCAACAACCACAAGCAGAATCATTTAATGGGGTAATAAAAGATCAATTTAAATTTTCACCATTTAAAAAACTTCCGGCTAAACCGTTCACTAAGCCTCAAGCAGAATCATTTAATAATTCAGAATTAGGACCACTGAAGTCATCGCAATCAAATGAAGATCCTTTAAGTCAATCACAATATTCTTATACGAAGCCGCAATCATCATACAGTCATTCAAAAATAGAATCAGTTGAAACGAAACCGACAGAATCATATAATCCACTGGATATTATCATGGCAGATGACGATATCGCATTTAAACTTCCAATGGAAGAACCTTATATGTCACCGCCTGCAGCATTACGTAATCAACCAAGTGTTGATTCATACATGCCACAACTATTTAAGCCAGAGCTGGATGAACCATTTGAGCAATCACATTTGATTCAAAAATATCAACCACAGTTACCGCATCATGAGCAGCCGTTAGCGCAGCCAGTTGAACAGGATCCAGCGCAACTACTCGATCCAGGTCACCCGCTGAACGTGCTGCGTAATCGTACGCAAGATCCTGCATCAAATCTTTCACAAGGCGACACACAAACATTCGAGCAAATGTTTTCACAACTTCATGCAGAACCTGACCCCTCAGCTTTGGCCCCGCCACCAAAAGAAGAAACTTTTGACGAACTGTATAGAAATCTTCATGATGGGAAACTTGAGGAACCACAAGATCAAGAATTTGTGCCGCGACTTAAGCAATCAATTGAGCAGGAGGTTGAACAAACAAACACCAAGGTAGTGAATGAACCTCCGGTGAATGAACCACAGTAAGTACTATTTTGAAGATTGAACATAAGCCTATGGTTTGCAGTTTAATTTATCAAATGGATGCATTAAGTTCGACAAAACTCCAAATATATAAATTTTTGCTAACCTCTAATATTCGCCTGATTATAAGTGAAATAAGTTTATTTTTCAGCAATGCTGTTCAGGTTCGTCATCAGGTGCCTTTGGAATACCCAGATTATTCAAACCGAAAAACCATTTAATCACAAACTTGTTTTCTTTTGTGTAGTGTTCTAGTGTTTTATATATGGTCCAGTTAGACAACTGCTTGCAAAATGTTAGACTTAAAATATCAACGAAGCCCTAAAATGAAAGATGGTATTCAACTATAAAAAGTTTCAAAAATATAAAGCCATGATTTTGATATTTTATAATTAGGCTAACTTGCAGTGGAATGAGCTGCATGCATCTTTTGTCTAAATACTGTTTTGTAAATCTGTGAGCATCGAGGGATTATAAGATTATTTTTTTAATAAAAAATAAAAAATTGCACATTGTCTTAATTTAATCGTACCTAAAGATTAAAGAACACAAGTGTAACCAACATCACAAAACATACATCACAGATCTTCGCAGTGTGGCTGCTAGCAACTGACGGAAGTAGCATGAGATTGAAATAAACGATGTGCAATAGGAGAGGCCTATGTCCAGCAGTGGACTACCTACTATAGGCTGATATTGAACACAGAATCCACGAACTCACGAAAAAAAAAATATGTTGCTGTGTAGTGTTTAGAGATGTTTATTAATTCATTTTGTTGGAGATACCATAAAGAACTCACGAAGCAGTGAAATCAGAACTCCTAAACCTAAATTAGCATTCTTCTTTTGTTCGCAATAACTAGTTACGACTGTTATTTCCAAAGAAGCAAAAATAAAAGTTTAAACAAAAGTTTTTTTAAACATTTAATAGAATATATTATTTTAAATAAACTAATGAGATTGGCAATAAAAACAAAATCGTCGTAATAAGTAGTGCTATAAACTGCAAACATTGCTATGTAAATGCTTCGAAACTCGATAGAGTTTCGAAGCATTTTTCGCCTCCGATAGGAGGCGAGTTGTGAAAGTAGATTATCACAGAGTACGGAGACGCCTCGACGGCCGCAGCTGGAGACGGTATTGCTAATAAGAAATTTCCATACAAACCAAGCATGTCAGTACGCGTCACCATTTACACTTGGTCTTTTTTTTCCAAAAAGAAAACACTACAAAGTAAAAAATAACTTTAATTTCGGACGTCGTTGTCTTTGGATCTGTATTTTTTTTTTTTCAATCGGTTAATGACGTTTTACGGCAATTCTGACACTGCCTGTGACATTCGAATTTGGGCTCCAATTGCGCGAGCACGACAATTATTAGTAATTGCGTCTCAAGTCGCTGCCGGCATGGTGATTCCTTACTCTGTGTGGTCTATAAACAAATGAGTTTCGAAGTCGCTTTCAAATTTTTGTGCGGTCACCTGGAGGCTCGGAGTGAATTTTGCAATATAGCACAACTGTTTTCTTATCACGACTATACCCATGGCACTTTTGTGCTTGGCAGTCAGTCTGGCAGTCCCATATTATAATTTGGTCGTTTGTACTGCTGTCCCATATTAAAATTTGGTCGTGGCCGTACTGTTATCGGGCGTACCGGCTGTAAGGTCCGCACTGGCCGTACCGTTCTTTGACCCTGTCTGAAATAGGAAATCGATTACGTTAGGTACGACATGACTACAAAAAATTTTTCCTCTCCATTACTCTTAAAACAGCGAAGGAAAACACCGTCAGGAAACCGACATTTCCTAGAACCAAAAATTCGAAGAACATCAAGAACATCAACCAACTCGCACTGGGCTCGCGTGGAGAATTACAGCCCACTCCCTCTCACAGAAACGAGGCCTCTGTCCCTGCAGCGGGAACACTATAAGCTGAATATCCTTCTTTTTTTTTTTTTGGGTGGGAAATTATCAAATAACTTCTCCCGCTCTGGGCGGAGCGAGAGGTCAGACTTTTACTGTCTAAAACCCACCCGTGTTCCTTCAGTTGCCTGTGTGCTAGGGCCACGGTATCCCTTTCGGACAAACTCGCAACCCTGAAGCTGAATATCCTTTGGGTCTATTATGGGACGGAGCGCTTACACGAGCAAACAAAATAGTACAATATTTTTTAAAGTAAAATAGTTGATCGCTGACTTTTCACAACGCGTCGGCTAATACTCGTTTGTTGCAGCGACAAGAGTTATCAAAGAGAGTACTCGCTCAGCGACACTCGCTTGGTATATACGCATGACATTGAAACAAACCATAAACTCTTACCCATAGATCTTACTAGTTTCTTGTTCGGACGGCCATTCGACATGATATTCTATTTTCTCATAATTCATTGAGTAGCATTTTTTGCACCTGCAAAGGCACATAAAATATCATCTCACAGGTAAAATTAACATAATATAAATATCGAGCCTGTATTCAGAATTTTTTCCAGGCTTAAGTTTAAGTTCCATTTGCTTAAGTAACATGAAAAGGTCAACGCACACGTATCGTACGGTCGGGATCAGCATCGCGTCAACTAGAGCCGTTCCCAAGGGCTAACATGACAAGCGCGAGAACGATCTCTCTCACGATTTGTGAAACTTGTCTACAACTCTGACGTCATCCTAATGCCTAACATGACCAAACTCGAAAAAGTATAAAATTCCGTCCTGCAACATACAATTATAAGCGTCGTAATGGCATCCCCTCCGCTCGGGATCGGCTAGTTAACAGCGGTCACCGAGCTTACGGCGGGCCGACGCTTACGTTTGGTGAAGCCTGCCGATCTATATATATCGGTAGAATATCAAAGTGCAAACTTAGGTGAAGTCAGCTGTCACAAGTTTTCAGGACGAGATTGTTACAGAATAGGTTCTCAGCTTGTTAACGACGAACCGATGACCTGAGATGATGCCGGTCCCGTCCAGTACTTATAAGTGCGTTTTTACCTTAATAGGGGAAGCATGGGTGGGGTATGTGCCCTATGACGTGTACATATGATGGCCTGCGATAACTATTAGAAGCAAATCGTTGAAACTAAACATTTATGCTCCCGCACCCAGTCAGATCGATTGGATCAGATTCAGCTGTTCAGTTTTATCAATGCTAGTATGGTACTTTTAAGTATAAAATGTGGTAAAGCTTTTCAGTATCTTCTAGTAACAATATTACGGCATATTTTAGACCAAGAACTGCTAATTATTCTGTCATCATCGGCCCAGCCTTTTCCAAGTTATATTGGGTTCGTATTCCAGTTTCACCAGATACAGCTAGCTAGCCATGTTTAATATGGAGTGACTGCCTTTCTGGCCTTCATAGGCCAATTACTTACTGGGTAACACAATACTCCTTGGTAAGGAGGTTACTGGTTGTTCTTGGTAGATAAGTAAGTACTAAATTATTCTGTATACGGTAAAAAAAACTTGCACTTACTTTTCCTCATCGGATGTAAATAAACATTTAATGAGATTTACGGATCTAGCTGTGCTTAGGTACAAGAAAGGGCCTTCACATTCGTATTTTTTATCATAAACGCTATTTAGAGCGACTCCTATAACTACTTCTAGCTCGCCTGCAAATGCAATTAAAGGTCCACCATGGTCATTCTGCAAGGTTAAAAGTCTGCAGTAAGAAGAAAATATAAGGTGTATAAAGATTAGACCAAATAAAGAATATTTGTACCGTGTGGTACCGGACGTAAAGAACAGCATCACCCCATTTCCTCCCGTGGGTGTCGTAAAAGGCGACTAAGGGACTTACTAGAGAATGGGCAGGAGCGTTCTCTATGCATTTTTAACACCATACTGCGATCGCCAACCCACCTGCCAAGCGTGGCGATTATGGCAACCTCCCCCCTTTAGGGGAGGCCTATGTCCAGCAGTGGACGTCTTTCGGCTGAAATGATGATGATGATGATGGAAATCCTCACGGATACCGTCTGTCTGGGGAGATTGGAGGGTTATTTCAATACAATAACGCATTTAGGGTACTGTTGGGGTTACCCCGATACTGCAGCGCATCTGGGATGTAGCTGAAGCTCGCGTTAACTGCTTCTAAACTGCGATGCGGAAGCAGCGAAGCAGCACCAACAACATCCTATCTATGGTAGCAAGCAGGCTAGATTATGCGTTTTTGAACCACTGCTGTAAGGTATCGGCTGAGCCTGTCTCCTTGCAGCAGTGATGACACAAATTGCTTCTGTCACTTTGAGTCTTGTTGCTGGGATAAAATAATTAATATTATTTCGGACTTCTATCGCTTCGTTGCCACTAGTATCATTAACAGTTCCATGATGGAACTACTGATGTTTATTTTAATCACTAGATCCATTTTAAAAGAATCTGAATATAATGGAACTTATGCTGATTTTGTTATCACTAGTTCCACATTATTATTTACATCACACCTGGGCCTCAAGTCTGCTATTACAATAGTGTCAGAATGGTCTCTTCATTGTGACTTTTTGACAGATTTGCCATACAAACGATGTCAAATACTCACAATGGCGAGACCATTCTGACACTATTGTAATAGCAGACTTGAGGCCCTGGTCATAATGTGAGTTTTACCGCACGCTACGCGTACAGTAAAACTCGCATTGTGGCCAGGTGAAGACGTAAAATTGTGTACTCACCATGGGCAGTAAAAAAGAAAGCCCTCTATCGCATATTTACAACCCTCGCCTGCGGCTCGGGTCACAAATACCTGCGATTTCAAGCTTTCTTTCTTTTAAAGCCCTTGGTAAGTAATGTACTATTAAGGCACTTGTGAAATTTTTTAGGGGTGTAAGAACACTAGAGGTAGAGGTATAATAATTGTGATATGTATATACATATATATTGTGATAATCAACATCAGTTCCATTATTTTCAGATTCTTTTAAAATGGAACTAGTGATTAAATATAAACATCAGTAGTTCCATGATGGAACTGTTAATGGTACTAGTGGAAACAAAGCCGTCTATCGACTAAAACCCCACGGTTTGTTTCCACTACCATGAGACGGGGGCCCCGAGAGATGCTCGTACATTCGAGCGCATGCCCGACTACTATTCATCACACCAAGTAATTGAGCAAAAATAACTACCTAAAACCTAAATCTTACCTGACATATGCCTCCAAAATACTTTCCTTCTACTCCTTGTTTTCTAGACATTGCATCTTTCATATCCAATTGATTCCCATTAAACGTTTTATTATTATTGTTAAACTCGTCTATGGACGTACCAGAGCCGTTCGAGTGCAAAGCTTCCCAGTCAATTGACAATTCGGTGCTATCCATGTCCACGCACTGAAATCAAATCTGAAAGGTTAGGCAGAAGTGTGCTAATAGTACACTCACATTTTGCCAGTTATGTTTAGGTCCCATGTAATAGGTGGCGAGCCTATTGCCACCAACCGAGCACAAATCCAGACTCCATGCTGTTACTGAGAAATTCCTGATGGAAAAACCCAATAACACTTCGCCCGACCTAGGGATCGAACCTAGGACCTCATGCTCAGCAGTGATCAGCAACCACTAGATAAACGAGGCAGTCAAAAAAACAAAATCAAACGAGTATGATATTATAAGACTTCGCCCGCGTGGCTTTTTCTAAAATAAAAGAAGCCTATAACATCAGCTATCTGCCAGTGAAAGTCCCGTCAAAATCGGTCCAGCCGTTTCGGAGATTATCCGCAACAAACAGACAGACTGACAAACAGACGGATAAACACATATTTTTTTTTATAAGTACCCTAAATACTTTCATAAGGATTTAGTAAAAAGCTATTATTTTGTCATTACAAACAGACACTCCAATTCTATTTATTTGTATAGATGTGAATGTTTGCACGTTTGTGAGTCTGGATGTTAATTTAGCAATCACGCCTTCGTGGCTGAGCGAATTTAGATGAAGTTTGGCACACGAGTAGACCATGGCCTATATTAGGACATAAGATACTTTTATCCCGGCAGTAGGTTCGTTACCAGAGTAAAAAAAACTACGCAAAAAAAAAAACAAAAAGTTAAAAAGATCTGAGCCAAAGCTCACTCTGGCTCAGATATTTTTTATTTTTTTTTATCGAGTCTTTTCCGTCCAGAGTCTGTCACATTTATAAATTTTTCCGACCTCTATGCGATTCAAACCACGGGCAAGTACAAAGCAAAAGTTAGTAATTCTTCTTTTTTTTTTTTTACTGACCTCAGCGGGGGTGTCTTTCGAACTAATTTGTTTGCCACCATTGCCACCACATCTCCACCCATTCCCCATTCCCTTAATATATCGTACCGGCTTTCCGCTTGAGGAAGTTCTTGCTGAAATATTTTTTCTTTGATTCTTTGATGTAGTCGGTGACATAATTCCTCTTTCTTTCTTTATAACTCTAGTTTTAAAAACATCATTGAGCCCGTGGGTGCACAAAAATAAATATTCTACATTTTTTGGAAATTGTTTTCGGCAATGTGAAGTATTCGTTATTATTGCTTGCGCTTGCATTAGGTATTCTGAATTTATGTCCGCAATCATTCCGGGCTGTAAATATTAAACTAACTTTGAATTCAAATGCAATCTTCAGGTACTTCCACTATGTATTTCAACACAGAATTCGCTAAAAATCAGAGAGGCAATTCCCGTAACTATTTTCTAAACGGCCACTTTCTAATCTCGTCTCAAACTACCGACAATATCTATAGAATGAATAGATAAGAGAAGTTTTGGGCATTTATTGTCGCTGAGATAAGTGACATTGAATAGCGACCTGAATTTTCTTACGTAAAGAAAGAAAGACAGACAGAATGAAAGAAAGACAGAAAAGTATTTATTAGGACTCGCACAGGAAGATCACAAATTAAACTAAACACATTCACGGAAACATAAAAAGTCCTGTATGGAGCCAAAAGAGACCTCAGCATGATGCTGTGACATTAAAAAATAAGAATCACAGCGCTGATAGGTCCACTGCCCAAAGTATAGTAATACAGTGGGACCCGCTGCGACATGTACGAGAATTGGCTATCAGATGGGCCGCAGGGTGATTTGCCACCTAATAAATACATACTTACTTTACGAGCTCTAGCTGCCCCCCAACCAAGAGCAACGACATAAGAATAAGGTTTTTCCATTTTCCCATTATAATTAACTGAAATAGCCTCCGGTTCATAGGAGCAAACTGTACGGTAAGACAAGTCGAAAAAGTTATATGGTTTCTCTACAACCCCAAGGCCGACGTCATAATGCATCCACGTTGATTGATTGAACGCTGTGAACGAAATGAGGTTATTTTGTTAAAGATATACCCAATTAATGAAAGCCAAACACGCTACGGTCCGTCGGAGGGGTCTATACCGGATGACTTTTTTTACCGTCTCGAAAAAAATTGGGTATACTAGGTGAACGGAGTAGAAGCCTATGGCATAGCAATTTTATTTTTTTATTTTTTATTTTTCAGAAATAAAACTAAAATAAAAGATAAAAATATTGAAATTTGGGTGCGTATGATTTAAATTTAAATATAATTTATCGTATTTATTTATTGAATTATGTTTTTTGTTAAATTTCTGTGTTTATTGTTATAGTATGATAAGTTTACTTCAAATGTGTGGTATTTATCCATAGATCAATTTCTTTCTAGGTTAAAGAAAAAATAATAAAAACTATGCCATAGGCTCCGTTCACCTAGTATACCCAAATTTTTACGGGACGGTAAAAAATGTCATCCGGTATATATCTGTGCAGGTGTGACCGTGCAGTTCGACCACTCTTGCCCTTCTAGGGTACGTACAGCATGTCTTCTTATTCCTTAATTTATTGATTTAGCGCTGATCGCACAGGTATGTGTTATGTTATTAAGAGCGGCCAACCCGTCATACTTTTCATACAAACGTTCGTACGTGATTATGACATTGTAACACATCTTTCTTTGAAAATTTTGAACTAATTGGTATCATGTACACTATATCTAGGTTTCTATGGAAATAAAAAATAAAAATTTGATGAAACAAATTTAGTATAAGCCTCCAAAAATCTGCTATTTTGGAAAAAAATTACCTGAACTTTGGCCGTTCATAATGTATTCATAAATTGTAAAAATAAAAAATAAAAACATCATCATAGAAACGTCGCACATGTAATGGAGATTCTTAATGACACACATTTATTTCACAAACTTGTAAGGTTTTCTCAAAAACACGTATTTCCTGGAACAAGTTTTATGAAATTTCCGCACACTATTTTTCGTTCAATGTTATCGCTTTCTCGCTTGCCTGTTAGCATTAACATTGCGCTGGATGAAACAACAAGCTTTTTAACGACGCTCCTGTTGTCGATAGACGGACCGGGAAGGGCCCTCTTAACGTGCCATCGGATATTTAAATAAGTTAATTAAATAAGGTATAGCACAAACACAGTTCAATTTTCTAAAAAAAAAGGGGGCTGTCTTTGGGGACTGCCGATAGAAGTGAAAACTAAGTAACTAAAGCGCTCGGTGACGATGACGCGAGTTTCATGATTTTTGTTCACCCAAAAAGTAAACATATATACACAGTATACATATAGCTCATGGAAAGCGTTCGGTGACGATGACGCGAGTTCCATGATTTTTGTACACCCAAAAAGTGCTAAACGTGCCTAAAGAAGTTTTCACTTAAAAAAAAAAAACTAAAGTCATTTATTCAAATTTGTCGGAAAATCAGCACTCTTCGAACGTTAAAATTACTTAGGACAGTCCCCCAAAACGCCTGCTCTTCACCACTTCCTAGTGCTTTAACTGGGAAGAAGAAGTGGCGCAACAAACTCTCCAGTTAAACAATAGTAGGTATGCAAAGTAATAAACATTACGAAACAAAACAGTAAATTAAATTATTTGCCACTCGCTTCTGCCCGCGACTTCGTCCGCGTAAAATTTCGGCCCACAACCCACCCCGTCGCATCGCATCGCCCGTCCCGCGCAATTACTTCGTTTTCGCTTAGCGTTTTTCCGACTTTTTGTCGTTTTGCTCGGCTCCTTAGGGGCGTTGCGTGATGTTAAATAGCCTATACACTTATTTTGTTGCGAAGTTATTTTAAAATTATGATATCTCCTAAGATGTTGATTGAAATCAAGTGATGTCAAGGACAATTTTGTTTACATTTAAATACTTGTGATTAATAACATATTTATTTGGATAAGGATTAATATTATGTTGCCAAAACTCCTTCGCAAATAATGCATTAATTTAGAACAAATTTGATTTGATTAGATTTTTTTTTGTCTTAAAAGACAGACATCTACTGTCGCGGACTTTTTTTATAACTTTTAAACAGGAACAATTCCATCATACATGATATTTGCGTAACTGAAACCGTTTACGCACCGCACGCAAAGGAAGCTCTCAAATAATAATATTTTTTCCCGTTTTTGCAACATTTTTCATTTATGCTCCGCTCCTATTGGTTGTAGCGTAATGTTATATAGCCTATAATATTTCTGAATAAATGGACTATCCAACACAAAAATAATTTTTCAATTCCAACCAGTAGTTCCTGAGATTAGCGCGTTCAAACAAACAAACTCTTCAGCTTTATAATATTAGTATAGTAAGTATATTATCATATGTCAGCTAGCATACCTACGCTAATATACCAGCAAATATAGTGAAAAACTATACTCAAGCAAAAAACTAAAACTGCAAAAAAAAAAACTAATTGTACCTAAATAAAAGTCTTCTGGTTTTTATGCCTGCCCGTTCTGACATGTCGCCTTTGATTGCACCCGTGTGAAGCAAGAGGCGAGGACACATTAATGACACATAAAACTCACATTAACTCACACCTTCTACCCATTGGGGAAGGCAGAATCTATAGAACGCCATCTGCTACGCTCCTTACATACTCTTACTTTTGCTTCGTTTACGTTCATACAGTTTTGCACGCCGGTAGCGAGCGCACCTAACCTTTCTGAAGAAAATCACCAAATAAGTCACTAATGTCCTCTTAGGGCGTCCCCTTCCGGCGGCGGCGTTTCCACTCACATCTGCCTTGTAAATACCTTTTATTAGTCGCTTATCTTCATCCTCTCAACATGACCAAACCATCATCTAAGCATACTCTTTTCAATTTTTGTCACTACATCTTCAATGAGAATGAAGATACTCACCTTTTGGAATAACAATCTTTACAATTCTTTGTTTTCTCGTTCGAGTGCACTCGTCATCCTGAATTTTTTCGCCACTGACGTACTTTTTGTACCCGGCTATCACATAGATGTGGCTAACCTCAGTGAGACACGCTGCTGACGTTAGGACTTGTTTCGTAGAAACCAGAACTCCACCACATAGCCAAGCATTTGGTTGATTTTCAGAATAGGGCGAGTTGAGGAGGTACACCTGAAACAATGGTTAGACCTGCTGTCTTGTATGGATCAGAATGTAGGGCCATCAAATGGATGAATGAAAGACAATTGCATGTAGCTGAGATGAGAATGATAAGAGGGATGTGGTGTTATGCGAATGGATAGAATAGGAAATTAGTATAAAAGAGGAATTCTGAAAGAGGCGCCGGTGATTGAAAATTTCTGTGGAAATCGATTGTCATGGTATGGGCAGGGAATGCGGAGGAGTTAGGAATATGTTGTGAATCGATGGATCGGCTGTGTGAAAGATGATATGGCTAGAAAGGGTGTGTCCGAGATGACTAATAGAGAAGTATGGAAGAAAAAGACATGTTCAGTCGAACTTAATATAAATAAAGACAATAAATTGATATAAGGACAAGAGAATGATGATCTGGAGGTACACCCGTAAACAGAATTGCTTAAACAATTATGGAACTGTCGGACTCTAAAAGCTAGGAGACGAACATAGGTATCAGATAACATAACTTCATGCCTGTTTTAATGTACATAGTGCACCCACATTCCGCCGGTTATGTTTTAGTCCCATGTTTTAGACCCATTGCCATCAACCGAGCACAAATCAGACTCCGGGTTGCCACTGAGAAATTCCTGATGGATAGTTTCAGCAATTACAACCAGGTATTTGCTGAAACTCTTATTTCTGGATCCTAGTTCTATCTAACTCCTAGTTCTAGCTCCTAGTTCTAGCTCCTAGTTCTAACTCCTAGTTCTAGCTCCTAGTTCTAACTCCTAGTTCTAGTCCTTTATGAATTTGTAGTACTAGAAAATAAATTCGATTTTGGGAAGAGTGCGTAAGCTGTAACCATGCCCAAATAGGTATATGAAGACATTTCTGAACTCCTTAACCCTTCCAAACCAGAATACGAAACTAAGACAAAGCCTTATGATCACAAAATAAAATACTCACAACTTCCAACTTACCATATATTTTTTTCCGTTTTCAACGGCCCTTCCGTTTGTTATTCTTCGATCACACAGACAAACTGCACGTTAGTAAAAATATTTTAGAAATATTAAAAATGGAGCTGATATAGGCACAATTCGCTAATCTACAGGGAATGGTGGATGCTATTGAACAGACCTAGCTAGGTACTAAAACTTAGCCCAAGATACATATTGTTTGACCAAATCGTATGGACACTTCGTTTTCCTCGATCTTCTATCATGGCAAGATCACTTGTCTCAATCATCATACAAATGTCCGCCTAGGGCCCAATTCACGGCCTCGAGCGATGCGACTAGCGACGCGACATGCGTGAAGCGTCGCCTGTTTCCGTCCGTCGCTACGCATGGCGTCGCGGTGACTCGGGGCATGCTCGAAACAACTTCTTTCATGTTTTCTCCGCAGTCGATGTCGTAAGACGCGTGTCGCTTGAGCGTGTAGCTCGTGGCCACGGGGTAATGGTATTTTAAAATTAAAATGTTGTTATCTTAGTTCTAATTCATAAATTAAAAACTCACTTTTCGAGCTAACTACACAAATGAAGAAATAAATAAAACATTTAAACAGCATGGCTTTTTCGAATAATTCTCAAGCACAATCACATAAAAGTTTATTGAAGAAATATTTCTACACCCAATTTAACAGTGCAGTCAACCAAAGAATGAAGTGATTACTTGTTCTAAAATATTTTAAAAAAAAACAATTGTTACTGTGGTGACGTGTTGGGGCGACATATCTCTTATGTATTTAGGTAATGATAAAGCTATCAGATATCAAAATTTTAGAGCTCTCTTCTCTCGTGCATTCAAAAACTTTGCAAAGTAGATAACTCCTATTTATGTACCTATGAGGCTTGGTCCGCTGTTGCACACAGAAATTATACAAGAGTCAGAAACAGACTAATCATAAATACGATAGGCACACACAGTCAGTGGCGTAGCGTGGGGGGAGGGGGGGCATGGCCCCTGGCGACGCAGATATAGGGGGCGGCGGCGTCAGGTCGTCATCAGATCAGATAACTGTATTGTCATCAGGACTACATAGGTACTTATTTACAAAAAATTGGAAGTGGAAGTTTTTCAGCCGAAAGACGTCCACTGCTGGACATAGGCCTCCCCCAAGCACCGCCACTGGGGCCACTTTTTATTTGTGCTTGTAATTTTGGGGGGGGGTTGCCATAATCGCCACGCTTGGCAGGCGGGTTGGCGATCGCAGTATGGTGTTAAAAATGCATAGAAAATGCTGCTGCCCATTCGCTATTAAGACCCTTAGTCGCCTTTTACGACACCCACGGGAGGAAATGAGGAAATTTTCCTTAAAATATATCATATGAAGTTTTAATTCAAATTATGTACCTAACTAACGTTAATTTTACGAACGGAAACTGAAATCGAACCTCCAAGACAAATAAGAAGGCACATTTTTGGAGACGAAGGTAGGGATGTTCGCTTATAGTAGGTACAAAAACAATTTAAACGAAAATGGTTTTCTTCATTTGGTAGAGTAAATTGTGCCGAAATTCGGGAAAGATTCCAGCAGTTCTAGAGTTGGGCAGAAAAATATGCTTTCCAAAGGTTAGCAATAATAGTTATTGGGCGTTGATGACGAGGAATGCAACCTCGACCATGCTCCTCAAGATATTGACAGAGAAGACTTTAAGGTTGAGTGCGCGCGTTTTCGTAAGTACAAGAGATTTAAAAGAGAGCTTGTTGATTCCGGTTTCCGGCCCATTGGGTTTATTAAAGTTTATTTTTTAATTCAAACTTCCAGGTTCAGTTCCAAGTCTTAACCTAACCTAACCTAACATTTTAATAATGCTTAGTAGCGAAAATATGGAGGGTGGGGGCAAATTTAGGGTTTGGTTCCGGGTGACAGAAATATACGCTACGGCACTAGATACAGTCACATTAGATTACAGATACTAGGTACCTACAGATACTAATTTATTGCTGTTATGTACTTTTGTGGTATACCGGTGTATTTATTTATTTATATATACTTTATTATAAATAAATAAGGTTGGTTTAGCCAAATATTCACAAATACCTACTATTCACAAAGTACTTTTTAAACCAGCAACTCAATATATCCATACTAATATTATAAATATCACGCCTAAAACGCTGAACCGACCGTCGTTGGCAGAGATATAGCCTGGGATATGGAGAAGGACATAGGCTACTTTTTACGCGATAACCGACATCCACGCGGGCGGATCCGCGGGCAAAAGCTGGTATAATTATATTTGTGGAAATTATTAGAAGTAGGTAACTGATAAAAGTACCTACATATACTTACCTACTTACCTTTGTGCTCTTCTGTGTTAATACATTGTCCTGTCTAGTATTTTGTGTGTACATAAATAAATAAATAAATAATTAATAAATATTAATATATTTAAGTTTTTATCACTTTTATTGAAATGGTTTAATTAAATGAACTGGTTTTCACAGACTTTTATTGAAATGCACTTTCATTAGACACACACTATGAATGAAATTCTTGCTTACAGAAACTGTTTCATGAAACGATCAAATATTTTCAGGCCGGGTTCGTTAATCTTCTGGTACCAACTTTGTCTCTTCAGCAGAGCCCACCACTTATGAAGTTTCACATATTTTTTATCGATGGGAATAATACAATCTAAAGAAGACAGTGTTGCCACACACGATACATCTGCTAGGGTCAATTCATCACCAGCTATATACTCCTTTTCTAGATACTTCTCAGCTACTTCATAGCATTCTATAATATCAGCAACTTGCTCATCCGTAGGTCCTGGAGCTCTAAATTTCACTACACTGTAAATAACGGACCTGAGTCTAGGGAAGAGTATTGACGCGTCGAAAAATAAGCGTTGATCGACTATCGCTCTTGCTTTCATATCCTTAGGGTACAAAGTGTGTTGTGCTTCTCCATATTTTGATGCTAGATACATGGCGATGGCATGGCTGTCTGATAAGACCAAGCCGTCGTCTTCTAACAGCGGTACGGAGTGTAATGGGTTCTTCTCCAAATATTCAGGTTTGTATTGATCTCTACTAGGTAGGTTCACTTCTCGAGTTTCGACTTCAAGCCCAAGTATTTCTACAAGCATCAAAGTTGCTCGGGCTGGGGGACTGACATCAGTTTTGTGGATAACTATCGGCATGATGCGGTCGACTATCGTTTACTATGGCTTATTATTTACTGGAGTTGTTGCCAATCTATTATCACCTCTTTATCTGATACGGATATCTACATTATAATCTCAATATCACTAGTTGTTTATTGGTCACCACGTGAATGACGTCACTCGATAACCTCGATACTCGAGTACCTGGAAGGCACCGTTCCTCCGAGAAATACAATGTTGCCGAATTAAAATAGTACCTAAGTCAAGTCATAATACAGTCAAAGGCATTATTCGTTATTAAATAATACAAATAACTTAGAATTTAAACTGTTAAATAAGACTGAAGAGGTGACGCTACAAGGTTTTTGTTGAACAACTTCTATGTCACAAATATATTCGTGTTTTTTTCATCCTGCGATTCTTTTTTATAATTATTATTTAATTACGAATGCCTTTGACTGTATCAGGACTTGACTTAGGTACGATATTATTTCGGTAACATTGTGTTTCTCGGAAGGACGGTGTCTTAAAAGGACTACGGGAGGGACTACCATAATTAATTCGGCAGCATTGTATTTCTCGTAGGAACCACGGGTAAAAAAAATACCCGTGGTACATCCAGGGACTACGGGAGGGACCACGGGTAAGGAACGAAATTCCCGGCTAGTTTGGAAATCCTTTTTAATGCTAACCACATTGTGTAGGGCAGAATAAAATGGTGCTATAGTACTTACTAATTCCATGAATGGCGCAGATCGTTATATTGTCAGTATTCAAAAATATTGACAAATTAGCCAGATATTGATTCGTACGGTCTTAGTTCTTCGTGCAGGAGCATGATAATGAAAAAATTAAACGATTGATAGCTAATAACGAAATTTATTTACACGTTAAAATATCATATACCTATCACTTATAACATTTTTTGAAAATAGCTATCATAATTCACCATTTGCAATATACAAAATCTATGGGTATGTGGGTACACTCATTACCTTTACAAAATTTACAAACACTCAACGTTACACCTTAACATTAAAAGAATGCTTAAAAATCTAAAGTGTTGGATATAAAAATTATGGAATCTTTTTAAAGTTTTATTTTTTATTTAAAGTCATAGATTAATATTAAGATCGTAGACCGTAGGGTGGGGACAGAGATGGGGTCTACACAGAGCAGCGAATTGTCAGTTTCATAGACTACATTTCTGTCACAACACTACGCCATACTCAATAAAGTAATGACCTAAAAAATCAATCAGACAATAGTAGTCTTAAAAATATACTTTTCGAATGTCCCTAACTATTCTATAAACGAAATATTTTCCATTATTTATTTTGGGGCGTCGACGTTATGCTTGCAGAAGCCAATAACTTTATTATAATGCCACAATGATTTAATATTATTAATAAAAATGCCATGTTCATTTAACAATTAAATAATATCATGGACGAGGCGGATTGTGATGGTCAAGTTTCTTAAAAAGTATGAGGAATTAGGAAGACAATGATTTTTTTAAACTCAGAAACATATCGTCGTATCCTAACAATAGTGGCCTAACGAACATAAGGGCTTTCTTTTTTTATTGCATAATTCAATTCTGCTCATCATACCACATATAACCAGTTCAAAAAAACAATTAAAAACGGGGTTTAAAGGACAAAATGCGTATAAAATATAAAGATAATTTATTGAAAATAATCCTAGCCGAACCTTAAAATATCAATACACATTATAAGAAATCACCAATACATATTTTTTTCATATTTAATTTAATTAAACACAAAAAAGTGTCTCCTGAAAAGTAGCTATTATGCAGTTACGCCCCTATTCGTAGGATACGACGATATTTTTGATGCGATTTTGTGGTAACACACGATAAAAGGAATCTTATTCGATCAAAATGGTTCACTGAGCTTCTTTTGTAAAAGGCGAACATTTTTAAAACTCATAGACACACTACATTTGTTAAACGACTTTTATTCTGACAATGGAAGACCGATTCTTCGATGACATAATTACTTCCTACCGATACAGATAAAAAAAGCCAGTATTTTTATTCATAATGGCGTCTGCAAGCATCACAATATGTTATAATAAAACATGTAGCAACAATATTAATATTTAGAGAGCTACCTAACAAAATATGGAAATTCCTTACACGAAAATTTATATCAGTCAATATGAAACAAACCATACATATGTTTATATAACTCCACTATCAACAAGTTTGGGGTATGTACGCAGCATATATTTGAATTCAGAGCAATTTTATAATAGGTTTTGTTTATATCCCCAAAACAGTAAAAAAATTGTTCACTTGGCAAAATATCGATACTGTTACAGGATAATAAACAAAGAAGTATCTAAGCTAACTTCTTTCCAAATATAAACCTTGTACGAAAGTTATAAAGTGTATTTTGGAATAACAGTTCAAGTATAAACACGGGTGATTATAAAAATACACTATATTGGACGAAAAATTGAATACAAAAGGAGATTGTTAATGTCATAATATATTTCGAACACAAATAACACATTTTGTCTGATAAATAAATTGCTATAAGTATAAAACAAATCAGACGAGGAAGTTCGCCTTTATACGTAAGAATATAGAAGTTTCTGGTGTTAACTACGTTTTTTCTAGTGGACAGAGTTGATGGAAGAATAGCATCCCGGAAAATAAAACACTAAGACCACATTGCGCGGTTTAAGGTCCATTTCCACTGAATCGGAGCGGAACCGAGACACAGACGAGGCAAGAGACGCGATGTGGATTCCAATGGATTTCATACAATGTGATTTGTCGATTCCTGTGCTCTATTCCGCTTGTCGTCACTTCAGTTGAAACTGCATTCTTACATGATCAAACGTAATACCTCATATCGGCTATACTCGTCATTATATGACGTAGTTAACACCAGACTAAGTATTGTGATGACAACTTGTGTGTAGTATGTTCTTAGACTCGCTGGAAAAGTGGGAGCAAGACAAAATACATTAGAACACATCTTTTGAACTACCGATTTCTGAAAAGCCAAAAAAATATCAAATCTCAAGTTAAATAATACCAGCCAATCTTACTTGACATGAGATTTGACAACAGATTAAATTGAATGGGCATTCAAAAACCGTGCATTTTATAAAAAAATCTCGCAATTTCATTTAAAATCTGACTCGAATCCGGCCTTTTCTGACTCAAATCAAAAATAAAGCATTGTTTTTGATAATGATGTCTTCTTCCATTTATGCTACACACACAGCGAGTCATAGACTACACTATAATAAAATATTATTTTACAGAGCAACACCAGCTACCCTAAACAAAGTTACTTACTGTGACCGTCAAAGAGTACAAACGTGAATTGTGTGAGATTGACATGTTATTTATTGCTTTATTTTTCAACTCGCCTGTATTCCCCGAGGAGAGGTATATAGTTAACTACACCAGCATTTCGACAGTTATATTCATTCTCCAAGTAAAGAGGGGCAAGCCACTAAAAATGTCTATCAATGAAAAACTCAATAATACTGCCCGACCTGGTCATCAAATCCAGGTCTTAAAGGGACCAACCATCTGACACATTATTATGTCAACAGCTAACAATCAATCTGCCTAGCTTTTTCCCAATGTTGGGGTCGGCTTACAGTCTAACCGGATGCAGCTGAATACCAGTATTTTACATGGAGCGACTGCCTATCTGACCTCCACAACCCAGTAACTGGGTAACACGATACCCCTTGGTAAGACTGGCTGTTAGACTTTTGGGCTTCTGACGACCCGTAACGACTGTCAAAGATCCACGAATAACAGCCGGGATCAACTGCTTAACGTGCTTTCCGTGGCACGGAGGAGTCTCGGTATGTAAAGATGGTCACCCATCCACGGACCAACCCCGTCAAGCGTAGCTTAACCTGACGAATCGACCCGTGCAGCTGTTATTACTTAGCCACGAGCTCCTCAACAGCTAGCATTATTATGAAATTCAGGCCGAGATTGATCAACGTTATTTAGCACTTGCTTGCTTGCATTTGCAGTGTTGTGACCGTTGGACTGCCAAGTCATAGGTCTCGAGTGCGAACCCATGACACCTCTGACTTGTAGGATTCATGTGCGCATTGTATAATTATCACTTGCTTAAAAAACGGTGAAGGAAAACATCGTGATGGAACCTGCCTGAGAGATATTTCTCGACGGCATGTATAGCCAAGTTAGAGGCCCATGGGCGACATAAAAACTATGACACCAGGTTAGTCACTAAAGATGAAGAAGAAGCCCCGCTGGATCCTCGTCAATCACATACATTGACGTTTCTACTCGTTAACGACACCCACAAGTAACTCGATAAAGGGTAAGCGAGTATAGCACAAAGTTTCACCGGTGTTGTTGCGAGGTCTGCGGTCGGCGACAGTGGTTGGCGATTGAACGGAAGCACTCGTCACAAACACGCACCGGCTTGAGTTGACCGTAGCGCGGCAGTGGGATTGAGTTTGAGCTGCATGATGCACAGAATACTTTTCCTGTAAATTTATTATGTAGTATTAGTTTGGTATAACAAAAGTGGAAAGAAATGGTTTATAATTGGACGTAGTTAAGCAGAAAGGACTCAACACACATTGTGGTCAGGGATGAGTTGTTTATACCAAAGAGATCACAACGGTTAACGGAAGGTACCCAGCTACATGTGGGTTGGTTCCCAACATTAAAAAATTAACCTTCTCTTTGAAGAGTCACGGATCTTTTTTGCTGAGTGAAAGAACCAATCGTTAGGATCTCTTTGGTATATACAGCTTATTCCTGACCACAATGTGGGTTGAGTCCTTTCTGCTTAACCACGTCCATTTATGTTTACTTCCAAGTGATGCGGTTAGAATGCCACCAATATTTTTGTTTTTTTAAGTCGTGAGAGAATTTCTGTAAGCGATCGTTCTGAAGGGTTAAAAAAAAATTGGCTGTCTGTAAACTTGGTTTGATGCGGCGCAAGCGTACAAACTTTTTCGTACATGCAGCCGGCGTTCATCGATTTATTAGACGTTGTCACGTCAAAAAATTACGTAACGCGTAGTTCAAGCCCCCTCCCGCCCCTGTAACGCATCGTAACGTGTTACAAGACCCCCCCCTCCCCCCAAATTCACTACGTAATACTAGAACGCTCCCTATGCGGTTTATGATAGCATGGTGTACGCACCACAGTTGCGGCAGTGATGGCGGCGCCGGAAGGCCGTGAAGTGCGCGGCGCAGCGCATGCAGGCGGGCGCCGCGATGTCGGGCACCCAGTCGGGCGCGCGCTCCGGGCCCGGCGCGCGTTCTGTGCTACTGCTAACATTATCGTAACAAGGGTTAGGTAACATCACGCTAGTAGTGCCAGGAAATATAGCAGTAGTTCTATTCCCCTCGTAGCAAGTCACCAGATTCTCAACTAACCAGATTCGCAATTCACCAGATTCGCAACTCACCGAATACAATGAAACACAAAGTCACAAAAAATAACAGAAAAGATAGATACATACTATATTCACAAAAAATAAAAGTAAAAACACGGAATTCTTGATGTACGCCTTATTATGTATGCCTTCAAACCTTAGTAACGCACTTTTAAATTTACAATTAAGTCAGTGTTTTTATTTATTTATTTTAAATAGAAAGGCTGAAGCCAATTACACTATTTAAACATATATTATTATAATTTATTTAACACAGTCATGCATTCTTCTCACAAAAATTCAACCATTCCGACAGTATCATCTTCCATTCATTCACAAACATATCCAAATCTGTGTTTGAGTTCAGGAGAAAAAAAAAAAACGTAAAATATAAAAAAACGTTTTAAAGCAAATTTTCAACTTTCTTTGAAGTTATAGTTATAGTTGTTATATAGAATTTATTATAAAAATATAGTTTAATAATGTATGTGTTGGATAGTTCATTATCTGATGAGTTGCGAATCTGGTTAATTGAGAATCTGGTGAGTTGAGAATTTGGTGACTTGCTAACGAGGGTTCTATTCTGTAAAAATCTCAACATGAAAACTTAGGTGAAATGAGCTGTTAATAACTCACACCTACAAAACACAGTAGTAATTTAAACCCTTTTATTATTTACTTTTTGATATGTAACATCTTTGCTCTCGCTTTCCTGCAATCTGTGGGAGTGATTTTGTGAAAAGGGACGGAAGTGTGTAACAGGAAGCCGGGGAAGCTCGCGCTATTTAATTTGACCAATAATTTTATTATTTCAACATGTACGCGTAGTGCAACATACCTATAGGTGAGGTCCCCAGTGGACACGGACGCCTGTAGGTTGCCGGGCGCGTCGTGCGACTTGCGACGCGTTTCAGTCGCGACTGGCTGGTCGCGCGCGTTCACGGTGTTGCGTCTCGCCAGTCGCGTGGACCCGTCTGATGTGGTGTCCGACGTACTGTCTGCGTACACTTCCTCTGCCGAATACACGCTGTCGAATGAGCTGCCTGGAAACGTTATATCGATTTTGAGACCCACTATTTACTTTTACGTGGAGGTTTGAATACTTTCATCGCATATAATTATTATTTTTAATTTATTATGCACTGATGTTGACATATTTATGTAAAGCATTACTGCTAAAAACTTCATGCACACATTAAGCATAGATTTACATCTATGCTTAAGAGGGCACTGACCGGTCCACTAGCGCCACTCATATAAAAAATATGATCCCGTGGAATTATAAAAACGGCTCAATCAGCAACCTCGGTAAGTGTGATTAGAATTTTGTAAAACCTTTTATAAAGTTTCATATTGAGACCCGCAAGAAAGGGGGTAAGTACTGAGATGACAGGTAATATACAGGTTGTATACATTTGGATCGCGTAGGTATTGAAGTTAAGCACGGGACGGCTGATATTTTTTTCTTGATTACGATGTCAGACCCATGGAGAAAGTTGTTCTTTTTGATGGTCTGTCCCACAACCTTAAATTTGACCACACCTTTCTGATACACCTCACTTTTGCGAGAGCAATGTTGTTTAGAACTTATTTACTACACATCAAGGTACTCTTGGGTCTACTTCAGTGGGTACGCCAAGGAATGCGTCGTCGGTCGTGCAGCAATTTTACACACCGCGCAACGTCGCTTGGGCGCGCATGGGTGCATAAGCATACGCTCCTTATAGATAGATAGATAGAATACTTTTTATTATGTATACCATAACAATTACAGATATAAATGTAGAACTGTTACATAGGGTGTCACAATGGGCGGTCTTATCGCTAAAAGAGATATTTTACAGACAACCTTATGTACCTTATGTTCGTAGGTACATAGGCTCCTTATGTTCTCATGTGGATAGGGTTTATGAATGCAAGAAAGCCAAATTTTAACTTACCGTTCTGTATAACCTGATCCTCAGACACTTCATACTCGATCGCAGGCGGTTTATCTTCAACAGGCTCTGGCGGGTCGGGCGACTGGTTCATAAGGAATACGGACTTAAGAATATTTCGGAGATCTGCTGCGAAGTTCGTCTGTAGCTGGTCTGCTACGCCGGCGATGCAGACGAATAGGCGGTGGATTAGGTCTTCACTCGATCTGGAAGGTTTTAAATTATTTATTAATTTGATGATGAGGCTTGTACGGCGTATAACTGCTACACTCTTGTTTACTATTCATAACATCTAAAGTAGCTTGCCAAGGTACGCATATATTTGGAACTTTTTCTTTAAATAGTTTCAGCTCATTTTGGTTAACCATTTATATTATACAGGGTCATTGATAAAACACTAACAACCTCTCAGGACTATACAGGGTGTAAGGGACAGCCCTCCGCAAACTAACAAGGTGGATTCAGCTCCTTATTTTGAATCATATTCCATTGGAAATTTTCTCAGGAATATTTTCATTTTCTTTATCGTTTTTTCAGTTACGATTCCTTTATTTTAATGTAAAATTACATTCTATGTACGAAGCACTCCATTTATGTAAATAAAACAGCTAAAATAAAAAAACCAGCAATGGATGTTGAAATACTCTAACAAACGACGCGCGAAATCAGCTGTTCACTTTCTGCCTAGCTACAGAGTTCATCAAACTCACTCGCTGCGCTGCCGTTCGCTACGTGCGTTTTGCCACGGTAACGATACATTGCGTGTGAGGTAATAAAACAAATCAGGTTTATTGGATTCCCAGTGTTCCTGAAATAATTTCATGTACCGGTCTTCTTAGTATGATATACTGAATTCACCCTATTAGTTTGCGGAGGACTGTCTCTTACACCCTGTATTACTTACTTACATCATAAACAATAACTTTTGTTCTATGATTTTTGTACAAAACTTAATACATTTACCAAAAACAAACCTTGAAAATTTCGTTGTTATATCTAACACATTTAAATTCTGTGTGTTTTGTTGTACCTACCTAACTGTCCCGTGCACTGTCACTCGTAAGACACGGCAGTTTGTTTTGCTACACATAGAATTCGTAACATTTAGAGCGTTAAATTTAAATATTTTGGTTTTTTTTTTATGACAATCTGATGAATTATTCACATTTTCAAATCGGAGTCAACCAGTCGTAAAATTTACTAGTGTGGCGGCATCTACAACGCCACATGCGAACTACGCATCAAAGACCTGACGTCACAAATCCTGCATCGCGCAATCAGAGTTTACCGCACGATTAGCATATACAACATCCCGACATCAACCGTTAGGCAGTTGCCCACCAGACACAACGCCCGTCTGGTCGGAGGATCCTTCCTTTTCCATAGAAGATGAGTGAATTTTACATCCTGTTCCTGATACCTCTATACTACTATCGAAGCTATGTTTTGAGTGATAAAATAAAATTCAGCTTACGTACTTGAACTTCCCGCGCGCATGTTGCCTCGCCGCTAATTCCTGCGCCTGTAACGCGAGCGCGATTTGTTCGTCGTCCGCGCATTCTGACGCACCGCATGATGTGCCGCTGAAAACATACAAATACATTATAACTGAAACACAATAATACAAGATGAAGAAACATGTCGGGAGGATAGTTTTGAGTTTAGAAATGTCGGCGCACGACATATGCGCGTGACGACATATGTAGTAACGAACCCGTTACATGACGCCCACTGCGCGCCCTCTAACAACTCAGCTGACAGACGCGCCACACTATGGGCATTTCTTTATACCCTTCTATACGTTGATCAATGTTAATTGTGGTATTACACCTATTTTAATACAGTCCACTAGTTTTATTATAAAGTCCCGATTGAGCCCATTCAATGGTCCTTCGAGCCGGATATTAACGGCGTTAATTACGGCAAAACTGGTATATTTTTTGCGCAATCGAAGGACCATTGAAATATGTGCCCCCTTATTAAAATAGGTGTACCAATTGTTAGAAAATAGTTAAAAAATGCCCGTAGTCGCGCGCGTCTGTGAGCCGAGTGTTTTGAGAGCGCGCAGCGGGCGTCGTGTAACGGGTTCGTTACCCCGACCCCGCGCGCCTTCCCCGCGGTCAATCACGCGCATATGTCGTGCGCCCATAGAAACGATGGATGGATTGTGTGAGAAGATATGGCTAGAAAAGGGATGAGTACTGCGATGATACCTAATAAAGCCCCCACATGCGCGTTATATTGGTCGATAATATCGGATGCGTTTTTGCGATCAATACATTTAGTATTAGGACGGCACACTGACACACTGGCCGTCCAAATACAAAATGTACTGAAACTGAACTATAAGAACGCACCTGTGGGGCTTAAAGATGTATGTAAGAAGTAGTCTTGCTGCTCTTAGCTCTATAATAAATTGAGATAAGGGCAGGTCGAATATGATTCAATAAAACAAACTCGTCTCATTATAAAATGATAATTTGGGCCATATAAATTTCGTTCCGAAACATTGAAAAAAAAAAGTTTTGTAATAAATAGTATAGATAATTTGGGGAAACCAAAATAAAAGGTAGCGCATTGAATATAACTCTTTTCGCTTGAATGTTTTAGAAGAAAACGCTTCTCGCGGTTACATTAGATTGGAACTTGATTCCGAGGAAAAGAAAGGGAATTTATATTACCTTTAATTTGAAAGTAAATGTGAACTCACCTCTCATCAACAAAGTGATCCAAGTTCAATCTCAACGGGCTATTCTGGTTCTGCGATGACCGATTATCGAGTATCACCATACCCGGCGACCATATCTTACTCTTTTTCTTTTTACTTTTAGTATTTGTCTTCCTGGTTTTCTTCGGCCGGCTTGACTGCGACGGCCCCACATCGGCATTAGAACTAACATTATTGTCTTCTTCAACTAGCGAACTAATCTTCTTATCAGCTTCTCTATGCCTCCTCAGTTCAGTGATAACTTCGTCAATAGTTCTGTACTCCTCATCACCAGCATTCGCTCCCCAATCTTGCAACACTCGCCTCGCTTCACTATTTACATTGGTCGCCTCATTCAATCCTTCCTCGTCAGAACTTAACCTATTTATAACCTTATCCATAACGGACGACGATCCCGCCTCACTCTTCATACTATCATCTTCTACGTAATTAATATTTACAGTAACGTCATTATTTACATCGGAAAAGGAACTTTCTAGAGTGTTTTTGGTGTGTTTATCATCGTCAGTTTCTGCATCCGGACTTTTTAGTACCCTGTTTTGTTGCATGAAGTGATTGTCTCTGACATCTTTGATGTCTTTGTTTTGGTCGGTGTCGGGCGATCTATCTAAGCTAGTGTTTTCAGTACTGACGCCCGAGTCGACCGCGGATTCATGCTCGCTTTCATAACCTAACATAAACTTAACTCTCTCATCTTCTCTATCTAGCGTCATTTTTGCCGAATGGAAACTCGTATCATCACCGTCTGCCGTTTCTTCTGCTAAATTATTATATTCCTCATTGGTTAGTAGCAGTGAACTTAGATTGGCGTTAGCGATTGATATATTAGTGTTTACTATGTCCGCGTCAATATTGTCGGGGATAATGAGCGGGAGATCTGTTGAGTTGAGCATTGCACTGTTGATGTCACTCCCTGCATCGTCTTCTTGATTGAAGACAGCAGAATTATTGTGTGATAAAGAGGATAGTACTGCAGTGTCGTGACTAATCGCGTTGGGTATCAAATACCCGTGACTCGTTGACGGCAAACAACTTAATTGTTCATTCCTCGGTCCAGAAAACCCGTATGCTTCCGAATCCTCAGTCGATATCAACGTAGGCACATCGTTTGTTGAGAACGAGTGTATTTGATGATCTATGATATCCACATCGCTGGCGGCAATAGACGAAAGCCGATCGGCAATTTCCGTGACTTGTTCGTTAAGTGACGTCACTAGATCATGATCAGGAATCTGTCTGTTCGAGTCACTTGTTGAGGCGTTGATGACGAGCGGATCAAACATCATCAAACCGTTAGTTGATAAGTTTCTCAACGACGAAAGGTCAGAACTCTCAGCTTTGCTTGTTTTTCTAGCTTTTTCTATGTATTCTCTGCTGTCATTGGTCTGGAATGTGTCAGTGCTTGCCGTGTCTGTGGAGTAATGTCGGGAGGTTGTCTTAATGGTGTCGTGTTCGGATTCATGGCCTTCAGTGTCGACCGTTCCTTCGGACAGACGGCGCAGTCCGTCTATTATCGGAGTCATCACTTCTATGTTGTCTGGGAGGTAGTCGGCGTCTGTTATTATTGGTTCTGTTGAACTGTGGGGAGAAAATAGTAAGATTTAATGTCAAATTAATTAAAAGATAATCAATTTACCTGAGGGACGATTTTTGAATCTTCAGATTACTTATATCTATATATAAAAAAAGAATAGACGTTTGTTAGTCTCACAAAAACTCGAGAACGGCTGAACAAAATGTTTTTTTTTTTTGTTGTCAAGATAAGGTTTTTTTTAAACATTCAGTTGTTCAGCAAGGATTTGTTACATTCAAATAGACCATACGTCATAATGTCAATGTTGTTTGCGCCAGGGAAGGTTTTTATAGCTAGGGTAGGGTAGGGTAGTTAGGTAGAATGGCAGGGTAGGGTAGGTAGAATGGAAGGGTAGGATAGGTAGGTAGGTAGGTAGGTAGGTAGGGTAAGGTAAGTAGATAGATAGGTAGGGTAGGGTAGGGTAGGGTAGGGTAGGGTAGGGTAGGGTAGGGTAGGGTAGGTAGGTAGGTAGGGTATAGTTTTTTTTTTATATTTTTTATGTAGGAAGGTATGGTAAGGTAGGAAGGTATGGTAAGGTAGGTAGGTAGGGTAAGTAGGGTAGAGAGTAGATAGTTAGTGCTACCCCTGCAAAGCCGGGCCGGGTAAAGCCAGATAGATACAGATTATTTTTTAAATTGATTTACCTTTGGTGTGAGTATAAATCCCGGCAGTTGGCGTGGTCTGCATAGAACCGCGAAACAAACTCTCCTAGGTCTGGGTACGGACACGACCACTCGTTTGACGATTCATTCGTGTCTGAAAAATAAAAACAACCTCTTCACTTCTCATGCTCTAAAAGTTCGTCTTCATGTTGTGCGTAGGCGACAGAAAGTCGCTTTTTATGCTCTAGTGTATAAAGTTTTTTTTTTTCTTCTAAAATTAACATCATCACACGCGCAATAAAACGTCCCAGATTAAAGTCGTTATTTAATTTCATTTACTTTAATTTATATCACTTCCGTGTTTTCTATAGTAGCGCCACTTCTCCCCAGATGAAGCACTAGGAAGTGGTGGATGTAATTTTAACGACAGCCTAATTTGAAAAAATGACTTTTGATTTTGATTTTAATTATACATTTCCAGCGAAGAACAACATTTTCTTTCTTTATTTGTATTCAATCTATTTTTCTTTCCTTACGTACCAGCGGGCAGGTGTCGCGTGAGGTTGGAGATGTCCTCGTTGGTGCACAGGAGCCGCTCGAGTGCCATCAGCTCGCGCCGGTCGAGCGTCCACAGGAGGGAGCGGATCTTGTGCAGCAACGTGCGGAACGGACGGAACATGTCCGACATCTCTTCTGTGGATCATCAACAACTTATAATGTGAACAAGGTTTTTCTGCTTTGTTGGTAATAAAAAACAAGGCGAGGAATCGTTTGAAAGTAAGTGATGATTTGCGAGTAGCTTTGAATAACAATATTAGTCTTAGGATAGCCGAACTCGTGAAGAAGATGCAAGCTCAGAAATCACATTAATACAAAATTACAGAAGTTTATCCAAAAAATATTATTATTTCTTGTTATGTAACTTCCTATTGAGTTGATAATTAAAGTTTCAGTTGGATTATTACAGTTTATTTTTATTATAACTATGTAGTGGTCCCTGCTAACAAGAATAATATAAAAGTGGTCCCTGACCAAGAAAAGGTTGGTAACCCCTGCTTTAGACTAATACAAATCAGACAATCCCCAAAAACGTGCGAGGAGAAGACTAAAAATATTAAAGTACCAGGTGGCTTATCAATGCTGAGCGGTCCGCTGGAGTATATCAGCAGACCGCTGACTATAGCCAGCCGCGGCACCGCGAACATTAGCGCCGGGTCGTAGGAATCCACCTGGAATTATAAAAAGGATATGTTCAGAAGATATTTAACATCTTATATATCTTTCAGTGTGCCTAGGATATGTATAGTATGTTACGTTAATTATATTATAATTTTATGCACAACGGTCCACGAGCGCCACTCCTTTAAAAAAAAAAATATCTCGTGACTGAGGAGTTATGAAAAATGGCTCAATAAGATACCTCGGTGTGTCTAGAATTTTCTAATACCTTTTATAAAGTTTCATAATGAGGCACGGAATGTGGCCGTTTTTCTATAGATCGAATTTACGAAGCAACAAAATTCGATCTTAAGAAAAACGGCCACATTCCTGTAGATCGTATTTTGTTGCTTCGTGTGACGTGTCTCAATATGAAATTTTATAAAAGTACTAGCTTTACCCGCGGCTCCGCCCGCGTAGATGTCGGTTATCGCGTAAAAAAGTAGCCTATGTCCTTCTCCATATCCCAGGCTATATCTCTGCCAAATTTCATGACGATCGGTTCAGCGGTTTAGGCGTGAAAACGTGACAGACAGACAGACAGACAGAGTTACTTTCACATTTATAATATTAGTATGGATTACAAAATTCTACAACACGAAGCAACAAAATACAATCTAGAGGAATGTGGCCGTTTTTCTTTAGATCGAATTTTGTTGTTTCGTGTCTCAATAAGGTATTAGAAAATTCTAACCTCCATTTATTATAACATTAGACAAATAACTGTTCTCACCCTTTCGTTATTTCGATGTAAACGTTTAATAAACTCCGTTATTTCACGATAAATACAAAGCAATGTAATCTATTTACCATTTACATTTTTTTTTTTTAAATACTCTAAAGTGCAGTAACTTCAACAATATTACACAATAACTGTCGTTATTTGTCTAATGCTATAGTAAATGGAGTATAGACACACTTTACCGAGGAGCCGTTTTTCATAATTCCTTCTCAGCCACGAGATAATATTTTTGTGGACCGTAGTTTGCTCTCTTAAGTGACAGGCATAATTTTAATACTAGAAATTCAGACTGAATAAAAATTTGCGGCCCTTTTTAACCGATTAGTTCCAAAACTTTGTTTTTTTTTTTACAAAATAAATAGATAGATAGATAGATAGATAGATAAAACATTTATTCAGTGCACACAAAAGACATAGCACAACACACAAGAGCACAAACGATTAAAAATTTCATGAATATTATTAAACAGACAAACATGACATAATAAATAGCATTTAGACTCACAAGTTTAGGCTGTCATTGTGATCTTACTAAGAGAAGTCAAGAGCAATCGGAGCGAGCTAGAAAACTGGAGAATCCTGACTTATTTATTTATTACTAGCTTTTGCCCGCGGTTCCGCCCGCGTGGATGATGGTTATCGCGTAAAAAAGTAGCCCATGTCCTTGCCATGTCCAGGCTATATCCACCAGACATAACCACTAGACACTCGATTATTTAAAATTCTTTGAATGATTTCATATTGTTTTTAAAGTAAAAAAAAATATCTACAGTATTTAAGGTACTTCACAGTGGCAAAGTCGTGAGACGCCCTGTATACTTTATTGTAGGTAGGTACACCACAAAAATACATAACAAAAAATAAATGAAACACTACAAAGTATTCAATGGGCTGCCTAATCGCTTTCTAAGATCTCTTCCAGGCAACCTTGGTATGGACAGTGACTTGGATAGGCTCCTACAAACAGCCGCGACACGCGACGCGACACAAAGGAACCGTGTATCGCGCGACGAGCGGTGTCTTTGTGTCGCGTGGCGTGTCGCGCCTGTTCTTAGCAGCCTTAAGATGTTACTGATTATTTACTTAGAGAAAGCAACAGTTTGAGAATAAGAGCGCGTCTGTAGCTTTAAAGATTTGTAAGTCATTTGCAAATACCATAATTTTTGCATATTTTCATAAGGTATTAATTAATTCCGAGCCTTTTATCAATAAGAATTTGTGGTTGTGAATAAAAATTTACGATTTTTTGTTCGGGGGCGTTCCCCGTATCGTTGATACGGCTGATACGGTGGAAGCTACGTCTCTGAGCATGCCAAATAGGCCACTGGTCATCGTCTGTTACGCGCGGTAATACATTTAAAAAAATGCATTTCGACTTGGGAACCTCCTCATTTTCTTTGGTTAAAAAAACCCATTTGAGTCTGAAAATATAAATGGAATGGGTCCCGCCTGCTTCCAACTTTTATTTAATTTAAAATGGGCTTGTTTTTAGCTTTCAGTTTTTTTTTTTTTTTAACTTAAATCTTTTAACGCAGTCGATTTTTTTTTTTTTTTCTTTATTGTACGTGTTTTTTACGATTTGTCACTTCGAGGTACTTTTAACCATATGAGTTGTATATATTTTTGTAATCACCTTTTAAAACCCTTTATTTTGATATCCCTCTCGATGGTATTCGAAGATAAAAAAAATTGATACTCCACAATATGATACCCCAAATCCGCCATTTTACTTTATTTTTGTCATAATGTAGCCAGTGACACTCGCGCTACCAAGACAAATCTAAAGATGTATAAATTATCCAAATCCGTTTATTCGTTTAGGAGTTACGAGGGAACAAAGAAACGGACATACATACAGGTCAAACACAAAACCCTCCTTTTGGGCTTCGCCGCAGTCGGGTAAAAAAGCTACGAGCAAGAGAATATTACTAACCTGTTCCTGTGTGAGCAAGTTCTGTTTGAGCGCCCTCCACAAACTCTCCGAGAACAGCACGCAGATGAGTTGTTGAGCTTCAAACTCGTGCGGCGTCTTCACGTTTACCATAGCACTGACATAGCATAGCTCGAACTCTGCGAACAACCTGTAAGAAACCAAATGTATGTTTAGACCAGGGGCCCAATTCTGCTATTTTTATAAATTCGTCACTCCAACACGATCCCATTGTCATTTTGCTAAAAGTTCGTAATCTGCTAAATTCATAATGGTCGATCATTGGTCTGTCAATGGTCTCGTAATAGAATTGTATTACAATGGCATTTTGAACATTTATTCATGCCAGATTTCATTTATATATATTTTTACATATTATATATTAGTGTTATAAGCAACCTGAAGTAGTAGGAAGTTGGAAGTTTAGTAGGAAGTTTCATTTGTCATTATGTACGAGATTACCAATTCTTTCAATGGAGTGTCAGTGGCTGACCATTGGAAAGTCATAATGACGCCATTATATTAGTAGATTACCAAATTTGTCAAAATCAACAATTATGAAATCAATGATAGACCATTCTGACACTATTGTAATAGCAGACTTGAGGCCCAGGACCCTGTATAATAAACGTTACAATCATACAATAAAAAATAAAAAAAAGTGACATGTACAAGAACAAAGATGTGTTATTCGGTCGGTTTAGTGAAAGACTAACTCACAAGATGAAAATAAACAAGTGGAAAGATATTGCCGAGCAGAGATCGAATAATTTCCGTTTCTGTCTGTTAGTAACATCATGTGCATCTGCTACCATATGGTATTGCGGGCCACAGCCCATACAATGCAATGCACACAAAATTTGCTCAGTTGGTATAAGGGCTACATTTCTCTTCGTATCGTGTTCAAGTATAGTCGCCAGCAAGGACTGAATACCGATATAATTTGGATACATGATACCAAAATATCGCTATAAATACCGGTATTTAGGTAAAGATATAATACCGTTATTATTCAACTTTCTTGTGTTTTTTGCAATTAGCAGGTCAGCGTCAGGTTGTATCTTGATCAAAATATGATTCGCGACTGTAAAAATATGTATTTACTTAAGAATCATCAATAAAGATATGTGACGTCACATTGTAGCCTGATATCAGTACTGAATATCGATATAGTTATCGATATTTTATACCGATACTCAAATTACTGATATAAAATACCAGTATTTATACCAGATATCGATACTGGTTATCGGTATTTTCTTAAAAATATCGGTTTTCTTAGAGTATCGATATCGGTCCCTGGTCGCCAGCACATCATGTTATACGAAACTGTCAAATTTCTCCAAACGATTTTAAACCTTAAAATATTGATGGTTAAGATCAAAATCGAATGCAAAAATTTAACAGTTTGTGGTAACATGATGTGCTGCCGACTGTTCATGTCCTATTTTTGCTATCAAATATTCGACGAGTCTTGCTTACCCGACATTTTTTCGTTGAACGTAAAATCTGTCACATTAAAAGTAAATTATATCCTTATTGTTTAATAGATTAGAGATAACGATCCTTATAGTATGTATAATTCAGTTAAATGGACTAGCGAACTAGCAGGCAAGAGGTTATAAGTCTTAAAAGCCGCAAATGTTTGACTTGACCTATCTCTAAATCCGTGGCCTCGGGTTATACTAACAAATTTTATTTCCCTGGTGAAATAAAAATACAAAATTAGAGCTCTTATTTTGTATTTTCCACTGTGTGAAGGTTATACTCCTATCGTGGTCAAGGTGGGCCTTTACACGCGATGCATTAACAGGTGTTGAAACACCGTCAAACTAAGCCGATTCTAGGCGCTTCAATATCAAATAAACAAGGTTTTTAAAACATAGTACATATGTACTAAGGAATTTAGTCAACGCGGCGCGGCGGGACCAGAGATGGATATCAATCAAGTGTCTTCTCCTCAACATAAAGTACCTACAAAAGAACTTATTGAACGATTTCTTAATTGTATAGTTACTTAGTAATTTAATTTAAGTATATTAAATTACTTATTAGCTAAAGCTAGATTGCAGTTATGTGAAAGATAGTAGATTGTACAGCTAGTACATAAATCAACCTTTTTACCCCGAGACGTATATATCTACCCGAGCCGCAGGCGACGATGGATAGTTAAGTCGGGGGATGAAATTGCCCGTTTATGCCCGAATTATACATTCTACTTTTCACTTCGATTGCGAGAAAATGAAACGACTACAACTATTTTATCTGGTTTTGTTAAATTAACGATAGAAAACACGGAAGTGATATAAATTAAAGCAAATGACATAAAATACGTTATTGTGCGTATGGCTGTTGGGCCTGATTATCTTAGTCTTAGAAAAACAAAAACTTATGCACTAGAGCAAAAAAAGCGATTTTATGCCGCCTACGCAAAATATAAAGACGAACTTTTAGATCATGAAAAGCTAAAAGTATTGTATTACCAACTGTGACAATTTTTTTTTAACTAGCGGACCTGACAGACTTAGCCCTTCCCAAACAGCGCCACCTACCGGGTCCAATTATGATTCTAAGCCATCCAAGGACCCACTCAAACACATAATTGACTCTGCCTTTACTTACATTTGACTGCTGAGTACACCATGTATCAGAAAGGTGTGGTTTATTTGGATCATGTAGGTATTGTTTAAGTTTTGTATGGGACAGTTGATATTTTGTTCGCGATTACAATGTTTGTCTCATGTAGAAAGCGCTGCACTCACTCCACAAAAGTCACCTTCACTCACACACTGTTCATCTGAATTGCTCACATACATTTCCTACTAGTCTAACACTTCACACAAGATAAACACTCACTCATCGTCTCAGAACATGACTGAATGAAGGCTCGCACAGACTGGTGCGATATCCCGCCAGTGTGTGGGAGCCTTAACTTCTGCTGGTAGGTATTTTTTTATTGTTACTACTTCTTCTTTTACTTGTGTTAAGCGTGTTGCTTAAACTTCGACTCTTGCACGAAAGCTAATTCTAGCCGTGAAAGGGCCTGTTGACCTGTAACACAGGTTTTTCCCAAAAACCTGTATCAGGCACCAGTCTCTCACAAAGGTGGAATAACAGCTTAGACATTTTTTTATACACATTATCTTTCAAGTCAGCTTTATGAAGAGAAAATAAATGATAAATTATTATTATTATCTATGTATCTATTATATAGCATATAACCACAGATTACTAAATAGTTACTACGTAACAGATACTTCACTAAGTAGAAAATTTCCAATACCTACTGCTATAATAGCCTACTCCGTCGCGCGTCAGCAACCGCTGCATGCTAAAATGTGCCTAAATGTTCAAGCGTACAGTTGTAATTGCTTCGTACTGCGCGATCCCACAGGAAACGCAGGGCTGCCTCTTCGATAAAATTAAATTAACATAACTTTTTGTGTCTGTGAGAACTGTGAATATGTTCTGACTATAGGTGATAGTTTTAAATTGTATCGTTTATAAAATATTTTTGACGCTGACTGTGCAATACATCTAGATAAAACATAATTATAGAGGTCAGTGTGTAGGTAAAATAAAAAAATCTTTAAAAGTTACTTGTAAGCATAGCACGTATGGCACCAGGTACGCGTACATCTTAGGTACGCGTACGAACGAATGGAACGATTAAAATTGAACAAAATGCGTGCGCTTGCAAAAACCGCACTGAATTTGGTCCGCAAACGACCCGAGACCGCTCGGCCGAGCGGTAGGTAATTATAGCACGCAAGTACATGGACTGACGGAGGCCTGATATAACTGTGTATCTGTTGTAGTATATTGTACTGTTATACTTTTTACAGAAAATCACTGTCCATTCCAAGGCTTCCAGGAAGAGATCGTAGTAAGCGATAAGTCCGCCCGCCCATTGTATAGTTTGCAGTGTATAAGTTTTTATTTTTGTAATGTGTAATCTGGTATACGATATACCACTGCTCCCGTAGCAACGAGCAAACAGCCTGTACACCACGCGAGTACTTTATCTAAGTAGTAATTGACGTCATCACCTGTCAAATATTCGGAGGCTCTCGTGTAACATGTCGTCGTGCTGCGACAGCGCCATGCCTCGCGGTCTGAGGCACTGCTCCCGAAGCAACGAGCGAACAGTCTCCAGGCTGCGTGTGAGCGCCTTCGCCAACGGACGCATGGCCGCAGATTCCTCCTCGCGATTCATTATCGAGGAGCCCGCGGCTAGGCACTGAAAAAGTGGAAAAGACATACGTTGTACTCAACCATATTAGGCAATATGTATCGTCATTAACATTTCAGCTGGAACACGTCCACTGCTGGACATAAGCCTCCCCCAATTGAAGGGGTTTGCCATAATCGCCACGCTTGGCAGGCGGGTTGGCGATCGCAGTATGGTGTTAAAAATGCATAGAGAACACTGCTGCCGATTCTCTAGTAAGTCCCTTAGTCGCCTTTTACGACACCCACGTGAAGAAATAGGGTGGTGCTATTCTTTACGTCCGGCACCACACAGTAGCAATATGTACATTAAAGTTTATTAGGAACAATTTAGGTAGGTATAATCCATACTAATATTATAAATGTGAAAGTAACTCTGTCTGTCTGTCTGTCTGTATGTTACGTTTTCACGCCTAAACCGCTGAACCGATCGTCATGAAATTTGGCAGAGATATAGCCTGGGATACGGAGAAGGACATAGGCTACTTTTTTACGCGGTATAACCGACATCCATGCGGGCGAAGCCGCGGGCAGAAGCTAGTTATATATAACTTAACAAAAGGCACGAAGAATGCTGAAAAAGTAAAATACTGTGGCGCAGCCATTGATTCATAAAAAAGGAAGTTTAGGTACGCGCTCCTCGACGTGGACCGCATAAACTATGCCGAACGGCACAACTGATCTTAGTCACAGTCGAACTGCCGTTTGTGTAGGTCATGTGTAGCACGTTAGGTAAAATTACCGTTATCGTCTTAGTAAGCAGCAACCATGCCTTCAAATTGCGTCATGCGTCATACTTATTTAATACTATTTTTTTTTTTGAATTATTCAAATGGTTTTGTAGTCATTGGATACATGAAGTGGGCTGCCGTTGTAAGACGGTTATAATGCCACGGTGTATATACACATATCCTAAATAATAGATACATGAAGTGGGCTGCCGTTGTAAGACGGTTATAATGCCACGGTGTATATACACATATCCTAAATAATAGATACATAAATACTTGATAATATTCTGCACTATAAGGTTATTTTTTACTTACACCTTATCGAATATTAGTTCTAATAATGCTAACATTTTGAATATAAATGAGAGTTCGAAAAGGTGACATGCGCCCGCTATGTGGAAAAGGATTATTTTTTAAACTTGCTTTACATTTACGCTCCTTGATCGACGACCGTACCTACCATACGTGTTGGCAGGCAGTTCTAATATTATGTAAAATATATTAGCTGCGTGTTTGTATACCTAGCCTATTCGCTCAAAGCTTGCGTGACTCCTAAATTAATTACCTACTTACCTACCTACTAATCAACTTATTTATAAAACCACCATTCTTTTACAGCGTAAAAAAAAAGAATAGGAAGTTTATAAGGCTAAGCAGCGTTCCAGTTGATGGGTCATCAATGTTATGGTTCTAATATGATAGTACGAGAAACAACATTACATCTAACCTTGGAAAACTATTCGCTGCCTATTCACCTACTAGTCATTAACCAACCAAGAAATATTTTTCTACAGCATTGTTAGTAGTGATGGGCCGAATATCTACGGGGTTTAACGAACCGAATATTCGGTAGGACTTGGCGTGCTATACCGTGCATCTCATACCTACAACTTTTATTTCTGTCATTAGACCATCATCATTTCAGCCGAAAGACGTCCACTGCTGCACATAAGCCTACCCCAAGCACCGACTACATTAGACCATAACTGCTTCTAATCGAAGCGATGTTAGATTATTAAGTAGGTACTATGTACATATCGACGCTTGAAAGGCAATATTGACCAAACGACATGTTGGCAACTTTACACTAGAACATTTTAAATACTTTTTTCCAGTAAAAAAACCTTTAAAATGCTCTTTTTAGTGTATACTCTACTAGAGTATATACTAAAAAATAAAAAAATAAAAATACTCCATTTTAAAATTTTCTTTTTTTTTGTTGAAAAAAATACTTTAAGATGCTCTAGTGTAAAGTTACCAACATGTCGTTTGGTAAATATTGCCTTTCAAGCGTCGATATGTATCCTACGACATAATAATTTATGCATAGACAGAATAATTTATAAGACACACTCTTGATATATATACAATTATGTAATTGTGGTATTTCATAAATGCTTATAGACATAACGCAACTTTTTAATACAATATTATTCGGTAGAATGTTCGGTATTTATGACGAATAATCTGCCGAATACAAAAGTTCGGTAAAGCTGCCGAATATGCCGAAAACGTAACATAAAACGAATATTCGGCCCATCCCTAATTGTTAGTATAAATTGTAATCGATATTTACATAAGAACTAAGTGTGATTATAGTTAATGTTCGTACCTATTGTTTTTTCGACTATTTGATTTGACTAAAGGCCAGCTTACTTTGAATGGTTGACCTGCCGCAATTTGGGCTGAATGGGTACGTTAACATACATTTTGTCGTGACGATAAACGTTAAAGTGGCTGACTTAAAGGCCAGTTAAAATTGAGTGGCGTTTCAGACTTGTCGTTACAGGTTTATAAGGATTTTTATCCCCAAGGTACAGATAATCATAAATGCCACCACTTATGATCCTTCAAATTCTAGCACAAGTTTTGGAACAGTTTCTGAAAGCTTCATCAAAGCTCCAATCAGTTGATCTGTTGCGTTGGGTAATCAGACGTATAGACGTATAATTAGTAAATATTTTGGATGGAATAAATAACTACGGGTTTTAACTTTCAGAATTCGAGAGATTTTTGGGACCTCTTGTACACCATAATTTTCTTAAAAAAAAAAAAGAATAAAACCTCCATGATATAACAAGTTACCAACCTCAGCACCGAACCAGAGCTGTCCCGCCAGGTTGTCTTTCAGCACATCCTCGGGGAACTCCACTCGGAAGCCGTGCACCACTCGCTCGTCACCCAGCAACTGGTCCATTATCTAACTTATGACGTAATAAAGCCTGCATGATACCGACCTCAGCACCGGACCAGAACCGTCCTGCCAGGTTATCTTGCAGCACTCATCCACGGAGAGCTTGACTCGAAAGCTGCGCGCCACTCGCTCGTCACCCAGCAACTGGTCTATTATCTGACTTGTGACATATTAAAGCCTGCATGATACCAACCTCAGCACCGAACCAGAGCTGTCCCGCCAGGTTGTCTTGCAGCACATCCTCGGGGAACTTGACTCGGAAGCCGCGCGCCACTCGCTCGTCACCCAGCAACTGGTCCATTATCTGACTTGTGATGTTCAGTACGCGGTCCTGAAGAGAAAGAAATATAGAGTTGAGTGAGAAGAACAAAACAGCTGGGTCATTAGAGGTAGGCCTATGGTCCACGGCTCTACTCAAAAGTAAAGTAATACAAATTCAAATCACCAATGAGTAATGTAAACATTACACACGTGATTTCACGTTTTTATGCACCACATTTCAGAAAAACTAGACACGCAGATATAGTGAAATTTATCGTCCAAATAATAAAATGAAGTGCTAAGGTTACACCGAAGGCATCGCGTCTGGGTGGTAGGGTAATAACCTGACACCATGCAGTGTGCACGCGACATTAGCACGGATAGGGCGTCGCGGTAAAGGTCACACGTCAAATCCGGTCACACGTGGAATGTAACATCATGTGTTACTGTTAACGGTGTGCTTAACTGTTATTTGATACAATGTGATAAACAGTTTTTAAAATTTCCATTGAACACGATTGAGACCCATTTTAGCGTGGCACCTTTCTAAAAATATGTTTCTAAACGAGGGAAAAAGCACTTTCCATGAATGTGGTGTGACTGGTATCCGTGTGGTGTGAATGGTCGTTTCAAAATTATTTTTTTGTTAAAACGGAATCCATGTGCTCATTTGGCTGAACTGAGCCGACTTAAGGCCCAGATATATGAAAGTGACCTTGAGTTGTTAGCTTGCGTGTTCTGTACTGAGCTCACGCAATGCGTACGTGCAGCCAGTAATAGGATAGGACTCGCCCATCCAGGAGCGCTGTCCCAAATAAGACGCATTATTAATTTACTATACATAAAACCAAAATTATTATAATAAAACACGTATACTAAAAGATTAATAATTAAACTATCTTTAAAAAGATAGATTTTGCGTGATTCTCCGTTTTTTATTCGCGTTAGACATAAATAACTTTTCAAATTAATTCCACTATGTGGAGAAAAACGGGCAAGAAACTCCATGGACACTCTTTTAAATTGAATTGTTACAAAAATATTAGTTACATCTATAATGTTGAATTTATAACTAAATGTAAGAATGATGTAAAAAATAATAATTAAAACTTACACGTTAAAAGCGTCCAGAGACAACAAAAAAAAAAACAAACAATCCATACTAATATTATAAATGTGAAAGTAACTCTGTCTGTCTGTCTGTCTGTATGTTACGTTTTCACGCCTAAACCGCTGAACCGATCGTCATGAAATTTGGCAGAGATATAGCCTAGGATACGGAGAAGGACATAGGCTACTTTTTTACGCGATATAACCGACATTCACGCAGGCGAAGCCGCGGGCATAAGCTAGTTCAAAAATAAAAGACCCTGTCGGGCACAGCATAGTAAGAGAGAGGATGAAGAGCGCGAATTTTATTAATTATTTTTATTAATTGCGAGAATGACTTTGGAGCAGTAGCAGTCTGCTTCAAAATCATTCTCATTTTCATCCCTTGCTTCATATCGATGCTTGAAAGACAATTTTTACCAAACGACATGTTGACAACTTTACACTAGAGCATATGAAAAAAAAAAACTTTAATATGGAAAAAAATATTAGAATGCTCTAGTGTATACTCCGAGTATACTCCACTAGATCATTTTTTTTTTTTTTTTTAATGAAATCTTTAAAATGCTCTTGTGTAAAGTTGCCAACATGTCGTTTGGTAAATATTGCATTTCAAGCGTCAATGTGTTCGAAAAAAAAAATCTGCTCAACAACGTAAATAACGCAATGAATGTCAAAATGGAACCCATTCCTACCGATAGTGTGCGTAATTAGTGGCTGTTTGTGTATGAGTTTAAATGTTTGTAAACGCACCCACAATACGGGAGAAATTCTTAGTGGGGTAGTAACGGTTAAAAAAAAATACGTATTACCCCGCGGCGCGGATCAGTAGTTTCGAAGATTATCGCCCAAGTCAGTTATAGCAATTAGATGACCCCCCCGTTGCATAAATGGTTGAAATTTATTAGAATACGAATCGATAGATTTTTATAATTCTTAATTTGATTTAAATACCTATACTTCACTGATGCATCGAACGCGGGTCAGTAACAATAGTATCCTAAAATTAGTGGCGGAGAGTCCTTACTCCCCTGTTCTGAGGCATTTTGTGGGGAGGATGGTCGACTAGGTAGCTGATCTCTTGCTTGATCGTTCTCTGTGCAACCTGCCTCGGACATTTAATTCGGTATGTGTTACCGGTGTTGTGTTGTTGATTGTGTGTTTTGTATTACTAACATTAGTTATAAGGTATTTTTCACTAACAAGATGGACTATCTTGTTGTCCGAAACTGGATAAATAAATATACGAAATTTACCCAAAACTAGAAAAATATGACAATCCTACGATTTGTTAGTAAAAAAAACCTCAAACATTTGAGCAAAGCGGGGTCAGCAAAACCTCTTTATAATCTACTATATAAAAATAAGTCGGGTTTTCCTTCCTGACGCTATAACTCCAGAACGCACGAACTGATTTCCACGGTTTTACATTCGTTGGAAAGGTCTTGGGCTCCGTGAGGTTTATAGCAACTTTTGTTTTTTTTTAATGGTTTTTACGAAAAATTAGGGTAGGGTAGAGTAGGGTAGGGTAGAGTAGGGTAGGGTAGGTAGGTAGGTAGATAGGGTAGGGTAGGGTAGGGTAGGGTAGAGTAGGGTAGGGTAGGGTAGAGTAGGGTAGGGTAGGTAGGTAGGTAGGGTAGGGTAGGGTAGGGTAGGGTAGGGTAGGGTAGGTAGGTAGGTAGGTAGGTAGGTAGGTAGGTAGGTAGGTAGGTAGGTAGGTAGGTAGGTAGGTAGGGTAGGTAGGTAGGGTAGGTAGGGTAGGGTAGGGTAGAGTAGTGGAGTTTATACTATAGCTTTTGACAGAACGAAGTCTGTCGGGTCAGCTAGTATTAGTATAAATAGGAGTCCCAAGGAGGGACTTGGCTGGATACTGCTATAAAGATTAACTAACTAACACAAGGGTGTGTTAGTTCATAAAGAGGAGACCTGTGTCCCAGCAGTGGGAAAATAATAGGCTGATAATGCTTTATGAACTAACACTGTATAATATACACCATCTTGCCTTAAGTAATTACAAAAACGAAGCGAGTTAAAAATAATCTGCATGAAACGAGGTGCTAAAGAAAACTGGAGAGAACTAATGAGCACGAAATCTTATCCGCTGCAATCAAGTCTAGAATCAAGAACGTCAGAATAAAGCATGCAGAAGTAATTCCCACTTCACGCGATACATTTTAAACCGACTTTCCAAAAAGGAGGAGGTTCTCAATTCGCTTGTTGGTCTTAATAGCCGTAATAAATATTGATAAAATATTATCGTAGTACGTTTTCGCCCGCTGTTCTATGGAAAATAATCAGGAAAATGAATGAACACAAAGAAATCGAAATAATAACTGACATAACCTAGGAAGTGTAATTAATATGCACAAGATAGAAGAAAGAAAGAAAATTGTTTATTCTGCACAAACAAAACGCACTAAACAAAAAATCTTATAAATAAAATTCTCGTGTCACATTGTTAGTTACCATACTCCTCCGAAACGGCTTGACCGATTTTTAGAACCGAGGTAGGTCCCTACCTACCTCGGTTCCAAAAATCGGTCAAGCCGAACCGTACCTACCTACCTACCCTACACTACCCTTAGTGTAGGGTAGGGTAGGTAGGTACGTAGGTAAGGTAGGGTAAGGTAGGGTAGGGTAGGGTAGGTAGGTAGTGTAAGGTAGGGTAGGTAGGTAGTGTAAGGTAGGGTAGGTAGGTAGTGTAAGGTAGGGTAGGTAGGTAGTGTAAGGTAGGGTAAGGTAGTGTAAGGTAGGGTAGGGTAGGGAGGTAGGTAGGTAGGTAGGTATGTATGTAGTTAAGTAGGTAGGTAGGTAGGTAGGTAGGTAGGTAGGTAGGTAGGTAGGTAGGTAGGTAGGTAGGTAGGTATGTAGGTAGGTATGTAGGTAGGTAGGTAGGTAGGTAGGTAGGTGGGTAGGTGGGTAGATGGGTAGGTGGGTAGGTAGGGTAGGGTAGGGTAGGGTAGAGTAGTGGAGTTTATACCTATAGCTTTTGACAGAACGAAGTCTGTCGGGTCAGCTAGTAAAATTATAAAATATACACATTCAAGTAACCAAAAGCCTCTTATTCAAGCAATAAAAGTTTAACAATTTAGTCCATTGCTTGATGTCAGGTTCAGGGACCAAAGACAATTTACATTGTTACTCTGTGTTGCGTCACTGGCAAAAATATCACCAAACCAACGATCAAAACAAAAACAATATGCCGATTACAGAGTGGAAAATAACTACTTTTGTAAAAAACAACAATAACAAGAACAATTTAGCCGTGCGTCGCATCTGTGCAAGAACAGTGTCGTTGCTCAGCAAAATGCTTTGACTTCGGAAGAACCTACCATCAAAGCGCTGCACAGTGGGCCCATACTGAAAATTAGTGGACTTAGGCAACAAAGTTACCATATCGATGCGATTTTTTTTTATATGACGTGTTATAATATTCCTGACAACTTTTATTCTTATAAAATTTCTTCTAAACTTGATAGTTTGTCTTGAAAAAAATTAATTAGATTTTTTTGTATGGAGCGAATCACGTTTAATTTTTTTTCTTCAATTGTACTAATATGTTGGGTGTGTGGCGTGAGTATATGATAGCTAGAGTCATTCTCTATCCACGAAAAAAAAATCAGCGCCGGCCATCTGCGGCAGCGCGAGTAATCATTCGGTAAAAAAATAATAATTTGGAAGAATTTTTTTGTCATTTAAAATAAATTCAAAGCATATTTTTTGTCTCATTTGGCTGTTTTCACCTTCTTTTTAGTTAAATAAATAGTTTTAATAGCGCATACGTACTTAGAACTAGTAATTCTGGTAGAGATTTAGTTATTATTGCATGTTATCGGTACAAATGAGTCATCAATCACAATGCAGGTGCTCTGCATTGTGATTGATGACTCATTTGTTTGTGCGCGCGTAACTAATGAGTCATCGAAAAATGCTCGTCTCTGATTGGCTGTGTTATTTTTTAACTGCACGTTATCTATTGTTGAATAAATATATCGTAATGTTTCAGGTTATACTAATTTTGTTAATGATAGGTGAAATAATTTAAATTTGTACGGGCAAGTCGTTGATAATTATCTACATAATCAACTGTATGTATATTATTATAGTATAAGTTATCGTACGTATGATCAATATGAAACTGTGAAGTAATTGTAGCCCTGAAAAGGGCTGTTTGTCATATTCCTAACCCTGATGGGCTTTTGTGGGAATAATTTAGAGCCGGATCACATTATTTCTTGTTCCAGAAGTGCTAGTGGGTCCGGCAAATTTTCGGACTCTGCTATGAGGCATTCTTCTTCCTCCATAATTTCACTGTCACAGGGAGGCTCAGTAGTCTGTAACAACTGAGTTGCTTCAGGTAACAACTCATTATGAACCTTTTTCATTGTGCCTATGTCATTGGACCGAATCTTCATATGCAGTGAAGAAATTCCTTGTTTGTAAATTTCTTCACGAAGTGGTTTAGAAGTCAAAGCGTCTAAATTATTCATCTCACTCGGTTTTGCCAAGCAAATGGGACACGTTGCATATGATGGTACTCCAGCAATAATATTGGCCACTTTTCCATCAATCATGGTCATATGCAATTCATGTGATACAATAATATTTCCACACTGTGTAGATATTCGTTCATCAATTTGTTTTTTCATCTCAGACTCTTCAGACTTTATAAAGTCAGCTGTCTCCGAAGTGAAAGTGAACTTCACTGGTCGACAGTACAGAGTTGAGCAAGGTGTGGGGTTCTCCCAAACTAGATTTTCATTCCCAGATGATGGCCTAGTAGACACTAGCCGAAGAGGGACGATGCTTATCATGACTACTGATGAATCATCGAACTCTGTAGCTGTGTTTGACGTTTTCTGTTTATAGTTACTCTGCGACGAAGAACCATCAAGTCCCCATTTCCAGGTCAACTTGAGTTCTTCATTTTGAGACCTCTCAACAGTATTTATATCAAGTAATATCCTCTCCACAGTGTGGTCCAATAGCGCTTGCAATTTAATGTGAGCTCCGTTTTCGGTAATCTCCATACTCTCTTGTGGTGGGTAACATCTTTTCTTGGCATTTACAAGCTTTGGATAAGATGGAAAGGCAGCACAGTTTTCTTCTTTCAGAAATTGTCGAAGAGCTAAGTACTTCCATTTCGAGAGCGCAACTGATGTATAAAGAGCTAAACACTTATCTTCAGAGACAGTACTTAAGCTCTGCTTTTTGAATAGTCTCTCTTCAACTTCGGATAGCGCATCTGGATTACTGGAAAGGTATTCGACCACTTTTGCCAGATTCGTTTTGCCGTTGTCTTTCAATTTTGTTATGTACCAGTGCTGCAACTCTTCCTCGGAATTTTCTTCTACTATGGAAGTAGAACGTCTTTTCTTTTGCTTATTACTTAACTCTTCGAACGGTTTTCTGTGCTCCTTTTCTGTAGATGTTCCCGCTTCCGCAGTACATACTGCAAGAGTAGGAACATGGCAAACTTTTCACAAGCTCAGATAAGGCTGCGTCCGAAAAGCCCATCACACTTCTCAGATCAACACTGTCACAAACAGGCCAGTTGATGTTTTTTTCCAACCACTTGCGATTAATTACACGATTCATGAAAGTTTTTTGATTTCTACTTGACTCTATCCACTTTTTATTTAAATTTACACAAAAAAGTCGACAGAACTCCTTGATTCGGTTCTTGTCTTCTTCAGAAACTTCGGTAGTCAAGACAGAAATGATACTTTCATACAGAAACATATGATTTTTCAGATCACCGCCACTTCTTAATTTCACAAAAAGATCTAGGTTGGTACAAAATCCAGCCATAGTTCTAATGTAAATATAAAAATACAAGTATTTCACTGTGTTCACAAACAAGCGACAAGAGCGAAACTAGATGGACTTAATGAATGTCTTTATATTTATAGTTAGTGTTAATTACTCAAGTAGTGGACATAACAGTGAGTGAAAATTATTCAGCCAATCAGAGACGAGCATTTTTCGATGACTCATTAGTTATGCGCTTAGCCGAGTGCACAAACAAATGAGTCATCAATCACAATGCAGGTGCTACCGATAACATGCTATAATAACTAAATCTCTACCAGAATTACTAGTTATAAGTACGTATGCTCTATTAAAACTATTTATTTAACTAAAAATAAGGTGAAAACAGCCAAATGAGACGAAAAATATGCTTTGAATTTATTTTAAATGACAAAAAAATTCTTCCAAATCATTTTTTTTTACCGAATGATTACTCACGCTGCCGCAGATGGCCGGTGCTGATTTTTTTTTCATGGATAGAGAATGACCCTAGCTATCATATACTCACGCCACACACTCAACATATTAGTACAATTGAAGAAAAAAAATTAAACGTGATTCGCTCCATACAAAAAAATCTAATAAATTTTTTTCAAGACAAACTATCAACTTTAGAAGAAATTTTATAAGAATAAAAGTTGTCAGGAATAATATAACACGTCATATAAAAAAAAAATCGCATCGATATAGGAACTTTGTTGCCTAAGTCCACTAATTTTCAGTATGGGCCCACTGTGCGCTGATTTGCAGCAACTACCTTTCCCAACTACCATAGATAGACATGCAAACACTAAGTACTACCTACTTAGTCATACAAACACCAGTGCCGGATTAAGCAAGCGCGGGGCCCGTAGCAAATACTATCGAGGGGCCCTTGATCTGCTACGGGTTCTCAAGTATAAAGTGGAAAAAAAAACTTTTTTTTTTTGAATTTTATGTGGTCTTTGAGATTTTACATCTGGTCTCACAAGCACTTTACCACCTAGTGCGATAAATGTTTTTTATAGGAAATTGAACGTTCTATAAAAGAAGGTCTCTTATAATTTTTCGATAAATTCACTTTTTCAAAAGTTGTTCGAAATTAAAGTTGGACATACCCTAAGTTGTCAATTTTTCTTACATCTTCTGCAAAATTATTATTGTTTGTGGAGGTGGGCTAGTTTGGATATGTGGGGCCCCTTTTTGCGCGGGGTCCGTAGCATTTGCTACTCTTGCTACGTGGTTAATCCGGCACTGACAAACACGTGTTTTGAGAACCGAATCCTACACAGAGTACTTTAAAGACCTGTCCGACGCAAACGGATTAGCAACAGTCGATAAAACGAACATAACACAAAGCGCTAACTATCATTATTATGGTTTTTCCTTTCCGGAGTACGTTCAAATGACTTAAGTACTATCTACATGTTAAGGACAAACGTGGACACCAGTTACTTAATATTATAATTGTATAGATAACAACAGTGTGCTTCGGGCATGTACAGACAGCGAATGTGATAGTTATGCAGGCAGACAGTGCATTTAAACATTGCGTCAAGCATTAGTATTTATAATAAGTATTAGTATGGATAAACTTTTTAAATATGAGACACCTATACTCCATTTATTAAAAAACAAAAAGACAAAAAACTGTTCTCACCCTTTCGTTATTTCGATGTAAACCTTTAACAAACTCCGTTATTGCACGATAAATACAAACACTATAATCTATTTACCATTTACATTAAAAAAATAACTCTAAAGTGCAGTAATTTTAACAATATTACACAATAACTGTCGTTATTTAGCCGTTATTTGTCTAATGGAGTATAGCTGACTGATGGCAGAGTTTGGTCACTAGGCATACGCGCTACACATAAAAAATTAAAACCGGTCAAGAGCGAGTCGGACTAGCGCACCGAGGGTTCCGTACAATCGAAGATCATCCAAAAAAAAAACTAACTTAGTTCCACTATCGGTCAAGAGATGGCACTGACCTAAAACTGCAATATTAGAAAAAGTGTGCTATTTAGAGACATCGTTTTATTTTTCCTGTAATCTTTACATAAACTTCTATCACATAGAATAATTTCAGATTTTTCTCTACGCAAACTTCGGAGATAAGGGGGGAATGGTATTTTTTGTAAATTTTTCGTCAAAAGTCGAAAACAATACGGCCTAAAAAAAAATGTTTGAGAATGTTCAAATAGCGCTCTTTCATTATGATATCCCACATGCCCTAGTAGCACCACTTTGAATTTTTAAGACCCACATTCAGTCCCTGTTGAAAAAAATAAAATAAAAACTATCTTATTTGCAAAATAGTTGGGCAAACGTCATCTAAAACTATTCCAAATTTCAAGTTGATAGCATTAGTAGCCCTTTATTAGGCACTGGGTGCGACGGCACGTGCCAACATGTGTTGAGCCACGATGCTATTAGTTTATAAGTTTTACTAAAATAATTTTTTAAGTTGCTGTTACTACAATATGGATTGTGTGTATTTTTATGTGTGATAAATGAGAATAATAATAATTAGTAGTTCTTGAGATATCCAGCTGTAAAAGACGACCAGACAGATTGATTCTCACCATAAGGGTTCATTTTTACCATTTTGATACGGAACCCTAACAACAGTATATAAACAAACGTAGATATTTACATTTCAGGCACCTGTCCCATCGCCGATGAGGAAGCGACTAGCTATCAACGATTTACTCGCTCGAGAAACGTACAAAAGATTGTGGGTCCCGTGCAAGTAAAATATAGTTGATCACTGATCGTCCCACAGGCGGCGAGTACTCTTGTCTTGTTGCTACCAAAGAGATCACTCGCTCAGCGACGCTCGCTTGGCCGGCTAACACTCACTGAGAGACTCACGCTTGGTATATACGACAGCGAGTAATCCTCGTCGCCGTTGCGCATTCGCTGCTAGTTCCTCGCCAACTCGTCCTTGGCTCCTACCTCTACTCGCTTCTAGTTAAGAGGGCCCTTCCCGGTCCGTCTATCGTCAACGCGAGCATGATTGAAAAGCTTGTTGTTTCATCTTGCGCAATGTTAATGCTAACAGGCAAGTGAGATCGCAATAACATTGAACGAAAAATAGTGTGCGGAAATTTCATAAAACTTGTTCCTGGAAATACGTGATTTTGAGAAAGCCTTAAAATTTTGTGAAATAAATGTGTGTCATTTAGAATCTCCATTACATATGCAATGTTTCTATGGAAATGTTTTCTTTATTTTTACAATTTATGAGTACATTATGAACGGCCCAAATTTCAGGTAAAATGGGTGCAAAAAGAAGATTTTTGGAGGCTTATACTGAATTTGTTTCTCCAAATTTTAATTTTTTGCTTTCATAGAAACCTAGATATTGTGCACATGATATCAATTATTTCAAAATTATCATTGAAAGATGTGTTCCAACGCCATAATCACGTACGAGCGTTTGTATGAAAAGTATGACGGGTTGGCCGCTCTTAATCGCCGGCGCGGCGGTGGGACGAGTGCCTTAATCTAAAATTGGTTGTAGCAAGCTGCCTGAATTACAATTTGTTTTGTCTACTGTACCCACAAGACGCATAGTAATTAGAAGCTAGAACACACGTGGTCGCAGATAACAGCTGTAATGATAAACATTGTTTTTGTCTGTACTAAAATACAGCGTTATATTCCACGTTCGTCGTTTCGGTGTTAAAATAATTGTCTGATATAGTGTAATAGTCTTTGGTAAAATATTCTAACGTGCAGATAGCGAGTCGGGTGAGCGTTCCAGATCGTAAGTGCTGCTAATCACGCAAATAACTTCATTTGGCTACTCTGTTCGTGATCTAACCGCAGTTTCTAATAGATTCGTGTTAATGTTATAGAATTATGGAATTAGTGTTCGAGTCCACTCGCTGGTATAACTGAACGAGAATATAGTTAAGGATATACATAGCAGGTAAAAAAGTGGCATGCGCCACATATATCTATACAAATAATCTATTCATCTATCTGTTTAAATAAAATTAAAGAGTCTGTTTGTAATGTCAAAATATCAACTTTTTACTAAATGCATATAAGAAAGTTTATACTTAGGTACAACAAAAAAACTTTGTGAAATTTTTCTCTAGTCTGTTTGTTCCGGCTGATCTCCGAAACGGCTGGACCGATTTTGACGCGACATTTACTGGCAAATAGCTGATGCTATAAGGAATAACTAAGGCTTCTTTTATTTTAGAAAAAGCGATAAGGATAAGTGATAATGCAAGTTTTCAGTGGTTCTTCTCCAAAACGTATCTAAAAAGGATTTTTTTATCTTTTTTTTAATAACAATAATTGCCTTTGATTGATTAATACTTCTAGTGTCAAACACACCACTTTATTATCCCAATTAAAATACAGAAACTACTTAAATAAAACTATTTAGGTGGCACATTAAGACAAAGTGGTACAAACATTAAAATTCTTCGTAACAGTGGGTCGCGGAGCAGGATATTTGTGTAGCTACACATACATACAAATCGATGTAAACAAAGCAATTAGCAAGCTGAACGACAGTTCAAATTATACCCGTATGGTTCGGAGTTATTTAACCCGCTAGTAACTATAATGCACTGAAAATGAGGTTGAGAATAGAAATGTGTATGAAATCATTTATTATTCAACAGTGGAGTGGGAGAGGGAAACAAGGAAAATGGATCATCATTCCAGCGGAAAGACGTCCACCGCTATACATAGGCCTCCTCCAATTCGGGGGGTTTGACATAATCGCCACGCTTGGCAGGCGGGTTGGCGATCGCAGTATGGTGTTAAAATGCATGGAGAACGCTGCTGCCCATTCTCTAGTAAGTCCCTTAGTCGCCTTTTACGACACCCACGAGTGGAAATAGGGTGGTACTATACTTTACGTCCGGCACCACACGGCACAAAGAAAATGAATGGTTCGTTTGATTTGGTGGAAAGGAGTGAATGATAACGTGAAGACAGGACAGCACGAAAGAGAAAACCATTTTCCCTCGACACCGAATAACATGTAGCAAATACTCATTGGGCATACTGAATAAAATGAGCACCCGAAAAGAACATCGGTCGGGTAAAAATTTCAGTATCACTACACGCCATTCAAATGAGTCCTTTATACTATTATTATTTCTTTTGTTTAACCAGGGCCTCAAGTCTGCTATTACAATAGTGTCAGAATGGTCTATCATTGATTTCATAATTGTTGATTTTGACAAGTTCGGTTATCTACTAATATAATGGCGTCATTATGACTTCCCAATGGTCAGCCACTGACACTCCATTGAAAGCATTGGTAATCTCGTACACAATGACAAATGAAACTTCCTACTAAACTTCCAACTTCCTACTACTTCCGATTGCTTATAACACTAATATATAATGTGTAAAAATATATATAAATGAAATCTGGCATGAATAAATGTTCAAAATGCCATTGTAATACAATTCTATTACGAGACCATTGACCGACCAATGATCGACCATTTTGAATTTAGCAGATTACGAACTTTTAGCAAAATGACAATGGGATCGTATTGGAGTGACGAATTTATAAAAATTGCAGACTTGGGCCCCAGGTCTTGATGCGGGAAGCACAGAACCGGTCGAAGTGGCGGTGCTTGGGGGAGGCCTATGTCTAGCAGTGGAAGTCATTAGGCTGAAATGATGATGATGAACCAGGTCTTGAAATAATCCTACTAGAGAAATACAAAACGAACTTCATGTTAACCGTCGACCTTTCGAAAACGAAGGTATTCCATTTATAACTCCACTTCACCAAGTCCCATAAAATTCTCCGCTAGTTAATTACCTTGCAAATCAAAACGATCTCCATATTTAAATTGAGTGGCAGCAATTACAGCTAATATAGTAAAACGGTGGCATAGTCATGTAGCCACAACACAAAATAAAGGGGAAGAGAAGTTTCATTCTATGACGTACAAATAAACTCCAATGATCTAAGTGTTCCAACAGCCATGCATTTCCATGTAAGCCTTTATACCTTACATGGAAATGCATGGAGACTCGTCAATAAAAGAGAAGAAAAAAAAATTGCAAATAATGTGCTGGAGACGGTACAGATGGCTTTACTCGATAGGTGTCCCCCATTGGCTATTTGACATAGCCCTACGTCTTTTCTATGAGGATTTTGTAACTCACAACAGGCAACTGGATCGGTTTGATCAGTGATTGCAAGGCCAGTCATACGGGTAATCATCATAACAGCCTCATCGGGTATCGTAATAACAGCTTGGCTTTGAAGTAAGCTTACCACACCTCACTTCCTAAATTAAACTTACAACTTAGGTAAAGCAAATTAATTGCAGTTACATAACCTGCAGTTCCTATTTCCCCCCCGTGTGTGTCGTAAAAGGCGACTAAGGGACTTACTAGAGAATGGGCAGCAGCGTTCTCTATGCATTTTTAACACCATACTGCGATCGCCAACCCACCTGCCATGCGTGGCGATTATAGCAACCCCCCATCCCAATTGAGAGAGGCCTATGTCCAGCAGTGGACGTCTTTCGGCTGAGATGATGATGAACCTGCAGTTTCCCCTGCAGTCGTGGCCAGAACAGCTAAGTCACACTCCTGCAGTTTAGTTTAGCAGACTCAGCTTTTCTGTCCACGGCTACGGCTATACATTCATGCCATGTGAGCTTGTATTAAAACAGTCCTTCTGTGTTAATCTATTTAGTGTCGCTCCATCGCAGTCACGTTGCTATTCGATCGGTTTTCGTAACAACTAATTAGGTTTGAACCAGGTTTGAACCCGCCCGTTACGCATGCACATCTACTTGACCGAGATTGTGTTTATGAAATTATGATTTGGGGTAAATATTGTTGTGTTTATATTACAATTAATTAATATATTAGTTTAATTATAACTTCTTGCGATTATATTATCATTAAACTGATTGTGTATGCATAATTTAGTCATTGATTTCCTCGTTAGATCACAAGGGTCATAACAAGCTCCAAAATTAGCAACCGGTTATCAAAAAACTGTTGACAAACGGATAAAATTATCGATACAAATCCCAGTAGTATATTTCTGTATGATTTTTTACGTTACAATCTCTAAGTGTCATGACGTCATAGTAACGGAAGTGTACCATAACATAAACAATAAATATACAAGTTATATACACCTTTCGAGTTCTTTACCATTTATCAAAAAGAAAATGTTTATTCAAGGTCCTTCAACGTGTCAGTAAAGTAATCTAAATAGCGACAAAACTGACCATTACAATGAAGTATTAACTAAACAGTTTATTTTACGATTATTTCTTTACACTTCTCACAATATTAGGAGGAAGAGTGGCAAATAAATTATGAGAGGAAATCAGTTAAGGTCGAGTTGCTCGTCTTGGCCTTAATTAGGTAAGTAACTAAGTTTTACGTCCTTACTTTGGTAAGATTTTGCCCGAGACACTGTTAAGTTATTAGGCCCTAATAGACACTGCATTGAATTAAATATTACAATAATCTGATGCTGTGCATGAGAAAATTTATATCACAGTTGACACCTTTCAACTATTCACATGCTGGCCAAAAAGCCAATCTTCGCACAAACAACCAACCTACTGGTAAATAAAGAAGTTTATTTGATATAGTCAAAGCTATTAGAAAGGGCAAGAACAGAATGAAATAATGAACTTTCTACACAAGGAAGGCTAGTACATAGGTACTCGGACTCGTTGCAACTTAAATGAAAACACCAGAAGATCTACTCCATGCGAACACTGGAATCAACAAAAATTATGCTTTGTTTATACGATGTAGAGAGTAAGTACTGTTACGAAATACGAATCATTTAAAATAGCACGCAAATATCAAACGCTGAAAATGGCTCTTCAACCGTTACGTAATTGTTGACTCGTACAGTCGTGATTAAATTATTGTCCGTTGGCCATAAATCATCGCGTTTGAGATATAGTTCCGTCAGCAGTTTTCAGCTCAAGGGAAAATTTATTTTGCCAAATTCTCTTGTATTTTCTTTTTGTTCCTTTTGATAGCTCTAACAAGATTTGGATCTGATCAAGATCGGTAGCGTATCGAGATGAGTGTGATTATTCATTGTCGTAATCTCAATGTAGTTCGTAAGGCCTTCTTTGCCTTCTGTCTCTTCTCTGTGCTCGTTACCAACCAGAAAGCTGATACACAAGAGGCAGTGGTCTATTTGTCGCCGTCGAAAGTGGCGCAACAAGACAAGTCTATATATCGTAAATTGTAGTTAAGTTCACTCCTACAATTGCTAAGCTGATACCTGGAATTAGATCAATTTTCTGCGCTATGAATATTTTAGCAATAATGCTAATTGAATCCAAGTACAAACATGGCATAGCTGTGAGGTTATTTCCAACGTTATGAAGGAGTTAAAATCAAATGACACCGTTCGTTTAACGTATAATGCAGCCTTATTTCACTAAACAGAAGAAGGTCAAATGCCTCTTTGGGGCTTTTCGGGCCCTATCAGAATACCAGCGCTGCAGCACTTATTTTTAATGGTCGCAGCATCATGCTGAGATAGGAGCCTTTTGGCTTCGCACAGGACTCTTGTTTTTATTTTTTATACTTTTATAATTGTGTGTTTAGTTTGTGATCTTCCTGTGCGAGTCACAATAAATACTTTTTCTTTCTTTCTTTCTTTGCAAACCAGAATGCGAGTTAATAAAAAAAATGGCGTCTTATAAATCTTAAGTATTGGTTATACAAAGGTCTTACTTTCTATCAAACAAGAATACTAAATGATGTGCATAGTGCAACAACGTCCTATTTTCCTCCCTACTAAGATCAACAGGGAAGGAAAATTTTAACTAAAAACCTGGGAAAATCGTTGGAAAAATTATTTTACCATTTCGTATTTCCCTATATTGCATCAATAGTGCTAGCATTTATAATCTGATAATGGAATCTCTTATGTCCTAGTGACCGATCTGTGCAGTCCACTGCATGAATTGCTTGAGGAACTAGCCTTTCCTGTTAGGAGGTATAAGGATTATAATCCTTTAATATTGCATACCTAACCTATAATGTAGGTATACGTACCTGTTCTAATAGGTACTTCCAGAATTTTGCGCATGCCAGTTAAAGACCCGGAGTTAAATGACAGTTCGTCAATAATAAAGTAGTGTGTAAAAACGGCCTTTGCGGTCCTCGACTGTACATTTAGTCTTAGACTTAAAGAAGGACTTAATTTAATACCTACTGATTATTGAAAAAGAGCCAGTTCACTTATTTAAAAATATTAATAGGTACATAAGCTATACATTTCCGATATAAGCTAATCTCGCATTGTATAGGATTTCCGTATAGTGAGAGGTCAGCTTATTCTGGAAATGTATGGCTTGATGTGTAGCCGTGTGTACTTGCAAATTATTTTGCACTTACTCGTAGATACCAATTCCGAGTAAGTAGAACAGGGCCTCAAGTCTGCTATTACAATAGTGTCAGAATGGTGTCTTCATTGTGAGTATTTGACAGTGTTTGTATGGCAAATCTGTCAAAAACTCACAATGAAGAGACCATTCTGACACTATTGTAATAGCAGACTTGAGGCCCAGGTATGCGTAGCTTGCAATCAAGCAATTAAAATGTTCGTAATAGATATATGGAATTATCCCAAGTAACATTATATTAAATTACAGAACATTGTAAATTATTCCTATCAAACCTGCGCTGCGTAGTAATTGTGAAACACATAAGTCTAGATACGCCACGGGCGATTTTTTTTTTCACACTAGATTTTATACCCTAAAAATAAAAACAAAATAGTTCTATACTTATAGATTATAGGAAAATCTATAAGAAGTCTATGGTCTTAATATAACATGGGAAATTTCTAAATATTGTGCGTACAAACTTACTATTTCAGTTGGAATGTATGGGAAAACTTGTTTTTCAACTACAATGTTAAGTTTGTTCTTTGGATAAATTCATCCTAACTACAGAACCCTTAATTGTGCGTGGTCCGACACGCACTAAGCCGTTTTTTTTTTCTTGTATCCCTAAAAATTTTAACAACTACAAAGTGTGGCGGCATCTACAACGCCACATGCAAACTACTCATCAAAGACCTGACGTCACAAATCCTGCATCGCGCAATCAGAGTTTACCGCGCGACTAGCATATTTATACAACGTCCCAACATCAACCGTGGGGCAGTTGCCCACCAGACACAACACCCATCTGGTCGGAGGATCCTCCCTTTTCTATAGAGTATGAATGAACTTTACACCCTGTTCTTCATACCTCAATACCAGTATCATAATTATGCTGTGTTTTCCTACTACAGTACCTATTATAACAAGTATTAAAGACCGTTATAGAATTAATTTATTTTATACCTTAAACATTTTCCAGCTAGAAGGTTCGTCAATATTCCTTTTAAGGTGTAAGTAAAGTGGCACGTATTACCGAACTCTTTCACAAATGAGTTATTTGGGTCAGCAGACATTCATCATAATTGAGTTGTTTGTTGTCCTTGAATGAATCATACTTGCATCGAGACCGCATAAAGATGAGCTGAAGAAAAAAACTAAATTTCAAATGAGTCTGTCTTAGTTTAAGGCGATGATAACTGACTTTTAATGATTTTGTACTGAAGATCACGTGTAAAAGAGTAGTACTAATGATTTGGAAAAAAAAAATAAGAGCATTTTATTAATAACTTAATATATGAACATTCTAGATTATGTTTATATTACATACATAGTGAAGTTAATTTGTAAAGTTATGTTTAACGCGGATAAAAACTGAGAATCACGCAATATTATCAAGCGTATTTTTCTGAAACCTTCAACTTTTTAAAGATAATTTAATTACTTATAGATCTTTTAGTATACGTGTTTTATTAAAATACCTTTTGTTTTATGTATAATAAAATTAATAAATTAATAATGCGTCTTATTTGGGACAGCGCTCCTGGATGGGCGAGTCCTATTTACTGGCTGGACGTACGACGCGCTGCGTGAGCTCAGTACCGAAAACGCAAGCGAACCACTCAAGGTCACTGGCATATATCTAGGCCTTAAGAACATCGACATTCGAAAATATTTGGGACCAAAAACCAGATTGTGTAAAATGAAAGTTGCCAAACTTTTCATGTTTGGGAAAGCTTTGCAGACATTTGGGGATATACTAAATGTAAGTTGTCAAATTAATTCAATATCTGTGCCATTTGTAAAACTTATACAATGTGTAACTGAATGAATGCACATTATATGAAAGTAGTATGTTCAGTCATTTTTAAAATAAGTAATTTTTTATCCCGAAAATAATATTAGAACTACGTAAATTACAGCCACACTTCCACTGTACAGTCAAAACAAACCAGAATGGTTGAAGTACTATGTGGTACTTCTATACCCAAAGTCTCAAATTCAGATAATTTATGTAAACAAAGGGGATAACATAACAAAAAAATATCTTCGTAATGGTAATTCCCATAAAATTGCGAAAAAAGAGGTTCTATTTTCTTTTAAGTACTGATTTTAAGAAATAATAATTAAAAAATAATCATACCGTAATTATTTTCATAAATTTTCGGTTTTAAACAAAGTTATTAATAAAAGGAGATTTTCTGGTACAAAATCTATACTTACTAATATTATAAAGCTCATGAGTTTGTTTGTTTGTTTGTTTGAACGCGCTAATCTCAGGAACTACTGGTTGGAATTGAAAAATTGTTTTTGTGTTGGATAGTCCGTTTATTCAAAAATATTATAGGCTATATAACATTACGCTACAACCAATAGGAGCGGAGCATAAATGTAAAATGTTGCAAAAACGGGAAAAAATATTCCTTTTTGAGCTTCCGTTGCGTGCGCTGCGTAAACGGTTTAAGTTAAGCAAATATCATGTATGATGGAATTGTTCCTCTTTTAAAGTTCTAAAAAAAAGTCCGCGACAGCATATGTCTATCTTTTAAGATTGACTCACTATAACCTTTTTTTATTGTAATCAAGTTTGTTCGAAATTAATGCATTATTTGCGAAGGAGTTTTCATAAACATGGTATTAATCCTTATCCAAATAAATACGTTATTCATCACAATTATTAAATTTTGAACAAAGTTGCCCTTACATAATTTCATTTCAATGAATATCTTAGGAGATATAACTGTTTTATAATAACTCCGCAGCAAAATAATGATCAACTCTGCGAAGTAGTCTATTCCAAAGCTGAAGAGTTAGTTTTTAGAGTTCCGTACCCAAAGGGTAAAATGGGACCCTATCACTAAAACTCCGCTGTCCGTCTGTCTGTCTGTCTGTCCGTCTGTCACCAGGCTGTATCTCATGAACCGTGATAGTTAGACAGTTGCAATTTTCACAGATGATGTATTTCAGTTGCCGCTATAACAACAAATACAAAAAAAACAGAAAAAATAAATATTTAAGGGGGGCTCCCATACAACGGACATGATTTTTTTGCCGTTTTTATAGATAACTAGCTTTTGCCCGCGGCTCTGCCCGCGTGGATGTCGGTTATCGCGTAAAAAAGTAGCCTATGTCCTTCTCCATATCCCAGGCTATATCTCTGCCAAATTTTATGACGATCGGTTCAGCGGTTTAGGCGTGAAAACGTAACATACAGACAGACAGAGTTACTTTCACATTTATAATATTAGTATGGATGGTAAGGAAACCTGCGTGCGCGAGTCCGACTCGCACTTGGCAGGTTTTTTTGTTTTTGAACGCGCTAATCTTTGGAACTGAGAGTTGGATTTGACAAAATCTTTTTGCATTTTACAGCCCAATTCTTGAGGAAGAATTACATTCCTATTAACTAGGACACAATTTTTTTTTAATGAACTTTTAAGCGAAAACTAAGTAAAAGCACGGGCAGGCAATGTGATGCGACGAGGTGGGTCGGGGGAACAAGAAATTTCACGCAGACGAAGTCGCGGGCAGAAGCTAGTATTTTATAATACTGGTAACAGTGCAGGAGATCCAAACATTTTCAAATTTTTTACATCTTCAACAAAACTAATATTACAACTCTCATAAATAGATTCATATTGTAAGTAGCATATCGCCCACCTGATAATGCTCTTGGCCACCATCTTCAATGGAGCCATGAACAATAATGTCTTCCCGCAAGTGTGGAAAGAGGCCACAGTAATCGGTATTGCCAAACCCGGTAAACCCAAGAAGGAGCCCGCGAGCTACCGCCCCATTAGCCTGCTCACAGTCATGGGCAAACTCTACGAGAGGCTTATTTATAAGCGTCTCAGAGACTACGCCGAGACTAAGGGCCTTATTCCCCACGAACAGTTTGGATTCCGTACCAAACATTCGTCGACCCATCAGGTCTACCGTATTGTCGAGGACATAAGCGCCGGCTTTCAACGCGGCCTTATGACAGGAGCTATCTTCTTTGATATAGCGAAAGCGTTCGACAAAGTCTGGCACAACGGCTTGATTTACAAGCTGTACCAACTCGGTGTGCCCGAGCGTCTCGTGCTCATCTTACGAGACTTTTTGTCGAATCGCACCTTTCGCTATCGCATAGAGGGAGCCCTCTCCTCCTCCCATCCCATACGCGCAGGAGTCCCTCAGGGCTCTGTGATATCCCCCCTGGCTTTTACGCTTTACACCAGCGACATCCCGAAGTTTAAAAAGGCTCAGTTGGCTCTGTTCGCAGACGATACGGCCGTTTACTACAGAGGGAAGAGTCATAATGTCATCACCAACACTCTCCAGACTGCAGCCGACAAGCTCGGTGCGTGGTTTAGAAAGTGGCGGATCGAAGTCAATCCTGACAAAAGCCAAGCGGTTCTTTTCATAAAACCGAGAAAACTCCCCCCAAAGCCCAAACCTGTCACCATGTTCGGCAAGCCTATCCCTTGGGAGAAGCGAGCCAAATATCTAGGTGTCACTCTCGATCAACGCCTCTCCTTTTCTGAGCATGTAAGTAAGGTGCGTTCGCGCGCCGCCTTCGCTCTCTCTAGGCTTCACTCCCTTGTCCACGAAAATAGCAAATTGTCACTCAAGTGCAAATTGCGATTGTACACCGCGTGCATCCGCCCCATCATGACCTATGCGAGTCCGGTCTTTGCCCAAGCAAAATCACATGTCATCCATAAGATGCAAGCCATTCAAAATCGTTTCCTCCGTAAATGCACGGGAGCCCCCTGGTTCGTTCGGAACACAAACCTCCATGTAGAGCTTAGAATGCCTACAATAGCCCAATTTCTGAAACGCTCTTCCAAGCGATTCTTCGACTCTGCCGCCACCCACCGCAACACTCTCGTTGTGCAGGCCGCCAATTATACCCCCTCCCGCATTAGCGCGATCCGCCGTCCAAGGCACGCACTGACCGACCCAGACGACCCCACCACTCTCATTCAGGAGAGCCGTAGGGAAACTAGTACAGCTCGAAGAGTGCACACAACACGAACACGATCACAATTCCGACCTCGCTTTAGAGGTCCCGCGCGAAATCGACGACCCCGATTAATAAGCCCTCCCCGTCCCTTGACGACGCTTAACGATGTGCCAGCATGTGGTTTAGCTGAGCCTGTAATCCAAACTCCCCCGATTAATAATCAGAACCCTGATATTATCCAGCCACCGACGGTCCCTTGCCACCCTCCCTCCGACACTGCCCTAAGCCGAGGTTCGAGCCCCACCTGGGGTGCCCTTAGCGAGCAGTCGTCTAGCTTAAGTAGATTTTAGTATAAACCCCCTGGCTGGAGGCGTAAACTTCGTTAGGAGCTTGCGGCACCACAGGAAAGTCCGGTTAAGGAGCAGGAACCCCCAGTGGTTATACCTCCGAGATGCCATTACAAAAAAAAAAAAAAAAAAAAAAAAAAAAAAGTAGCATATCTAGCCATATTTTGGATGAAAGCGGCTGTAAACTGTTTCGATTGGAAATTGATTTTGGGACGCCTACGTCTAGCACTGGGCTTAAAAGGGCTGATTATGAATATCGTATACCGTGCCTCCGACACATTACAAAAAACATTGTTTGGCAACGGTATTTTGTTTGCATAGTTCTTATATTATATCACTTTAATTTTACCGATGATTATTTACAAAAACATTTAATGATAAAATGTTTTGCACCACTGTCCTGTCATTATGACAGTGACATTTCTTGACATTACTTTGTTTACATAAATTATCTGAATTAGAGACTTTGGGTATAGACCCTTATACGTGTGGAACTGTGTGCGTGCGTAGATTTATAACGTGACCACAATTTTCTTCCGCAATCATTATTACTAAATTAATAAATAAACAATTATACATAAAAGTAAAAATTCCGTGTTTATATTATGATTATAATAATATCTTAATTGATGTGTTTGGTGGTGTGTGTAATTCCAGGACATGTTGTACCTATACATATAGTGTATGTGTATAACAAAGGAATTCGTTTGATAACTAATTTAGGTTGTTTAAACACTGGTTTTAACTTGAGAGGCTCATATAATATTAATTGGAGGAGTTAAACGAAAAGGATCCAATCCACAACCAGGTCAAAAGTGAGTTGAGTGTACCAAATTGAGTCTAAATATCCGTTTGTTGCCCGTCGTACTACCAGTATTACTACTAGTACCACGGGTTAAAAAAAACCCGTAGCACTACCAAACGATCCAGTAGTATCACGGGAAGTTTTTTTCACCCGTGGTACTTACTACTGGTAGTCCGCATTTCATAGTTTACTCCACGAAAACCCTAAGGATATTGCGAAAACACGGATAATTAGACAATGGTAAAAACATTTATGCGAGCAACTTGGAAGTAGCGCTCGCCAGCCGCCACCGCGGCACCGCTCGCTAGGCTCGGTCGGCTCGCGCGCGGTTGGTCACAATTTTAACCTAACCTATTTATTTCACTCAGTTCAAAATGACGAATGATACAATGTGCCGCAGAAATGTTTTTACCATTGTCTAATTATCCACTCGCAGGCAAATTGTATGATTCGTCATTTTGAACTTTTGTGTAAACTATGAAATGTGGATTACCAGTAGTACCACGGGCAAAAAAAAACTTCCCGTGGTACTACTGGATCGCTTAGTAGTACTACGGGTTTTTTTTTTACCCGTGGTACTATTGGTAGTAATACTGGTAGTACCACGGGCAACATACTTAAATATCGATACTATCGGCGAGTAAAATAGACCCAAGCAAAAAACAAAAGTTTATCATTTTGATCAACCTCAGAATCAGCCCACATGCATGGAAATATAAAATACTAGCTTTTGCCCGCGGCTCCGCCCGCGTGGACGTCGGTTATTGCGTAAAAAAGTAACCTGTGTCCTTCTCCATATCCCAGGCTATATCTCTGCCAAATTTCATGACGATCGGTTCAGCGGTTTAGGCGTGAAAACGTAACATACAGACAGACAGACAGACAGACAGAGTTACTTTCACATTTATAATATTAAAGTATGGAAGTATGGATGGTACGGAACTCTTCGTGCGCGAGTCCGACTCGCACTTGGCCGGTTTTGTTTATTTTTATTATTTTTAGCTAAAACACAAAATATAAATTACTAGCTTTTGCTCGCGGCTCCGCCCGCGTAGATGTCGGCTATCGCGTAAAAAAGTAGCCTATGTCCGTCTCCATTTCCCAGGCTACATCTCTGCCAAATTTCATGACGATCGGTTCAGCGGTTTAGGCGTGAAAACGTAATATACAGACAGACAGACAGAGTTACTTTCACATTTATAATATTAGTATTAGTATGGAAGTATGGATGTTCTATCTTTTAAACTTCAAACATCAATATCTCTAAAAGGACTTTGTGTGGATTGGATCCTTTTCGTTTAACTGCGTCCAGGGGGCCAAGTCTACCAATGTACAAACGTTGCAATGGTCTCTTCATTGTGAGTTTTTGACAGATTTGCCATACAAACACTGTCAAATACTCACAATGGCGAGACCATTCTGACACTATTGTAATAGCAGACTTGAGGCCCAGTTATGAGCACTTATGGACTATGAACTTATGTATACTTATATGTGTTTATAGATCGTGTTGAGTGCTGACTAACAATACGAGGAAAAAGTATTACCATCACTTGAAACTTTAAGTTTACTTTTTGCAGAAATATCCTCATGGCAATGCATACAATAATAACGCTATTATAGGCTTCCATGCACGGTGCGCGTGAGTCATAATATATAATTCATTCGAACAACAAAAACCGGCCAAGTGCGTGTCGAACCACGCACAATGAAGGGTTCCGTACTTGGAAAGAATTTATCCTAAGAACAAACTTAACATTGTAGTTGGTAAACATAATCTCCCATACATTCCAACTGCAAATGTAAGTTTGTACGCACAATGTCGAGAGATTTACCATGTTATTTTAAGACCATAAACTTCTTATAGATTTTCCTGTAATCTATAAGTATAGAACTATTTTCTGTATTTTTTTCAAAATTTTAGTTTCAGTAAGTTTCGGAGATAAGGGGGGGGGAATGGTCTATTTTCGTCTATTTTCACTTATAACTTTAAAACGATTTATTTTAAAATTATAAAAAAAAAATTAAGACCCTCATAGTAAGTCCTTTCATTTGATATGTTACACGGTACAATTTGCAAAACTTTTTTTAAAAAATTTCTTGTATGCCCCCCAATATTCTAAATACATTTATTTACGGTTCACGTCCGTGTTTGGGTCACTCAAATTGATATGTGTACCAAATTTCAACTTAATCGGTCCATTACATTCGGAGCAAATTGGCTGTGACAGAGGGACAGACAGACAGACATACGAGTGATACTATAAGGGTTCCGTTTTTCCTTTTGAGGTACGGAACCCTAAAAACTACGCAAAACCCCAATTGGAGCGCTCAACTACAAACGGATTGCGTATCACAATCACACCGTAGCGTATTCAAAATAATTATAACAGTATTTGATAATTGACTTAGCTACCAGGTTCTCTGTATTTGATGCGTATTGGTTCACGACTTGGAAAATGATTGGTTTATTTGAAATCATTAACAGTAAATAATTATTTCCGCGTTGGAATTGTAATTAGTGCATAATACATTCTGATATTAATTTTAATATGAAATGAATAACTGTAGAATGCCTCAACTTGAAGGTAATGAAAGCCAATAGCATAATCAGCCCATAATGTTCTCACTGCTGGGACACATGCCTCCTCTCGGTGAGAGGCAGTGGGCCGTAATCCACCATGCGGGCCCAGAGCGGGTTGGTAGATGTCACATGTCTTCGAATTTTTGGTTCCAGGACATTCCGTTTCCTCACGTTGTTTTCCTTCACCATTTTGAGAGTAGTGGTGATGAAATAATTTACACAAATTTTTAACTATCCACCCTCACCTTCGGCTCGGGTAGATAGATATATCGTCTCGGGGTAGATTGGCTTATTTTATGCACTAGCTGTACAACCTACTATTATTGAGTTTTCATGTTTATTTTTATAAGTATTTATTATACGGTGTGACAAACGGCCTTCAGAGACGACGCAAGACATCGGCGGCTTTTGGATATGAACGAATGTCTTAAACATTTCGTGTTTATTTATAAATATGAAGTTATGCATTGAATCATGTGAATTTATTTATATAGTGACACCAATCAACAGTATTTAAACAATTATAAAGTTGGCTTAACGGAGCACTTAGGATATTTATTTATTTAATACTTTAAGCATAGAAATGTAGAGGCGGATTTAATACTCGTACCATAGGCATTTTCTACCAGTCAACCTTTACTTGGTACAGAGACAAACAGTGGTAGGTGCTGTTATGTACACGTCAATAAAAGGCAGAGATCTGGTAACGACTGGTTTATTAAAAACTAGGATCAACCCTCATACATTAATTATCGAAGTACCGACATAACAGGTGCAATAGCGAGAATTGAGGAATAAATATTTATTTTAACATAAAGAGAGAGATACATAATTATACCTATTAAAACTACAAATATAATATACATCTTACTAAATAATTATAAATTTATGCACACATTATACACATAAGTAAATATACTAAAACAAATAAGACAATCATTGGGAAAACATTGCCGTTGTGATGATACTGCCAGCTGCTTGCGAATGTGCTCGCTAGAATTTTATTAAATGCAATAAGACAATCATTGGGAAAACATTGCCGTTGTGATGATACTGCCAGCTGCTTGCGAATGTGCTCGCTAGAATTTTATTAAATTCAATAAGACAATCATTGGGAAAACATTGCCGTTGTGATGATACTGCCAGCTGCTTGCGAATGTGCTCGCTAGAATTTTATTAAATTCAATAAGACAATCATTGGGAAAACATTGCCGTTGTGATGATACTGCCAGCTTCTTGCGAATGTGCTCGCTAGAATTTTATTAAATTCAATAAGACAATCATTGGGAAAACATTGCCGTTGTGATGATACTGCCAGCTTCTTGCGAATGTGCTCGCTAGAATTTTATTAAATTCAATAAGACAATCATTGGGAAAACATTGCCGTTGTGATGATACTGCCAGCTTCTTGCGAATGTGCTCGCTAGAATTTTATTAAATTCAATAAGACAATCATTGGGAAAACATTGCCGTTGTGATGATACTGCCAGCTTCTTGCGAATGTACTCGCTAGAATTTTATTAAATTCCTAGATCGGAATGTATTTTCAAACTGACTCATCGACATCGTGTACAATTAAATTGTAATGTAATTGTAATGTAAAATGTAATGTACAATTAAATTAAACTGAAAACGTACGTATTAACATTTCACAACCGTCAATCTAATAATAAATTTGTAATTTTATTTTCCTTGACGTAAATATACCTGCCTATCTTCCTGTAAAATTATGAGTATATAAATTTTAATATCAAAATAATATGTGATTACGTGATAATTTTATGTAGGTAGCTACTTCTGTATTTATAAAATAAAGGTACCGTACTTATGTCACACTCTTCAGTTTAATTTATTCGTACTAAAATTATGAAAAAATCACTATCACTATCACTACATATTATAAAACAAAGTCCTCCGCCGCGTCTGTCTGTCTGTTCGCGATAAACTCAAAAACTACTGCACCGATTCTCATGCTGTTTTCAGCAGTGGATAGCTTGGTTCTCGAGGAAGGTTTTAGTATATAATTTGTAATGTTTTTGTATGCATTTTTGTTTGAATTAACGAAATTTGTTGGAGGTGTCGGAAAAAAATAAGCCGTCTGGGAGCTTTCAACGAAAACGCTGTCTAAACCCTTTGAGATATAACAAAATAATGTATGGTGGAATTATGTATCTTATAAAGGTCTTCACAAAACTCCGCCATGGCATATGTCTATCTCTTAAAGATAATATACTATATCCATTTTATTGTCTTTTTGTAGGTATTTGTTTGCCGAATTTTACACTTGGAAATACGATTACAATAACAATACGCTATAATATCAGTAACTATTAGCTAAATTATGTTCGCAGATAAATAAGCTAGCTACTTATGTGTATTTCAAACAGTTTACAAGAATATTTATCATACAAAAATTACTAAACACGGCGGCCATATGATCAAAATTTGTGCATTCCAAAACTTTCGTTATTTTTTCACTGACATATTTATCACTTTTCGATAAACTAACACTCAATACGAAATCTACACTACTTTCTCAGTAATTCTGTATAAGATTCTTCTAAGATTAAACCGTTTTCTCATTGAATCCATTACTTTTTACGCAAGTATAACCTTGATGAATGTTTACATTAAGCACCGCGCCACACCGCCACACGACCAGAGTACAGACGTATTTTGTTTTCTTTTTTTTTCGTTCGTTTAGTGGTGTTCCCGCTATAATGTCAACCGGTCAAGTATTAGTCGATTAATCGAATTCTACAGCCAGATCGTGTTGCAAGTACAAAATAAATGTCAAATATTTCGTCCAATTGCGAACGTGACCCTGAGAAAAGTTATGCACCAATGGTGTTCATTAGATATTTCGAGCGTTTTATCAGCGAAAATGGTGTATCATGCGACATTTCGGAGGATTTCGTTTTGTTTTCACATTGTTGGTACTTACGTGAATTATTTTAAAATTATTATTTGTGTCGCACTTTTATTTCGTGTTGTAATTTGGTACAATTGATTGCTTTAAGAATTTGGGTGAAATTTCGTATTTTGATTTTGTGTTTGTTATCTTTAGGTAAAGACTCATTCACGTTCAGAACATAAGTACTTTTATTATATTAAATCATTTGTTTTGGTTTCTATTCACATAGTGAATCACATTAAAATTAATATTAAGTTTGAATTTTGATATATAGCCTGGGATATGGAGAAGGACATAGGGTACTTTTTTATGCGATAACCGACATCCACGCGGGCGAAGCCGCGGGCAAAAGCTAGTAATTAATAAAAACAAGACCTCGACATTATGTGCGTTTATAATTTTAATGGATTTCAAGGACATTATAAAGCAAGTATTTATTTATTTAAAGCACAAACACATTTATGTATTAATTCAATTCAATAAAACGCTACTCAAACTTGTTACGAAAATATAGTTTATTACAGCTTCCCACCATTTAATTTTCTGGGTTAACGATTGTTTCTTATTATAATAATTGTGTATTACTATTACGTCACGGCACAATGCTTAATTTAATGCTCGATTATGGACATTTTTACGTCACAATTGTTATGAGAATTACTACCGGGTGGGCGATAGATAAATAGATAACAAATAACAATTCAATGCCTGCTTTAGTTTGCTAATGCTTGCTTTAGAAATTTTAACAATAACAGTGAATGGATGAATGAAATGCACCGACTGGCGTGGCTTGCCCAGCGTGCCTTGACGAAACTCGATTAGGTACTCGAATGAACCCAAGTTTCAAACTACCCCGTGGAGCCTCTGTTGGAATATAGCAAAAACAAATCGACCCTACTTCAACACTATTAGTTTTTGTGTTTCTAACTCATAAATATTATTCATTATAATCAACTATCAAGCCCTCACTTGCCACTTGACTGAAATGATGAAAGGCTCGCACAGACTCGCGCGATATCGCGGGCGCGACAGGCACCGACACAGAAATTGTGCTACTAGAGTCGCGTGGCGCCCGCGATATCGCACTAGTCTGTACGAGCCTTAAATGCTTACTTTCTCATAGCGACTGAGACTAACGGCCTTTCCTTTAATGCCCCTGTAGTCCTAACAGCCTCAAGTTTCATGGGGCTACAGAGACCATTGCATATCAAGGAGTAGACCGGGGGAAGCGATAATGGTAGGGAAAAGGTACCCTTAGAATATGGAACGATTTATTAGAGCCGTACCGGATATGCATCCTAAAGAAATTCTAACAACAGCAGTGTAAAAACTATATTTTAGGAGTTGAAAGTACTCATAATTCACTATGACATGACACCGTAAAAAAATCTGCTGTTCAATGATGAATGACATAATTAATTATCAACATGTTAATTCTAATGCTCCGTACACATAGCTGAAACAAGCTCCTCGCGCGTTTTAAAAATCGCGCCTGTATTATGACTAGAGATCGGATAATCGGATGCATATTTACCTAAAGTTAATTATTAGCTATGAAAGTATGGAAGTAGCTTCTAATTTTTTTTTTTTTTTATAAGAAAATATTCCGTGATGCCAGGAATACCGGCAATGCATAACTAGTCGGGTGTATAGTATGGAAGCGACTTCTAAAATAATAATGATTTAAAAAAAAAATACCCGTGATTCTTGGATTGCATAACTATTCAGATGCATATTTAAAATTATTTTAACCCCCTATGCAAATATATGTATGTAGAGTGTAAGAGTAGGGGTGGTGTGTGTTAGTTAAAATAAAAATAAAACACCGGAACCGCGGGATTTATTCGATACAAAAGCGCTTTCCATAATAGCAAACATCTCAACTTTAGGTGAATATGCATCCGAATATCCGATCTCTAATTATGACACTACATTCTCAATTTCTCAGCATTTATTTTGAGCAGTTTGCTCTTGTTACAGCCAGCAAGTCAATCATTAACGTTGTATACGTAGATTTCACGAACATAATAAAATAAGTACCTGTTATACGTAATTAACTTCATGCGAATCGCATGTAACACGGCATAGCCCGTCACGATTACATTAAAGCATAGGTAACAACGAGCTCAAATACAAACAGTGATATATTTTACATAAACTCATTAACAATATTGATTTTAAACTCAGTAGGAAGAACTAAACCCATTCAAAATAATAAACATTTGAGTACATAATAATGATTTGTACTTCGTTATCAGCAGTGCCGGATTAAGCAAGCGCGGGGCCCGTAGCAAATTCTATCGAGGGGCCCTTGATCTGCTATAGGTTCTCAAGCAGGGCTTTAAATACCGGTAAATTTTCATAACGTTACCTTGTAGTGACAGTGTTAACGTTATTATTAAAATAACGGTAATCGTTTTTTTTATTTTTATTCTACTATGAGTTTGCTCTTGACTTTAGTCTAGGATTTAACGTTATTTATGCGACTATTAATTTTATCGCTATTTTAAACGGGTGAGATGTAAGTAGTGGGGCCTGAGGCGTGCGGTGCGGCGAGAGCCCGTACTCGCGCCTCTCTGATGCCGCGGCCGTGCCGATCAAAACGTTGCCTGAATCTGCCTGATTCTTACCCACAGTACGGCAACGTAGCTAAATTAACGTTAGTTATCGTATTTTTGTTAATGTTAATTAACGTTATATTACGGGTAATGTTATCAAGTAACGTTAAATTTTTGTAACGTTAGTAGGTATAACATTGAAATTTAACGTTAAGTAACGCTTATTATTTTGTTATTTAAAAAAACAAAACAAGATAATGACAAAATAAAGACACTGTAAAAATGTCAGCCCTTAATATTGTTATTTAGAAGTCACAAATCGAAATTTCCCATGTTCCATTTAAATAAAATGAGAAAAAATATGTATTTTTCGCCAACGAAAAAATCGGTTACCGATTGTCTGACGTGGATTGTCTTAGTCGGAAAGGGTGTTACGTTTTGTGACATCAAATAATTCAATATTCCGCGTCCACTAAAGAAATTACGTTTAGGCGGAGGTGGCCAGGTTTGAAAGAAAGAAAGAAAGAAAGAAAAATGCGTTTATTGGCATTACAGCAAAAAATACACCTTAAAACTATAAAAAAAACAGAAAACAATGATTATAATGCCAAAAGTGCCTCAGCTCAGCATAATGTCAAATGACACACAAGGTGTACCACCTGACGCTGATTTTCAGCTGCAACCCACGAGTGCCATACGCTAGAATAATAAAAACATAGGTAATGTGTCCGTTTTAATACATAAATTAAGATAAATTAAAGGTGATATAAAATACTCATACGAAATAAAATAAATTGTTACGTCATACATGTTTGTATATGTGTTGTGCTGTGATCAATGGAAAATTACCAAAATGAATACCCAATATTTGTGTATCTATTACCTACAGTAAAATAATAAATCTATTAATAGAAACTACCCAAGGCAAATCACGTGACTGTGTTGTTCTTCTGAACTACAAAACGGAATTTGATGCGGTTTTCTTTAACATTTTGAGTAACCAAAAATAATTGACAAATAAAAAAATAAAATTGATAAAATTATTAAAATTGATAAAAATTAAAAATGTAAAAAATTATTTTAAAAAATTGGATACGCGGGGCCCGTAGCAATTGCTACTCTTACTACGTGGTTAATCCAGCACTGGTTATCAGTTGTACCTACCGAAATAGTAGCGGATAGGTATATAATATTATGACATACGTGAAATGCAAAAATACCCAAGGTCGATTATGTTTTCGATAACATAAGTAATGTATGGAACCCCGCAGTGAAGTCAGATAATCAGCAAAGTTATGGGAGCACCTATGAATTGATAAATTCGGGCTTTTCTATGATAATTTTTATTTTTTTTAATTATATGTGTATTATTGTATGTAGTGTTGAAGTATAGCAAAACCAAATAGCATTCTAACACATAAATATTATTTTTATAGTACGAACCCACCTTACCACTTGACTGAAATCCTGACTTTCTCACAGTGACTATATTATTTTATCCTTGCGTTGGTTCACACGTCTCACGTTAAATATTATTAGTAAAACACTCCTTCCAATACATAAAGAAATGTATTACTGAAATCCTTAGAACGGCCTTTGTTTTGGTGTCCCCTTAAAGGGACACAAATAGGCGCGACACAAAAAGGAACCGTGTGTCGCGCGGCGAACGATCCTATTGTGTTGCGTCGCGTGTTGCGCCTTGTTTGTAGGAGCCTTATGCGGGTTGCAGAGCAAGAGCTAAGTTCGTTTAGCAAAGCTCGCAAAGCTGACGTAATTTCTCATACTTTTGTCACTTGTGTGCAAACCGCAAACTATGAACTCAAGTATGAGAAATTACTTCAGCTATGCTAAACTAACTTAGCTTAGCTTTTGGTCTGCGACCCGCATTAAACCCTAACATGTATGTATACTCCATTTGAAATAACATTAAAGTAAGCCTTTTTTACAGTCCGTTCAACCGATTTTGACTTCTATTGCGTTGGTGGCATGACAAATGGCAGCTGCAGTAAACAGTTGGTATTGTAACCACTTTTTTGCTTTTAATGCCATCCTTATGCCAACGAAACAGAAGTCAAAATCGGTTGAACGGACTGTAAAAACGTTTTTTTTTTTTAAATGTCTAATGTTATTTCATAGGTCAGTACAAATACCACAAACCACTAAAATAATAGACAAGTTCCGAGAAGGTACTAAGGAACTGATAATAAAGCGATTGAATTATCTATTGTTCCATATGATAGTGGGAACTCCTTGTAGAATATTATATCAATTTATAACCCAATATCTATAAGGATTACTGTACTGACCTGTGTATAATTTCCTGCTAAAGCCAGTCAATTTTATGCTCATGCCAGTTAGAGTGAATTTGCAGTGCACACCTTTGGGCTGCAAGTTCGATACAATCATTTTATGCACTGATATAATCAAACTATACTCAAAGTCTCAAATTCAGATAATTTATGTAAACAACGGGGATAACACAACAAAAAAATATCTTCGTAATGGTAATTCACATAAAATAGCAAAAAAAAGAGGTTCTATTTTCTTTTAAGTACTGATTTTAAGAAATAATAATTAAAAAATAATCATACCGTAATTATTTTTATAAATTTTCGGTTTTTAAACAAAGTTATTAATAAAAGGAGATTTTCTGGTATAAAATATTTTATGATACTGGTAACAATGCAGGAGATCCAAACATTTTCACATTTTTTAATCTTCAACAACACTAATATTACAACTCTCATAAATAGATTCATATTGTAAGTAGCTTATCTAGCCACATTTTGGATGATAACGGCTGTAAACTATTTCGATTGGAAATCGATTTTGGGACGCCTACGTCTAGCAGTGGACTTAAAAGGGCTGATTATGACGATCATAGGCCGTCTCCGACACACTACAAAAAACATTGTTTGGCAACGGTATTTTGTTTGCATATTCTTATAATTAATTCACTTTAATTTTATCGATGATTATTTACAAAAACATTTAATGATAAAATGTTTTGCACCACCGTCCTGTCATTTTGACAGTGACATTTCCTGACATTACTTTGTTTACATAAATTATCTGAATTAGAGACTTCGGGTATAAATGCTTTCACTAGCCTCCTGTTGATCGCTAGCAGAGGCTTCCTGTTGATCGCTAGCTAGTTAGAGGTAAATCCACAATTTGTTAGTAGTGTTTAAGTCTTGTGATAGGATAGGGGCAGAGCTAATTGCTGTTAACCACCAATCCATACTCCGGGCCACAACCGAAAATTTGGTGAAAAAAACTGCGATCGATCGACGTCGACAGTCGAAAAATATGACGTCAGATGTCCCCAAAACCCCTAACCCTATTATAATATATATTATCATTATTATTGCCCGATCACTAGAATAGTGATAGTGAGGCATTTGAATCGTAGTCAAGGTGTTGATCTACAATTATACAATAATGAACAAACCTGTGCATGTCTAAGCTGGTTGACGAGCGTGGAGCACCTCTCCGGGTCTTTCCGACCGTCAAACGAGTCCAACTCGGCCGCGACCATGTTTAGTGCGTCGTCGGCGAAGAAGAACTGCGCTAGAAGCGATCGGTCGTCCCTCTGTAACAAGAGAAAACAATTTTATTAAGATTTTTCAATCAACACATCATTGAGGAACAATAAAGAGCTAGAGCAGACAGCCCAGGGGCCCTATTATGAACTCTTATTTCCAGGCAGTTTACAGCGTAAACAGAACTGCCTTGCAATTTCGTATTATGAACTCGTTAAACAAGCCAGTCAGCGGTCACGTGACACCCTGGCCGACTTCTGCCCGAATATTGCCTGGCAATACCGTATTACGAACGTTCGTTTGACATTTCTTTTCATATAACAACTTGTCAAAAAGTAACCTCACAATCCATACAGTTTACGCTACTTCAGAGGAGCTTTTATTGAATTGTTTTGGGTTTATTTGCCGAAGTTACTCGAGTAATAAATAAATAACAAAAGAAAATATTATGTGCGACGAATATGAACTGTTTGAGTTCTTGGAAAGTGACTTTTCTGATCAAAATAACGAATCTAGGAACAAAAGGAAACGACTTCGTGATCAAATTAAAGGCTCCCACAATCAGTCGCGACACGCGACGCGAAACAAAGGCACCGCTCGTCGCGCGACACGCGGTTCCTTTGTGTCGCGTCGCGTGTCGCGCCTGTACTTAAGAGCCTTAATGCGTTTGACATGGATGATGTGCAATTCATTGAACAATATCAACTTAATCAAGTGAGGAGTTGGTGACGAGTTCGTGATCAAATTAAAGGCTCCTAAAGCAGGCGTGACACGCGACGCGACACAAAGCCACCGCTTGTCGCGCGACACGCGGTTCTTTTGTGTCGCGTCGCGTGTTGCGCCTGTATGTAAGAGCCTTAATGCGTTCGACATGGATGATGTGCAATTCATTGAACGATATCAACTTAATCAAGTGAGGAGTTGAGACATGTCAGGGACTGTCATACAAAATTCACGGATTTATCGGATATAACTTTAAAATATCATATCTAAGAACTTTTTTACACTGAATAGGAAAATACTCAATAACGAGCTTACGCCATATTATTGTTTATACCCCGAAAATTCTTACGAATGGAAGTATTAAACAAACAATAAGATAGTGTTCATAGTAGTTTGTGAAACAATGAAACAATACTCTTCCATGTGGTCGAATTCCCCGCTGACCTTCAAGTGGAGTTCGTTCGGAAACTTAATCTCGCGTTACAATTTACAAACTTAGAAAATTATAATATGAATGAATTATATAGGTAGCATAATATACAGTGCGTTCATATTTTCACCTATTTTTATACTAAAGTAACTAGATTAATATAAATTGCTTATTTTTATCACAAAATATGTGATTAAATAAAACCGTAACTTACCGATAAATATTTAATTGTGTTTCTGAACGTTACGGCAGAGAATTACAAGCCAGCCATAGACAAACTACCCAGCGTGAAGTCGTTTAGAATTAGGAATGTCGTAATACGAAATTTAACCAGCCAGTGAAATGAATTGCCTGGAACTTGCCTGGTTTTTTTAAAGTTCGTAATAGGCCCCCAGATATTTGATTTGGAGTCAATCAAAAAACGCGCGTCCACACGTCTGAACGCAGCCACATGGCTAACATGTCAGCTTAAGTAGGCTCCAATTTATGAGACAGTAGGAAACCGATACAAACATGTAGATTTATTTTTCTATTAGCAGGGGAATACAATGTGAAGCGTGTTATGTAATTGAAAACGTGTTGACGACTTTACTTAATTACGCTTTACTTCAAGTATTTGAAACTGTGTCCACACCTGTACCGAGCCACCCTGCTTATTATTATTATTATTATTTTTTAATGTTCTTTGGACGATAAACTAAGCAAACCAGAATAAAAATAGTACCTAAGTGTAACCTCAGCCAGTTCACAGTTTCGTCACTTAAAAAAACAAAACTATACAGCACTGCCCACAAATAAAAATGAAAAACCGACCAAGTGCGTGTTGGACCACGCACAATGAAGGGTTCCGTATTGAGATGAATTTATACCAAGAACAAACTTAACATTGTAGATGAAAAACATGTTCTCAACTGTTCATGTGTCAATGTTTTTCAACTGCAAATGTAAGTTGGTCGACTATTACTCGGTAAAGGCTCCTACAGACTCGCACGATATCGCGGGCGCGACAGGCACCGACAAAGAAATTGTGCTACTAGTGTCGCGTCGCGCCCGCGATATCGCAATAGTCTGTACGTGCCTTTACTTGTAAAGTCTACTTAGCTGTGATAGTTATGCTTTTAACTTCGTTATATTCCAAATACAACCTTTTAGCTGACAGGGAGGGGCACACTTGACTCTAACAAAAATTAGCACTTTAAAACTTAGGTAATATTACGCAAACGAGTCCCAGAATCGAAAAATGGTTTTCACAAACCCGCAATATATTTAAACGGCCTATACAACGATACCACAAACCATGGGATAAACAAGACAAAAAAAACCAACTCACTGTACGTGTACAGGACGTATAATAAAAGAAATTATATTTCAAGATTTTATTTTACCACTTTGTTGGCGTGATTAATATGTATACCCATACTGACCCATACCAAATTACAGCTGTCTACTATAAGTCTCTGAGCTAAGCCGCGACAGTGACAGACAGACGGACACGGCGAAACTATAGGGTTTCCTTGTTTACTACGGAACCCTAAAAAGAGAATATCAAGCTAAAACTCTATCGAATCTTTTATTGTTTTGCAAATTAATTAATTCTTTCATTGATGTCAGGCAATTCTGAAACACCCATTCCACCGGGGAGGTACAATTCAAAGTGACGACTCTGCGATGCGATCTTAGTGTGCGTCCACACTGAACGCGCGGTGACTGGGGCCTGTGGCGGGCGCGGCTGCGGAGGCGTGCGGTGGCCACACCCACAGTGACGCGCGAGCTGTTGTAGCGGTTCGACGTATTTCAGGGGTTGCAAACTATGGACGAGGATTTGGTATTTTTATTAGATAGTCCGATCAGGAAATTGTTCTTTGTTTTCGCTCCATAATTTTCTTATTATTATGCGGTTACTGTGGTGAGGATGTTTACTTTGCCATATAGCTGGTTTCACACTCACTCAATCACACTTATAAACACTTCAGTATTTATCGCCAATTTACAAAAATAAAATAACTTACGCTTGTACGCCGAGCGATAAGACCGAACTGGTTTAATACCGCCGCCAACCGCGCATTAGGTCGCTTACGAACTAGGCCCGTAGTGCGGCCATAACGCGCGGATAGGAACGTTTGAAAACTACGCGCGCTGTCTCGCTCGAGCCTGTCACTACACTATGGACGTAAGCGGCGGTTTCATGTTTGATATTTCGCGCCCGTCGTCGCAACCGCGCTAGGCCGGCAGTGTGGACGCACACTTAGTTTTAAAGACAGGTCGGAAGATTTGTTAACAATGGACACATAATCCATGGTTCGCATCACGTCATTAAAGCACTATTCATGTAAATAAGCATTATAACTAAGTTCAGTGTAGTGACAACAATATGTAGTAATAAATGAATGGGTTGACAGCTAAATTACGGTCTTAGGAGCCAGGTGTTTACGTTGGCCAGTCATTGTGTTAAAACTTAAAAGTCATAGTACGTTAATAGCTTCAAAGTGTACATAAAATTCAGGTGTCGGAACATTTTCGACTCCTAGGGCCTTACAAATAAACACGGAATAAAGTTAGGAATAACTTCGGTAAATGTATAACCATACATTTTTTTACGTTTATACCTAGCAAAACTTTTATTCCGTGTTCATTTGTATTAGGGCTACAGTTTATGTAAGTAAGTAAAACCATTAGTAAAGGCTCGTACTGACTCGCGCGATATCGCGGGCGCGACAGGCAGCTACAAGAAATTGTGCTACTAGTGTCGCGTCGCGCCCGCGATATCGCAGTAGTTTGTAACAGCCTTAAGTCATTGCAATTGTTATAAAGTCGATCGTAAGCCGCGTCGCACCTGTGTGTTTTAGCCTTAGAGAAGAAGAAGGATACCGGGAATAACGAGTATCTGTTGGAATATAGCAAAAACAAATCGACCCTACTTCAACACTATTAGTTTTTGTGTTAGACTCATAAATATTATTTCTTATAACCAAGCCCTCAGTTGCCACTTGACTGAAATGATGAAACGCTTACATTCTCATAGCGACCGTACTCTCCTCTGCTAGCCCTGCGTGAGACGAGACGTCCCGCGTTATATTATTAATTCACACCTTCTAATATATAAAGAAAAGGATAATAAATATATATATTAAAATCCTTAGAACGGCCTTTCTCTTGATACCCCCAATAACCCTAACAGGTTATGGGCCCAGAGCGCTAAGTCACAGTGCGAATAAATAATACAGTGAAATTAAATGGACACTAAATAATATAAACTTTCTGTGCAGTTAACCAATATAAATAAAAATAGATTTTAGTACGAGTGCTTGCAAAAATGGATTTAAAATCTAAAAGGAACATTAGACAATTTGATGGAGAAAAGTATAGTGTGTGGAAATTCCGAATTCGTAATCTATTTAGTGAACTTGAAGTACTGAACGTGATCGACGATGAAGTTCCGACCGAAAGAAGTGCTGAGTGGCTTAAGAAAAATTCATCTGCCAAGAACACGATAATCGAGTTTTTATCAGACTCATTACTTGGTCTGATTACTGAACAAGATACCGCAAAAGAAATTTTCACGAAGCTTGACTCTATCTTTGAAAGGAAAAGTGTAGCGATGCAGCTGTCCCTTAGAAAAAGATTGCTAAACTTGAAATTGGATAGTGATACCAAATTAAATAAACATTTCCAAATATTTGATGAGATTGTCACTGAACTTATGGCTGCAGGTACAAAATTAGAGGAATCTGATAAAGTGACCCACCTTTTCATGACTCTACCGAACAGCTACAGCAGTATTGTCACCGCAATCGAGACATTGAGTGAAGACAATATAACATTGGCTTTTGTGAAAACAAGATTATTAGATCATGAAATCAAACTAACAAGCGAAGGACATGATCTAAGTCTAAAAGTACTTCAGGCTGAAACTTTGAAACCACAAGTTACTCCTTCAAATGTTTCAAGAAATCATTGTCACCAAAAAAACGAAAGCCGAGAAAACCATTCAGGAACAATTTTAAATCCAAGAAATTATGTTATCACTGTCACAAAGTGGGACATTTCAAAAAGGATTGTTTTTCTTACAAAAGAGCTATTGAAAACAAAAGAACCAATAATAAAACGGTTATGGTGAGTTTGAAACCAGATAATGAAAACACTTCTGGATTTGCCTTTATGACGGGCAGTGATACAAATGACAGTAATGATGGGCAAAATAATATTACTTTTATTTTGGATTCTGGAGCATCGGATCATTTGATAAATCGAGAAGATTTAGCACTAAACTTCTCTAAGCTAGAAAAGCCAATAAATATTTCTATAGCGAAGAATGGCACATTCATACAAGCGACAAAGAAAGGGAATCTTCCAGTTACCAGTGAGATGGGCGTACCAGGAATACTTGAAAATGTACTTTTCTGTACCGATATCCCCTACAACCTACTTTCGGTACAGAAAATGCAGCAAGCTGGTATGACTGTTGTTTTTGATAGAAACGGCAGTGTAAGTACTTGTGTACAGTGATGGTAAGCTGGTAATAAAGGGTGAGTCTTTGAACAATCTAATCGGCGTTAACTTTCTGCTTTTTAAACATGCTTTAAATAGCGAATGTTCATTAAATAGAGTCGTAAATAATAATTATGAATTATGGCATTAAAGATTGGGCAATATTGGCAAATCAAAATTTATGGAAATAAAAAGAAATAAATAATTTTCTGATATTAATAAAATTGATAATATTATGCCAAACGATAAGTTGTGTGAAGCTTGTATTTATGGAAAACAAGCTTGTTTGTCATTTAATAAATCGAAAGCAAAATATTCAAAACGACCTCTATTTAAAGTGCACACATATGTTTGCGGACCTATTACACCCTCGTCTATTGATGGTAAAAAGTATATTGTGATTTTTTTTTTTGTGGACGAATACACTCATTATTGTGTGACCTACTTGTTAGCTCGGAAAACAGATGTTTTCGTTACGTTTCGAGATTATGTCGCAAAAAAAAAAGGTGAAGCTCGTTTTTGTCTGAGAATTGTTAACTTATATTGTGATAATGGAGGGGATTTATATCCAATGAAATGTAAGAGTTCTGGGCGCATAAAGGTATTAGCTATCACATATCAGTGCTACATACTCCGGCTTTAAATGGTATTGCCGAACGTATGATAAGAACAATAACAGAACGGGGTCGTACAATGATACAAGGGTCTAAATAAGATCAATCGTTCTGGGGTGAGGCTGTGTTAACTGCTACTTATTTAATAAATATCAGTCTCACGAAAGCACTGAGGTTGGATAACACACCTTATGGGTTATGGCATAATACTAAGCCACAACTAAATTATTTAAAAGTTTTTGGTTCTACGGTTTATTTTGTTGATAAAGGTAATAAAATGAAATTTGACAAAACATCTTCAAAAGGGATTTTTGTTGGTTGAGAACCAAATGGTTATAAGGTGTGGGATGTGATGAAAAGTTTGTGAGAGTCAGAGATGTGGTAATGGATGAGATTAATTTCTTATCAAATAGGCCAGTGAAACCTGAGCCGGAACAGATCATGGCTAGAAATAGCACTAAATCTGTTGGCAACTCTGACGTTGTACACCCTTTGGTAAAGAGGTGTGAGTCTGATACAATCCTTTGAAAAGTTTGTGAGAGTCAGAGATGTGGTAATGGATGAGATTAATTTCTTATCAAATAGGCCAGTGAAACCTGAGCCGGAACGGATCATGGCTAGAAATAGCACTAAATCTGTTGGCAACTCTGACGTTGTACACCCTTTGGAAAAGAGGTGTGGGTTTGATATGAATCGACAAGATTATATCAGTAAACAAACGGATGCAATACCTGATAATAAATCCGTGTATGATACGGTGGAGCGTGTGAACTGGTTTCCAGATCACAATGACAATGAGTTAACATTATCTCAAGACAGTGGAACATCACATAGTTTAAGACGAAGTAGTAGGATTCAAAACATGTCTACTGTTTCTTATAATGAAAATGAAAACAATATTTATGATAACTACTTATTGTGTGCAGAATCTTTGTTATTTCAAATTTCTCAATCGTATACAGAAATTAAAACCAGGGATGATAAGTATCTATGGGAAACTGCTATTAAAGAGGAAATTAATTCCCTTATTGAGAATGATACCTGGACTGTAAAATATTATCGATTGTAAATGGGTATTTACCGTTAAAATTGATGAATTTGGTAATACAAAGCGAGATTAGTGGCTCGTGGTTTTAGTCAGAAATAGTTGATTGATTAAAACGAAACGTTTGCACATGTTGCAAGGATTGCAAGTTTTAGATTAATATTAGCTTTAGCGAATCAATTTAATTTGTTTGTTCACCATATGGATGTAAAAACAGCATTTTTGAATGGGAAACTGAACGAGGAAATCTATATGAAAGTTCCCGAGGATATCCCGGTTGCAAGTACTATGGTTTGCAAATTAAATAAGTCATTATATGGATTAAAACAGTCTGCACGCTGTTGGTTCCAAATGTTTGAGCAAGCTTTGTAAAAAGGGGATTTCAATACTCATCAGCGGACCGGTGCATTTACATTTTTAATGCTGGTCATGTTTTAAAGAATATTTATGTATTACTTTACGTTGAAGATCTTATGATTTCAACCGCAGATATAAATACTCGAATAGTTTTATAATAAACTTAAAAGAGATCAAATATTTTCTAGGAATCAAAATTACCAAGTCAGAAAACAAAGTTACTTTGGATCATGAAATGTAACATAAAAACAATTCTTGAGAAGTTTAACATGAGTGACTGTAATTCTGTCACTACACGTTTAGAAAATAAACTAGATTATGAAGCATTAAATTCGTGTGAAATAATAAGTGCCCCTTGTAGAATCTTATCGGATTTTCGATGCATATTATGCTTTGCACTCGACCTGACCTAAGTTTTTCTGTTAACCTCTTGAGTCGATATGCAAACAAAAACAACCATTCATTATGGGCTCACTTAAAAAGGGTCGTCCGTTATTTAAAGGAAACTTTAAATCTCAAGTTAACTTGTACACGAAATGATTACAGAAATATTCTAAGTGACTTTGTTGATTCGGACTGGGGTAGTAATATAATAGACAGAAAAAGTACTACGGGTTATTTGTTTAAATTATTTGATCAATGCACAATATGTTGGCAAACAAAAAGGCAGCAAACCGTGGCAACATCATCCACTGAAGCAGAGTACATGGCTCTATATGAAGCAGTAAAAGAAACTCTGTGGTTAAACTCATTGGTAATTAGTATTGGCATTGTGATACCAGATTCTATTTGTATTTATGAGGATAATAATGGATGCATAAGCATTGCGAACAATCCTACAAGTCACAAAAGATCTAAGCACATTGATATTAAGTATCATTTTTCTAGGGAACAGGTTGAGAAAAATGTGATTAAAATGGTTTATGTTTCTACAGATAACCAGCTGGCTGATATCCTGACAAAATCATTACCAGCTGTGCGTTTCATTGAGATGAGAATGAAACTCGGAGTGACGTTGTGATTGAATCGTCGTGGATAAATAAATAAGATAATTATAAGAGTTTGGTTATAATATGTAAATGAATAACATTTAATAGGTAACATCCAATTATAATGGATGAACTGATTGAAAATGGTCTGATTAGGTTTTTCTGGGTTTCCCTAATCCTGCGCAACGAATGTTGGACCATGATAATTATTGTCTCCCCAGATCGAGAAAATTGGAAGGTGTGTGATCTTGTATTGTATACAGATGTTCGATATTATTATATCGTAATTAAAAGGAAACGGATTTATTTTTGAGGGGGCGTGTTGGAATATAGCAAAAACAAATCGACCCTACTTCAACACTATTAGTTTTTGTGTTAGACTCATAAATATTATTTCTTATAACCAAGCCCTCAGTTGCCACTTGACTGAAATGATGAAACGCTTACATTCTCATAGCGACCGTACTCTCCTCTGCTAGCCCTGCGTGAGACGAGACGTCCCGCGTTATATTATTAATTCACACCTTCTAATATATAAAGAAAAGGATAATAAATATATATATTAAAATCCTTAGAACGGCCTTTCTCTTGATACCCCCAATAACCCTAACAGTATCAAGTATCAATATCTGTATTGTGGATCATAGGTAGATACATAATACAGATCTTAAAAAAATTGAATTGTGATCAGCTATGCCCCGCCCTTAGGGCATACAATAGAAACACACACACAATTAGGTACATAGAAATTACATTCACATTATTGGTACAAATGATTAAGATGTCAGCTCAGACCAAATAAAAAGCGAAGATCAAGACAGAGCGCTGTCAACAGAGATGTGAGGCAGGTTTTGTAAACATTTGTGTGCATTTAGTGAGGTGTAGTTTGATTGTAAATGGTTGTAAATGTGTGCGTGTGAGAGTGTACGCACAGCGCGGAGGTGTAGTTTCGGCATGCTTCACTTGGTTCGCAGCGCTCTGTCTTGGTTTGTTATTTGGTCTGAGAAAGTCACATAGAAAAAAAAACATAATAAAACGGAACGAATTTAGGTAGGTACACATCAGTGGGACACTGAACGCATCATGACTGAGGGGGACTGTATTGGAGAAGTGATTTTTCTGATAGGAAGTCTTTTAAAGAGAAGTAGCACTTGTCTTCTAACAGTTATGGAGATTCTTTTGAAACGAGTGGCAGACAAAACACCACCATTCTCAAACTTGAGCAACATAGAGGATCATACAATAAAGTTCGTTGCTGCTTCGGCAACTTTCCTGGCCACAACTGATTGTATATTAAAAAGGTAAAACAAGTACGGCATTAAACTTTGTATTCATTAGTATTTGACCCCATGCTTAATGGGTGCGAAGACCTTCCTATCATGTTGGCGCAGATAGCAAATATATTAAATATACTTACTTAAACAAAAACACATACATTTGGGCTCATTTAATACGTTCTAAGGCTGAGGCTACAGTAGGCAGCGCTTTGCGATGCGACTGGAAGAGCGAAACGGGATAAACAAGGTATGGCTACATTATAAGCGAAAATCCGGCGTATTCGGCGATGACATGGCTACAGTACACATACTACACAACGAATTAGCAAGAGCGATTCATTGAACTAAACGTGTAAGTGAGAATTTAAAAAAAAAATCCTTCAATTTCGCTGATATATTGATGTAGCTGATGCCGTGATTACAGTAATGTTGTTCCCATCGCATAAATAAATCAAAAATCGCTAGTAATATTTGATGTACGGTGTAGCCATATACGTGAGCATTCATTTATTTGTTTTAATCGCTCACGTGTCGCAGGTCGTAATGTAGCCTCAGCCTAAAGGCTCCCACAGACAGGCGCAACGCGACTCTAGTAGAACAATTTCCATGAAGTTTTCATTGAAATTGTTCTACTTGACTCACGTCGCGCCTATCTATTTTTTTAATGGGAAACAAACAGTAGTATTTTAAATAAAAAATAAACAGAAATAACAAATATACTACCCACTACATTTTCCACAGATTACAACTAAGATATCTACAAACTGACGGTAAATAAAAACTAAATTAATTATAAATATGACAAGAAACTAAAAATAGCAAAACAAAACTCTTGTTTGTGTATTCTACGGGTCTTATCAAAATAATAAAAATAAAATTCGCCAAGCAGCGATCTACTGCTGATCCCTCAGAATATCCGCTACATTACTTTTAAAAGTATTTCGGTTATGAAATAGTATGTCGATATCACTAAATCGCTCATTGTATTATCTGCCGGGGGCTTTAGTTAAGATAAAAATACAACAAAAAACAACATTATACCGGTTGGTTTTAACAACAAGCCGTCGCGCGTCGCGTCGGCAGGACAAAGCTAGGACATTCGCGCCGCAGTCCGAATCTGGAACCCAAGTTCGAATTCGTTTGGACGTCCTAGCGGACTTGCTACAATACTGGCGGTGAATTATAATTTAACACATTGAACGCAGTGGTGGACACCAGTGACCACCGCTATACTATCCTTAAGGGCTGACGCCGATTCCCGTTTTCAACCAATTTTCCGGCTCCACGGCCTGAACGGGTAATATTGCTGTCACTCACCGGTGAGCCCCACGTCCCAAAAGAAACAACCATTAAATTCGAACAGCGTGTTAAAAAAAATATAAGTACAGCTCTACAAGGTTATTTTGAAGCGTGGCCAAAATCGGAACTAACACCGTCATCTTGTTTTGTCAATACACAATGACAGTGACAATTTCACAAATGTCTACCAACAACACAGGGGTCACATTTACATGGGGGTGCCCCTGTGAATGTCATGAAGGCGCCAAAAGGCCCTTGTATCACTGTACACACGGCTACATATTATCAAGCTATAAAAAACTAGTTTACGCTGGTCTCCCATTGTATAGGATTTCCGTATCATGAGAGATCAGCAGGGAGAGAATCTATACAAATAAAATAAAAATAAATTAAGTGTCTGTCTGTAATGTCAAATTAACACCTTTTTACTAAATGCATATCATATAAAAGTATGTTCGGTACATATAATAAAATATACATTTTTTTTAATTTTTGTCTGTGTCTGTCTGTTTGTTCCGGCTAATATCCGAAACGGCTGGACTGATTTTGACGGAACTTAAGTTACTTTTATTGTAGAAAAGGCCACGCGGGCGAAGCCGCGGACAGCAGCTAATAAATTATGTTTTTCTTGATAATTTCAAAGGTCGAATAAGTAAACATTATTCATCTTTTTTTTTTCCTTATGTACATTATGAAATAAAATAATTATGACGCCATTTTCTACGTCTTTTAAACGACTACCGGTTCATTAAAGTGATAAAATATAAATAACTAGCTTTTGACCGGGGCTCCGCCCGCGTGAATGTCGGTTATCGCGTAAAAAAGTAACCTATGTCCTTCTCCATAACCCAGGCTATAAATCTCTGCCAAATTTCATGACGATTTCGATTGTTTAAGGCTCCTACAAACAGTCGCGACACACGACGCAACACAAAGGCACCGCTCGTCGCACGATACGCGGTGTCTTTTTGTCGCATCGCGTGTCGCACCTGTTTGTAGGAACCTTTATGTTACCTAAGTGACTTACCTACCTCAATGACGTCAACACCAGATGAATCATTACAAGTATGAATGCTTCAAAAAAATTAAATCGTTCCAGTTACTTGCCAATGGTCTGATGTAAACAAACCTTCAGACCAGTCGCATGACCTCCAAAGTGACATCCCCGAAAATTACGGACAAGCAAGCAATTGCAGACTTTGCAATTATATGAATTATTAAATAAACATGGCGACCGACGCATAAAAAATAAAATTCAAAATGTCTGTTTCTAATGTCAAAATAACAGCTTTTTACTAAACGCTTGGGTGTTATATTTAATTAAAATTTGTTTGTCTGTCTGTTTGTGCCGGCTAATTTCCGAAACGGCTGGACCGATTTTGGCAGATAGCTGATGTTGAAGGAGTAACTTAGTACGGACGAAGCCGCGGGCAGCAGCTAGAATGAAAACCTCCTCTTTTTTTGAAGTCGGTTTAAAAAAAAGGGAATATTATGTTTTTGAGACTTTTAATACTGGCAATACACGCTCACCCACGTTTAGATTACCTGTGAACGTAGCATCGGATGAGCTTTTCACTTTAAAAGTTAATTTGAAGAAATATCTCTGTATTCACCTAGGGCCTTACTCCCGAAAACGATTCGAGTTTGATTTTGATTCCGATTCGAACTCGCTTCTGGGGCCTTACTCCCGACAGCATAGTGTTCTGAATGAATCGAATTGGGTTCGAATTAAATGCCGATCCATACTCTTGAATCCAACACTACCGCACGACCGTGCGGTGGTTCGAAGCGCAAACAAAATCAAAATCAAACTGGAATCGTTTCCGGTCCCTTAAGGCCCCTGACCCGAACTCGATTTAAAACTTTACTCCCGAACCAAATCGAATCGTAAACCAAGATCGACATAGGTTCGAGTATTACGTCATCGTCAATTGCTCTATGACTTTGGTTAGTAACTTTTAGGTAGTTGAATGTTTTCACTTTCCCACGTAAAAAACGATACCCTAATGCTATTTTTTTTTTCTTTCTAAAATCTCACTCGATCTGAATAAACTAGCTTCTTTGATATCAATTGTAATTGTAATCCAACAACTCGATATCTATCTGTCAGATGGCGTGTGGAGTACGAACTTTTCGATCCTAACGAATCTTTCGATCGAAGTTAGTTTCGCTTCGAACCACCGCACGATCGTGCGCTAGTGTCGGATTCAAGAGTATGGATCGGCATTTATTTCGAATCCGATTCGATTGATTTAGAACTCGATGCTGTCGGGAGTAAGGCCCCTGGACAATAAATAATAACAACATAGTAGGTTATGGATGAATTGCAGTTTCCACGGACGTAAGTAATAAACTGTGAGACCAGCACTTATAATCACATCAATTAACGTTTTTGTGGCCTAGCGTCGGTCTGTTACGTAAATAAATAAAAGATGTCAAGTTATCTAACCACATTATCTCAATTAGCTGTCTAGTCTCTTTTAATATTAAGGCCCAGATATATGCCAGTGACCTTGAGTGGTTAGCTTGCGTGTTCTGTACTGAGCTCACGCAACGCGTCGTACGTCCATCCAGTAATAGGACTCGCCCATCCAGGAGCGCTGTCCCAAATAAAACGCATTATTAATTTATTACACATAAAACAAAAGGTATTTTAATAAAACACGTATACTAAAAGATCAATAATTAAATTTATCTTTAAAAAGGCGAAGGTTTCAGAAAAATACGCTTGATAGACTTTGCGTGATTCTCAGTTTTTTATCCGCGTTAGATATAACTTTACAAATTAATTTCACTATGTAATATAGATTTAATCTAAAATATTCACATATTAAGTTACTAAGAAAATTCTCTTATTTAACATATTTTTTTTTAAGTTTTTAAACTGTCATGGTCACTAACATTATTATTAACATAAGCGGGATATTTACCATGTTTATTTTGTTTTTGTTTATTTTTCATGCTTGCAACAGCGCCGAAATATCGGGAACTCAGAACAATGAATAAACATGGTAAATATCCCGCTTATGTTAATAATAATATTATTATTTTTTTTTTCAAATCATTAACACTACTCGTTTAGACGTGATGTTCAGTATAAAATCATTAAAGTTCGGTCATCGTCGCCTTAAGTGAAAAGATTTCTGTATATTTATACCAAAGCCTAGGATTAAGTGAATGGCATGAGATCAAGGTGACAGACGTTACACCAAGCTGGGTTTGTCGCCTCCTTCACTTTCATCAATCCGATTTATGTAACCGAAACTTACTCGTATGCCAATGTCAACCTTACCACCATGTAATAGAGTCCCAACAATAAACAAAATCTATGTTTTGTTGTTAAACAGACACTAGATGCAAATGAACTTAGACAAACAAAAAACTGTGCAAATAAACAAACTTGTTTCATTTTAGGTAATAGTGTCTCTGACGCAAGCTTTGTATTTTATTAAGATAAAGTTAAATACAATAATAGTCGTCGAAACGTATCAGATATCTGATTAGATTCATTATTTCTAAAACTGTCTCGATAACGAAATGTGATAACATCAGCATCATCACTGTGATATGAAAATTACTATCATAGTGGAAATTCTTGTCACGTTTTAATCATTGTATTTTTATGACTGTTTTGAAAACGTAGGTAATAATCGCTGTATGACAAAACAATGCAGAATAGAATTTAAGAAAACACAATGGAAATAAAATGCGCGCAATATGTAAAGTATGTAAACGCAATAATATCCAAAGAAAACGAAAAAATAACTTACCACTTTCCATGAGTCAATCAGCTGCGAATCCAGTTTTTAAATTTCAATACATCGAATGTTAAATCTCGTGATCGAAGCTAAATTCGATTATAAATCTATAGCTGTATTAGCAGTTATCGAACATCATTCGACAAGGATTCCATACTAGGTCAAGTCGATTGGGCCGTAGCCAAGCGAGCCAGCATCGGAAAATTGAGAAAAACTAACACATAGTCCGAATTGCACCAAACAAATATTTCAGATTAAATTGACCGCGAAACGGATTTATTAGAGTCAATTATATACGAATTAGAGCAAATCATCGTTATCATATCTGTGGCGATTCAAAGCAATGACTCATTTCAGTTGTAAACACACGCATTGGTGTCGAAACACGCAGACCGAGGCAGGTTGTTGAAACTGACATCTGCCAGAAGACGGGTTTTTGTTGTGTGAAATCTTGCAAATATGGTAACTTGTCCGTAATTGATTTTGGCATTGAGAAGATCAGTTATAACACTAGTCGAAGAATTTTTCAAGTTGATAGCCAATAGGAGTGAAATAAACATTCGACGGCTTATCATCCTGCGCAAATGCAACTAGTTGACGGTTTCTTGCTCAACTCAACTGCTGAAAATAGGTCATGGTTTTGTTGCGTGCTGTAAACAATCAATTTTACTGTAACTGGCTTCATTTTACTGTGAGTAGTTAAGTTAACGTTTACGGTGTCATACAATTTTGTTTCGGCGTATTTAAGTAATTGTGTAGTGGACAAAGAAAATAATTACCTAGATGATACAGCCACAGAAATCCAGAAAGTCTGACAATCCGTCTTACCAAGGGATATTGTGTTGCCTAGTAACCGGGTCGTGGAGGTCAAATAGGCACTCGCTCCATGTAAAATACTGGTATTCAGCTGGATCCGGTTAGACTGGACGCCGACCCCAAGATACTTGGGAAAAGGCTAGTAAGGCTGCCATCCGTCCGGGTATCCCCGAATTTGACCTAGTATAGAGGGTGCCCAGAGAGCGTCCGGAAGGGGTTTTCAAAAAGTGTCCGGGTGATACCTACATTTTTTTTTTGTCAGGGGAATCCCAATTAACTGGAAGATAACCAATCATCATCATCATTTCAGCCGAAAGACGTCCACTGCTGGACATAGGCCTCCCCCAATTGGGGAGGTTTTCCATAATCGTCACGCTTGGCATAAGCAATAAAATAAAGGTTTTTTATTTTATAAAAAAAAGACATTTTAGCAAGAAATGAAAAGTCTGAAAAGAATCGAAATAAGTAAAAAAAAACTAAACCAAAAATTCTAATTAAAATTTGATGCCAAAAAGAAGAGTGTTCCTAATTATTCTGTTACCAGATTACTTCCTGTGATCTTCAGTCTAGATATTCTGATTATCTCAGAAAGAGAAGAGTATAATTCTATCTGTTACGCTGTAGTCGTCTTTGTTCATTTTTGTCTAACATTGTTAAATAAAGCGCAAACAGGCTATTTCATGTATACTTTATATTAAAAAAATTGGGGTGTCCGGGAAAAAACTAAATTTCACTTAAATGTCCGGGGTTTTGTAAGTTTTTGTTCAGCATCGGCAATGTAGGTGATGTGATGGCAGCCCTAGACCAAGCAGATGATGATGATAAAGCTACTGAACTTGATTGCTAGGTAATAAGGCAAGTGAAACAATGGTCGGAAAGTGCAAGTAGGTAGTTACAATTCCATCTGGACGTGTCATGATACTCCTTCCCTTATCCCAATTTATTAGGGGTTGCCGTTACATGTATTTTTCTACCAAACTTCTCTATTGGTCGTCATTTCGGTAGTCATCTCCTTTCTGGCCATATTATCTTTTACACAGTCTGTAGCAGTATTCTACCAAGCCACATGCGAACTAAATATCAAAGACCTGACGTCACACAAATCCTACATCGCGCAATCAAAGTTTGCGCGACTAGCATATATACAACATCCCGACATCAACCGTCGGGCAGTTGCCCACCAGACACAACACCCGTCTGTTCAGAGGATCCTCCCTTTTCCATAGAGTATGAGTGAACTTTACACCCTGTTCCTCTTACCTCTATAAGTTCATCCATCGTTTCTTTGGCTTTCCCCTACTCTTATAACCATTCACATTCATACTCAACTTTCCTCACGACATTTCCTCTGGGGCCTAAGTCTACTAATTTACAAACGTTGCAATGGTCTCGCGATTGTGAGTATTTGACAGTGTTTGTATGGCAAATCTGTCAAAAACTCACAATGAAGAGACTATTGCAACGTTTGTACATTAGTAGACTTGGCCCCCTGGACGTACATTGCAATTTTCCGGTATGCAATTACCAGCAACACCTTGAAGCCAGCCTCCGCAGATCGCTCTATTGTGATTTGTGTCCATTAAATTCATTGCAATTTACCAATTTGTGACGTAGCTCGGACGTTGGGGTTCGAGAGTGACTGGATGCATGAGTTGCAATACAACGAAGATGCAATCATTTTGTTGAGAAGAAAGACTCATTTTATTCAGTTTGGTAGGTACCGTATAGATTAAAAAAACAACCAAAAACTTCCTTGCTCTTGAAAATTATATTCAAATTGAGATAAATGCATTGATCACGAATTTCGTATGTTGGCAACCTAAACAAAGATTACTAGCTAAAGATTGCTGGCTAGTACCTATTGCACTTTGTTCTAAATATATAGATTTATGAACGAAGTGGCACGAAACTATAGCAATGAGGAAAACGCTTGGGATTCCCCCATCCAAGCCAACTATGAGGTAAAGAGACAAACATTAAATGTTTTAAAGAGTAATAAACTACGAGCCAAATAGTGGATTCGACAAATATATGATTTTCGATGTAGGTATTAATGTACTTATTTATTCGATGAATTATTTTCGCAATTCAATTTTTGGGAACACTAGGAATTTCTCCTGTATTGTGGGTGTGTTTACAAACATTTAATCTCACATACACAAACAGCAAGACCCGGAACAACTATTTGTAGGTCATACAAATATTTATTCCGTGCGGGAATCGAAGCCGTGACACGCAGCGCAGCAGTCAATCACTTAACCACTGCGCCAACCGTGCCGTCTGAATTATAGAACCTCCATATTAAGGCGACGATAACCGAACTTTAATGATTTTATACTGAAGATCACGTCTAAACGAGTAGTGTTAATGATTTGGAAAAAATGTATGTGAAATTAGAGCATTTACTTAATAACTTAATAAATGAATATTTCAGATTATGATTATATTACATCTAAGAGAACTGAGAATCACGCAAAATCTTTGTTCATTTGAGCCATTTTTGTTCGATATTAGTATTGCAAAAACTGTTTCAGAACCTTTTATAGAGGATTCATATCATGGGTGTAGATATAGTCTTGTATGCAACTGAAATAATTAGGTATTAAAACACTCATGTATACTACCACCACACGCGTGTTTGGAATAAAAATGCGTGGAAAGCTTGGAAAACTTGTATTATACTTTTAACAATCAGAGCACACAGCCGCTCGTCACAATCTTTTTAACAGGAAGATGTTTGAACCTCTCGGTTTAGTAGGTCCAATTATAGTAGTAGCCAAAATATTTATGCAAGAGCAAGAGTCTTTGCAAATTGGATGGGACTCTATAGTTCCAAATGAACACCCACATTCGTGTTTTAATACCCCTTTTTATAAAACAGTTGCATAAATAACTATTAATTATTGAATCGTTTTTATTACGGACGCTACTAACGTGCACGTCTTTCTACATTGTTCTCACATGTATAAATTCAACATGAATGATGTAACCCATATTTTGTAACAATATTTTGTTTTAAAAGAGTGTCCGTGGAGTTTCATGCCCGTTCTTCTCCATAGGAACCTACTACGCTTTGGAATGGGCAACTAGCTTCATCTTTCTGACTGACCGACCCCTTGACAATCCAAAAGTGCCTGTAATTGGTTTATTTGAAAAAAATGGTTTGAGTTTGATCGTTCTGAAATTTGACAAATAGATAACCTGGAACAGGACATAGGTTATCATAGGCAGGACCGATTTTGACCGAACTTTCACTGGCAGATAGCTGATGTTTTAAGGAGTAACAGACTTGTATGTTTTTTTTTCTTTTATTTACTATGGGTTTGCTCTTGACTCTAGTCTAGGTCTGGATGACAGAGACAAAGTCTACGATGGAGTGAGCTTACCAAGAAGAAGCCTGTTCACTCTCACTTTGAATAGATTAGGGTTCTATGCTTTCGGAAACACAGACTCAGGCATAGAGTTCCAGTCCTTGTCTGTGCGCATTATAAAAGATGTTTGAAAACGCTTAGTGCGAGTTGGTGGAATATCAACTATACCCAAAGTCTCTAATTCAGATAATTTATGTAAACAAAGTAATGTCAAGAAATGTCACTGTCAAAATGACAGGACAGTGGTGCAAAACATTTTATCGTAATTTTTCTTCTAAAGTCTATAAAATTAAAGTTAATTAATTATAAGAACTATGCAAAAAAAAATACCGTTGCCAAACAATGTTTTGTGTAGTGTGTCGGAGACACAGCCTACACCGTCATAATCAGCCCTTTTAAGTCCATTGCTAGACGTAGACCTCCCAAAATCGATTTCCACTCAAAACAGTTTTCATGCAAAATGTGACTGGATATGCTACTTACATTAAGAATCTATGAATGAGAGTTGTAATATTAGTGTTGTTGAAGATGTAAAAATTTGAAAATGTTTGGATCTCCTGCATTGTTACCAGTATCACAAAATATTTTATACCAGAAAATCTCCTTTTTTTAATAACTTGTTTAAAACCGAAAATTTATACAAATAATTACGGTATGATTATTTTTTAATTATTATTTCTTAAAATCAGTACTTAAAAGAAAATGGAACCTTTTTTTTCGCCATTTTAAGTGAATTACTATTACGAAGATATTTTTTGTTATCCCTTTTGTTTACATAAATTATCTGAATTTCAGACTTTGGGTATAGGTAGGGGTGGTAACTTGCAGTGCGTCTAGATGTCCGATGGTAGAAGGGGGCCGGTGGAATGAGGTCGTGGAGTTCATGGGCACACTCGCCGAAGTACAATCTGTAGAAGACCGACAAGCAGGCAACCTTGCGGCGATGAGCCAAGCTGTGAAGCTTGGCATCCACCAGTTTTACGTCGTCAATTAGCCTCTAAGCTCTGCGTTCCACCGAGTCAAGCGCCACATGTAAAAGAACTCCTAAAACTAATTGGAAACTAACTTGCCTCGACATTGGCATTCACATTCACGGCACCTACATTTGTTTCCAAATCTGTTCTTTTAATAATCATACATACGAAAAGTGACCATACGTCCCGTTTTGAACGGGACCGTCCCTTTTTTCGGTTCTTCGTAACGGTGTCTCCGAAAAACTGGGGACGCAAAATTGTCCCGTTTTCAGAAACCGCGCGATAATTAACGGGCCGGATATAAAATTTAAAAAAACATTCTAAAAAAAACGTGCCAAGATTTTAAATAATCACCAGCTGTATTATAACAAATTTGTTCTGCTGAGAACTACAAAAATTACCGAAAATTTGTCTTGTTTTTTGTTATGTATATACATACCTACTTTTTGAAGAATAAAAAAAACCAATTTTTTTTCCATTGAGAACCTAGGCTGGTATTCTGAAAATTGAGTTTCTTTTATGAATGGTTTAGTCCATGTTCAACCCCTACAATCTTTACCCCCGACCATGTTGAACCCCTAAATGTTGTCCATGTTCAACCCCCAGGAGGAGTCAATACATTGGTCTTCTTTTCTTTGTCCAGAGTCAACCCATTTTTGTTAGGTAACTAATCACCGATGTCCCGTTTTGCGTAAAAAAATAAATGGTCACTTTATACATAGCGGTCTACTCAGACAAACATACAGTGAGTCATACCTTAATTGAATCGATTCAGACAACTCGGCTAGGCATTTGTATCTTCTAGATTCATCTTTGGCGGGTCAGTGAATAGTATAGTTTGGGTAATGGGGTTAAATTAAAGACAAAAGGTTATTTCGAACTACAAACCATGAAACCGCATAAGAACGTAATCATCTGAATGAGATAGTGGTTAGTTACTGATACGGAAAATCAGGTCACAGCGATGGCCTGGATCCTACAATAATATGTCATAAACTCATAACTAACTTCGGCCCGCGGATTCGCCCGCGTGGCTATTTCTAAAACAAAAGTAACCTTAGTTACTCCTTATAACAACAGCTATCTGCCAGTCAAAGTCCCGTCAAAATCAGTCCAGCCGTTTCGGAGATTAGCCGGAAGAAACAGACAGACAGATGATAATAATTTCATAAGCATTTAGTAACAAGCTATTATTTTGACAATACAAACAGACTTCAATTTTATTTATTTTTATAGATTTTCAGTAAGTAAAGGCTCCTACAAACGCGACGCGACATAAAGACACAGCTCGTCGCGCGACACGGGGTGCCTTTGTGTCACGTCGCGCGTCGCGCCTGTTTGAAACTTAAAAGGCCTCCGGGAAACCTTGAACGGTGATCCATAACAGAACATAATAAATATAAGTACTGTATATATAATAAAAACATGTGGGAAGAATATTAAAAGAAATATTTTAATACATTTTTCATATGCCAGGCCTAATATTACATAGGTTTTCCTAAAAGCCTAATACGTGTACTTTAATACAAAGAATACGTGATTACTTAGCGTACAATAAACCCGAACCTGCTTATTTCGATAAAATCTAAACCTTCTTTTAGTACATTCGTTCTTTTTATGTAAAAACAACGTAATTCTTTGGCTACGGTTTAGTGAATGTAACCTAGCAATACTTTGCTCGTACAAAGAACGTTTTTATACGTCTCAGGCGAATTTTATTCTGAAGAAATTCCAAATGTCATGTCTCGACATCGATATTATCTTGATTCTGACATAGTAACCTAGGTACTTTCGAAACTAAGATTGGACCGATTTCACTATCTATAGAAGAATAAGATCATACAAACGGATGTAATAGTTGTTTTAAACTATCACCTACCTTAGTTCAGAAAACACTGTTTTTTGGGTCCTCCTTAACTTAGCTTTGCTTAACGAGTTATTTTAACTCGCTTAAAGTAATTCGCTAAACTACTAACCTTGTAGTTTTAATGGCATAACCATGTAATTTGGAGAAAATTGGTTATTATTTCTATCTTTATATCAGGGCTTGTTAACGTTACCAAATAACAAAATAATAACCGTTACGTAACGTTAAATTTCAATGTATACCTTACTAACGTTACAAAATTTAACGTTACTTGATAACATTACCAGTAATATAACGTTAATTAACATTAACAAAAATACGATAACTAACGTTAGTTAGCTACGTTGCCGTTCTGTGGGTAAGAATCGGGCAGATTCAGGCAACGTTTTGATCGGCACGGCATCAGAGAGGCGCGTGGGCGGGCTCCAGCCGCGCCGCAAGCCTCGGGCCCTACTACTTACAACTCACCCGTTAAAATAACGATAAAATGAATAGTCGTATAAATAACGTTAAATCGATTACCGTTATTTTAATAATAACGTTAACTCTGTCAATAAAAGGTAACGTTATGAAAATTTACCGGTATTTAAAGCCCTGCTTTAATAGATTATTTTCTATTTTGCGAATACGAGAACGCTTTAGGCCTAGTAGACTGTAGATTTGTTGACTGGTAGAGAATGCCTTGTGGCATTAAGTCCGCCTATGTATACCACTATTGTACATGAAATTTAAATAAATAAATATATTTTTTGACCATTTTCTATTTTGTAGTTCAAGTACCTGGTACAGTTTATTGAAAGGCCTACACCTTCCCCCCATACCTATTAACACTGTTATATGAAAATATTGTAAAAGTCAATTATTTTTAAAAGAGTAACCGTGGAGATTCTTGCTGGCTCTTCTCCATAGGACACGTCCAATTGGAACCGTGCACCTAGCTTCTGACGTTTCATATGTGCCCATGTAGGTTTATGTGAAGAAAAATATTTGTATTTTGAGTAATTACTTAGTTATTGTATGAAGCCATGAATAAAATAAACAATATAATTGTTATAAAATTTTCCATGTACAAACATTTATTTCTGTCAGCGTCATTCAACGGCATTGAAATCCATCGGAGATTCGCAAGACAGGGCCAACATTTTTGACAACCTTGAAACATCGCCCTCATTTTCAGCTATTTACGAAACACAGAATGGCATGCACATCTTATCTTAATAAAACATGGAAAGCAATGAAATAGCGGCGACAATGAGATCACATGACGGTTCGGCTTCGAATGAAGACCTTGACGAAATACAAATAGTGAGCAACGGCCGACAATCAGTATTGAAGATTAATTCTTCCGGCAATTAGATCCTAATAAGTACCTGACTCATCAATTAGATGCTCTTGGAGATCATAAAACATCGGAAACGGAGGGGGGATCATCGAGGTTACAAGGAACGGGGTGTCGCTTGACGTGAAGTGCCAATACCTCCTAACTTACTACTTAACTTACTTTATTTTTATTTTTATTCTAGATACATCGTCGTCACCTATAATTATTAATTAATGTATACAAACTATTGTTAACATTTTAAAAGAGTAAGTATGGAGTTTCTTGCCCATTCTTCTCCATACATAACTACCTTTTGGAAGGCGCAACTAGAATCAATTAACTATTCATGTAATTTTTGACGTTCAAAAGTGCATCTTCGTGCCTATTTGAAATAAATGATCTGACTTTGACTTAAATTTTTCTAGAATTCACTTTTTTATCATTTTGAATTTAAAAGCGTTATTCGCATGTTTTAGTGAAATCTCCCAAGTGTATTTTTAGTTGTTAAATTAATATGTGGAACTATCTCCAACTAAACCAAAGTGCCTATTTTATGGCATTACCCCCATGCATGCATCTTCATTCAGTTTGTGCATTTTTGACTTTGTCACTTAGGTGTTATTGGTACTTCACCGTCGATATCTCAATTGTCAATAACACTCTCTCGACAGTTTATGAAAGCAATGACACTTCAGGACAATGTAAGGGCAATACTCGTAAACACAAAAGGTGTTGGAGAATATTATAGTGGGCGTTAAATATCATCGAATTGTAGCCAAATTACACACAGTTCAACAAAACTTGACGAAAATTATTAAAGTACTTTTTTCAACTCTATATACTCCATCCATACTAATATTATAAATGTAAAAGTAACTCTGTCTGTCTATCTATCTATCTGTCGGTCTGTCTGTCTGTATGTTACGTTTTCACGCCTAAACCGCTGAACCGATCATCATGAAATTTGGCAGAGATATAGCCTGGGATATGGAGAAGGACATAGGCTACTTTTTAACGCGATAACCGACAACCACGCGGGCGGAGCCGCGGGCTAAAGCTAGTTTGAAATAAGATTGACCTTTTTACAGTCCGTTCAACCGATTTTGACCTAAATACGGGAGTATTGGCAGTATTTTGGTTATTATGGATATTTATCCCTATTTAAAAACGGTTTTGGGAGCACCATGTTTAGGAACGCTCAAGAGCTGAAAATGGTAATAGTTTACCACTTCCACCCATAACGAGTTACAAACAATATAGCGATAATACACTAATATATACTTGCAATAATATTGTGTATAATATTTTATAAATGAATAAGCCAAACATCAAAAATATCGCAAATATAAGTTGCTTGCAATCAAAACCTTACTTTCTGAAATACATTTTATAATGTATGCAGTAGGCTAGATTTTAAACAAACTTTTCCACTATTTTCGTAACGGGCGTTACCAGGTAAGGGGACTGCTTTAAAAGCTGGTGAAAGTAACTAAAATATTGTAATTAACAAATTATTATTCACGCACCAGCAGAAGAAAATATTTGTTTTCGAATAGCGACCACGCGCGAGCTGTCAATTTTACAGATCTTAATTTTTTTCAGTTTAGCAATATTGGAAAAAATAAACTACCATTGATCAAGCCTAAAAATCTGACTTTAGTCAGAGAAGATTCGATAAATTCGAAAACTAGGCAAAACTTAAAGTTTTTACTAAAATATAGGATTAGTAGATTAGCTTAAACTAAATAATAACTAAAATAAGTGAATTTAAAAAAAAACCTGCAGTAGCTATTCCCATGGAACTACCCGTATCCTACCTACAAAAACATTATGATAAATGTAGAATTAAATTCAATTTCCGACTAGTCTATGACATAATAGGCGCATTGGATGCGCATATCAACTGTGGAATTCCTTTATTACTCACACCACAACGAATAGCATTGAAGCAAATAACTGTACCGCTAGGCAAGGCATTCAGGGAACATGGTATACGATGCAGAATCTTATCGCACTATACTAGAAACTCGATACAGGAAGTAAATAATTGGTTAGTTTACAATGACTTCATCTCGTGGGCATTCTGTGAGATTTTAATCTGAATCAGATTGTACAAGTCGAAACTTTTAATTGTGTTATGTTTCCTGGTACAACCATTATTGCAGTCTAAAGACTGTATTCATCATCAGCCTCTCCAATTGCACGCCATTCAACTCGATTCTCGATCTCGAAGTCTCATCCAGCTGTTACCAGCTACCGTGCGAAGATCGTCATCCTACCTTACATAAGACTGTATTTCTTTATGGTCAGTCCCTCATGTCTGGGGATCGCGGTCAGCTTCGGAGTTGCATCTGGAGCGGATGATCCGCCTCCACCGGTTTCTGTCCAGCGCATCCCTTACCACCGTGTAGAATTTAGAGGACGATGATTCCCTCACCTGATCGGTCCACCGTGTTGGTGAACGACTGCGCGATCGTTTGCCTTCTTACAAGAGGCTGTATTACAAGAACTCAGTTTGGTGCTTCTGCACCTTCAATCTCAAAGCTGTCCAAATGTAAATGACGTCTGAATTATATCGTCGTTAATCATGGCTTTTCAGGGCGTCTTATTACTTAATTCAACACTTAAAAGGGGTGTACTCAAATTAAATTAGTTTATTTACATCCAATAGGTCTAAGATTAAAGACTACGTTGAAGATAAGGAATTTTGGCATTAATTCCTTCTGCACATGTGGCTTCCCTGGTACTTCATTAACGGCTTATCTATGTAAATGTCTATTAACTGCTCCCAAATAACGATGTTTAGTTTTATTTTATTTTTTTAACACCCTTCCTTGAAATAGTCTTTTCAATATTTGACATTATATAGGTACTTCCAATTCTAATTCCAACTCTATTGGTGGCTTTTGTGGACCTGATGTTTATTCAGATTTTTTAAGTCTGTAGTTCGTAGGGCAATCATGTCATTTGGTTTAAATAGGTTTTCATTTTTATATATAAAAAATCTTTTATTTAACAAGATTCTTTTCTATCCATTTACAATTGCAGTGGCTAAGTAGTAAAACAGAGTAATTCGTACAAGATTATATCTCTTGAGAAGATAGGTAATATTGCCGTATACGAGTACCTTCGGTCAATATTGTCTTTTTATGCTTTTGTCTAGACACACGCTAGCCAGCAGAAGGTTTTCTGAAAGGCTATTCAATTTCGTTCTGTTTTCAAATCTCATGGAAAGTGATAAATATGATTGGTCAATAAACTTTCAGTGAACCAATCAACGATTATGATTTACAGTAGCTGCTGCCCGAGCCTTCGCCCGCGTGGCTTTTTCTAAAATAAAAGTAGCATTAGTTACTTCTTATAACATCAGCTATCTGCCAGTGAAAGTCCTGTCAAAATCTGCCCAGCCGTTTCGGACAATAGTCGGAACAAACAGACAGACAGACAAAAAAATACTTATAAGTACCGTTTATACTTTCATACGCATTTAGTAAAAAACATTACAAACAGACACTTCAATTTAATTTATTTCTATAGAAGATTTATGATATTATGGTTGTCATAAATTTGATTTGATTTCAACAGTTTTCAGAAACCGGGGGCAAGGTTTCTAAAAGACATGTTAAACAAACTTATGATGGACTAACCCCGATGTCTAAATACTTTCAAACAAAGATAAATAAACAACACTCGTGCCAAGTATTTCGGTAGGAGATTAGAGGCAAATGAACTTAGAACATTATTAGGGATAGTATATATACTCGGATGTATGTTGTATAGCAAGGAGAGCATCCAGCGCGTCAGTCTGTGGTCCTGAGCCAGGTGGCAACAAGAGTTCACCCACACACAAGCGGAAAACTGGTGAACCTAGAAACCGGGCTGCAGGCAGTCCAGAGAGGCTATGCCATCATTAGTTGGTAGGCTGACCAGGCGGTTATTGCGCCTGGACAGGAATGGTCTGCGCCTGGTGACAGGGACCATCACGGGACACTGCTCGCTAAACAAACATTTTCACAAAATAGGGATAATGGACAGCCCTCTGTGCAGGACCTGCATGGAGGTGGAGGAAACCGTCGCGCACGTGCTCTTTGAGTGCACAGGTCTTTGTCACCCAGATTAAGACAGAAACCCTCGAGGCACCCAGATCCTTCACCGATGTTCTAGACAGACTGGGAGACATTATAAACTTCTGGAAGGAGGTGGGCTGTTTGAATTAACTACCGACAGCTGCTATGGCTCACTCACAATGGTCCGTCTGAAGGACTTAAGTGCGGAAAACAAACCCTCTAACATAGAACATTATGTAGGTTGTTTTCAAAGGATATTTTTTAATATTTATTTACCTTTACTGTCCTACTGCTGGGCGAAGTTCTGCCCCATACTTCTCCATTCATATTTGCCTGCTGCCTTTTCTGGCCAATATTAAACCGAAAAAATAATACTAAACAATCTGCGCTGCGTAACATTTTCCCAACTATGTTGGGGTTAGTTTCCAGTCTATCCGGATGCAGCTGAATACCAGTATTTTACATGAAGCGACTGCCTATCGGTACCGGAAAACGTAGCGTTGGAAGGCCTCCTGCAAGATGGACCGATGACCTGGTGAAGGCCGCAGAAATCCGCTGGATGCGGGAAGCACAGAACCGGTCGAAGTGGCGGTGGTCGGCGGCCACTTCGACCGGTTCTGTCCAGCAGTGGACGTCTTTCGGCTGAAATGATGATGATGATGACTACCTCTGCACAACACTATACCCCTTGTAAATAAGACTGGTTATCAGACTTCTGGGCTTCTGAATACCCGTAACGATTGTCAAAGATGTACGGATGACAGCCGGGAGGCCGGGACCAACGGCTTAACGTGCTTTCCGAGGCACGGATGGGTCTCGATATGTTATGGATGGTCACCCATCCACGAACCGACCGCGACTAGCGTAGCGTAACCTTCGATCGACCCATGCGGCTGTTATTATTTAAACAATACGATCTTATCAATATTACAAACGGATGTCTATGGTCAACCAACCATAGTCAGGTCACGCATTTTTATTTTGTCAATGCAATGCTATGTTGATAATCAGGATAAAGGTATTTGAGGTTTTATTCAGGGTATTGTTTTATTTATTTATTTAACCGTTTATGTAATAAAAGTCATGGACAGAGTTTTTGCTAGTCGGTAATAAAAAAAAAGATGGCACGAAGTTCATGCGTGACAAGTTGTCAGCTTGTTGCCTGTCTACCAAACAAGGGACCCAGTGACCTTTACACAGTTTTGTGAACTTCCACGAAGTAGAGCAGCTGAAATAACAACCTTGCGTGTCTAGGAATAAACTTTCTCTATGGTAAAACCATCAAATTGTGTGTCGGACCATCCATTTATGAGTTGTGAAGCCACTGTTATTTTAGCGAATTGTATTATTAGTGATTACAGCGTGCAGCGGAAATCTTGAATAAATTTTGATGTTGACTTGAGTTTATGAGAACTGAACAATTTTTTTCGGCTTTCCTCCGATGGAATTGGTAGCTTCGGTACTGAGATCTAGACCATAGATCAAAATACAGTCACAGTCCTAGATGAACAGTCTGTAAAATGAGCTTACGGTAAAAAGTTTTGTACCAAAAATTTACTGTTTACTAACCAACACAATACATAACGGTTGCCACGATCAAGAACAATGGACCTAAAAAAGTCAAAACAATGCCAAAAGAAATCCGTCAAAAGATTAAGACACCCACAACATTTAACCGTTGAATGGCCAACAGACTGCATCCATTCGCGAAACATTTGGCAAAGACGACCGAGTTTCGCCATTGGGAAAGCGGTGAAAAAAAAAGTGAAAGTGTGCAAGCGAGACGAACGAATAAATTAGCCTTGTTAAAACGAGACGCAAGATGTGACGTCACAATCCGATAACGCGAATTAAGGATGTCAATATTATAATAAATCGGTCGTGAATAAAATTGTGTATGCTTGCAAAATTGTTGTTTATAACTGTGGAGTTCTTGGGGTCTGCGATAAGCTGTTACATTATGAAATGACGTATTCAATTGAATGATGGAGTGTCTCATCTTTATTGCTTGCTGTTCTCCGAAGAAACATTTACATTGTTATTGGACGTTTATTTTATTACTAGGTATTGCATGCAGCTCTTCTCTTCGACTTCCTTATGTTCCACACAATACAACATCTGTCTTATCTTGTGTTGTCCATGTAAGGTCGCAGTGCGATTTCATTCAAGTCATACTACATTGTACTACCAACCGACACAACCAATCTACCATACAACCTTTCCATGAAATAAACTTATCAAGCTGAATTCTAGATGGTCATTTACATTCTATTACAAGATTGGCGTAAAAGAGACGACGCTTATGCCCAGCCACAGGACAAAAAGGCTGTGGATAATGATGATTCGGTTTTAATGGGCAAGGGTATGAACAAGCGTTACATAGATATTATGTTTGTTCTCTTTCATCTATGAAATGACGTCATATAACCAAAACCCACAAACGGTTTGAATGGTACCGGTGTGAATCGGTCCACTAATCCGTATTCGTCATCTAATTGTACTATAATTGTGTCACAGTGGGACAAAGGCCTTTGTGCACAGAGGAATTCATAGATACTAAAAGAGGCTATAAAATACTAGCGTCTGCCCCATCCTCGTGGAAGAAACATCTATGGCAGTTCTATCAGTGAAAGTTTGTTTTAGAATCAGTACTTCAGATATTACCTCGTTATAGTATTATTATAGTTTAGAGAAATTGGAACAATGATTCAGTGATTTGCCAACAGAAATTGAGAAGTTACTATAGCACCTTTTTAATCAATCAAGTCATCCAAATTGGGTTTACTGCTTAATTTCGATGTCATATGCCCGATGGCTAATTCCCCGAAGTCATCAGATCGAACATCCGAATTGCCGAAATTCCATAGCATCGATGTACTCTCGATGATCGATCAATGTTCTTCTTGAATATTTTATGTAGAATAGCTTTCGACTTACTGGCACGTCGAGCCAGTAAGTCAAGTCAAGACATTCGATGGATAGGACTATCATTGCACTGGCTTTTCGGTGAAACGGACGCTCGATCTAATGGCTATTCGAAGTTGTGGTACATCGATGCTATGGAATTTCGGCAATTCGGTTGTTCGATCTGATGACTTCGGGGAATTAGCCATCGGGCATATGAAATTCGAAATCAAGCAGTAAACCCATCCAAACTATGTTAGGGTCGGCTTCCAGTCTAACCGGATGCAGCTGAATACCAGTATTTTAAATAGAGCAACTGCCTACCTGACCTCCACAACCCAGTTACTGGTTAATACGATACTCCTGGTAAGACTGGTTGTCAGACTTTCGGGCTTCTGACGACCCGTAACGACTGCCAAAGAACCACGAATGACAGCTGGGACCAACGGCTTAAGCATGATAGCAGTTTCAAATAGGAGAAGTTTGGGACAACGTTAGACCATCATTTTTGGCTGTAACATTTGATTGAAGCTCACGGATAATGACATGATATCGACGTTCTCGTGGTTACAAAATTTACTAATCAAGCCTAAGTGTCAAATTGCTCATACCAGTCTAGACATCACGCGTTTGCGTCAAAGCGATACGCGCCTAAAATAGGCAATAAGGCGCTCGTTTTCACTAACACTACGCGACACCTAAATGAATTGCCTTATAAAAGTGCTCTATTGGATTTTCAACGCTCGGCTCAGCGTCTAGAGTTAAAACTTCAACACTGTGCTTTTATTAGGCATTACTTTTAGATCTTGCATATTGAAATCGGGCATCAACAGTGCCTTAGAGGCATGGCATCTTTACTTTAACATATTTTAAATAATCTAAACAAAGACAAAATTCTACAAATCATCATTATTTAGAAATGGAAATTAACTTATGACGACATTATGAATCATTGAAAGATAACTTATCAGAAACAAAGATAAAGACAATACATTTTATGTAAAATGAAGTTTTGGATACATGTTTTCCTTCTGATAAAGGGGACAATCTTAAACAATGCTATTTGTAAAGAGATTTACTTTGTCTCAAACTTGCACAGCTTTATTGTAGTGAATTGATATCCCAAAAATTATTATAACATAACATCATATCATCACGCCTTTATTCGCCAAAAAGTCAGGCAGTGGTGTGTACATTTAATACCTACACCAAAAAAATGTATAAAAAAAGAATCATTTCCTTGGATTTCATGGATTTACATTTTGTATGGAATGGCTTTTTTGATGATATCTCGAGAACGAATTCGGGAACGGGGGAACAAGAAATTACACTCGGACTCCGCGTGTAATTTCTTGTTCCCCCATTCCTGAATCCGTTCTCGAGAAGTCGCGGCAGAAATAAAACTCTGTAACGCACTGTATAATCTACCACCATTTATATGCGATAGTGGATTTAAAATTATCCTTTTAAGGTAAGCCAGCCATTTGTTTCATAATTTTGCATACATAATGAGTGATAACGGCACATTGCCTGATACATAACATGTATAACAATAACATATTACATGATTAATGATAATGAATAAATAATAATAATAATAACTTATACCTCTATTTGTTACTCAGCGCTCATAGGTATTACTAATTGTGGTTTAGTACTTTTGTATGATTGTTTACTGTATAATTTACTATAATTTATGTACTGTATACTTTTGTTTTTGTTGTGAGGGACTTTTGGCTAAGTAATAACAGCCACATGGGTCAATCAATCAGATTAAGCTATGGTTTCCTCGGTGGGTTCGTGGATGAGTGACCATCTTTATATACCAAATACCCGTAAGCTGTTGTTCCCGGCTGCATTTGTAGATCTTTGACAGGTGTAGCGCGTTGTCAGAAGCCCGAAAGTCTGACAACCAGTCTTACCAAGTAGTATCGTGTTATCCAGTAACTGGGTTGTGGAGGTCAGATAGGCAGTCACTCCATGTAAAATACTGATATGAAGCTGCTTCCGGTTAGACTGTAATCTGACCCCAAAATAGTTGGGCAAAAGGCTAGGCAGATATGATTATTTTGTAACTATGAATGTTGCATTGCATTCAAGAATACATATTTGTTTTGCAAGAAACTCATTATTATGTACACCATATTCAAGATATAATGTATCAAAAATTAAACAAGGGTGAAATGAAATCGTTTATTCTGTAAATAGGATATTCGGAATCACTTTTACACGTCATATTAAAAAATAAGCTAGATGGAGTCGACATTTCCTATCTGACTACCCGCCTGAGAAGAAATGGCAAAACAAACTCAGGGGTCAAACTCTTTAAAAGTCCAGACATAATCTTGGTCAGATCATGTGACGACCATGTAGATCTGTCTCTGAAATAAAGAAAAAACCACACAATTTTGAGTGGACCTGTCCAGTCAGGTGACACAATGGGCGGCCTTGTCGCTAAAAGCTATTATTATTAATATTGTTCACAGACAACCTTTGGATGTTTTAGAGGGAGAAGGGGAGACTACTGCAGGTAGTCAGTCATGTACCATATACAATATAAAAAAGATATTTCTAAATAAACCGGCAAAAGTTAAGCAAAAGGCCTGGAACCAGACATTGTTGTGTAGAAACTCCACTGTATCCTACCTACATTCTATGGAAATAAACAAATCAAATCAAAATATTTTACTTCACATAAACCTACATGGGCACCTATGAAACATCAAAAGTTAGATGCACAGTTCCAATTGGTTGTTTCCAACGGAGAAGACTTGGCAAGAAACTCAATGGTTACTCTTTTACAATATTTCCAATTTACAGTGTTAATAGGCATGGGAGGACAGTGTAGGCTTGTTAACAAGCACCAAGTACTTAACAAAATAGAAAATACTCAACAAATCTACCATCTACTCTTTTTCAATTCCTAATTATTAACTCAGTACTGACAGGTAAGCCATATTCAAAATATGGCTAAAAACATAGTTGCCTTTCAAAATATTTTTAAATGTAGGTATACCTTTAACTAACAATTGACTTTCTTAAAATTACTTTTGATACCTCCATCCATACTATTATAATAACAGCAACATTGGGAGACATTTAAACTTTATAAGGAAAATCATAAGAAAATACCAAAAGATTGCTGATACAAGAAGTAAGAAAATATTTATAATATTCAATTATAAAGGCTCCTGCACACTGGCGCGACAGGCAGCGACAAAGAAATTGTGCTACTAGTATCGCGTCGCGCCCGCGGTATCGCACTAGTCTGTACGAGCCTTTATGCTGTCTTTTGGGATTTCCTAAGTACTTAAAAGAAGTAAGTAATATACAACTACAGGCTGTCAAGATTCCTGCCAGGGTTGCGAGTTTGTCCGAAAGGGATACCGTGGCCCTAGCACACAGGCAACTGAAGGAACACGGGTGGGTTTTAGACAGTAAAAGTCTGACACGCCCTCTCGCTCCGCCCAGAGCGGGAGAAGTTATTTGATAATTTCCCAACCAAAAAAAAAAAAAGAAGATGGATATTCAGCTTATTGTGTTCCCGCTGCTGGGACAGAGGCCTCGTTTCTGTGAGAGGGACTGGGCTGTAATTCCCCACGTGAGCCCAGTGCGAGTTGGTGGATGACAAATGTCTTCGAATTTTTGGTTCTAGGACATGTCGGTTTCCTGACGATGTTTTCCTTAGCTGTATTGAGAGCAGCGGAAATGAAAAAAAAAATTGTAGACATGTGGTACCTAACATAATCGATTTCATCCTATTTCAGACAGGGTCAAAGCACGGTACGGCCAGTGCGGGCCCTACAGCCGGTACGCCCGATAACAGTACGGCCACGACCAAATTTTAATATGGGACAGCAGTACATACAACCAAATTATAATATGCTCCCGCTCCGCCCAGAGCGGGTGAAGTTATATGATAATTTCCAACCCAAAAAAAAGCCTCTCAAGATTGTTTTTATTTAAAAGTAAATTTCTTCCATGCCTTAATCCTCATAACTTGACAACAGTAAATATTGTAATGTAATAATAAATGTCAATAAACCTCATGTGTCTCTGTCTTGCATATCAAATAATATGAGACAGCAATAGTGCTAGACTTCAAAACAAATGATGAGTAAGTTTTTCTATGACCAAGCAAGTCTATCTGTTTTGAACGTTTCAATATTGACTACAAGTATTGATAGCGATAACAACACATGAATATAAAGTTTAATCACATTTTACAACACATGCTCACATTATCAATTATTGACCGATGAATTGCTTATTAAGTCACATTATCATACAGCAAATGACCTTCATTAGTTGTATTCAGTTAAGGATTCAAAGAATAACATCAAAACTTAATGCTTTATTAACTAAAATACTGACAACAAATCAAAAACCTGACAGGTGGCAAACATTACACAAAAAAGTAACGTAATAAACAAGTGTGAAGATCAAAACACAGACGGCGCAAAACAAACCAGTATGGCAAATCTTTAAGCAACTATTTAACACAACAACTCTGTGTTTGCTACAGCATCACATTATGCACGGCCACCGAGGCGCTCACTACTTAACATTTTCATACTAACATTTAATAATGAACACTGATTTGCTCATGTCGCTCTGACCAGACAATGCAAAACTTCGAGTAATGTGACGTAAGGACCAACAATTGTACCCTAGTGATTTAATAAGACTATTAGAGTAATAGGAAATAGTACTGGAGGCTCTAACAATCAGAACAATGGTAGGTAGTAGCAAAATCAAACAGAAACATTGACTGAATCATCCCAATACATGCCAACAAAGAATGACAACTTCTACAACGCGATTCCTATATACCACGCCTACAAAACAGATAATCACCATCTGTATATCATTAAGTACACATAATAACAAGTCAAAGTTATAAATAGGTAGTAAATAAGCACAGCTAAAAGGAATAATAACGAAATAAGCTGTTGACGTACCTTCGGTTTATAGAACCACTTTCTTAGTGACTCCATTGGACCTGTCTTGTATAGCAGCCTCATATGAACGGATCACTGCACATCCACACACATTATAAATATGAAATAGCACCAATAATCACTACGCAAATGAAAACAGAAACTTGATTTTCGTCAATATTTACGTCAAATAACACAAACGGCAGACATGTTGCCACTAACCGCGTTCCGTTCACGTTACGGAGTGAATGACATGACGAAACTATTTGGGCAACGCGAATGAATGAAATAATAGTGCTGCGCGCTACAAATCATACTATACCCATTTAGTAACATCAATACGATAACCGATTCTTCATTGTAGAAAACTTTTTTTTTCCTCGTAAATACGTTCCATTAGCTTTTACAAACGACCTCAAACTTATTGTATTTCTAAAGAACTTTTCTTCTTTTTTTTTTTCGTTCTGACGGGTGTCAAGTTTGTTAAGAAAATATATATTTTATAGTTTTACATTTACTATTCAGTATTTCAATTCCTACCTAATATATTATATACATAAAAAGCAATTATATGTTTGCGCTAAACCTCTTGAATACAGTGACACTCAGCAAATTATGCATGCACATTGCATGAATAATTTGCAGCATTAATAAGCTCGTGGAAGTTTTTCTTTCAAGAGGTTACCCTAAACTTATTTGTAAAGAGAGATCGTTGAACACCCACACATAAAATGTGGTATAATATTTTTAATACAAATAGTAGACTAACTTGATTCTGTAACTATTTACATTAATTCATATCTCATTCGATGAAAAATTTATAAGCTGTGGTTATGAATGACAGAAATTGACAGTTTGGTTAAAATCTAAAACGCGGGAAATACAACTTGTGAGTAATTTTGCACTTTTTGGAAGATCTTCAGAAATATAAGTATGCCATTGATTTTTGGGAACGATTTAGGTATTATTACCATTATGCATTATTCAGCGACATAAACAGGTTTTGATTATGAATACAGCGATGGCAAAAAAGTATAAATGAGGAGTCCAGCTCCAGGTTCTTGCTTTGTAACTAGGTCCTCGACCTACTTAGTTGGATTGGAATGCTATTTTAGAAGTCAGTTGAACCAAAGATGGAAAACCAACGGTAACATAATTATGAAAGAAAACTTGAAGGTGACTCTTTATTCTTTTCTGTATCATATATGTATGGTACCATGGAATGGACTGTACCTACGTCCGCACGTCTGTGGTTCATGGTTCTAGTGTTAGTGTTGTCATTAACTAAATAAACATGCGATTCGGCTGTGGGTATCTAGGTACCTTTTCTGTGAGTTCTGTGACCGAACGTGGTCTACACATTGAAGATAAACATTATGATAAAATGTACAGTACCTATCTAGCAAAAATAAAATAACCTCATAAAATGCCTTTATAACACATTGTTAAAACGGAAACCTCTTACCCCATAGTTGGACCACTAATATAAGGGACGCGAAGTTCCTAATTCCTAAAATAAATATCTCCCTTTGGCGCCATCTGTAACCGCGTCAATGAACTAAGTGGTGGAGGTTGTATGCGATGAGATAAGACAGTGTGAATGTTCGGGATCACTTCATAGCAATCATAGCATAGCACGTTAAGTTCTCACGACGGCCACGAGGGTTTATGGCGTTGGGAAAAAACGTATGATGGTACGGCGGCCAGCACATCAGGTTATATGAAACTGACGAATTTCTCCAAATGATTTTAAACCTTAAAATGTTATTATTTAAGTTCAAAATCAAATTAGAAAATTTGACAGTTTGTTGTAATTTAGTACGAAGTTACCGGAATAGAAAATACAATATTTCTGGAAATATTTCTTATTAATGTATTTTACTTGCTTGTCTTTTTTTAAGGTTCTTGTTTGTACTATAGTTATGGGTCTCGATAGGTTAGAGATTGAATCCTTACATTTATAGCAGGTTATATTACCTAATGTTTGATTTAAAATAATTATTCTACTCCGACATACCTCTATGTGCACGAACTATTTTGCAAGTCCATTAATACGGCTCTTCAGACAGCTTAAACCCGTTCATGCAATACGAAATAAAGGCTCCTACAATCAGGCGCGACACTAAAAGACCGCTCGTCGAGAGGCACGCGGTGTCTTTGTGTCGCGCCTGTTTGTAGGAGTTCACGACGGATTACCTTAGTATGACTTTTTACTCATTTAGCATTACTTTTTAGTCCATTAATGTAGAATAGGTAATTATAAAAATAAGTTCATCTTCTTTCGTTTTGGCACGAGCTTTGAGAAAATATAAGCCAGCCAGCTAGTTCCAAGGAACTAAGAAAGTAAGTAAGTACTGCAACAGCTTAGGGCTCTTGCTATACCGGGTCACTATAAGGTATACCTACCTGTTACACCAGATGACCAGACCTACCATTTTTTTACCCCTTCTTAAATTCAGTGTTGAAAAAAAACCGATTTAAGATTCGTGTTTAGTAGGTCCCAGTCCCAAAACCCTATTTAGGATTGGGATCTACTAAACACGAATCTGAAATGGTTTTTATTTTCTGTCGCTTCACGGGGCGTCGCCAAGGGGGGCAGGGAGGGGCAGCTGCCCCCTCCTAGAGATTCAAAAAAATGTAGCCAAATGCAAAGCAACCAAAATCCTAACTAAGAAGCATTATGGGGGAAAATCACTGCAATGGTCTGACCATGATTAGTGTACCTACTGCACAAAAACCTTATTCATAAACACTTTAAAAAAACTCATAATCAAGTGTTCGAGAAGTTTACAAAAAAACCATGGAAGATTATGTTTTAATTAACTAAAAAAAAAGGATCTCGCTCTACCACTTTATTATTAAAATTTCCCTCCTATGTATTATTAAAATATCCACTTTATTTTTCTAATACATATCTATAATAACTTGGTTAACAAGTTTTATTTATTGTACAGTAATGCAAAGCAGTTTTTGTTTGTTGTTTTGTGTTGTATTGTAAGCTCGCGGTGCTTTACACATTGGAATTTGTACCGGTCTTATTACAATCGTCGTAGAGGTAAGACTCGCACTACAGCTTCATGTTCTTTTGACTGTACCTTCAATTCATACTTTTCCCATCCTCCATATACAGGGCATCCTCTTAAGGGGTCATTATACTCATCTTTATGAACAACTTTCACTATGGGACCAAACCTGAAATCTCAAAAAAAATATCAGCTGGTCCCTACATTTTGACGAGCTATGTGAACATAAATGTAGGAAACAGCTGATTCTTTTTTCGCGATTTCAGGTTTGGTCCCATAGTGAAAGTTGTGCATAATGATGAGTATAATGACCCCTTAAGAGGATGCCCATGAATTCAATTTCACCCTGTATAAACTTGCCCCCCTCTGGGCCAACGGCTGGCGACGCCCTTGAAGACACATCTATAAAAACCACGTAAAATTTGGTAAAAAAAGATCAGAGGTAAAAAATAAGGGATTAATTAGTATTTTTTATGAAAGTATCGGATTGTTTATGTGGAATTCAACATTTTAAAATACTTAGGTACCTACTACAGAGGCTTGTGGACACTTTTCTTTGTGAGTCCGGTTTGAATCATTACGCTTCAACAACCAACAGTAGTCAGCCGTCATGGTAATACTTATTCCATTTTCCTTAGTACCTGCGCTCCACTTCCTTTATATCCCGATGAAATAAGTACTTATTTCTCCTTGTTCCTCACTATAAAAATGCTCCTAAGTCATCAAGAAAGAAGCTCAAATGCGAATGAAGAAAATAAACTTTGGAACTCGTAAGGCAACCAAATTAGACATTTTGTAGCATGTTATGTATTTATAATATTTTCATAATTGGGGCTTTTATAATATCCTAAGAAGTTTTTAATAACATATTTTAACGATACCCATGCTGCCATCAAATGCGAATGAAGAAAATAAACTTTGTAAGAACTTTTTGGACATTTTCTAGCATGCTCCGTAATTATATAATAATTATTTTCATAAATAAGGGGCTTTTATAATAACAGTCAGTTCCCTAGTAGCGTTTTTTGTTGGCATTTAGTTGGGCCTCTTCAGAGGTAAGTGGCCCAACTAAATGCCAACAAAAAATGCGACTAGGGTTTTCCATCGAATGACTTTCTCAAAATTCCGACGTGACGGTTTTTTTTTCTTCTTAATTCTCATCACACGAAAATCTAGGAAAACACTAGGTATTATAGGTACTTGAACTTAAAAGGTAATTCGTTGTAGGTCTGTCTTATTATTCCTAAAGTAAAACTACTTACCTATTTCAAATCCAGACAGACGCTATCACCTCTCCGAGCTGCTGACTCTCTGTTCTTTACCTATCCTTCTAAACATAAAATAGCGTTTAACATGATAATAAATAATAGGTACACCCACTAAGCTGAGTCCACGGTGTATCGTTAGTTAGTGTTGGTTAGTCTTCATTAGAAGGTGTAACACGTGGGTGTAGAGTTGTAGACCATTAGCAGCCTTTTAAGCAATATTAATATTAACGGAATATCATTAGGTATTTATGGTTAAAACATTGTGAGGTAGTTCGTAAATAATAACTTAAAAAGTACAAAAGCGACGACAGCGCAGGTCAGACAGCCAGTCGATGCTATACAGGATAAGTTTAAAAGGAGTGCGTATATTTTAGGAGGTAATCAGGTGCATAAAACTGGACAACTTTTCCCAAGGAACATGGTTCGTAATCTTAAAATTGAAAATCGACTTTTCATACAAAGTGACTGGTCACGTGACTTATTTGAATGAGAATTTGAATTTTATTTTTTAGATTTCGACCTATGTTCCTTGAGGAAAGTTGTTCAGTTTTATAAACCTGATTCCCAACAAATATATACGCACTCCTTTTAAACTTATCCTGTATATCAACCTACATAGTTGCTTACATAGGTACCTAAACCTACAATCTACATACAGCGGCGCATACCAGATAGGGGTAAGCTAAGTTCCAGGAACTGAGTCACTTTACAAGCAAGTGTGATGAAAAAGTCTTAAATTCATTCATTCATTCATTCACTGACAGACAACGCACAGCTTAAAACGCTGGGTCTAAAAGCTTGAAATCTTGCACAAGAATTCATTATGTGCAACGACGGTAAGCATTAAGGAAGGATTTAAAAAAATCATCCCCTAAAGGGGTTAACTAGGGGATGAAAGTTTCTATGAAAGTTCGTAGGTTTAGCCGATGGGAAATAAACCCTTCTAAAAAGCTTCGGTTTCGAAGGAAGGGATGCAGTGTGTCGATGTTCTTGTAATGCAAGCATTTTCCAAAAAAAATTGCCAACGCAATATTTTACAGAACCCAAAATTATTCTGTTTACAAAAAAAAAAATAAAAAAAATACGTAGGTAGGTGTCAAAAGTCCTCGCCTTTGTTACTAATATCAACTGAAATAAAAATCGGTAAATATTTTCACTTGAGCCCAGAAGTGACTTCTGTAGTTTACGCCTAATCGGCTGTCCCATTTCAAAACCTAGGAAGGACCAAAAACGAAATTTTGCAGGAGAGCGCATAAACGTAAATAGGTCAAGCCTTTAAAAAGTATTTATGTTAGGTAATAAATGCTATAGGTTGTATAAAGTACTAATTAATGGACACTTATTAATAGCAATATTTTAATATATGTGTACCTATATTACATATTTTAAACCCCTTACTAACTTTGATTTTGACACGAGATAGTTAGGTTCATGTAGCAACCAGTTTCATAACATAGTAAGAGCACTTGTTAGGTTTTGTTATGGTTTATGGAACATGGAACTTAGCAACAAATCTGACTTAAAATTCATCATCATCATTTCAGTCGAAAGACGTCCTCTGCTGGATATAGAACTCCCCCAAGCACCGCCACTTCGACCGGTTCTGTGCTTCCCGCATTCAGCGGATTTGTAGTCATCGGTCCACCTTGTGGGAGGGTTTCCAACGCTACGTCTTCCGGCACGCGGTTGCCACTCCAGAACCTTTTCGCTCCATCGGCCATCTATTCTGCGAGCAATGTGCCCTGCCCACTGCCACTTAAGTATAGCAATTCTTCAGGCTATGTCAGTTACCTTGGTTCTCCTACGGATCTCTTCATTTCTGATTCGATCACGTAGGGAAACTCCAAGCATAGCCTGTTCCATTGCCCTTTGGGTGATTTTTAGCCTTCTAATAAGGCTCATTGTGAGCGACCACGTTTCAGTGCCATAATTTATCACTGGCAAAACGCACTGGTCAAAGGCTTTCGTCTTGAGAAACTGAGGTATATGGGATGAGAATATATTGCGTAGCTTCCCGAACGCTGCCCAACAGAGTCGGATTTGACGATTGACCTCTTTCTCGAAGTTGGACCTACCTAATTGGACAGTTTGTCCAAGGTAAACATACTCGTGCACGTGTGTAGCGTCTCCGATCTTCATGAGAGTGGGTGTTACATGGGCATTTGACTTGACCTTTGTCTTATCCATGTTCATTTTATACCCACTCTTTCGGAAGGTCTGTTGAGGTCCTCGAGCATTGTACTGAGGTTTGCCATAGTCTCAGCCATGACAACTATTATCGTCGGCAAACCGAGGGTGAGTGATGTACTCGCCATTAATGTTGATGCCAACCCCTTTATAGTCCAGAATTAAAATTGTGTTTCCAGACTTAAAGTTATAATATGTACACTATCTTTAAAAAAAGGTTTCCTGATCCAGTGATAAATTGGACTTGTACAACTGAGTTTAAATTTGTTTTAGCGGGTCATTAAGACGTTCCGCTCTCTTTTTTTTTAGTCATTCAGTCGTTCATATTTGCAAGTGATTTTAATAGCTTTTATATTTTTCCTGGATTTCATCACCGTATTTTTAAAGTCCTGAAAATAATATATAGTCTTGTCTTCTCATTTTCAACTCGATATTACCGTGAACAGCATCCACGGACATTTGAGTAGCTATGAACTCTTGTTAGACAGCTAATCGTTACCGATTTAAGATCATTCCATGAGTCTGTTGTTGACAATCATGATTGTGACCTTACTGCGGACCTCCCGCAATATCCCATCTCTTCCTTCGTGTTTGGTCTTGATTTCAAAAACCTAGTAAGGTGCATTGACCATTTAAAAACCTAGCAAGTCTCAGAGACTTACTAGGTTTTGAAATGGTTAAAGTGACTTACTAGGTTTTAAAGTGGTCACAAGGCAGTGAATGGTGCACTTATGCTTATATTATGTGAGTTTTCAACGCTGGTGTTTTTATATTTAGTAGGGACTTGTTAGGTCAGCAAGATTATGCAATAAAACGATTTTTGCAAAAACTGTCCCTTATTATGTTTTGAAATGGGACAGCCGTAATATTTCGTTATACTTGTCACCTACGTACCGTTAAGTTTGTAATCAACAATATTGGTAGGCGATTTGTAAAGCTTCGAGTAGATATATCTATTAGTTTACTTTGCATAAGATTGCGAAAACTGGGGCTCTGTCTCACATAGGGTCGCAGGTCGCAGCATTATGCCGAAGTTAGAGAAAAAGACGCATATTTTGCCCCAACTTGTTCTCTTTTTGCGTCATCTTTACCGCAAATATACGTATTGTCTTTCTTTCTTTAAATCGTTTTCTTACTCTGCATTACATTGCTTGAGTAATATTTTTATTTTATTTTTTATTGTAGGGTAGGTACTTGGAAAAAAAGCCATGACGTCTTTACCCTAGCCTTTTATTTGCCATGTGGAAGTAGGGTGGCTTGTATTCTCATTAGATGCATCGGATTATATTCGCTGAGGAACCTACTACCTACTTTCTTACCTACCTACACCAACATTTCGCCAGTTAAGTTTAAGTCCCCATAAAATGTTCATGTAAAAAGTACATATAAGTAAGTATATTTGATTTATCCTATTCAAATCTTTACTAACGTCATTACCAATGATCGGTGAGAGTGAGAACAGAAATTCGATGGATTCCTTTTAAAAATGGGTCAGTGTGTACCCTCACCGTGAATGGACATTCTACACCTGATGATATTTCACTACTCCCACACACACCAACGGTGTCGTTTGCATTATGCGAATGGATTTTTAACACACATTGGGAAAGAATGGATTGATTACCTAATGACCTGTTAAGAGGTGTATACCTCTCTATATTATGTCGTTAACTTTAGTCCCCCCATCAGTTTATTTATGGTTAAATTTGTGGTACATTATGCAACTTTTGATGAATTTTGGTCTTAAAATATTTTGCAATTGTGAATGTTGATCTAAATCTATAATGTTCTACGGTCTTATAGCCCGTGTGTTGTCTGCAACAAGATATTTACTATATCGTAGGTGGTAGACGCCAAAATAATGGCAACAGATTCAACCAATGCAAAGCTTAGAGTTTCGGTGCTCTCTTTGAACGTTACAGCGGTATCTATTTCAAATAGAAGAGATTATTTCTCTCGTTTGTCATCGTCTGTTTCTCTTTTATTGCCGAATTGTTTCCTTTGACTAGCCTAAAATGATGATATTTTAGGAGAGCATCAAACAATACACCTGTTATCAATTGGTTCGTCATGTGTTTTTCCCTAATAATTTATTATTGGCGGATTAATTAATTTGCTCTCACTTAAAAGTGGTCCTTTTGATTTTATTTTTCAGGGCCTCAAGTCTGCTATTACAATAGTGTCAGAATGGTCTATCATTGATTTCATAATTGTTGATTTTAACAAGTTTGGTAATCTACTAATATAATGGCGTCATTATGACTTTCCAATGGTCAGCCACTGACACTCCATTGAAAGAACTGGTAATCTCGAACATAATGACAAATTAAACTCCCTACTAAACTTCCAACTTCCTACTACTTCAGATTGCTTATAACACTAATAAATAATATGTAAAAATATTATAAATGAAATCTGGCATGAATAAATGTTCAAAATGCCATTGTAATACAATTCTGTTACGAGACCATTGACCGACCAATGATCGACCATTATGAATTTAGCAGATTACGAACTTTTAGCAAAATGGCAATGGGATCGTGTTGGAGTGACGAATTTATAAAAATAGCAGACTTGGGCCCCAGGTTTGTGATTATGCTAACAGTAATTAGTAGCTTGAAATACCTTTTAGTAAGTAATAGTGACGTACCTAGTGTACCAACTATTCTTTGTTTTACACTTTTTACTGAGCATATGTTTATTTATTATTATTTATTCATTCATTCAGTAATACACATACATATTATATTCGTTTTACTCATTGTTGTTATACCGTGCACCAAAATCATCGACCACATATTAGTTATGAGAATTAACGGAACTGAACTACAACAAAGAAATTACAAAGAGGGTTTAAGTGAAATACCTAGTTACTTATTACTAACTAGCTTCTGCCCTCGACTTTGTCCGCGTGAAATATCTTATTACCCGATCCATAGCCCGCCCGCGATATAATATTGTTTTCACTTTGCTTTTCTGACTTAATTCTTTTTACTCGGCTCCTAAGGGTCACAGCGTGATGTTAAATAAAAATACCTTGCTCAAGAATTGGGCTACCAAATAAAAAAAGTTTGTTTTCAAATGTAACGTTACAAATAACCTGACGGGCTATTTGCAAGTTAAAATAATTATTAATAAAAAATAAAATAAGAATAAGACTAAGAAATTAGGCCAGACTTAGTGGAGTGTCGATGAGGCTTTTCGCTCACAACAGTCGCACCTGATGGTCCCAATGCTATATAAATACCTTGCTCAAGAATTGGGCTACCAAATGAAAAAAGTTTGTTTTCAAATGTAACGTTACAAATAACCTGACGGGCTATTTGCAAGTTAAAATAATTATTAATAAAGAGTTAAAATAATTATTACTTTTCCTGTTGACAGCGATGCGGACAAATTTTTTGATGCCCTTTGATCCTTTCCCCTCCCATATTTTTTATATATTTGTACATATTATTATTACTTAAAAATTAATTAATGTTAATAAATAAATTAATAAAAAATAAAATAAGAATTAGACTAAGAAATTAGGTCAGACTTCAGTGGAGTGTCGACGAGGCTTTTCGCTCACAACAGTCGCACCTGATGGTCCCAATGCTCTCTCTGCGCGCAACAATCTCACCTGATGGTCCCGAGGCTCTCCTCCTCCTTATTGAATGAGTTGTTTAACCACCTTCGATTGATGTCACACCAGAAATTTTTCTTTCTACTATCTTGGCCCTTGTACAATGAAATTGACGTATCCTTGTATATCTATAATTTACCACACTGCAAATGCAAACTCGCCCTCCGTGCATTCCTCCTGCGACGTGACTGAAAAGTAGTTATTCTGACTTACATGAAAATTACCTTATTTTCTATTATTCGAATGCACATACACTCACCCTCGCACACTCATACACACTCAATCGACTCACCACACTTTATTATATATTCTAACTAGCTTTTGCCCGCGGCTCCGCCCGCGTAGATGTCGGTTATCGGCTATGTCCGTCTCCATATCCCAGGCGTTATCTCTGCTAAATTTCATGACGATCGGTTCAGCGGTTTAGGCGTGAAAAGATAACATACAGACAGACAGACAGACAGAGTTACTTTCACATTTATAATATTAGTATGGATTTGATTTAATTCGTTTTAATTTTGCTTGTATGCTTCAAAAACTTGAAAACATGATTTTTATGATACTCAAATTAGGAATCTAAACTGTCTCTCCTAAACACAGATTACTAGATATCTAGATCTAGATCTGATCTAGCTAGGGGAGCAACGATTCATCCAACAATTAATTGTTCCTACACCATGTAATTAATAACGCTGCCTACTTTTTAAGTCCCTCATGTACTACAAAACCTTTATGTATACTTAAATAAATTATTCTTATTCTTAAAACTACAAAATAAGAATTTGGTGTGTCACGCAACATCGCAATTCATTGTTTCCTGAACAGACTTATTCTGAATTATACTGAGCAAACATTTTTCTACTAGGGAGGTACTATAAAACGTCAAAAAAATGATCCAGGAATAATTATGAATAATAAGAGGCCGACCTTTTGGGTCCCACAAAGTGACGAACCAGCCCTTAAGGATTAAAACAACAATAACAGTTAAGGGAATGAGCCGAGTTTCAATGTAAATTGATCGACGAATTAGAGGATAATTCGGTAGAGAACGAAGATTATTATTTTTTACTCTCTAAACTTTTTTTTTAATGCAAATGTCACGTGGTTCTTCGCCCACCTCAAATGGAATTAAATAACTGGTGTGTTTGCGAACTTCTGTTTCCCTCGGGTTTTTAAATGGAGAAGTTTTTAGTAAGGTGTTGTGTTTAAGGTTCGCATTAGCGAAGTTGTAGGTAACTACTTTTTGTGTATGTGCTCGTGGGGATATTAATGTGGCTCAATGAACTGTATAAGAGTTGGTCATACTGGGTAAGAATATTAGCCAGACGGCAAGGTGGTATCTCTGGGTAGGTATGTGGTGTGTGTGTCTTTTAGTCTGTGCTACATAAATGTATTTTCTTTGTTTCTTTTCTTTCTTTGTTTCTTCTCTTTCTTTCTTTTCTTTGTTTCCTTTCTTTCTTTCTTTTCTTTCTTTCTTTTCCTTCTAGCACAGTAGGTATCGTATCTCTGGCTTTGCATATTGCACAATGTTTATGTAACGTGATCAATGATAAATGATTTTATTTCTGTAAGTAGGTTTGTACAAACACTTTGACAAATCAAACGTATTTTTAAAACTAGATGAGATCGGCGTTTCCTATTTGACTACTCTGAGAAGAAAGGCCGAAACAAACTCAGAGGTCACTGTCTATTTTAAAGTGCAGACATAATCTTGGTCAAATCATGTGAAGACCATGTAGATTGGTATCTGAAATAGTCTTTTGAGGAAAGAACCACACAGGATGAGTGGATCTGTCCAGTCAGTGCACGCATTTGTCGAGAATCGTGCAGCTCAACTCAGAACACAAGGAGTTCAACGATTCGACAAACAATACCAAAGAAAGGACATTTGAGTAGGACGCATGAATCACTCAAACTGCCAGATCATGATTAAAACCAACAGAGAAAAAAACAAAAGCAATGACCCACATAGTCCTCACATTCACATTAATTCATCATCATCATCATCATTTCAACCGAAAGACGTCCACTGCTGGACAAAGACCTCCCCAAGCACCGCCACATCGACCGGTTCCGTGCTTCCCGCATCCAGCGGATTCCTGCGGCTTTCACAAGGTCATCAGTCCACCTTGTGGGAGGCCTTCCTACGCTACGTCTTCCGGTACGCAGTCGCCACTCCAGAACCTTTCAGCCCCAACGGTCATCTGTTCTGCGAGCAATGTGCCCTGCACACACATAACACATCACATTAATTCACACCAATTCAATCATCTGCTTCACATTAATTACAATAACCATTAAAGGTCCCTATCATAAACGAAGTGTCTAAGTTTATAACTTTGATCATTACAATAATATAATACTTTACATCATGTCTTGCCTTCTGGACTAAGATCTGAAAAGGCACTGAAAACGAATTGTCCCAATAAGGTTCTTATGCCAAAGGCACTCGATCGTCATCATCATCAGTCTTTAGCAGTCCACTGCTAGCCATAGGGCCTCTCCAATGACTCCAAGCGCACGTCATTTAACTCGATACTAACAATACACTAATAGCGCCATCATCTTCCTGCCCTTGTCCCATGTTACTTGGGGTCGGCGCAACACGTTTTATTTTTCCATTCTCCCCTGTCAACGGTCACTCTATCATTCACTCCCTTCTCTTTCATATCATTCTTCACACAATCCATCCATCTTTTTTTTGGCCTTCCTCTCCCTCTCCATCCATTCACATTTATATTCATCAATCTCCTCGTCATATGCGTTTCCTCCCTCCTCATCACATGCCCCTAACATGCCAAACGACGTCTTTTCAACTTTTCTGTCACCGGCGCCACTTTCAAACTTCCCCTTATATACTCATTTCTTACTTTATCCATACTCGTCACTCCACACATTCATCTCAACATTCTCATCTCCGCTACATGCAATCTTTTTTCATCCGTCCTCTTCACGGCCCAGCATTCCGATCCATACAATACGTTAGGCCTTGTCACAGATTTGTAGATTTTCCCTTTCAACATCCGCTGGTCGCAAGTTGTTCCTGTGACCTGTCGCCATTTCATCCATCCTGAGTTGATCCGGTGCGTTACGTCGCAGTCTACCTCACCATCCCCTTGAACAAGCGACCCGAGGTACCGAAAGTCGGAGCAGATCGGTAAGGGCGTTCCGGTGAGAGATATGAGCACAGTACTGGACAGAACGCAAAATTCATAAAACAGGTACTCTGTTTTGGTCCGACTCAGTGTCAGGCCAATGGCCTCCAGTCTTTCCCACGACACCTCTAATTTGCTCTGGACCTCCTAGTCGCTTTCGGCAACCAGCACAATGTCATCGGCGAATAGCATACACCAGGGAGCCTCTTCTTGGATGTCCGACGTAAGAGCGTAATAATAATACACTAATAGCGCCGAAGTTAAATAAATATTAAAGAGTCATAAAAGAGTTAATTCATGGTCACAAAACAGTTTGCGGATGAAAGATTTCGATAGCAACGATTTTTCAATTAATTTTTAGCCAAAGGAACGAATTGGAGAAATGATAGGTTAATTAAATGCCGAAGCCTCTGAAATTCTTTTGAGAAAACGTCCCTGCCACGAAATACTTTTCCGGTGGGCTGAAATATTTCTCTTCACTGTTGAAAAGTTCATCTTTGTTTTTGGCTTATCTTTCTAATGGTTGGAGTTGATAAAATAGTGGTTTTTAGGGTTCAAAATCAAAATCAATATATTTTATTTCACATAAACCTACTGGGCACTTATGAAACGTCAAAAGCTAGGTGCACGGTTCCAATTAGTCGTTTCCTATGGAGAAAAGCCGGCAAGAAACTCCACGGTTACTCTTTTAAAAATAATTGGCTTTAAAATATTATTAAATAACAGTGATAATAGATATGGGAGGACAGTGTAGGCCTTTCAACAATTACCAGGTACTTAACAAAATAGAAAAGTGCCAACAAATCTACACTCTACTAGGCCTACAACGTTCTTACATTCACAAAATAGAAAATAATCTGAGTATATAAAATATTAATGACATGATTGCAACTACAGTAACATATCTGAATAAATATCATGTCAACAAAAGCCAATAAAGAATTGGAATTCGATTTGTAGGTAAACAATGTCAAACAATGAAAAGATTATGTTAAGGAAGTATGTAAAAAAATAATTAAAAATTCTAAATAAACATCGTTATTTGGGAGCAGTTAATAGACATTGACATAGTTATGTTGTTTATGAGGTACCAGGGAAGCCACATGTGCAGAAGGAATTACTGCCAAACTTCCTTGTCTTCAACGTAGTCTTTAGTCAACAAGGAAGGTAGTTCCGTAGTCAACAAGGAACCCTTATTATTTCGCCATGTCTGTCTGCCTATCTGTCCGTCTGTCCGTCTGTCTGGCTGTCCGTGGCTTAGCTCAGAGACTCTTAGGAATAGAAAGCTTTAATTTAGTATTTTAATCACGCCGACAAAGTGGAAAAATAAAATCTGGAAATATATTTTTTAGGGTACCTACGCGTAAAATGGGGATGATATATTTTTTTCTCGTCTATCCCATGTTGTGGGGTATCGTTGGATAGTCCGTTCAAAAATATTGCGGGTTTGTCAAAACCATTTTTCGATTCAGGGATCCGTTTGCGAAAATTAAACTGCAAATTTTTGTTAGAGTCAAGTGTCCCCCGTCCTGCTCCTGCTAGCTAAATAGTTGTATTTGGCCATGTGAAAATTTTTACAGGAGTATTATATATTACAAAGTTAAAAGGAAAACTACCACAGCTAAGTAGGCTTTACAAGCTACCGAGTAATAGTCGACCAACTTAAAGCAGTTGAAAAACATGTTCACCCATACAAAATGAATGAGAGAACACAATAAGTTTGTTCTTGGGATCAATTCATCCCATCTACGGAACCCTTCATTGTGTGTGGTCCATCACGCAATTAGGCGGTTTTTTTTAAATCTTTGTTACACTGAGTCAAGGTTTTTGTACGTTAACGAAAGTTAAAAACATTTTGGGACAGTAATATTCCACCGGAAATTTGTTCAGGAAAATTTTAATTTTTTTAACCCTTTTTTCAGTTACTATTCCTTTATTTCAATTTAAAATAACATTCTCTGTATGCAGCACTCCAATTTATGTAAATAAAACAGCTAAAATCAAGAAACCAGCAATGGATGTGGAAATACTCTAACGAACGACGCGCGAAATCAGCTGTTCATTTTCTGCCTAGGTGCAGAGTTCATCGAACTCACTCGCTACGCTGTCGTTCGCTACCTGCGCTTTGCCACGGTAACGATACATTGCGTGAGAGGTAATAAAACAAATCAGATTTATTGGATTCCCATAACGTTCCTGAAATAATTTCATGTACCGGTTATCTTAAGGTGAAACTAGTCGATACTTTTTCCATACAAATTTCGGGGGGGTATTACTCCACTGTTTGATATTGTAAATCCAAAGTTATACATGATATCCTTTTGTCTTTTTATTAATTTTGGTCTTTACGGACGCAGAATATTAAAATAAAAAGCCATTAAAAAGTTATGAGCCAACAAAGATTCGTTTTTCCTGCTAATTTTAACGCAACTTTGGGTGTAAATAAGTAATAAAAGAAGTGTAAAATCTCCAAAACAAAATCTGCTCTGACAAAGATCTATTATCGAAGATTTCAATAAACTTTATTTGTAATTGATTTATCCAGTAGTTTTTTCATAAAACTCAACCTTCCAAGGGACTTTTCATAATTTTTTATGCGCGCGGTTTACTGTCAATTATCGTACATTTCACTCAACACTCGATGACGGACACGATGCTAGTTGAGACAGCGTGCTTTTTGGCCACGACCACCAGTGAGTTGGAGCACGCGACTAGTTGGCTCTTATTATGATGTACTGAATTCACCCCATCAGTCTTTGGTGTGTCTCCCTTACACCCTGTATGAAACTCATAGGCAATATTACAAACCAACAAATAGTATAAGCATAAGTATAATCAGCCTATAATATTCCCACAGCTGGGACACAGGCCTTCTCTTTCTGTGAGAGGGAGTGGGCTGTAATCCACGACGCGGGCCCAGAGCCCAGCGGGTTGGTGGATGTTACATGTCTTCGAATTTTTTGTCCTAGGACATGCCGGTTGATTCACGATGTTGTCCTTCACCGTTTTGAGACCAGTGGTGATGAAATCATTTACACAGTGTAAAGTCCCTGCTTGGTCAAACCCACTCGTAAGTACATATGTATATAGTCTTAAGCTTCGATTACCAACAAATAGCTCAACCTCTCAAAACTCAAATAAATAATTTTAGAACAATTTAAATAGTAGTGAGTGATGGGACGGTTCCGTGTGGTGCCGGACGTAAAGAATAGCACCACCCCATTTCCTCCCGTGGGTGTCGTAAAAGGCGACTAAGGGACTTACTAGAGAATGGGCAGCAGCGTTCTCTATCCATGTTTGCTTGGCGATTATGGCAAATCCCCCAATTGTGGAAGGCCTATGTTCAGCAGTAGACGTCTTTCAGCTGAAATGACGATGATGACTATGTCTCATTAATAACGTCAGTATCGACCAACTCGTCCTGATAAAGGAAGACAACGTGCCACTATTAAAATGGCGCCTCGAGCGAGTCATCCGAGTCTACACTGTAAAAGATGGAGTGTCACGTGTTGCCACCATACGAACAGCCACCGAAGAAGTGCAGAGTTCTTTCTCCGGTGGCTGTTCGTATGGTGACAACACGTTCGCATGGTTTATTGTTGCGATATTCCCTAGTTAATGAAATAATAATTTTCCAAAAAAAACTGAAATTGGGTTCCGAACTTACGGTTTGTGAGACCGGACGCGGGATAGGTGTCACAGAATTTGGCGCAGTTAAAGGAAGGTTAATCATGTAACATATACAAGAAAGAAATTAATCAGTACGCAAATTTTGACAAATTAAACTTCATCATTTCAGCCGAAAGACGTGAACATAGGGCTCCCCCAATTGGTGGGGTTTGCTATAATCACCACGCTTGGCAGGCGGGTTGGCGATCGCAGTATGGTGTTAAAATGAATAGGGGACACTGCTGCCCATTCTCTAGTAAGTCCCTTAGTCGCCTTTTACGACACCCACGGGAGGAAATAGGGTGGTGCTATTCTTTACGTCCGGCATCACACGGAACTTACACGTGTTTTATTATACACCTATTTCTTATTTTGATATGTCTTAGTACAAAAAAAATTAAGTTATCGTTAACGAAAGATGTTTATTTTGAAACTGGGATAGTTTATTTTTTTGTTTTTTTCTGGTATTTATTTATTTCTAGTTCAGGCAAATAAGCAACTATGTTCTATTTTAATTGTTAAGAAACTTATTGTAAATGTGCCGGCGCGGCGGCGCGGTCAGCGAAGCGGAACACAGTAGTAGGTACCTATCAGCTGTGCGCTCGCCCATTGATATTATTACGAATAGATTGTATCCATATTTTGCTGAATTCAAGTAGCACCAAAAAAAAGTATTGAACAAATAATGGAATGTGTTCTATTACTGATAATGAACCACCAAAAAAAAATTGCGCACTGGTTAAAACTTATGCAGTATGTATGTTAGATGTCCTAATACAATATTACACTTACGCGCCTACTAAATGGGCCATTCACATAAACACCCATTAAACAACATGCACCCTAAAACTTGTACCAACCTACCTCACAACGCATTATAAGATGGTACCTACCCCAACTTTAAAGTAACTCCCAGTTTCTTACGTACTCTCTGTAGGGATATCAACTCCACCACAGTTATTAATTAATATAACACGTACAATGTCACTAATTATACTCCGCGGAATGATTAGAAGATTAGAAGCTATCTCTGTAGATCATTAACAACCCCTTCATTTTGATATAAGTACTTAGATGTATTCCTAGAAGGGGTAAGAACGCACTTGAATGGAGCGACATTTCCAAGTTTTGTTTGATATCACGTCAGATCACGTCGGGGCCACCGGTATAGAGGTATGAGGAACAGGGTGTAAAGTTCACTCTCATACTCTATGGAATAGGGAGGATCCTCCGACCAGAAGGGTGTTGTGTCTGGTGGCCAACTGCCCGAAGGTTGATGTCGGGATGTTGTATAATTATGCTAGTCGCGCGGTAAACTATGATTGCGCGATGCAGGATTTGTGACGTCAGGTCTTTGATGTGTAGTTTGCATGTGGCCAGTGACGGATTAACCCTTAATCAAATTAAGCAATTGCCTAGGGCATCACGTTTGGGGGGCACCAGAAGAAGCACAAACTCACGCACAATTGTATAAAATAATACATGATGATTAAATTGAATCAGCTTTCCCTAATGTGGAAACAGCCCTGCGTATATTTTTATCGCTTATGATTACAAATAGCTTAGCGGAACGTTCTTTTTCAAAATTAAAAATATAAAAAAATGAAAAAAGGACAAAGATGATACAAGAAAGGCTCGATAAATTATCGATACTATACATAGAGTCCGATATGTTAAAAACGTTAACGTTAATACTATCTTGCGTGAATTCATTGCCCGAAAAAGCCGCAAGGCGCATTTCAATAAATAAATAAATTATGCTTTGGTTTTTATTGTTGTCGCACCTACTCTACTTCTAAGGTACGTTATATCTCATCATCTTATTTTACAAAAAACTAATGTTTTTAGGCGGTAAAGGTTTAAAGACCGATTCTAGTTTACATACGAATAGGGGGGCCCACAGGCGTGGATTGCTTAGGGCATCAAGTAGTCTTAATCCGTCACTGCATGTGGCGTTATAGATATCGCCAGAATCTGTGTTTTTGAAATAAGAATGGGTTTCATTTTGACAGTTCAACAACATTCATTGCGTTATTTACGTTGTTGTACAGACAAATTTTTCGAACATTATGAAGCAATAGATTATCAATATCATTTAAAATCATTCAGATTGTGATTGAAAGTGTTTTACACAGCTAGGATGAAGAATTCTGCCATGCGTTCATCCGTCGCGGGCTGGCAACGTCGCATTTTTAGAATTTTTTTCGTGTTTTTTTTTTTTTTTTTTTTAATCATAGTACAAATTTTTTTCAGCCACTAAGTAGAGTTTCTTATTACTGAAGACGCAAACTATATAATAAAAAAAATCTCTAAAATCCAAGCACTATACTCCATTTACATTAGACAATATCTGCAACATAATTTGCATTAGACAAATAACGGCTAAATAACGACGGTTATTGTGTAATATTGTTGAAATTACTGCACTTTAGAGTTATTTTTTTAATGTAAATGGTAAATAGATTACAGTGCTTTGTATTTATCGTGAAATAACGGAGTTTATTAAACGTTTACATCGAAATAACGAAAGGGTGAGAACAGTTATTTGTCTAATGTTATAATAAATGGAGTATAGATGTTTGGTATTCATAATTATGTATGCTATTTTTTTACAGTTATTTTGGTAATTACTCATAAAAAATTACAAATTGACCATTATTATTTTCCATTTGCAGTATATTACGACTAAATATTTGTATTTACCATAAAGTAAATGTTAACAATAATTATAAGTCTACAGTTATATACAATTTGTTAACTGACAATTTTGTTCAGAAATGTTTACTAACATTACCTAACATGAAAACATTTTCTAACATTGTGATCGTATGTTTCTAAACAAATGTTTACTAACGTTTGTAAACATTTTTAAACAGCAGTGTGGCAGCACCATTACGTAGGCCCATCGTAGCCGCGTAGGCCTGGCGTCGTAGTGGAAAGCGTTGTCGCTACGTGCGGCGTAGCGAAGTAAACTTTGTATAGTAAAATTATCAGTAGGTAGGTATTATGTTTTTTTTTTCTTTTATACAATTTTAAATATACCTAGGGCCTATTTAATAAAACCGAAAGACCACAGGCGCTAATTCGACAATAAAAAAATAATATTTTTTTTAATAAAAAAACATTTATTTCAGGTCTTTAATCCATATAAAATTAAAAAGGAATTTTACAAATTGATTGCCATGCTCGCACTATAAATTTTACGGACTATTAACTTACAACATAGACATACAAAATAATTACAGAAATTGAAAATGAATTTAGAATTATAAGTCAAATATAAAATATTCAAAAATTTCAAAAAAACAAAAAAAAAATGATTCAATATAACAAAAGAAAATGTCACAAATGTCAAAAATTAAATTTAAAAATAAAATGTTACAATTTAACAAGTTGTTTTTTTTTCATGGTTTTATTGCTTTATTACTCGGCACTGGTATTGAAAATGTGTCAATTTTATCGTCATTTCAACCGAAAGACGTCCACTGCTGGACACAGGCCTACCCCAAGCACCGCCACCTCGACCGGTTTTGTGCTTCCCGCATCCAGCGGATTCCTGCGGCTTTCATAACGTCATCGGTTCACCTTGTGGGAGGGCTTCCAACGCTACGTCTTCCGGTACGCGGTTGCCACTCCAGAACCATGAACCAACCATAACCATCCAGAATCATCATAAATTTTATCATGTTTTGACAAATATGTCTCATTTTCAGGTATCGCAGCTCTACAACGAAAACCAATATCATTAAAAGTGCAAACGGAGATATCGCGATTACAAAGTTTAAGGGGTTGAAAATACCCTTTTTAGTATTATATTGTCATTATTACTTCATAGCATCAGTACATTGATAATGTACTATTTAAAAAGTTATTGCTTTGTAATGAAATTTTCAATAATTGTCACATAATCTGCTAAATGTTTTGTATTTGAAAACAAACCTTGGAAATGCTTGAAATAATTAGTTATCTTGTTAGCTAGCGGCGAAACTATAAGACTTAGCGATTAATGGGTTTTCGCAGACAAAAGAACACAACATTTTAAGTACTTTGGCATTCATAAGTCATTTTCGTCAAAATTTCGATTTAATTGGTTTTCGTTGTAAAGGCTTCTACAAACAGACGCGACACGAAGAGACCGCTCGTCGCTCGGCACGCGGTGTCTTTGTGTCGCGTGGCGTGTCGCGCCTGTGTGAAGGAGCCTTAAGGCGGCGGTATGTTAAATAGGCATTGTTCGGAAATACAAATAGCATAGTTCACCCATCAATGTTTAGTTTTACATTTCAAATTAAAACTTAAGTCTCATTTAGTTTTCATTAACATCCGAGTCGCCCCTATACATATCCTAGAAACAGTCATAATTATAACATCTATGTAACTATCAATTTCATGAGAATAAATAATTATAAGGCAGAGTAGTTCGCTATGAGTATATTAATTTGGATCACTTTGATGACGTTAACTAATTATAAATGTGTTGCTGAAGTCAGCAGATCAAGTGTGTCAACAAATTAATCATTTTAGTTTCGTAGGGAGTCTATCTTTAAAATATGAATCAAAAGATTGTTAACCCTAAATGTTATTCGACTAGGGTGCCTACAACTACCTTTAATAAAAAAAAAGTTGGTAGTAGGCACCCTAGTCATAAGGAAGGAACACGGGTGGGTTTTAGTCAGTAAGAGTCTGGCACTCCCTTCCGCTCCACCCAGAGCGGGAGGGGTCATTTGATGATTTCCCATCCTCAAAAAAAAAAGGCACCCTAGTGATATTGTTTTCAATTTTAAATTTAATTTGATTTAATCCTGTTTTTAATTTAGTCTAATTTTGTGTCTGATTATATTCTATTTGCTTTTATTCTGATTTAATTTAAAAACTAAAGCAATAAAATAATAATAAATAATGTACCGTGTGGTGCCGGAGGTAAAGAATAGCATCACCCCACTTCCTCCCGTGGGTGTCATAAAAGGCGACTATGGGACTTACTAGATAATGGGCAGCAGCGTTCTCTATGCATTTTTAACACCATACTGCGATCGCCAACCCGCCTGCCAAGCGTGGCGATTATGGCCAATTCCCCCCTTTTTGGGAGAGGCCTATGTTTAGCAGTGGACGTATTTGGGCATAAATGATGATGATGTTAACCCTAAATGTTATTCGACTAGGGTGCCTACAACTACCTTTAACAAAAAGTTGGTGGTAGGCACCCTAGTGATATTTTTGCAATTTTAAATTTAATTTGCTTTAATCTTGTTTTTTATTTAATCTAATTTTGTTACTGATTTTATTTTATTTGCTTTTATTCTAATTTTATTTTGAACTTGTTTCTATTATTGCTTTTTGCTATTAAATAGTTTTAGGTAACATAATTGTATACCTTCGCTGCATAATTAGGAAGAAGTTACTGGCTCCTGAAATACAGGTACCTACTCTAACCTAGCTCTAGAGTCAGGGTATTTGTTTTTCCTGTAACCTGTTTTTCTGCCTAAAGGTTAAAGGTTATGCTTTAAGAGATGGTAGTAGGCCCCTTGAGCCCCGTTTAATATAACTGACAATTACTGAAAGCTTAATTTAGGCCTGTGTTCACCAACATTCACAGCACCGGTTAGGTACTTATACATTTGTTTAATGTCTTTCCTAAGGAAATTTTAATTATAGAACTGATTAAATATTTAATCAGTTGATTTAAATGGTGGTGAACACAAGTCTTACTGAAAGAAACATTTGACGAACGACTAATTTCACGGAATCTGGCTACCTCGTTCGTGTGATTCGTAGTCAGTACATTATTTTCACTGGGGATATGTAAAGTCGTATGTCTATGCCGATAAACCATAAACATTAGAGCACTTTTTTTCTTTTTTTATTCTACTATGAGTTTGCTCTTGACTTTAGTCTAGGTCTGGATGACAGAGACAAAGTCTATATACGATGGAGTGAGCTTACCCAGAAGAAGCCTGTTCACTCTCACTTTGAATAGATTAGGGTTGTATGCGTTCGCAAAACACAGACGCAGGCAGAGAGTTCCACTCCTTTGCTGTGCGCATTATAAAAGACGTTTGAAAACGCTTAGTGCGAGTTGGTGACTTGGACGCATTATTGCCGAAATACAGCCTGATAAAAAAACGAAGAGAAATTTAACCTGCGAAGAGAGATTTAACCTCCAGATTACGTCATGTAAGCGCTAGCCGCGGCGGTCGCATGCTCAAATTCATATTCAAACATTAATGCCATAAAATTATCTGTCAAATAAAGCCAATTTCATGGATAATTTCAATTTCTTCCCATGGGGATAAGCAGAAACTATAGAACGCCACCTGCTACGCTCCTAACATACTCTTTTTGCTTCGTTTACATTCATACATCTGGTCATACACGCACGCCGGTTGCGAGTGCTACGCAACTGACCTAAAAACATTTTTCTATGTTATATTTCAATTTAAAGTTCTCTGCCTCTAAACATCCTTTAAAAACAGGTTGGCAATTTAGTAAAAAAAAAACAAATACACAAAAGTAGACCGACTATTCCGACTCGCACTTGGCCGGTTTTTTTTTGCTACCACGTGATGTTAGCATCATAGTTACTCCAGCAAAACATACTTGATGACTTTTATAAAGTCCAACGTGTTGTTTGTAAACAGCAACGTAATTTATGATTGCCCCCAACTCGGTAATTGGTGCACGGCATTGTGGGATTTCTTCTGGAAACAGGTGACATAATTAACTCCACACACATTTTGTTATATAGTCGCGTGCGACGTTTATTGCAATAATTAATTGGTCTCAACTACTGAATTTGGTTCACAACTTGTGTTTTGATGAGGTTAGTAATTAAGGGCCTATACTACCTCAAATGGCTTAGCATGATCCTCCGTTATGTCGAAAATACTGCAGCATTAAATTTTAAATAAATATATGGTAAGGATGAGGATTAATGTTAAGTACTATGTTAGCCGAAAACACGATTCCATAAAATTTTCTCGATAGAAAAAACAATACCAAAGTTATCTCCAAACCGAACAATAAACCGCTGGTATTAAAAAAATACTTTAAATTAGATAATGAAACTTTGCATATTAACTGAACTAAATATAAAGCAGGTCTTATGTTATTTACTTTTTTTAAATGACCATTATTTTCACCGTAAAATGAAATTACCTAAACTATCGGCGCCTTGGAGCCTTTCCCTGCCGCTCTGTCTCGCTTGCTCGCGTGACCGGTAGCAATAGTGTGCGAGCGAGATACAGAGTGAGGTGGCGCTGAGGTTGTATAGACTCGTAAGGCTGCGTTACGTTTTTCGTTACTTGTTTTGGAGATTAAAAGTTGAATTAGAGGATTGATTTGTTAAAATTTCAGTAAAATCGTCTACTTTAACAATATTTGTAAATAATTATCACAAGGATTGTATCTAACACATAGAATTTATTCGTCATTGCTTATTTTTTTTTTTTGTTTTTGCCTGTCGTGTTATAGTAATTTTATTATAGGTACATCGTCCTCACATAGATTTTATACTGAGCTGTGACGTAACGAGCCCCCACTCCCCAAGTTTAATGGGTTTTATGATATCTAAGTATTTTTTTATTAATATGATAAAGCAAAAAATACGTGTATAATATTTTTTTATTATCTGATTGACGGACTAAACAGTTTTTTCTTTTTTTTATCCAGGCATCATCCCTATTGATGTATACAAAGTATTTTTAATAAGTTTAAAAGAGTAACGGTGGAGTTTTTGCCCATTCTTCTCCATACGAAACTACCTTTTGGAATGGGCAACTAGAATAAACTTTATTTCCGTGTAAATTTTGACATTCAAAAGTGCCATTTAAATAAATGCTTTATCTTTGACGCTGATCATCATTCCCGAATTAAAGGACGACATCCTGAATTAGGAGAAGTCGGGCTGTGGTTGATGATAAAATTAAAAAAAAAAAAAAATGAAAATTATTTCGGAACCAAAATTATGTGCCAAAAAAAAAAATCTTAACATACTATTAAAATTTCTATAATAATATAATTCAATCATGATTCGAAAAACACGTGGTGCCATCTATTATCCAGACAAAATCATACTGGTTGCTAATTTCATTGCATAATTTATAATTTTTATGATAAGTATTAATTTAATTTTCTGTGATTAATATACTTTAACTCACACACTGATTTATGTTATTAAATGTTAACATTTTTAGGGAAATCATCTACTTTATGTTTTTTACTCGTAAATATGTGAGCGCCATGTAGCCATCGCGTAATTAATTTGTCTGTCATTACTTCACTTTTCGTTATCTTTACCTATTGTGGTATAGTAATTTTATTCTAGGTTAGCGCATCGTCTTCACAAGTAATTATTGTATACAAAATATTGTTAACATTTTAACGGAGTATTATTAGTATCGATATTATTAGTATTAGAGTAGTATTGAGTTGCCCATTCTTCTCCATACGTAACTACCATTGGCAACTAGAATCAATTAAATATTATTGTAATTTTTGACGATATAAAGTGCCTTTTAAGGGGTTTATTTATAAACGCTGCTTAAAGTTAAGTAATGATTAGCGACTGTTTAACCATACATTTTTTACATTTGAACGTCACTTAACTTTAAGCAACGTTTATGAATAAACCCCTATGTGTCTATTGAAATAAACGATTTGACTTTGATAGGAACGTTATTGTTGTTTTCCTCGGGAACAGTACTTTTTTCGGGATAAAAGGTACCCTATGTCCGTTTCTGTACACCTGACAACGTATATTATGCAAAGTTTCAGGATTTTCGGTTCAGTGGGTCAGGCATGAAAAGGTAACAAACAAACAAACTTACGCTGAAAAAAATGCACTCCAATCAAGTGACTTTTTAGCTTGAATGACGATATCTTGTTTAGATTAATCAAAATCTTAGTTAAGTTGATCATCACGACATGATTGCAGCAATACTAGTTCAAATGATTGAACGCTCAAACAAGTTTCTCGATTACCCTTAACATGACATCATTGTAGAAGAGTTCAAAAAAAAAAAATTACTGTAACAAAGTAAGTTAGTTATGTCAATCAATAACTTCGATTACTTCAATAAAGATCATTGAAACTTTAATCTAATAATCTTGGTTAGAGCAACTATGTTTTGACTTGATTGCTGCAAATAGGTTTTCTGATAACTCCAATCAAGATCCCGTTTCAAACCTCAATCAAATAAAAGTAGTAGCTGTGATCATTGTGTTTGATAGGATCAGATGCAAACAAGTTACTTAGTCAATCTAAACAAAATCTTGATTGTGGCAACTACTTTTTTGAAGTGACAACTTCTTTAGGCGCGTTGAGCGATTTTTGGTAGGGGAAGAACTTATGGGTTCGCGATCGTCACCGAACGTTTTTGTGAACAAAAATCATGGAACTCGCGTCGTCGTCACCGAACGCTTTCCATGAGCTATATGTATAAAAGAACAGTTATTCCAAAGTTTTGTGTTTTCACTTCTGTCGGCAGTCCTTCTGACTGCCAATTTTTTTTTCAGTGTACTTTTGCATTTATAATGTTAGGATAATGTCATGTATTCTGAAAAAGCATCGGTGGTTCAGTGGTATCGGCCCCAGTTTACGAGTTGTACAGGCATTTTGTGTATTTAATTTCATCACCAGTGCTCTCAAAACGGTGAAGGAACACATCGTGAGGAAACCGGCATGTCCTAGAACCAAACATTCGAAGACATGAGACATCTACCAACCCGCACTGGGCCCGCGTGGTGTATTATGGGGTTCACCCTTGTTTGGTATAAAAACTTTTGATGTAATGTTACTAATTCGAACAACGTTTAAGAAAATAATCAATTTGTATAATATCGATTAACATAATTTTCATTTCATCGAATATTTATTTGCGATAACAACATTTGCGCTATTGATCAAAAGGTATAATGTTCATTTGATGTAGTGTTCAGGTGGTATAACATGTATTTTATCGAATTCATTTTCAATTAGTGTAATGTAATGCAGAAAAGAAAACATGGTAAATATTTGCAAATTTTTTATTTTGAAAAATCATAATACGAAATGACTTTATTGTAACTAAAATTAGCCGGAGCGATTTTCGAAAAAACGTTGTTATACCAAACAAGGGTGAACCCTGTCAGTGAGGCAAATAAAAACTTAGGGTGCTAGAGCGAGCGAAGCGAGCTCTGGACTTGGGGCACCCCGACTCGGACGGGTTAGGTTAGAAGGGGCTGGCGAGGTCGAGTGAGCGAGCGAAGCGAGCGAATAGACCCCGCCATCCCCTGCGTGGTTATTTTTTTTTAAACCTCCCAGAAGTAGGAGCCCCGCAAAGCAGGCCTCCGTCGACCACGCCTTACTTCGAGACTAAATCATTATTAGTCTAGTGAAACATTGGTTCAAATAAAATTAGTGCATTTGAAAATTCGGTCAAATGACATTATTTCAAAGAAATAAATATGCTAAATAAAAATCTACCAATTAATTATTCGGTCAAATGAATAATTATACGAAATGACTTTATTGTAACTAAAATTAGCCGGAGCGATTTTCGGCAAAACGTTGTTTTACCAAACAAGGGTGAACCGTATTATGGCCCACTCCCTCTCACCGAGAGGAGGCCTGTGACCCAGCAGTGGGAATACCTATTATAGGCTGATTATGCTTTTATGCTTATACTATTTGTTGGTTTCAAAATTTGTAATATTCCCTATGAGTTTCATACAGGGTGTAAGGGACAGACCTCCGCAGCCTGATGGGGTGAATTCAGTATATCATATTAAGATAACCGGTACATGAAATTATTTCAGGGACGTTATGGGAATCCAATAAACCTGATTTGTTTCATTATCTCACACGCAATGTATCGTTACCGTGGCAAAACACACGTGGCTAACGACAGCGCAGCGAGTGAGTTCGATGAACTCTGTAGCTAGGCAGAAAGTGAATAGCTGATTTCGCGCGTCGTTCATTAGAGTGTTTCAAAATCCATTGCTAGTTTCTTGATTTTAGCTGTTTTATTTACATAAATGGAGTGCTGTATACAGAGAATGTTATTTTACATTGAATGAAAGGAATAGTAACTGAAAAAGGGGTTAATAAAATTTTTAGTAAAACACACAACACGATCACGATTACATTTCTTCCTCCCGTTCTCAGCTTAAATGGTTGCCTATCCGACTCAGTAGGTCCCTCAGATCTCTCTGCTTGCTCTTCACGATTATGAACGATCCATGTGCTCCCGATTATCTAAAGAATTATTTCAAAGTGTTGGGCAGTTCTCATAATCGTAACCTACGAGCTTCCAAGAATCTACTTCTCCAAATTCCTTTATACCGTACCGGTTTTATGTCAAATTCTTACGCTATCTCTACTATAAAGCTCTGGAACGCGCTAACTTTTGGCATTAAAAAATCTGAAAGAAGAAAAGTTCGTAACCACTACCTATTATAAGTCAGACTAAATAACTCTCAAATAATAGTCTAGTCATAGTATTTATTATTAGCTGGTATTTGTTAAAATATCTATTAGTTTATTTTATTTGTAAATGTGTATTAGTGTATAAATAAAAGTATATAAATTCTCGTAATCAAGAAATTAGTATTTTAGACATTATTTTTGTACCCTATCACTATGTTTTTATATTTAACCCAAAGGTTGACTGGTAGAGAATGCCTTGTGGCATTAAGTCTGCCTATGTACCACTATTGTACATGAAGTTTAAATAAATAAATAAAAACTATTATTCAGGTACCTTCTACAGGACGCGACACTTAAACCTAAACATCTGTTTTGGTTTACTTTGTAATAATAGGTACACGAAAAATGAGGAGAAAGATTTTCCATGTAACCTCGAAATGAAACAAAAACAATGTGTGCACGTGATTTTGATTCTAAATACGTTGTTATGCGGAGACCTCACTCTGAGCTATTTAAGCTTAGTTAAGCTTTATTCATTCACAATATTGAATAGTACACACAGTGTGCATTTTTTATATCAGCCAGGTAAGATATGATTTCTGTAAACTACGCTAAACGGCGAAACGGTTTTGTGGGGCATTTAAGAAGGTACAATACTACTGTAAACACTTTGTAAATAAATAATAATAACGTCATATTTTTCCCAAATAAAAAAAGTGGTGTTCATTTGGTGTGACCTTCACCTTAGAGCTAACTTAGAGAATGACTCTCGCTAAGTTTTTTGAATTAAATGTAAATAGGCCTAGCAATTTAATGACCGCAAAAACAAGCCTACTTACTCACGACAGTTAAATTCAGAAACACCTGTATTTTCATAAGGATAAGATAGCAAGTTGCGTAATGAAAGAGAAGAAAAACAAGTTACGTAAATGGACGAACAGCTCTTGCTTCTTTACTGAAAAAAGGAAGAACCTAAAATATCTGTTTTTACCTATAGGATTGATGGATGTCTCCTATTTGAATATCGCCAAGCGACTGTTTCGAATAATATCAGAAAAACCGCAAACATTTCCTTAATAAATACTGCTTTTGCCCACCAAATTATTTTACTTTTTAGATTTACATAAACATTACAACATTAACTTTAATCTTATCGAGAGGTAGTCCTCTCGATAAGACTAAAGTTAATGTTGTAATGTTTATGTAAATCTAAAAAGTAGAATAATTTATGACTACATAACGCTTATAACTCGTTTCTGCCTTGTATATCTCGTCATATTCGTTGAACAGTGACGGATCTGATATTTCTGTGCGTCCTGTGAAAAGTGATATAAGTCAACTTATATCGAATGTGATATTATTGTTGCACCTTCATCAGAAAAAAATGCTCTATTATTCTGTCTAATTAACATTTTGATACGTCTATTAGTTTTCAAGATCGTATGGTACATCTAAGACGAAATGGCGTGTTTTGATAAATATTTTTGTGTAAATAAATACATATTGACATGTATCGTTCACAATATTCAAGTTATGAAATAAATAATTGTGTTTTAAGATGTATCTCAAGTCATATCATTATTCACATATATTTATTACGTTACACTTTTTTTTTTAAACAAAACTTTATAATGAAAAAATATAATGAAGACAACACTAAGTTTTGAAGAATACGAGTTTTGTGTTTACAGTGCTTCTGCCGACTGAAAAATATTACTCGTTTGTTTGACAGCTTTGAACAGGAGTTGATTTAGTTTCGTATAAAACTACCTGACAATGCAACAATATCACCTTTCACCAAAGCTTCACACAAAGTGTAAAGCGATACAACTCATTTAGAATCATTATACACGATCATTCATTTGGTGTGTTTTGATACAACATATAGCTTTTTTTAAATATCTCTTCCTGCAGTAACGCCTTTTGAGCTGGAACATAATAGGTTGTAAACAATACGACACTAAATACAAATTATGTCACTATTTTTGTAAAATTATTATCCTAACAAAATTTTATAATTTTTTACACACAAAAACTACTATATTGTAAAGTTGACATTTTCGAGATGTATCAGTTTTCACAGGACGCACAGATTTATGTTAAACTCTGCCGCGCGTCTCTATATCTACTTTCCTATCGCAGGTATGCTGGAAGAGATTTCATTAGAAATAAGCATCACCTTTGTACGTATTTTTCTGTTCCTTTCTTCTTGTCTGTTTATATGTGTGTACATAAATTGTTAAAAAAAAAAAAAAAAAAATAGTATACCTAGTAGTAGTGTAATAAAGTGTATAGTATAAAGTGTAAATAATTGTCTTTGGTCCCTGGTACTGACATCAAGCAATGAAATAGATTGTCAAACTTTTATTGCTTGAATACGAGGCTTTTGGCTACTTGAATGTGTGTAAATTTAATAATATTATTTTTGTTAAGTGCGTTTTGTTTGTGCAGAATAAACAATTTTTCTTTCTTTTATAACAGCAGTAAGTATATTTTTTGTCCAAATTGAGTCAAACATAGATTCGGAATCAGCGCAATGAGCTGATTCCGAATAATGCTCAACTAAATTTGGACAAAAATTATACTTAATGCTGTTATTGCATGCGCAGCAGAGTTTAACATAAATGTAAGATCCGTCACGGTTCTACGATTATCACGACCTAATTATAAAAAAAAAAAATGAAAAACAAAAATAGATATCTGTAAGTAGAAAATAATGATAAATGTTACGCTTATTTCACCATTTAGCTCAAATATGTAAATTCTAATGATTTTATTTCTGTAAGTAGGTTTGTACAAACACTTTTACACGACAATCATATTAAAAAAAAAAAAACTAGTTGAGATCGGCAATTCTTATCTGACTATTCTGAGAAGAAAAGCCGAAACAAACTCAAGAGGTCACAGTCTCTTTTAAAGTCCAGACATCTTGGTCAGATCATGTGAAGACCATGTAGATTGGTGTCTGAAATGGTCTTTTGAGGAATAGACAACACAGATTGAGTGGATCTATCCAGTCAGTGCACGCATTTGACAGTAATCGTGCAGTTCAACTCATAACTTAAGGAGCTCAACGATTCGACGAACAATACCAAAGAAAGGACATTGTATATGTTGAAAACCGTGTAAAGAACTTATATTAAGTGTATAAACTAGAAAATCCTATTGCCTTTTATCTGATTCAAGAGATTATACGAAATTCGGTAATACTTTTTATCTTAAAAGAAAATAATACAAACGTTAGGTACTGTAGCCAGCACATAAAGCTACACGAAACTGTCAAATTTCTCCAAACGATTTTAAACTTTGAAGTGTTTAAGATTGAGTTCAAAATAGAAAGAAAAAAATTGTCAGTTTTTGGTAATTTGATGTGCTGGCCACCGTACATTGTGGCAAGCAAAGCGTTTCCTTCCAAAAACAACCTGTTGCAAGTCTACTAGCAACAACCCTTTAAATGTATACTAGGTACAAAAGTGTCCCAATCCATACTAATATTATAAATGTGAAAGTAACTCTGTCTGTCTGTCTGTCTGTATGTTACCTTTTCACGCCTAAACCGCTGAACCGATCGTCATGAAATTTGGCAGAGATATATATAGCCTGGGATATGGAGACGGACATAGGCTACTTTTTTACGCGATAACCGACATACGCCGTACACGGGCGGAGTCGCGGGCAAAAGCTAGTAGATTTATAAGTCATCGGATTTTTATATTATAGATACTAGCTGACCCGACAGACTTCTTTCTGTCAAAAGCTATAGTATAAACTCCACTACTCTACCCTACCCTACCCTACCCTACCCTACCTACCTACTTACCCTACCTACCTACCTACCTACCCTACTCTACCCTACGCTACCTACCTACCTACCCTACCCTACCTACTTACCTACCTTACCTACCCTACCCTACCCTACCTACCCACCTACCCTACCCTACCCTACCCTACCTACCTACCTACCTATAAACCCTACCCTACCCTGCCTACCTACCTACCTACCCTACCCTACCCTACACTACACTACCCTACCTACCTACCTACCCTACCCTACTCTACCCTACCCTAATTTTTCTCGCTGTAAAAACCATCCTTGGACTTCAACGAACATTAAAAAAAAGAATTGGTAAAATTGGTCTAGGCTTTGTTGAGTTATGCGCTTACCAACACACTTTGCGATTCATTTTTATAGATGATAGACTGCCTCGTTGGTCTAGTAGTCGCAAATGCTACTGCTGAGCATGACGTCCTGGGTTCAATTCCCAAGTCGGGCAAAGTGTTATTCAGTTTTTCTATCAGGAATTTCTCAGTATTTGCCCGGAGTCTGGATTCGTGCCCTAGATGGCAATAGGCTCGCCCCTATTACATGGGACTAAAACATAACTGACGTAATTTGTGTGACGTAAATTAGGTACATCTCTGTCTAACCCTTCGGGGGTTACAGGCGTGATGTATGTAGATATGATATACATGTCGGAGACGAGTTGTATCCGATACGCCAGCGCCATCTAGTCGCGTTCGATGGAGTTATTGGAGTTCGCGCCAACAAGTCTTGACTAATCAGGACGCCATCGCCAGTGCTGTTTAGCGGCGCATGACGGAGTACAACATAACGTTCGACCGGCAACAAAACGCGCGACAACGCGCGCATCATTCCGCGCCACCGCACCGCACCGTTGCGTTGAGCATCTGTGGCGGTCAAGCAGTGAAGACGTCTAGAAACTGTCGCGCGTTCGGTATAGTTGTTTGCTTATTTCGTATATTACTTTGCATACCCATTACTGTATAGAATCAAGTTCTTCTAACTGAACAGACAGATGTGCTGCTAGGGAGTTTGTTTCACTACTTCTTCTGCCCAGCTAAAGCACTAGGAAGTGGTAAAGGGCCGGGCGTTTTGGGGGACTGTCTTAAGTAATTTTGATTCTACTATATTATTATTTTATTATATTGTATTTTTTATTTGAATTTTGAAATGACTTTTGAGTTTAATTCGGTTTTTCTATTGCGCAATACCAACACTACCTACAGTACGCCCACAGTAGTTAAAATATGGCTGATGCTTACGAGCAATGAGGTTATCGAGAGAAACCTACCGTTCTCCGACATACATAATATTTCCACTCATAATGTTATTCATTTGTCCGGCTATATTTTCTAGTATAAGTTGACCTCTCATTGTAAACTGAAAATCCTATACAATGCGAGATCAGCTTATACTGGAAATGTAAAGCTTGATATACAGTAGCTAGCAGTACCTACAAATATGAAAGAAAAGACGCATGACCCATAAAAATAAAACACTAGAAACTAAAATAAAGATTGTGAAAATATGCGTCAAATCAAAACTGAACAAAAAAAAACTAAGGGATAACTTTAGATGTTTTGCGTACAATCATTGTTTGTTGTACTCACCGCCTAATTTTGACTGGGACAGGGACCAATTTCCCGTGATTATGTAAATGTTCAAGTATTAGAAAGTAGAAAGGGCATCTTTTTGTTTCTCATTAGTGTAGGAATTCTAAAAATACTTTGTAATGGTACAATAAGGTTTTCACGCGATATTCCTATAAAATCTATCTAAACAAATAAATAAAATTGAAATGTCTGTTTGTAATGTCAAAATAATAGTTATTTATGCAACTGTTGTATAATAAGGGGTATTAATTAGGGGTATATTAATACGTAATTATTACAGTTGCATACAAGACTTTTTCTACACCCATGACATGAATCCCCTACAAAAGGTTCTGAAACAGTTTTTGCAATACTAATATCGAACAAAAATGGCGGGATACGACGCTATGGTATAGTATAGTGACACGCGCGTGCGTGACAATGTTCTTTTTTTGAAATTCATAAAGATACCACGAATTGAGTAGTGAGAATGGGAGGGAGGATTCCTTACTCATCAAACAGATGAGTAAGGTAGGGATCATCATCCTGGTAAAAGCAAAGGAGTTGCATTATGAAATTCAGTACAACATTATAACTCCCGTTTGGATGCTATTATGGTTACTATGACACTGGGTGTTTTAATGTTAGCAATAAGCTAACTGTTTCAGAAACTTTTATAGAGGATTTATAGCATGGGCGTAGATAATAGCTTTTTATTAAATGCATATAAAACCAAAAGAGAAATATTACAAAAAAACAATTATATAATAATATATAGGATGGATTTATTTTTTAGACGGCGCAGTAAGGGACCTACCCTTACTGCCCCGTCTAAAAAATAAATCCACAGGTACAGTCGAGTTCTAAAATATGTGCGATCAAAAATATGTGAACACGACTTTATTTTCAAGGGCATAAGGTTGCATAGATATTATTGAACCTTTGGGAATATTTATGTAGTCGACTGTACCTTACCCATTGTTGTTACAGAAAAACGGTTTCAGGAGACTGTCCATAATTTTTTAAGAAATTTTGATCCTCAAAGCTTCGTCCTTCGTCCTCATAAAGAAAATACCTCTTCTCATACATAGAAGGCTTCTTCTCATAAAGAGAAGGCCTGTTCTCATACAGAGAAGGCCTCATCTCATAAAGAGGAGTAATCTTCTCATACAGAGAAGATCTCCCTCTTCTCATAAAGAGAAGATCTCTTCTCATAAAGAGACGACCTCTTCTCATAAAGAGAAGGCCTCTTCTCATAAATAGAAGGCTTCTTCTAATAAAGAGAAGACCTCTTCTCATAAAGAGGAGTTATCTTCTCATACAGAGAAGATCTCCCTCTTCTCATAAAGAGAAGATATTTTCTCATAAAGAGACGACCTCTTCTCATAAAGAGAAGGCCTCTTCTCATAAATAGAAGGCTTCTTCTAATAAAGAGAAGACCTCTTCTCATAAAGAGGAGTCATCATCTCATACAGAGAAGGCCTCTTCTCATACATAGAAGGCATCTTCTGATATATAGAAGGCTTCTTCTCATAAAGAAAATACCTCTTCTCATACATAGAAGGCTTCTTCTCATAAAGAGAAGGCTTCTTCTCATACAGAGAAGACCTCTTCTCATAAAGAGAAGTTATCTTCTCATACAGAGAAGATCTCCCTCTTCTCATAAAGAGAAGATCTCTTCTCATAAAGAGACGACCTCTTCTCATAAAGAGAAGGCCTCTTCTCATAAATAGAAGGCTTCTTTTAATAAAGAGAAGACCTCTTCTCATAAAAAGGAGGTATCTTCTCATACAGAGAAGGCCACTTCTCATACAAAGAAGGCTTCTTCTTATAAAGAGAAGTTATCTTCTCATACAGAGAAGACTTCTTCTCATAAAGAGAAGGCCTCTTCTCATAAAGAGAAGGCTTCTATTAATAAAGAGAAGACCTCTTCTCATAAAGAGGAGTCATCATCTCATACAGAGAAGGCCTCTTCTCATACATAGAAGGCATCTTCTGATATATAGAAGGCTTCTTCTCACAAAGAGAAGGCTTCTTCTCATACAGAGAAGACCTCTTCTCATAAAGAGAAGTTATCTTCTCATACAGAGAAGACCTCTTCTCATACATAGAAGGCTTCTTCTCATAAAGAGAAGGCCTCTTCTCATACAGAGAAGGCCTGTTCTCATTAAAAGAAGGCTTCTTTTTATAAAGAGGAGGCCTCTTCTCATAAATAGAAGGTTTTCCTAATAAAGAGAAGACCTCTTCCCATAAAGAGGAGTTATCTTCTCATACAGAGAAGACCTCTTCTCATAAAGAGAAGGCCTTTTCTCATAAATAGAAGGCTTCTTCTAATAAAGAGAAGATCTGTTCTCATAAAGAGAAGTTATCTTCTCATACAGAGAAGGTCTCCCTCTTCTCATAAAGAGAAGGTCTCTTCTCATAAAGAGAAGACCTCTTCTCATAAAGAGGAGTTATCTTCTCATACAGAGAAGACCTCTTCTCATAAAGAGAAGGCCTTTTCTCATAAATAGAAGGCTTCTTCTAATAAAGAGAAGATCTGTTCTCATAAAGAGGAGTTATCTTCTCATACAGAGAAGGCCTCTCCTCATACATACAAGGCCTCTTCTCATAAAGAGAAAGCGTCTTCTCATAAAGAGAAGGCCTCTTCTCATACAGAGAAGGCTTCTTCTAATAAAGAGAAGATCTCTTCTCATAAAGAGGAGTTATCTTCTCATACAGAGAACGCCTCTCCTCATACATAGAAGGCTTCTTCTCATAAAGAGAAGGCCTCTTCTCATAAATAGAAGGCTTCTTTTTATAAAGAGAAGACCTCTTCCCATAAAGAGAAGCTTTCTTCTCATACAGAGAAGGCCTCTTATAAAGAGGAGACCTCTTCTTATAAAGGGGAGCTATCTTCTCATACAGAAAAGACCTCTTCTCATAAAGAGAAGGCCTCTTCTTATAAAGAGAAGTTATCTTCTCATACAGAGAAGACCTCTTCTCATAAAGAGGAGTTATCTTCCCATACAGAGAAGACCTCATTTCATAAAGAGAAGGCCTCTTCTCATAAATAGAAGGCTTCTTCTAATAAAGAGAAGACCTCTTCTAATAAAGAATACGCGGAGTGGGGACCTACGACGCGGAGGACCCGGACGCGGTAGAGACGGGGCGGGGGTGGGGGTGGGAGCCGCAGTGCGGGGAGGGGATAAGTCAGAGCCCTCTGGTTTGCCCTTTTTAGTTGGTATGGACGGGGCTTTGTTCTTCTTCCTCTTCTTGCTCCCCTTTCCCGAGACTAGGCTGAAGCCGTCGTCTGAGTTAGAGGAGGAAGAGGAGGAGGATGCGGCCGATGGTACGTACATACTATCGGATCCTGAGTCGATATTCGAGGGCGTGGGGGTGTCAGCTCTATCACTGACTGGCTCGTCCGTGTCCATAGTGGACACAGACGGGCTGGCCGGTGATGATAATGGCGAGCGAGAACGGGTACGGGAGCGATGCTACTTAAAAGACTGAAACGTTTTGTAGCTTGCATGTCGATTATATGACGATACTAGGACATACAAAAAACGCCTGCCGTCATTTGTAGCGTGTATGCATTCGTTAAATTATGAAGCCGACGTGGTTTGGGGCAATGCCACTGAGAGAGAAACTGTCTTCAAAGCCCAGAAGAAATGTATCCGGGCAATATGTGCATTGAAACCTACAGATACTTGTAAACCACATTTTATTAATTTAATAATATTGACATTCCCATCACTGTACTACGAGTATCTATGAACTAGCATTAGATATAAGAAATAATAATATAAATAAATATGAAATATTAAAAAGTACCAGGCTTGCCAGTACACTTCGTGCAATACGCCATAGAACAGCTATGTTTGACAAGAGTGCATTTTGTATGGGCCGAATATATAATAAATTACCTAATATTATAAAGGAAACAAGGAATTTTATATCATTTAAAAATAAATTAAAGAATTTTCTAATCAATAAAGCTTATTATAATGTTAATGATTATTTTTATGATAAATATAATTAAATTTTAAGGTTAAGTAAAGATAATAAAATTATATAATTCATAAATTTCATAAATAATCTAATAATTATATTTGTAATAGTTAAATTAATGAATAATGTAATAAAGATTTTAATTAAGTGTAATAGATAATTAATAATAATAATTAATGTAAATAAAATATTATAAATAGGTAGTTAATTTCTCCTGAAGAAATGAACTCGGATCATAGTCAACATAGAGCAAACCGATAGCTGTAAACCTTTTTTTATAAAACATAAAATACTCACCTTGCCATCTATCTATATTCTGGAATTATGCAAGTTTGTTAGAAAATACACGAACGTTTTGACAGCCCGCGGCGATAAACATACCGACTGATCTGTCAGATATAAAAATATGTTAATGTTACCCTCTTCGCGCATGAAACTACATTCCAATAGCCCCTACGCAATGTCCATAAAAATATTCAATAAACTACCAGATGCATTAAAAGATGAAACTAGCAATACAACATTTATAAATAAGCTCAAGCAAATATTAATTCAAAAAGCATACTATACAACACGCATACATGATAAAAAAATTGATTTAACACTAGCAGTCACCATAAACAGTTAGTCATATAGATACATTCATACATATTACATATATAAATATAATATAATGTGTGTGTGTTTCCTAATTTTATTTTTTATTTGAATAAATATTTTAATATTTTGCTGTGCCCTACAGGGTCCATAATTGTGCCTTAAACCTTTGTAACACCTATAAAACATGGAATGCAAATAAGAGGAGCTCGTGGCTAAGTAATAACAGCCGAACGGGTCGATCCGTCAGGTTAAGTTACGCTTGCCGGGGTTGGTCTGTGGATGGGTGACCATCTTTACATACCGAGACTCCTCCGTGCCTCGGAAAGCACGTTAAGCCGTTGGTCCCGGCTGTCATTCGTGGATCTTTGACAGTCGTTACGGGTCGTCAGAAGCCCAAAAGTCTGACAGCCAGTCTTACCAAGGGGTATAGTGTTACCCAGTTCCTGGGTTGTGGAGGTCAGATAGGCAGTCGCTCCATGTGAAATACTGGTATTCAGCTGCATCCGGTTAGATTGGAAGTCGACCCCAACATAGTTGGGAAAAGGCTAGGCAGATTGATCGGAATGCAAATAAATATGATATTTGCACACCTGTTTATGTAGAATATGGTTTAAAGAACTTTTCTTGTATGTATCACTCCATGTACCCATATTCAAGCTAATAAATGATTTGATTTGATTTGACAGTGTGCCTAACAGAATTGTAGGTCTTTTCTATATGGAACGTGGGTGGAAATCATCCATTTTAATTTTGTAAGAGATGCGTTTATACGTAGTAGTTAATCATAGATCAAACCGTAATAATATGCGGAAAATTACCCATTTAGAGACCGTGAAAACCAAATTCTTGGTTCGTATTTCGGTATAATCATTCGTTCGACGTCGTGTTAATTATTCTGTTCATTCAACTGTCAATTTTAAGACTTTAGATTAAAGGTTTTAGATCAGTGCTTTTCAACCTTTTTCATGGCGCGACCCCCTTGTATACAAACTTATTTCGCGACCCCCTACCTTGAAATTCAAGTCTGTCACTTTAGGTACCTTTTGGTTAAATAGAAAAACAGAATACCCACAATTAACCACAGAAGCTTTGAAGTGTTTCACTTGATTTTGGCTCAAATAAAAGGCAAACAGTGAAATCGCCAAAATTTTGAAAACGATTTAATTCAAATCATAAAAATTTATAAATTGGTTAACGATAAACAGGTGTAACAATCACATTAATGATTTATGTGATTTGTAGGTATTTGTTGATTCGTGTTAACCTAAGCCTTTAATTAACTTTTTCTTAATACATATAACATTTTGAACTGGTACCATTTTATATTTATGAGCTTGAAATTTTAAAGTTACGGTGACCCCGTTTAAGAGGCTTGGCGACCCCCTAGAGGGTCGCGACCCACACGTTGAAAAACACTGTTTTAGATTATGAGTCCCCGAAGGCTCGGGGAGATATTTTGTTTCATTTCCTCTTTCATTAGATCTGTAGCAAAAATGCATTAAGGGAAATAAAACAAAAGCTTTTTTTTAATGCGGGGTATTAATTTCTCGTCAACCTTCGCATAATTTAAAGACAGTATTTTTTATGTAAAATGTAGGTAGGAATTAGGATATACTATATTATAAATCAATCTGCCTAGCCTTTTCCCAACTATGTTGGGGTCGGCTTCCAGTCTAACCGGATGCAGCTGAATACCAGTATTTTACATGGAGCGACTGCCTATCTGACCTCCACAACCCAGTATCTGGGTAACACGATATCCCTTGGTAAGACTGGCTGTCAGACTTTTGGGCTTCTGGCGACCCGTAACGACTGTCAAAGATCCACGAATGACAGCCGGGACCAACGGCTTTACGTGCTTTCCGAGGCACGGAGGAGTCTCGGTATGTAAAGATGGTCACCCATCCACGGACCATCCCCGGCAAGCGTAGCTTAACCTGACGGATTGACCCGTGCAGCTGTTATTACTTAGCCACGAGCTCCTCTATACTATATTATAAATGATTATGATAATTATCACAAGGCACTACGCAAAATGTCTCAAGCAATTTTGTAAATTATAATAGTTATGAAAAAATATAAAACACTTAGATAAAAAAAAAATCGGTCCTATCGGTTTTTTACCATATAAAGATGTTTCTCTTAAAATATTTCGTTTATGAATAGATACACCTTATATATATAACCGTCTCTGTGATGTAGTGTTAACACCACCTGTCTCAGACCCAGAGATCCCGGGTTCGATTCCCAGCGGGGGCATAATTTTCTGCCCGGTTTGGTTGGTGGTAGGGCTTTTTCTATGTTCGCCTGGCTAGCTACCACCATCTTCTCATCTAAGTCTGTCATCATAACAACAATGTTAACAGCATTTGTTGTGTTTTATCAGTTAGAGGTAAGATAGCTAGTTCCTCTGTGTTTGAAGATTCCGGGTGAAGCTCGCGTCCACCTTCGGCCTTATTATCACTTACTATCAGGTGTGATGAAGACCAAGAGCTTCCCCGTTGAGGATAAAAAATACTTTTGACAGCCCTAATTATTGACTGAGCAATAAATTAATTTAACCCTACGCTTGGTATTAGGTACCTATTTATCGGTCCTTTTTTTCAGAGGTAGATATCGGACTTCGCATACCACGTTTGACGAAAATGCATGCATTTCTCTCTTCGCTGATTTACGGAGTTTAAACCTGCAACGAGAAGATTACAAAACAAAAACATAAGTGTTTATTATGGAAGTCGGTTGTTTTTTTTTGGATGTCTATTGTTTTTTTTAAAGTCAGTTGTTTTTATTGGATGTCGGTTGTTTTTTTAAAGTCGATTGGTTTTTTTGTGTAAAAACGTTTTTTATTTTCCAGCTTTTTGTTGTCGTACCTCTCTCATACAACTTCGTATACCACTACTTGATAGTAAACAACAGTGACAGCAAGTTGTATAACATCATCAACAAAGTGAATTACATACATACATAAACTCACGCCTTTCTCCCGTGGGGGTAGGCAGAAACTATAGAGCGCCACCTGCTACGCTCCTTACATACTCCTTTTGCTTCGTTTACATTCATACATCTGGTCAAAGTGAATTAAATACGTATTATTGAAACTGACTCAAAAACAAAAAAACTTAATACAACTCATGTGTGACCACCGCCCGCGGGAGCTTCCTCTGCCAAATGAAAAAGAAGAAGTTTCGAAATCGGTCTACAATTCTGCCGTGCTAACGAAGAATGCATTAACTCGATTTCGGAAGATTTTGAGTTATATATTCGTTGAGTCATATATTTGGAGTCAGCGAATCGAAATCTATTAACTCTCTGTAAGCAACTTTTTATTGATCCTTCAGGAACTCGGTTTTTCAGTAAGCAAGAATGCAATAACTAAAACTTCATAACAAATTCAATGATCAAAAATACAATTCTCGGAAGCGGCAAAATCGAGTTATTGCATTTTTCGCTAGTGCGACAGAATTGATGAAAATATCGATGAACATACATAAAAAAACCTGCCAAGTGAAATGAAGGGTTACCAATTTTGGATGAATTTATCCCAAGAACAAACTTAACATTTTTTTTTTAAACATTTTCTCGCATACATTCCAACTGCAAATGTAAGTTTGTACGCAATTTTAGGCTGCGTAGTTTGGGAGATAAAGAACGTTAAAATTATTTATTGTAATAATAAAATAATTTATTTTATTTTCATTAATTTAATTTAATTTATAAATTTTTGGAATATTTTTTTTAATTTTTGGTATAATTAATTTAATTTTTAATTTTATAAAAAATATACTTGAGACCCTCACAGTAATCATTTGGTATGTCACACGGTAGTGTGCAAAACTTTTTAAATTTTTGGTATGATTAATTATTAATTAATTAATTAATTAATTAATTAATTTTATTTTTTATTTTTTATTTAAAAAAAATATACTTGAGACTATTGAGGGTAGTCAATAGTCTCAAGTATATTTTTTATACACAGTAATTATTTGGCATCATGTCACACCGTAATGTGCAATTTTTTTTTAATTTTGCTATTTCTCTCCCAAAAGTGCCCATACTCTAAATTCATTTATTTACGTAACACGTCCGTGTTTGAGTCACAAAAATTTATATGTGTACCAAATTTAAACTAAATCGGTCCATTAGATTCGGAGCAAATTGGCTGTGACAGACGTACAGACAGACAGACACACGAGTGATCCTATACGGGTTCCGTTTTTTTTTTCCTTTTGAGATACGGAACCCTAAAAATACATACAGACGAACATAGAACCTCCTCCTTTTTTTAAATCGGTTAAAAATTTACTTTCCATTTTCCTTCTTTCCAAATTGAGTGTGGAAAGGGTTGAATCAGTCTTTAATACGACTTATGAGATATTATTTCACGTTTGGGCGCGCGGTGTGAAGCTAAACGCGTACTAGCGACGTGTTCCACAATGGTGTCATAAAACACGCGAATATTGTTTTAAAATTGAGCTCTTTCTACATTACACGTCTGTTGGGGATTAATTTAACTGCCTTTATGTGAGAAGAACTAGATGTTTGTAGGTGTTTATATTAAGGAGAGCTAAAATGTTTACCTGTTTTATTCAATAGGTACTATTTATTCTTTATGCGAGAGAATATAAAGTTTAAAACCGTAAAAAACATGTAAAATTAAACAATAAAGTAGATTCTATGTAGGTTGGCAAGTTCAAGAGCGCAATCATAAATCAAGTTACGGGCATGACCGCTTAAAAATTAAGCCATGCAGACTTGCTGCATCACTTTACTCATTACATTAATTTAAAATACTTTAGTTCGTATTCATTATGACAAGAGAAAATTTACAATTTGTGGGCTTGATTTCAAATATTTTTTACCTAATTAGTTACTATTAGATAGTAAAGTATGTCATTGACCCCTAGCGTGCCATGAACTACCGACATCCAAAAAAATACAGGAAATTTAAACTACCATGCCAAAATTTCAGCACATAAAACTGACTTGTGTGATTTTGGGTTATTTGAAACTAGTAACTGTAACTATAACTGCTTTATGGGATCCCCGAAACGATCAATTGCAATTGATCAATTGCTTTCAATCTGTATCGCAGTAATATTGTCAATCGCTTTAATTGCATTTGGTATAATAGACGATTTAGGGTTTTTACGGTTTGGCTCTTGTCGGTTTTGTCTTTTACATTGAGATTCAAAATAGCGTGGCCGAATACATATCGGACTGACTGCTATTATGATAATATGGAAACCAGATATTAGGATAACAGGGGGTCCCTACCCAGCCCTTCATATAGCACCTAAATCAAACACATCTCCAGGTTTACTTATCTTGCAATAGCGCAAGCGTTCTCATTTGAATGGACCTAACAATGGTAAGAACATGTTCAAATAACTTGATGTGTGTGTTTATAAGAATCGATTGCACAGTGGATACTTAATTTTCTATCCTGTATATCCGTACTTTTGCTTAGCATCTACGAAACAACAGGAGGAGCCTGAAAACTACTGGTATGTCCTTTCAAAAACTAGCAGTCAAAATACTTAATCGGTAGTTCAAAGTAAAACGAGTTACCAAACAACCATGAATCTTAACACCCCTTTCAATAAACCATAGACACAACTAAAGTCATAAACATGAAACGTGTAAAACATTCACGGCCAAATTATAATGCTGCCAACCTACGTTCATTGTATAACAACCCCGTTCATATAAAAGGGGGCGACGGAATACTAAGGACCACAGTCAAGCCATACCTTCCAAGGAATCGAACGGTCTAAGAGAAGGAATCACCAAAATCATTTTGATTTTGGAACACCATTTGTTTTTAAATTACATTCCATTCTGTGGAGTTTGTGACGTCGACGGTTTTAATTGGTCACCCGTAATTAAACGGTGAGTTGTTCTTTTTACGTATTTTGTATTTCGATAGAATTATTTTATGCATTGAGTTCATTGAATTGTTGGCGCGTTTTTTTTTTTTTTCACGTTTTTCTGTTACTGTTAAAAGAAAACTCGGTCAATTAAATTGAAGTTTAATAACGAAAAAGGAGAATCGATAAGTTGCGCATAACTTTTAGTTTGACTATTAATTACAAAACGCAGCCAAATTATTCAACTAAATGAAAATAATCGAGTTGCAAGTTGCATCTACTGAAAAGTAAAATTGTGCACTTAGCATAGTAAAACATATTTAACTACAATCAACTAGCTGGTTCCCGCGGCTTCGCCCACGTGGCTTTTTCTTAAATAAAAGTAGCTAGTACGGCTAGTACTCCTTGTAATATCAGATATCTGCCAGTGAAAGTCCTGTCAAAATCGGTCGTGCCGTTTCGGAGATTATCTACAACAAACAGACAGACAAATAAAAAAGTTATTTTGACGTTACAAACAGATACTCGAATTTTATTTGTTTGTAGAGATAATACATAATTTTGCAACATAAATATTGTAGCAATAGGATGACCCCTATACAAGTCGGGCATAGTGTATTCAGTTTTTCTATCAGTAATTTCTCAGAAGCAGCGCTGAGTCTGGATTTGTGCCCGGTTGATGGCAATAAGCTCGCCCCCTATTAAATCGCCACTGTTACACATGAGATTTTGTCCCTCTAGTTCTAAAGGAACAAAAGCCCAGATGCAAGGTGGTAAGGTATCGAAATACAAGGAAACAATGAACTGTCTGAAATAACCTATACCCAAAGTCTCAAATTCAGATAATTTATGCAAACAAAGCGGATAACATAATAAAAAAAAATCTTTGTAATGGTAATTCACATAAAATGGCGAAAAAAAAGGTTCCAAAAAATACAAAATAATCATACCGTAATGATTTTTATAAAATTTCGTTTTTAAACAAAGTTATTAAAAAAAGATTTTCTGGTATAACATATTTTATGATACTGGTAACAATGCAGGAGATCCAAACATTTTAAAATTTTTAACATCTTCAACAACACTAATATTATAACTATCATTCATAGATTCATATTGTAAGTAGCTTATTTCGCCACATTTTGGATGAAAACGGCTGTAAACTGTTTCGAGAGGAAATCGATTTTGGGAGGTTTACGTCTAGCAGTGAACTTAAAAGGGCTGATTATGACGATCATAGGCCGTGTCTCCGATACACTACACAAAACATTGTTTGGCAACGGTATTTAGTTTGCATATTTCTTATAACTAATTGACTTCAATTTTATAGATGATTATTTACAAAAAAAATAGATAAAATGTTTTTAAATTACTTGACATTACTTTGTTTAGATAAATTACCTGAATTAGAGACTTTGGGTATATATTTATAAAAAAATATAACTCCTCCATAGAACATCACACGGTAGCCTTTACGTGTAAATATTGTAGAACAAAGCGAAGCATCTGAAAAAACAAATTACATCAAATTGTAACGAAACTGATTTACATATTTGCATTCCATAATCCCAACATTTCAAAAACAAAACAAAACTGAGAAAACAACAAACAACGTGTAATTTTACCTTAACTTAAAGTATACAAACAATTGCATTACTGTCTTTCACAAACAAATATAAACGACACCTTTTATGCATACAATAACTACGGAACACAAAGTGCTTAAAGTTTTCCCTACGTTTAGCTATGACAAGATGTATGAATATGAACATTGAGTAAGATAAAAGGATATACTCCTTTTGTTACTCAATGTTCAATCTACATACATATTGGTATAACTTTGAGCATTAGCAGACTAAATCTAATATTCGTGCACATCACCACGAGTTATGTTTAGATTGGAGTGGTCATTTATACGAGTTAGTTAGTACTCTGCCCAGACTTAGTACAAATTACTGAGTGAGTACACTGAGTGTACTACCACGGTCAAGGACATCTGAACACATTGAAAACAAAATCCCATGCACACAATGACCACATCTGTTTACCGCCCCTTTTAGCGACTACCCATAAAAAAAAACTTTTGTTTTCATAAATTTTTCAGGCTATGTTACAATAGTTACAGGACCGGCATTTGTGATCTCCTCGGCTGGATTTTTATCGGTCTTTTTTACCATTTACAAAAACATGGGGCTCAACAAAAATCTCATGCTGCGATGCTGTAGGCAAGCGTTACTATAGCGACCGAGCGCTGCAAGCAGGAATAATCTTTACGGTGGTCACATGTCCGTGACCACGGTAGTACTTACTACATTGTAGAAGCTGCGTACCCGCTTTATTTTTTGTCCTTTTTCAGGACTGCCCATCATAATTTGTTTGTTAGTTTATCTAATTAACAATTTTGCGTGGATGTGACGCATATTTTCCCCCAATTTGTTTTTATTTTTTGTGTTTGTTCTTTCTCTCTTTTCTTCTAATTAAACAAATTGTTTGGCTTTCTTTCTATAGATTGTGAAAACAGTCTCTCTCACTAGCAGTCGTACTTGGTCGACCTAAACTTTCCTGCGTTAGTTTTTTATTAGTCAAACCAAAAAAATATATATATGTTACCCGCCAAACCCGATTTCAGGCCAAACTAGTTTGTCCTAGGCCAAACCGGTTTATCCTAACTATTTTGGTTAACACCCCGACTCAGAGTACCCCGTCTCGGATAGGTTAGGTTAGAAGGCTAAGGTGGGAGCAAAGCGGAGTGGAGCTCCCGCCTTAGTCTTCGTGGTATTTTTTTTTTAAACCAACCAGAAATAGGAGCCCCGCCAAGCGGGGCTCCGTCGACCGATCCTAGCGCAGGTGGAGTTTGGCCTAGGCTATACTGGTTTGTCCTATCGCGTGTAGGGAGGGTTTGGCCTGGGACAAACTATTTTGGCCTGAAATCGGGTTTAGCCGGTAACATATATATATCTTATCTGTATACCTACATTATAAGAAAATAAATTATTTCTATTTCTATTTCAAGTTATTAAATCCTACTGATTAAGGGCACAAATAACCAAAAACTAAACAGCGTTAAAAAAAAAACTGCCTTTTTGACGTCACTTCTCCCACCACGACATAATATACCGAACTCAACATTCCACACAATGCATTAGTGGCTAGGGATTGCCTGAGCTAATAATATAGAGCTATACAACATCCATAGTTTTCGCAATACCGCAGCCAGTCTGTTTCCCGGTCAGAAATATGATCACTTCATTACTCCTTGGATGTCAGGAAGAAATAATTACTAATCCGTCTGGGAACTACTTACAGGAAAAGTCTATCAAGATAAATATCTAAAATATCTCTTTTTACCTCGTGGATTGATTAATGTCTCCTATTTGAGTATCGTCAAGCTACCGTTTCGCATAACACAAAAAAAAAAACGCATAAGTTTAAAAAAAAGGTTTGGATTTTTTAAATTTTTATTTACCTGACATAAATAGTAGCTACGAGTACCTACAATGTGGATCCATCTGGGAATTACTTACACCCGATTTCTCAAGACAATAATCTAAAATATCTCTTTTACCTCTCGGATTTATGAGTCATTCCGCCGCCACCTCGCCGCCGGTCATTCCGACCTCGCCGCCGAGGCCCCGCGCGAAATCGCCGACTAATCAGTCCTCCCCGACCCTTGCTTTTAAATGAAGCGCCAGCACGCGCTTTAGCTGAGCAGCTTTAAATCCCCCTGATAATAATCAAAACACTGATTTTATCCAGCCACCGACGGTCCCTTGCTATCCTCCCCCCGACTCTGCCCTAAGTCGAGGTTCGTACCCCACAGGGGTTGCCCTTAGCGTGCAGTCGGATAGCTTAACAGTATGCCCTGGCTGGAGGCCTTAAATTTCTATTAGGAGCTTAAGGCACCACAGGATAGCCCGGTTAAAGAGTCTCAACCTCTCGTGGTTACAATCTGAGATGCCATTTAAAAAAAAAAAACATCGGATTGATGAATGTCTCCTGTTTGAGTATCGTCAAGCTACCGTTTCGCATAACACCAAAAAAAAAAAACGCACACGTTTTTCTTTTCTCAATAAATACTGGAAATCCCCAGCAAAGTGAAAAAAAGTTTTAGGATTTTATTAAAATTGTTATTTACGTGACATAAATGTACATTGGTATCTACTACGCTTTGGAATGGGCATGAACTTCATTTTTCTTACTGACCGACTCCTTGACAATTCAAAAGTGCCTGTAAATGGTTTTATTAAATTAAATTATTTGAATTTGAGTTTGAGTTTGAGAATTGTGGATCCATCAGTGAATAGGGATGTGTCCTGGGTAAAAAAAAAGAAAAACTGTTTTGTCCGTCAATCAGATACTAAAAAAATATTAGACACGTATGTTTTGCTTTATCATATTAATAAAAAATAACTTAGATAAAACACATTAAACTTGGGAGTGGAGGCTCGTTACGTCACAACTACGTATAAAATCTACTGAGAAGTGACGTCATGCCACATTTGAACTTAATGTATCGCCGAAATGTTTTGATTACGTAAAAAAAGAAAAAAAATACGTGTCCAATATTTTTTAATAATCTACATAACGGACAAAACATATTTTTTTAGTCATCATCCCTATTACTTACACCCGATTTCTCAAGACAAAAATGTAAAATATCTCTTTTTACCTGTTGGATTGCTGAATGTAGGAGGAGACATTCATCAATCCAAGAGGTAAAAAGAGTTGAATATCGTCAAGCAACCGTTTCGCATAATACCAAAAAAAAACGCACAAGTTTTTATTTACTCAATAAATACTGAAAATCCCCAGCAAAGTGAGTACTTTAAAAAAGTTTTTGGTTTTTTTTTTTAATTTCATTTTCATAATTAGGAATAATTAAATTGCGAGTATATTATTAGACTTTTACGCCTGGAGGCTTTTATTTAGGACCAACCCCGGAAAGCGTAGTTAACCTGATGAATTGCCCGTGGGCTGGTACTTAGCCACGACCTCCTCCATGTAAATACATGGAGGCATGCAACAAGACAGTGGTCTAAATATACCACTGTCTTTTAAATGAAATCAATGTATGACAAAAGGCATAATTATGCAACAAAAACGTCTCGTTGTATTTGTAACTATTCTACTTAGCATAATGAAAATCTCCGGTACCTTAGCTATCAGTTGTATTCGTCTGCACCCTTTCTGTCTTCCTGTAATTGTGTACCATGCTATTGTCTTGTTTAATTGTCTATTTTCTGTTGTCTTTCCTCGGTATCGTTATTTTAGTTTAGACCTAAAGTTGACAGATAGGTAATATGAAGTTTACAGATAGATAATATGAAGTTGACAGATAGGTAATATGAAGTTGACAGATAGATAATATGAAGTTGACAGATAGATAATAAAAAGTTGACAGATAGATAATGTGAAGTTTACAAATAGGTAACATGATGTTTACAGATAGGCAATATGATGTTTACAGATAGATAATATAAAGTTGACAGATAGATAATATGAAGTTTACAGATAAATAAATTAAGTTTACAGATAGGTAATATGAAGTTGACAGGTTTACAACATCTTTTCTTTAGTCGTCAGTCAAAGGCACCGTACGTCGCGCGACACGTGGTGCCTTTGTGTCGCGCCTATTTGTAGGAGCCTTCATTATTTTAATAGCCGAAACCGAAACTGAACTCAATAGGTACGCTACTATAAATATTTAGAATATAGTGACATCTTTTTATCTGGACTCAAAGTTGTAGTTACGTTATTTATGTGAGTAAACATCAATTAGGGTTTGGTGGTTAGTTGTGTAAGATATTAACGTGACGAAGTTTATTTTGAAACAATAAGTAAATGTTGTTGACGTCTTAGATAATATAATATTACACCATTCTTTCATTTAAGTCATCATCTGCCTAGCATTTTCCCAACTATCTTCGATTCAGCTTCCAGTCTAACCGAATTAGCAGTATAACATTCTTTAATATGAGTGTAGAATTCGAACTTGATACATTGGAAGTTAAACCTTCGTTAGGCGCGTTGAGCACTTTTTGAGTGAACAAAAATCATGGAACTCGCGTCATCGTCACCGAACGCTTATCATGAGTTATATGTATACTGTGTATGTATGTGTACTTTTTGGGTGATCAAAAATACAAATTCCTATACAACAGTCGACAGACTATTTCGATGAATGTATGAAAAGCTTTTTGAAGTGAAAACTTCTCTAGCCGCGTTCAGCGATTTTAGCTAGGGGAAAACTTATGGATACGCATCACCGAAATGCGCGACATGCTCCTGACGTGTAGCGCCAGACTGTCAGTTATTCCAAAGTTTTGAGTTTTCACTTCTGTCGGTAGTTCTTATTATTTTGGTTAGACTGCCAATTTTATTTTTTTAAAGTTGCCCAACACTAGGAATTTCTCCTGTATTGTGGGTGCGTTTACAAAAATTGAAACTCACATACACAAACAGCCAGATCCGTAACAACTACTTGTAGGCTATAAAAATATTTGTTCCGTGCGGGAATCGAATCTGCGACACGCAGCGCAGCAGTCAATCGCTTAACCACTTTAATAGATATAGATGAGGTTAAATTGCAAGGTGCTTGGCAGATTAAGCTTATCCTACACTTTATTGTTAAAATAAGTATGAAAAGGCTCGATTTACTTAGTTCGTTGGTCTAGTGATCGTAAGAGCTACTGCTGAGCATGAGGTCCTATGTTCAAATCGGGAGTGTAATGTTTGATATAATAACAGATAGTCTAATTTCATTTGACATAACTTTCATATGATATATATTTCATATGCTATAAAAACATTTAACCTAATTTCATATGATCTAATATTATGTTATGATATAATTTTCATTTTCTCAAATTTCATTTAGTATAACGTTCATTTCATTTCATTTTCAAATTGTATAATGCTCTTTTTTATATAATGTTCATTAGACCTAACTTTCATATTTACTAATTTTCTAAGGTAACGCATCGTTTTTGAGAAAAGCAAATTATATTGTAACCTAACCTCAAAACATTAAAGTTGCTTCTGCATCGTCTCCGGCGCTGCGGGAAGTGCAACCCCTTCGCCCATACGTAACAAAGCATAGGCAC